>JACGCM010002789.1:0-701036 GCA_014058105.1 Kingdonia uniflora | reverse complement strand
GAGTTGTGGGTTGGGTTGTACCTCCAATTTACTCATCATTGCCGTCTCTTTGCTACCAGTTGCAGGGAGGGGAAGGAACACTCCGCTGGTTCCATTCTATCCTGAAGATTCCCTATATACATTGAAACAGTTCTGCAAAAGAGTTCATCAGAAGTACGCTCACAACAGGGACCAAAGATCGAGAATTTTGAATTCTCTATCAAATTCTCAAACACTCACAAGAGAAAAAACTCGAGGATCTTTACGAAGGGAAAATAAAAATTAAGGAGCTTGCGCGTGGTGGTATTTTAAAGTGGATAAACCCCGATATCAGGGGAAGACAGCAGCTAGCTTATTGCTTTGCTTTCACAATGCCACTACTTTCCAGTCGATTTTGTCAGGCCAAAAAGTATCTTTTTCTCAACAAACTGGCAACCATGGAGGATATAATCACCAAGGTTAATAGTTACGTTGACCTAGAAAGGATAATGTCTGAGCGACCAAAATTTACTAAATCCGTCATCTCCACCAAAGGTCCATCAACCGATCAAAACACCAACCAACTAAGCTAAGTCTTCATTCTGGCTATCCTAGGAAAGGCGGTCTACCAAATAAACCCACCCTCCCAAAGTTGAACGTCTGAATCTCCACAATTTTTTCAATACTTTTGAAGGACACGCTCTACCGCGTCTCCCAACCGCTGGAACCAATCGATAATCGACCATACTGCCAGCATCATAAGGTAAATCATCATTCTACTGACAATTATTATGCTTTACAGAGGTTGCTCGAATATATTTTTAAAGAAGGGTGGATGCTCGAATATATAGTCAACTTGGAATCATACAAAAATGATAGCTTTAAGAAGCACTTCAAAGTTATTCCGGTCAATGATCAAACCAAGGAGAAGCATCTCTATTATATCCACCACTGCAACATGATCGAATTCAACTAGATCACCAGTTCAAACAGAACCAAGCGCAGGAGATTATCAGAATGCTGCGATCTTACACCACACGATAAAGAAGCCAAATTTCTCCCTGAGTCGAGCAATCGCCAACATGGAATTTCATTCAAAGATTGCGATACTAGCCATGTCAAATTTCCACATCATGATGCGCTAGTAATAATGCTAAAAATGAAGAAGTTTTTTATGCACATAATGATGATTGATATTAGAAGTGGTATTGAGATTCTTTTTTAGAGCATTATCGACCAAATGGGTTAGCCGACCAGGATATTCAGAGCGATATCGATATCAGCGGGTTTAATGGTTCCAAAGAAGAACGAGTAGGCAATATCATCTTACCTATCACTGTAAGAATGACCACCATCAACGTCATTTTCTATGTCATCAACGCCAAATCCCGTTATCTAGAGATTATGGGCCGCTGCTGGATTCACAACATGGAAGCAATCGCTTCTACCTATCATCAGGCACTCAGATTCAAACACGGCGATGGTATTTATGAGATCAGAGGTAGTCAAAAGCTCTCTCGGGCTTGTAAAAATACTATATCTGCTATCTTAGACACTTCTGACAGATTTGCTGCATAACAATTACAGGGAGCTGATCACCTCAATGATCAAAGTTCCGCAGAGGAGCCCACAGAATATATCAGCCTCGATGGACCTGGCTGAGGTACATTAATTGGTACTTGGCTGGTTCAGTATGAAAAAGATGCTCTTATTCTATTTTTGCAACTTAATCGAGACGTTTTCGCGTGGTCTTTTGAAGAAATGCTTGGGGTCGATCTAGCCAAGGCATGCCACAAACTATCCATCAACATCAATGCTACAACAGTCAAACAGAAACAGTGACGACTGTTACCTCGTCTTCGAGGTAAAGTTAACACCGAGATCGAGAAATTAATCAAAGTGGGATTCGTTCAAGAAGCCAAATATCCTTACTGGATATCTTATATTGTCGCTATACCAAAGAAGAACGGAAAAGTCAAAGTTTGTGTCAATTTCACCGATCTGAACAAACATACTCCAAATGATAGTTTCCCTCTTCCAAACATACATTAGATCCTTGATTCTACAGCAAGCCATGATCTCCTATCTATGATGGACGTTGCTTTGGGGTACAATCAGATTCCCCTTATGGAAGAAGATCAAGAAAATACAACTTTCATCAATGAGAAAGGTCTTTATTGCTACAAAGTCATGCCCTTTGGACTCAAAAATGCAGGGGCCACATATCAAAGGTTGATGACTACTATGTTCAAAACACATCTAGGGAAAGTTGTTGAAGTCTACATCGACGATCTCTTATGCATGAGTGTACAATCAGCCAATCACATCTCGGATCTCAGCACTATATTTAACATCCTTCGATCTTATAGAATGCGTCTCAACCGTGATAAATGTCAATTCAGGGTCCATTCTGGCCGATTCTTTGGTCATCTTATCGGCAAGATGGGGATTGAGGCTGATCCAGATCAGATTCGAGCTCTCCTCAACATGCCTTCTCCACGAACAACAAAAGATGTTCAGAAACTTGCCGGCAAGATTACAGCTATCAACTATTTTGTGTCAAATCTTTAGACCGCTGTCATTGGCTATTCCTGTTACTCTGCGGTTGCACCAAAAAAGGAAAGGTTTAGCCAAACACAGAGGTCATACGAACACCAGAGTGCGAAGCAGCTTTTTAGGACCTCTAAACCTGCTTGGGGAGGTCTCCCATAATGAGCACCCTAGTAGATAATGAGGAATTGATTATCTATCTAGCAGTCACTGATACTTTACTCAGCTCGGTTCTCATCCACCTTGAAGAGAAAGTCGAGAAACTCGTCTACTTCATCAGCAGAACCCTCACTCCAAGAGAAATTAGGTATTATAAAATTAAGAAACTTCTTCTCACTCTTGTCTACACTTCACAGAAACTCAAGCACTACTTTCAAGCTCATTTAGTCAAAGTCATCAAGAACTACCCACTTCGAGAGGCTCTATCAAAGAAAGAAAAATCAAGAAGAGTGCAGCAGTGGTCCGTCAGTTTGGGAGAACATGATATCAAGTTTGAGCAGTATTATTCCAAAAAGGGATAGGCCGTTGCCAATTTTCTTGTGGGTTTTCTAGTAGAAGATCTCGAGTGGGAAGAGAAAGACCCTGGCCTTAAAGAAGAAAATCCCAAAGATTCACCCCCATAACCTTTGATGATATAAGGGTGGAGAATTCTCACAGATTGATCATTAGGACCCGCAGGGTCAGGAATCAGAATCGTATTGATTACCCCTTCCAATGACAGAATTGAGAAATCATTCACCTGGATTTTGAGGCCTCAAATAATGTCACCGAATACGAGGCTCTCATTCATGGACTCGATCTTGCTCTTGAGCTCGAAGTCTCCGACCTCTCCATTTATACAGATTCACTACTCACCGTCTACCACTACTCTGAGCGGTATAAGAAGAATGAGAAGATGATAGATTGCGCAACCCTCATTGCAGATAGGATGAGCAAGTTCACGAAAGAAACTTTCGATTATCTTCCTCGAGGTAAGAACAGACACGCCGATTCCTTGGCATATCTGGCCAGGGTCTTGGATACAGAAGCTCGATATCTCCAGATCAAAATTATTTGAACCTCCAGCATTGATCACATTTTAGTATGTACGATCAACACTAGGGGCGATAAAAGGGGAAGCGACGATTGGCAAAAGCCATTCTTAGCCTACCTCGGTATCGACAACAGTTACAATGGACCACTTCCAGAAGATCCAAAAGAGCGCCGACAGTTGATCAACAACTCAAAGTGCTATATAAATCATAATGGTACGCTATACCGTCTTTCCGTCACAGGGCCTTAAATGCCTCACCAAATTCAAAGCAGATGAAATGCTCTGCGAATTTCATGAAGGGACTTGTGGCTCCCATGCCTCAGGTCGGTCACTTGCAAATATGGCTATTACAAAGGGAGTATTCTGGCCTAGCATGCGCAAGCAAGCAAAAGAGTACTCACGCATATGCGATACCTGTCTACGACATGGACACATGATACGCGCCCCTGCGCTCGAGTTCTATGCAAACAAGGTGTTCTGGCCATTCAAAAGATGTGTATTTGATCTCGTCAGCAAATTCCCTAACTCTCTAGATAATCGTCATCACCACCTCGTAGCTACCGATTATTTTACCAAATGGGTAGAAGCAGTTCTTCTATGTCAAACCAGAGAAGAAGAGGTCATCTCTTTATCTGGGAACACATCATCACTCGGTTTGGGTACCCCCACCTAATTCGTATCGATAATGGGCCCCAATTTATTGGGGAAAAGATCGTCACATTCCTCAACCAACACAATATCATCCACTCACCATCCAATCCCAACTATCGTTAAGGCAATGGCCAAGCCAAAATCACCGACAAAACCATCGTTGATGGACTCAAAAAACGGCTTCACTCACAGAAAAAAGGGAATTGGGTTCGCGAGCTGCCTCATGTCCTATGGGCATATCGTACCACTCTACGAGCGTCAACAGGATGCACTCCATTCCTCCTTGCCTATGGCACAGAGGCCGTGATTCCTTTCGAATATCATCACCTAGTTCGAGATCACGAACTGACCGACGAGGAAAATGAGTTTGTACTGGCTTGCAACCTCAATATGATTGATGAAACCAGGGAACACGCCACCGCTAACCTAGGCCGATATCATCATATGCTAGCCAGATCATGCAGTAACCGAGTCCAACATCGTACCTTCCAAATCGACGATCTTGCCATTAGATAAATTCCTCAACATCGCAAAGAGCCTCACGTTGGAAAATTAGCTGACAACTGGGAGGGTTCATTCATTATCACAGGTCTCTCAGGCCTGGGATCATATTATCTCATGACAGAAGAGGGAATCCCCATTTCAAATCCTTAGAACACTAAGCGACTGAAATGGTACTATTGTTAAAGCATCTTACTACTCTATTTCCTTTCCTCGCTTTTGCCTTTTGTTTTTCAATTCCAAAAGTGAGATTTTCATCTCCATTCAATGTAAATTCTAAGCTGATCAATGAAACTTCCAAGTTTTTCTTTATATTTCTCTACTTATGTAGATTCACCCACATTCTATAGATTAAAGCTTAGAGAATACTAGCTTTCAATCAATCTTATTCCAGTTAAATCAAGGATAACACTTGGTTTGGCTGACTCTGCTAAATCTCTGTGATTGTAGCAAGTGTAAAAACTTGTTTCATATCAAAGACTCTACCAAACAAGAGACAGAGCAAAAATAATACTAGTCTTCATCTTTTTCAAATTGTTTGGGTCATTATAGCAGTTAAATCAAGGATAACACTTAGTTTTGCTGACTCTACTAAATCTCTATGATTAAGGCAAGTGTAGAAACTTGTCTTATGTCAAAAACTCTAACAGACATAAGATACGACAAAGATAATACTAGCCTTCATCTCTTTCAATATGTATGCAATATTCTTACAGTTGAATCAAAAGTTACTTGATTCGACTGTCTCAACCCGCCTCTACGATTAGAATATGTGTAAGAGCTTGTTCTATATCAATGACCCCACCAGACATAAGATAAGGTAAATGTCATACTAGCTTTCATCTATTTCAATGTGTTTACGACAAATACAATTTATTTTTTAGGCAAAATTTATATTACAGGGATTCTTTTCTGTTGATGAGGTGTCAACAACGCTTCCCCCTTCAGCAAGAGGTCGAACTCCCAATTCAAGGATTACAGTAGCTCTGCGCAGTAGCTCTGCGCTGCTCTGTCGATTTACATCTTGAATTTACAGAGCTACTATTAGCAGTTCGAGGGCCTAAATGGGTTTCCATGAAAGACATACAGTTCCCTCGATTTAAATTCACTCCACAAATGCATCCCTTGTCCGACAGACTTTTGAACAAGGTATCTCGCTCTAACTCAAGTCTTTTTACTTCCTCTACAAAATATGCAACAACCGACTTTAACAATTCCGAACATGATGCATTGGATACGACCATCGTAGCAAATTTTGATTTCAACTTCTCGAGGCGTGCCTCCAAATTTGTGTACAATTTCTTCTGGTAGATCAGCTCCATGTCTAGCCGAGTGTTAATAGTTATTTTTTCCTCCACTTTACGTATTTAGCTGATTCAGCCAGGTTCTTGGCCTCTAAGTCCACCGCCTGAGTATGAAGTCTCTTGATTTATGCATTCAACTCATCCCTAGTTGGAGTATTGTTTAATATGTCATATTTCTTCTTCATCAGCATCTGTTTCGCCTGGATTTCCCCTTCCAAGACTTTCTCCCTGGTAAGAGTAACATCCAACATCTGCTGACATTCCCTTAAGCTTGCATTACCTCCTTGCACATGTCCCTATATTCGAGCTACATCACCTTCTAACTCTCTAATTCATCCTGATAAACTCACTATATCCCCTCAAACTAGAGGAATTCAAACATCCTTTTTACTCCTCCTTGAGCGCTCTCCAACTTCTGCTTTCCTGGCACGTGCGCTGGCTTGCACCAGTTCGGCCTTTAGTCAAGCCACTCTTTCATTATGATCATTACATCTTCGTTGCATCTCCTAAAACTCTATATCCCTCGTAGGTAAGGCTACATGCAAGTGCTCCACTACAGCCTCTGAGGCCGATAGATTCTCTCAAGCTACTTTCAGCTCGTCATCCTTTTCCACCAGTATCTGCTTCAGTCAATCTAACTCGCTTCTACAATTTTGGAGATCAGCCCAAAATTGCCCTTTTGATCTTTCTGACGCCTGAATACGATACTAAGCCATTTCAACCGACCTATTCTTTGACATCAGAATGTCAATCTGACTCTAAAGTTTTGCGGCATGTTCCTTCATCTCTATAAGCTCTTTTGACCCTTTGCCGATCTCGACATCTTTCTCCTCGAGCTTACGACTGAGGTCGACAACAGCTTGACTTGCCTCAGCATATTTGAAGTGTACTTTTACGTGCTAGTCTTCTCTGTCCTCACTCGCTCCCCTTATCCTATCTAACTCCTCTGCAAATTCTCGGTTACATTGGAGCGCCTCATCTTCGCGTGAGCGAACTGAATCCAATTCGACCTGCACAATATAGATATATTATATACAGTTCGATTCAAAATACCCATCAACACACATTTATACGTATCTTATTTCTACAAAGTATCCGATTTCTAACATCTACTGTGAACAACTACTTTTATACTTAAGGTCGAAGTACCAACTAAACAAAACACTTCATGACATGTATTTCAGTATCTCAGGTACACATTTCCTATATGCATTTGCCTTAATTTATTTTATATATACCTCTGCACTCTATGATTGCTCTCGCTACTTCATATATCGTCAAATATATTGTATAAGCCAAAAGGCCTTTGTCGATCTAACCTACAACTCATCTTGCGGAGACAGTAAGGATGTTGATATCTCTTTCCTCCTGATAAGCTCAGTCTCTAGGTCTTTTATCCTGAGATTGATTTCTCTATATGCCTACAAGAGAGTTACAGACAAACTCAGCCTACGAGTCTATCAAGTACACACAATCCAACAGTTTACAATACATGTCGAATATGTTCATAAAAATTGATTTCCCTACCCTACCTTCTCAGCCTCACCCTCAAGGTGTTCGGTGTCATCTCCTTGATTATCAATCACAGTCTGATGGGAGATACCATCTAAACTATCCACAACTCCCACCACGACCTTATTTATCTCTTCTTCATCTCCTTCCTCAATGCAGGTATCCGCCTTAATTGCATCCACCTCCTCTTCCGAATAACCCTTCAACATCAGGTGCCACCCCAGCCTGTCGCGCTCCTCAACCATTTCCTCTATCTTGGCTCTTGTCTCCACCTGTAACTGCCCAATTGCTATGACATGAGAAACCTTTAGAGATTCTAGTTGCTTTACATCCTTGGCAGCATCAGCTTTCGGTCCAGCTAATTTTTTCTCAAGCTCGATCTTCATCTTCTTTAGCTCGAACTTATCTTCTTCAACTCCCACTCAGAGCCTCTTCACTAACATAAAACCTGCATAATAAATTGACCTCAGCATCAGCTCAGAATGCAATAAATATATTTACAATAATTAATATACACTTACCATATTGCTCGTATCTTCCTCTCCGTGAAGGGCTGCCAGCTTGGCCCTTTTCTTCCGCCTCTCTAAGGTCATCGAGCACAATAGGCCGCTCTTCGACGACCTTCTCTCTAGACCTCTTCGAAGCTTCAACCCTCCTCCATTTTTCTTTAGCAGATTCACCACTTCTAGTAGTACCAGAGGCCGCCATAGACTTTAACATCCATTTTTTTGGATTTTTTTGAGCTATTTTGCTCGATATGATAGTTTCAGGCTGAATTGAGCTCTCTATTTCAGGGGTCTTGGCCGATTGGGTTCGGCCTTCCCCACCAGTTCCTTTCTTCTTCCCTTCGTCAGCACCCAACATGAACCTGGTCGAGTGAGCCTTTTTTACCTTTTTCGGCCTGCTATCAACTTTTTTCTTTCTGCTAAGACCTAGTCCTTCCAATACGAATTCAAGCTTAGCCTCCTCCTCAGCAAATTTGTCCAATTAAGACTCTTTCTTCTCGACGTGGGATTTTACACCTGCAATGCACAACATCTTTTTATGATCAACAACAAGTATCAATTCAAATATATTAATATATTATCTATGCATGGCAGTACTTACTTTGTTTTACAGTTCAAAACTGAAGATCCAGAGATTTTTTATCATCTCTTTGAAGGCAATTACCCCTCACTCATATGACGTTGTCATTCCAAGTTTGACCTGCTAAATTCAGATCGAAGAAACGAGGCCGAGTTACGCTCGCACAGAAATATGCCCCACCACTGGCATGATATTTCTTCACCCCATAGAATTGCAATACATCCTCAGGGGATATCCTCCTCACCTTCCCCTCATTCTCCCACTTCTCATTCAGATGATCGCAAAACATTTAATACTTCCCACATGTTCCCATTCAATTGAATAGGACATGCCCCGATAGTATTCATGATACCCTTTGCCAAATTGGTCAGGGGCAGACTCAGTCCATACTCTAATTGAGATAGGTAACACAAAAGACCTTCTTCAAGGTCACTCCGAATGTCTCCATCAAAGTATTCTAACGAAATCAATTCGTCTATACTCCTATCTCATTTTTCTACTTTTAAATCAGCCAACAGAAAAAAATACTCTTCCCCCGCCGCTACTGTATAACCCCTAAAGTGCCTATCAGCGTACTCTGCACAATTACCCCATATCCCTCCTACAGCCGCCTTCGCCTTACAGAATTTTCTAAAGGCATCCGAACCAGGAGGATAAGATATTAATTGACCAGGAAACCTTAGAAATTGTTCCAAGCTTATTTTAACCTCATCAGCAGACTCCATCGTCCGGCCGAAGGTCGATACCTTGTTAACAGGTAAACAATCCATCTTCACAACAATTTCTACAGGCAAAGTTTCGACCTACACAACTGCCTCTCACGCTCGACCTTCCTATAGGTTCAGGTATCTACCATTACTTAGTATAAATCGATCATATACGTTCAACATATATCTTTAATATATTTTGTGTATATATAAATATACCGATATTACCATAAATAGTTGATGTTATGAATTACTTCAAAAAATGATTATGATTTGCACAAACACATATATATCCATCTCTACTAACCTTCAGAATTCGAATGGGAATCCGTAATAGCGCCAAGCCCCTCCCTCACAACACTGTTGTATAGCCACCTGCGTGATCCTGTATCTTTCACTCTCCTCGACCGTTGATCGCCCTCAGACAACTCCTTGTTAAATCCCTTAAAAAAAATTGCGTCTCTCCCTCCGTACTCTCCAAATTTTCAGAAGTTGAAAAACGTTTGAATGATGAGGAAGAAGTACTATTTATCCTTTCTTACTCTAGCGGCTGGCAGTTATTGTGCCTCGCACGACCCATCCTCAGTTTAGGAACCGAGGAGTCCTTTCCTCAATCCATGTCAGACGTCTTATACCTTTTCGATAAAATAAACTTTCCATTATTGCCCCTCCCCTCATATTTTAACATATTTTTCTCTCCTTACTCCATATCTTTTTCTGACCTTCCCACACTCATGATGATTCAAACTACACATTATCCGATTTCCTAGCTTTACATACAAAACAAAGCTAAAAGCTTCTGCATTTCCTCTTTTTGTATCATACTTATAGTTAAAGTGACATCATTTTCAAAGCTAACAAAATTTTCAAAATCATTCAAAATATTTATCACAACAGTTTCAAACGGCATTTGCAACTATAGAGGATCCCCTTGATTTATATCATTTTTCGTTAAAATTCAACAACCTTAATGTTATTTATGTTAAACCATTTTACATCAACACATCTAGAACAACCTTAACAAATCTTCCTACCCTTTTTCTTATATATATACGACATTCAAACACTTTCCCCTCAAAATGACATGTGTTTTTTACCTTTTATCTCACAACAAAAAACCCAAAAATCATGGGAAAAATATTTGAACTTATCTCTTCCTTCGAGCTTGTCCGTTATATTACTTTCTAGATCGAGCATATCCTGTCTAGATTTCTTATTTTGTCAAACTCTATTAGATAAAAAATTTGAAGCACGAAAATCTTAAAACTTTTTCGCCTCCACCATTTTCAACACACATTACACGTTCTACTTACATCACAACATTCTTAAAGCTCTATTCCTATATATTATATATCTACAATAACACAGGTGATCAAATGAACAATTTTATTCATATCAACAACTGCTACACACATTTTTGCAGATAACAAGTTTTTCAATAATCGATCTCAGGTACGATGCAAGATACATAATCTGTCCAACATAACCTTCAGGTACTTTACAAATAACAAGTCTTTCCAATGCTTTTTAAGTAATAGGTCGTTCAATCATGCTGGAACTTTAAGTCCTTCAGTTCATCCTGTTTCAGCGATCTTTCACCCTGATATAAAGAAGATATTGGATCCAACAGAGAGCTACCCTTGCATGCGTCTGGTTAAATTCTAACTGAACTTCAAATGGAAACTATGCAAGAAGTAGACTCAGTGCCAGCCCCTTCCTTGTAAACTAAAGGTCTCCTGAGCAAAACATTGCGATGGAAATGCAGAAAAATTGTGATGGCGAACATTGTCCTTCGCCAGAGTACGGAGACAAGCCCAATATTCCTTGCCTTTCAAGACGAGAACATGAAACCTCCACTTATAATAAAATTCCTCCTCAGCTTCAACCGCTTCCTCTTCCGACATACCTTGATAAATCGGAGGAACAGGAGCAGGAGTAGACAACTCCAGGCATTGGTCACCAAAGTACTTCAACTTTAACCTTTGCGTTTCAGTCGCTATCCTCTCTTCAAGAACCATCCTCTGAGTCTTCACCATTTCAAAAAATGCTGTAAGATTCAGAATAAGTTACGCAAGTAGGCACTGTTTCAAAGATTTGCTACAGGTACAATTTATATAACCCTACATTTATTGTGCAGGTTCCTTTTTTCCAAGTGCCATCATTTATTATAGACGCGACTGTTCAATCAAAACCGTCACATACATCAACATCCATATCATCATTTAATACCCATTACTTCCCAAAATCATTTAACTTCCATCCAATCAACACCATCATTACTCTGTTTTGAATTTCAATGATTTAATCAAATGCCCATTACCCTCAGATTCTTTCTTAACCAAAGCCACTCGTGACTTCGGTTACGAGGGGGCGATTGTAGGGACCTATCCCTCGATCTCACCTAAATCGAGCTATTACCAGTTCAAATTAGCCCCATCTCAGGCTTCCGCATTTATCAACATAATTCCTCCAGTCAATATTTCAACCAACCCCACGAACTAGTGAAGAACGTGGGTCGAGCTTAAACCGAAGAACCTGAACAAGTCAAAAATACATGTCTCTCACAAACTCGTCAGTTACTCAGTCAACCTCCACTTACCACATTGTTCATAAAACATGCTTCAGCACGATGAAGAGTTGTGGAGAACACCTATATAAAGAAGAAGTTCTAGAAGATACAGGAACCAGAAAAATTATACAAGAAATTACTTGTCTAAATTATGAAACTATTCAATCTTCTTAGTTACAAAATTCAAGCATTTATAAACTTATCGATCACTTGTAGTAAGATATCTATTTTAATCACTAAAAATACTTTTACAAAAAATCCTCCACTCGAGGTCGTGGTTTTTTACCTATTCAGAGGTTTTCCACTCTAAAATCCACCTGTGTCATTTTCTTATTTGTCATCAGAATATTATTATAGGTTTATTGGTGTGATAACAAATTTTAAGCCATTTCGAACTTACAGAATTTGGCCATCACATTTGGCACCGTCTGTGGGAATGATTGCATTTCCAGGATATCCTAAGGCAGTCTTCCACTATGATTTTTAATCATGGTTACTTCTAGACGACCGACTACAAGTGTCCAGCTCAAGGTTTCAATGGAGTCGGGACAACTTACAGAGTTACGGGCGAATCTCAATTTCAAAATAGAATAACGCGCCGAGCTCAAACTTCAGTTAACTATGGATCGGGAGCTCCATGAGAAAGAGCTCGATGCAAAAAGACTAGCTCGTTTGACAGCGCTCAAATAACATGAAGACCAATTAATAACAATACAAACTGCTTTTGAGGCTCTACAAAATACCCAACAGACTCCACCTACGAGAAGTCACGATCAATTGCTAGAGACCTCCCGTATTTCTGCAAGGGAAAGGTTGGGGCCCTGAGGTGTTGTTTCTAGGAATCTTCAGCATGAACCACAGCTTAAGGAATTTGTCATCAGAATATTGTTATGGGTTGATTGGTGTGATAGCAAATTTTATGCCATTTCGAGCTTACAAAATTTGGCCATCACAACTAGTGAGAAGTAAGTGGCCTCGATCAATAATCAAGTTATATACAATAACCGCAAAATGAGTAACCTAAGAACATTCATCCAGTTTAGCGTGATTTCCTAACTCTGAAGTAGTCCATGACATGGTCTTTAATATTTTGTTAGTAATACAGTTTTCCATTTGTCTATTCTTCTGCTGGTTGGTTTGGGTCGAACCCTCTCCTTGCAATTTGATCTGCCGAGAAGTTGCATTCACTCCATACATGGCTTAATCGGATTTGTAGAAGGTAGGGGATGTCGAGGTCCCAAGCAGTTCTAAGCGTCCAGGGTATTTTATCTTTGATGAACGCTTTAATTGCAGCAACTGAGTCGGATACTACCCACACTATTCTCCACCCTTGTGTTACGACTCTCTAATCTCTTGAAATGATTAAAGTAATCTCAACAAGGAAGTTCGTAGCTTGCCAAATGTATTTACTGTATGTGCCCAAGACTTCCCCATTGTTGTTCCTGTAAATAATGCCTATATCTGCTACACCGGGATTGCCTAGAGCCGATCCATCATAACAGATTTTGACCTCGTCTTGAGTAGGGAGCCCCCATATACAAATCTCTATGTTGTTGCCTATTCTCGGTTTGCACTGAACATTAAGCTCCTTGATGATCCTGAGGTCCTGAATGGTATTATTCATTATATTTTTGGAGAGGAGAGATGCATCTACAATGTTAGTTAGGATGTATAGCATAGTTTGCTGGATAGGGGTTTTGACTCCATCAAACCGCCATTTGTTTATTGCTAGCTCTCCAAATATTGCTGCAGATTGCGAAAACCATGGCCACCGAGAGGTTAGCAATGTATGGACTAGATGTTTTACCTCTCTCTAGTATGGTTCTCCAATTGTCTGATGGGGGTGATAGGTGCATACGAGAACCATGTCGTAGCCTTCTGCAAGAGAGAGACTGCGAAAGGGAACTGCAGCAAAGTATGAGACTCAGTTTTTGATGCGTTATGGCATTGGTGACATACCGACACAATAAAGATGCCTCTCTTCATTATGGCATCATCCATAGGGAGTATATGGCTTAGTAAGTGCTAAGCAAAGCCTCCCAGTCAAGGGTGGATTGCTTGTCTCCAGACGTACTTCCACCACCATGCCGAATCTTCTTTAGTGCGCAGTGTTTCATATGCATTGTTGGTGGAGAATACTCTATGGATATCTGATTTCCAGATCATAGTATCATGGGAACTGGGATTGGATTGGATGTTCTGTATGTTGATTCCTAGTGCCAGTAGTAGGAGCAATATGTTGCTAGGGAAATGCCAACCTTGTAGGTTGATAAAGTCGTTGAGCATTGTTTTGTTGTTTTTCCATAAGTGTCGAAGTAGATCAATATGTTCCATGAGTGGGATATTTGTTGCTCAGGAGTCTCTCCAGTAATTTTCTGTCCATCTCCAATGATCCATCCTATATGTGATTTCAAAATGGTCGTTCCGGTCTGTATTCCCATCCATAAAGTAAACGGCTTATAATATTGAATAGTATCACCACTCTTACTACTGAATTTGGATTTGAGAAATTTCACCTATTCCTCTATTCCTTGTTTAAGAACCTAGTGAAGTTTGTAGAGCATAACTCTGTTGACTTCACCTAGACTACTATACCAAGCCTCCCTTCCATAGTCGGTTTACATACCTTATCCCATTTCAGCGTCACCCCCTTCCTTTTGGTTGGGTCTTCAGTCTAGATATAGTTTCTAAGGATATTGTCTCCCTTTTTGATAAGCGATCGAGGCCATTTGAACACTGCCATATTATGAATTGGTATATTGTTCAGGACAAATTTTGCAAGAGTTACCCTTCCCTTAAACGAGATCATGCTTCCCGTCCAGCTGTTAGCACTTTTTATGATATTTTTTAATAGTAGGAAAATTGGTTGCTTTGTTACCCCCCCCCCCCCCCCCTTGTATGAGTAGAATGCCCAAATCCCAAATATGCCTCTGGAAATTTTTCCACTTTGAAGCCAAATATCTCAATGACCACTCTTCTGCGGGTGAGAGGTATATAACTCATAATTTTTTTGCTTTTGGCCACACTAATCTCTTGTCCAGAGACCTCCTGATATTCAATAAGAATGAGCAGAAGCTATCTTAAGCATCTGTTGTTCCCGTTCTCAAAGATAAATATATCATCTGCAAAAAGTAGGTGAGTGGGGCCATGTGTACCCTTTGTTGATTTCATGGTTTGTATTCTACCTTGTTCTCTGGCCTTATGGAGATTGATGCTCAGTATGTCTTCCGCAATTGCAAACAGAATTGGGGAGAGAAGGTCCTCCTGCTTGAGACCCCTAGCCATCTGGAAGAAACCTGATGGACTACCATTGATAAGAATAGATACCATACTACTACTGATAATAGTTCGTATCCAATCACAGAATTTCAAATCAAACCAAAACGTTTGAAGAGTCATTATGAGGTATTTCTAGATCAATATGTCATATGCTTGACTGATATCGATCTTAAGAGCCACATTTCCATTTTTCCTCTTAATTTTCATCTTATTAGCCATCTCCGAAGCCATGCAAATATTGTTATGGATGTTCCTATTCTTGATAAATGTACTTTGGTCCCTCAAAATACATCTGTCGGCAATGGGAGATAACCAAGTGGCAAGAATTTTAGTGATGACTTTGAAAATAAAGTTGCTGAGGCAAATCGGCCTGTATTGTTGAATCTTGGATGGGTTTTTGATTTTGGGAATTAAAACTATGAGGTTGGAGTTGAATGTCATGGGAATATTACCATTTATAAATAACAAGATTTTCCCACCGTTAATATCTATGCTCATAATTTCCCAGAATTTTCAGTAAAAAGTACCAAAAAAACCATCTGGACCGGGGGCACTGTTACTGTTCATAGAGAAAACTATATCTCTAATCTCCTCAGTGGTTGGAGCTACAGTAAGAATATTATTTTCTGCTTCTGTAACTTGGTTAGGGAGTTGATCAAAAAGTTCTCGACATTATTGTGTATCTGTAGCAACGAATTTTTCCTTGTAGTAGCTAGTTATATGTTCTTGTATGAACGACTGTCTTGTAATGTCTTTTCCCGTGCAGTCTTGGATAATTGTGATAAGAGCATTCACGTTCCCAGCCTTTATGGTTGAATGGAAAAACCTCGTGTTTCTGACCCCTGCTTGTAGCCATTTGATTATTGATTTTTACCTCCAATCCATCTCTTCAGTTTCCTCCCATATGTTCAGGAGCTTTATTTGAGCAAGGTATCGCTTTTCTATCAAGTCGTTGGTTATATCTTTCTCCAACTGTATCTGTAGTTGCAGAATCTCTCTTTCCAAGTATGTCTTTTTTTCCATGAGGTTTCTGATACATGTCTCCATATCTTAATATCAGCTTTAAGTCTTTGTAATTTAAACATAATAGAGAAGAGAGGGGCAGCATACATCGGCTTCCCCCAGCTACTGGCTACGATATCCCTGAACTCAAATTCCACTCCCTAGGATTGAAGATACCTGAATGGGATGTTTGTTGGCTTAGGCACCTGAGAACATTCCCCCATAATAAGTGAGTGATCAGACTAAGTTCTAGGCAACACTTTCATTCTCTAACCTCTAAAAGTACTTTGCCATACTGCATTCTGTAGACATCTGTTGAGGACCACCAGCATTCTATTATTCCCACTCTGCGCATTGTACCACATAAAGGTAAGCCCGGAGGAGGGACTTTCCGTGAGTTTCGCTGTATCCTAGAAATTGTTGAAGTCTATCACTGTATTTGTGGTAGATGGACGTCGTCCCCTTTTCTCAGCTACCCGGAGAACCATTTTAAAATCACCTATGCATATCCAGGGTTTGATATTAGTTGCAGTAAAATTAGAGATGTCATCCCAGAGATCCAACCTGTTAATTCTACTACAGTCTGCAATGTACAAAGGAGAAACAACTCTCCATGTAAAGCACCGTAATATATTGTTTTGTCATATAAATAACTCCAGGTGCAGAGGTTCCTTTAAGCTAAAATATCCATATGTTGCCTTTTTCTTTATTTAGTTCATTGGAGATGACTATGTTTTCATAACCCAGCAGTTCAAAGTCATTACAAAAAAAAATTGGTTCAATAATTCCCATAATATTTGATTGTAGTCTTTCCGTAGTTTTCTAGAGATATTTTGTTGTTTTTCGGCTTCCCAGTCGTCTGGCATTTCAGAATATGACTTTCATTGATCTTTGCGAGTAGATCGTGTCACTCTTGGGTCTATGGTATACACCTTACCCCCAATCAAAACTTGATTAGGACCGAGATGTACCTGTTCTTCATGTTCCATTTCATCAGCCCAACTTGACGGGTTGAGGTTTTGTCTGACTTCATGTATAACCTTGAAGTATGCATCGCCTTCATCTTTTTTTGCCTCATTTGTTGGATCATCTGTTAAATCTGCTATAGCTGCCACGAGATCCTAATGTGGCACTGAAATGGACTTTTCCACATCTGTCTCTCTGTCTCTACTCTTTCCTTGTATTATCAAGTTGGTGGTAATTTGTTGTCCTGATACAGCTGAATCGTTGTGTTCTATATCTTCCTCTACACCTCTTAGTGCATCAAAATGGTTGCTCATGCTAGCTAGACTGTTTATCTTGGGTAATATCAGTTTTCTATTGCTACACTTAGTGGTTGACCACTCTACATTCTCCCCAATATTTTCTTATTTCTGCATATGGGTAGATGGTCTAGGCATGCCTGGGAAGTATATAAGAGGTGATGCAGTACTACTCTCCTCCATAGATTCTTGAAAATACGTGCGTTTACTCGGTGCTACCATGATTTTCTTCCCCAAATCCTTATCCTGAGGTTACTTCTCCTGGATTACTAATTTTTGATTGCCCCAGTTGCATTTTGCCAACTCTTTTCCCGTCATCGGTTTGGTCTTGTTATGCTCCATTTCATTAGCTCGGATCGTTTTTTGCCCAATCTTGCATTCTGCGATCGTGTCCCACATTTTTAGAGTGAGAACAGTATTTGGAAATTCGATGCAGCAGGTCCTCTTGTTTGATAATATTTCCCTCAATCTCCAGAAGAATGTGGTCTGGAATTGGCTTAGAGAGATCAATATCGACCAAAATTTTTGCATGGAACCCATAATCTTGATTTCTTGTCTATTGGTCTAAGTGAATAGGGTTACCAAGTATCTTCCCTAGAGACAAGGTGATCTTTTCACTCCACATTTTGATAGGCAACCCAGGAAAATTGCACCAAATCAGAGCATTGGAGTTATTATGTTTGTCCACCGAATTTTTTTAATTTCATGGCATGAGTCTCATAGGCATTTGTTTAACTATCCAGGGTCCTCTGCTCCAAATAAATATCTTGTCTTCTTTAGGCCCCAATTTTATGATGAAAAACCCCTTTCCAATAGGAATCATCTTGCACATTCCCTTTGTTTTCCAGTGATTTCTTGCAAATTCCTAAACTGTTGCGAATTTGATTTTTTGTAGGTCCAATTGTCCTATAAGGCTGAATTGGTATAATGTTATTCCAACAAAGAGTTCAGCTCTAGGGATTGAGAGTATTGGGATGTCCCCTCTTTTTCCCACTTCCAGAAGAATAGTAGGTCTCTCTCTCTCTCTATCTCTAGTCCACAAACTTTGTCCGTAAATGATTACACTTGATTTTCTCCACCAGGGGCAGGAATTTTATAATGGGTAGGAGATTCCCTACCCAAAACCTGATTATTCTTGGTTATTTGATCTGTGTTTCCTCCTATCATAATTTGGTTTGCTGATGTAATGTTCTTTTCTTCCCCTTCTGCCATGTTCATGAAACCCCAGGGACATGCAACCATTGATTTGACCTTGTTAGCTTTTACGGGTTGAACATTAAGGACATGAACTTCATGCAGAATTGGATTATCTTCCTTTCAGTAGGCTGGAGTGATCAGAGATATGTTGGGAAGTGTATTCACAATAGGGCTTGGTATAGGGGTGAATTTCAGCATATTACTGAGACCCTCATTGCCGATCGAATTGATTTCCATGTTTATAATTCCTTGCAGGAGAGTAAGAGTAGAGAGATCCATAGTGATCAACTTGGTAAACAATTAGGGATTCAGATTTGGGATTGGATCATCGGATTTTTTTACTCGGTCATCTCTGTGTATACCAAATCATGACTATAAGTAGTGACATACGTTTACATTTATCTTAGAGTATGTTTTTCTTTCAGTTATCTTTATTTTAGCATTAATAGTTAATAAACACATTTTGTGCAGATTTTAAGCCCCTTTCACAAGTATTTTTAGCAGTAATTAGACCCTTTGGTCTAATTATAGCTCAGTTACCTTATTTTCAGGTTTTCTACTCATCTGGAGTCAATTTTGCAATAAAATGGCCCAATCAGAGTTAAAATCGTAGAAGAACTACACTAATGAGTTTCAGCAGTTCAGTAGAGTAGTTTTTACCAGAATTGGCCTAGTTGGGCCACATGAAAATCAAGATAATCACTGAGATAAGGGACCAGGAGGATGGATGTCAATTTATACAAAATCATCAAGCGATGCAAAACCCAAAAGTTTGGAGAACTTCAGCCACCATCCACCGGCGCCAGTCGCCGGTATAAGGCCTATAATTAGCGATCACTGGCTATTGTTGGTTAAAAGCTATAAATTTTTGACACATATTTTAAGGTGATCTAAAAAGATTAAAACCTCATCGAATATCTATCTATCACTGTTGGAGAAGACTAAGGTAAGCTAAGACACTTCAGACCTCAAATTTTACTATTTAAGGATATGTTCTTCCTCTCCAAACCTACTTTTCATCTTTCCAGGGTTTTAGAGAGCTGAAGAACTGAGTTTGTATCTCACTACTCTAAGTTTAAGTTTAATGAAATTTAGTTTGCTATTTTTCATTGATCTTATTTGGTAAGATTTTCAGGGCTAATCCCTCAAACGAGATCTGATGAGGATACTTTAAAGGTGTACGATAGGATTTTTTTACAGGTTATAGGCCACACATGGAGGTCTATGTTTATTCCTTAGAGTTTTTCTTGAATTATCTTGAATCTAGCAAGTTGGGAAAGGAGGAAAAGATGTTAACCCGGAAGACGGATTAGTGTCCTTAAAAGGAACTGATCCCTCTGTCTGTTTAATGACCTATAGACCAAAAGATCATTCTTGTCGCTAGCAGGAAGGAGCAAGCCGAAGGTCATTTACCTAGGATTTGAGTTTAGATCCTAACGGATTAGACTCTTTGATTTGAAGGGGCATAATCTCGTAAAGGGGGGATTACACTCTTACACCATAAGAATAATACTCGACTAGGGGTTCTAATAAGCACATTTAATGGAAATATAGTAATTCTAGTAGGCACACATGCATGGAGTCCTAGAATAGGATTTTTTCACAACCTATAGTGACGATTTTTAAGATTGGATTAGAAAATATATGAGATTACAAATAAAAGACTCAAGTAGACTGAATCCTCAAGCGTCAGAAGGTACTTGAAGTTTGTCAAAGCTTTTCAAGGGTATGGGAGGGGGGGGGGAATCTCAACCATTCTATGATAACTCTCATTCCTTATTAATAGAGGATAGGGAAGGTGATGTCACCATGGAAGGGTCAAATTACTACTGTATCCTTATTTACAGTTATCTTATATAGAAGTTAATTTTGCTAGAGTCGTTTGCTGGGTTGTCTATTGAGTTGGCTTCCTTCGACCAGGACCTGAGCTGGACTGAAGCATGGTCGAAGCTTTAATGGACTCAACGGTAAGCACTTTGGTGGTTATGGTAGTTTTGTAAGTATGGTGGACTTTGAGCTGCTCAGGGGTCTTTGAGTACCCATTCTACTCTCGAAGGATATGAGTAGGCTACTACATTTTTCCCCTCTTAGCTGGGGCCTCAGATGGGGTTATTTCGAGGGTTTTAGCTAAGAAGCTGTTTACATGGGAATTTGGAAGTTTGACCAGCATGAATGCGCCAGTTACCAAGATTATTAATGGATGATTGTATTGAATGTGTTAGCATCATTAATGGCTCTTAATTTCCTATAACAAAAGTTGTGGGTAGCAAATCATCCTAACTTAGTATATTTTCTTAACTCAAATCCTTTTCTTAACGCTTCTGTTCCCTTTATTTTGCAGGATGAAGACCCATTCGCAGAGCCAGCAAGAACATGAAGGTACTTTGGCCACAGTGGTTTGGAAGAGCTGCAAGGGTGGTAGAGCTAAAATGCAAGTACTTTGACCGCAGGGGTTTGGAGGCGTCACTTCCAGATCTTGTTGACCTTCAAATAAATGAGTTAACCGGTAGGGAGCGGGATAAGGCGGAGGAGTTTGGGTTCTGGTGGGTGATGTCCCAACAACATCTCTTGACTGTTACTTAAAGGCTCCCTGCCTTAAGGTCCGTGGCCGAGCAGTTGGTGCTGGAGGAGAATGGTGTTGTAGGTGGCAACAGTGCACGGAGCTCAAAGAGTTTCCCTGGCTATAGCTGATATACCTTGTCTATCTCTTCTTATGCTTTTGCTATTGTGTATTTGGTCTTGATCTCTTTTTGTTTGAATAAAAAGGACTATTCTTGTATCTTGTATGTTTTCAAAGTGTTACGAATAACATATCCTAAATTCTTATCGAAGTGAATTTTTAGGAAATGGTATTGATAGAAAATTTTGATCGCCAAAGGTATTAGGATGAAGTCCTCCGAAGGTTATGAAAAAGGCCCGGAATGGTTAAAATTAGATGAAAAATTTGTAAGTCAAATGCTATGAAAATGTAACATGAAAGGGTGGTATTCTTATGTATTGTTGGTTGAAAAATAAGTCGAAGGAAAATGATGCAATCGTTACTCAAAAAGTATAATATTCCTAAAGGTCAAAGGAAAATTCACTCTAGACACCTATTATAATGGGATCGATTGCTGTCGCCATCATGAGTGCATACTTTAAGTCATGAAGTCTATGTTGTGGTTGAGGGTGTTGATTGCAGCAATCTGATACTTGTAGGCTGCAGTGCTGACTTCTGGGGCCTTGCCTATCTTGAGTAGTACGTAGGGCTATGTTTGGCAATCACTTCATGTCTGAGTTTGAATATGATGGTGCTTGATACGTGTGTGCGATCTTGCATTTCAAGAATTCGATATGCAAACAACGCTTGGGTGTACCTTAGATGTTTTTATTTGAGACATAGATAAAGATAGTGGTTTGGATAAAATATTTACTAGTGATTGTGTATTCAAGGGTTTGGTTGTGCATGATTTAAGGAGATCAAAGAGAAAATTGAGGCACAAAGCTTGGAAATGTTGGTGGTCGAAGCCTTTAGAGAGGTAGTAAAAATTTATAAGGGACGATTTGCTAGAATTATTGTGAGAAGTTGGAGAGGTGAGAGGGAGTAGGCTTAATGGTTGTAATGATAGCGGCTTAGAAGACCGAAGAGAATAGTTAATTAAAGAGGAGAGAGAAAAAAAAATGAGAGAGAGTTATTCAATTACCTCTGAATTTGTTTGAAGGAGAGAAGAAAAACATTGTTGCTCCTGACTCTGTTCATTTAAAAATACCAGTGCATCGAAAAACATTGATTCCAGGTACGTCTTCCTTGCTATTGTCTTTAAATTGGTATTTGTTTTTGTTTATTCTCTTTGTGTCTGATAATTAGAGTAGAGAAGGCTTGGTATCCGCTATTGATGATGGATACTGGGGCTTGGAAGAGACGGTGGTTATTGGGTTGTGGAGTAGATGAGTTGGGTCTGAGCAATTGATTTTGTGTCCTAACTTTTGGACATTATCTTCAAGGTGATTTGGGTTGGTAATTCGACTGGGTGTGAGACCTTCGAGGCCGCATTTGGGTATATCCAATGGGTAATACTGAGGCAATCACTAGGAGTTGGTGTATTCATGGGTTTTAACTCAAATATATCGAGCTAAGTTGTTCCTTATTCTTTTGTAAGGTATTAATAAGTACATGTGAGTCTTCGATAATAAGGCTAGTTGACGAGGTCAAGATGTACTGAATATGCCGAGTACCTCCAGTCGAGGGGAAAAGAGTAATAGTAACCTGAAGGAATTGCGTATTACAAGTGATACTTCTCTTACGATTATGGGGCTCGATGTTAATTCTGGAAGATAAAGCCAGAGAAGGGCGCAAGTTGTTGGGGAGAGTGATGAGGTGGAGGATGATGACTAAGAGGTTAGTAATGATCCTATAAGAGATGGGAAGAAGCGAAGAGAGAAGATGATGGGGAGAGTGATGAGTGGAGATGATGACTAAGAGGAGTGGTGAAATGATGGATTGAAATGAAGAGACAAAAGACGATGGTGTTAGTTTTACTGACGTCACTTCTCGGGAGCGAGCTAAACTTGGCCAGTTTCTGAAAAAACACGACTTGGTTGGGAAGGGATTTTTCTTAATTCCCTTTGGGCCAAAATGATCCGTCGAGAATGAACCTGTCAAAGGAATTATGGCTTTTCGAGGCCAGATTAGGCTAGGCATGCAGCTGCCCTTTCGACATCCTTTGAAGGAGGTATTGAACTTTAGGGATGTTGTTCCTTGTCAGATGAATTATTATTTTTATGAAATGGTTTAAAGTCACCGAGGTTTTGAATGGAGAGTTGTTGGCTGATGGAAGCCCACTTGTGAAATATAAGGACATTATTACCTTTTACTCGAAGAAGGGTAACTCGAAGGTAGGGACATTTCACATACAATGTCATCCAGATAAACCTTGGCTATTCGACTTGTGCTCGAAAAGGCACGGGTGGAATAAAAATCTTATAGTGGTAAAGGGGCATTACGAGCTCCTCGAGGGCAAAGAGGATCTCGCATTTAACAATAGGGTGTTCAATCCTAGTAAATGCTATTTTATTATTTTGTGAAGTATTTAATTTTGACCATGTTCTTATCCTGTATATGTGTGCTCTGCAGGACCTTGAAGTGGAGTACCTGACAATGCCCGACATTCTCTGGCTGATCTGATCAACAAGAGCGACGATCGTATAAACAAGACCTTCCAAAGGTTGAAGCTACTGAGGAGGAGATGGAAAATTCTGCTCCCCCGAAAGGCATGGGTGTAATAGATTATGACAATCTTACAAGACCAAATACTACTTATGTTTCGAGGGCTCAGATGGGGAATACTATTGCAGGTGTTTCACCCACCTTAAGTAGACAGACCTTGACTCAATAGAAGTTGTCGGGGCAACTCATAGAGGGAAATGTAAATCTGTCAGGGAGGGCATGAGTTTGCATGCGTCTGGGTCGACGCCTCAAAAGAGAAACGCACAAACAAATGGAGGCGGTGCCAACTTCATCAGATGCCCAGCAGCACATAGCTAAGCAGGATAATGCTACCCAAGCTACTGCTGAGTCAATTGTGTAGTTGTGCATATTTTATCCTGATGAAGCTTGGCGCCACGTCGAAGTGGCACTGGGACAGGTAAAAATGTGTTGTGTACCTTGTTAACACTTCTTCTTGGTGTCTATTATGAATGTTGAATTCTTGATGGTTTGTTGTGCTAGGTTCATGCTTGAATGCTTTCTTTTAAAAAAGCCCAGAAGGGATCTTGCCAAAGGCTGAAGGATGCGAGTAAAGGAGAAGAACACGGGAAGGGGACCGTAATGTCACTGAATACTCGTATGTCAGAATTGGAGCAGAAGCTATTTCAGGCTTAAAATGATTTGATAAAAGAAAATTTGGCCATGGTTGAGCATCATAACGTGAAGGTATAGGAGCTCGTGCGTAAGCTAAGGGATAACCATGCAAGGTTTCAGGTAAACTTTGAGCGGAAATGCCTCATGAAAAGGTCCATAAAGTAGTTCATCGAAGAGCTGGGCAATGATCCAGACACCTTTGACCAATTTTCTTTACACTCATTATTGAGCCATATAGCGAATGATGCAATCCTGGCTAAAGAGGTGGTACAAAGTTCGTTATTGGTGGGACATACTATTGATAACCAGGCCACTGCTCCTGATGTTACCTTAAGCTTAAGTACTGATGCTGTCAAGACCAATGAGGAGGATCGAAACGATCTTCTCGCGTAATAAGTTATTGTTGTAGTGAAGACTAATAGTATTCTCCTGTCTTTGTGGGGTATTTCATAATTGGTGATACTCTCTTATTTTTACTTTGAGTTTGTATGATGACTCTGTTGTATTATGGCTATTCGTTTTCCTTTCTTCTATCTAAATATATATTGGTTAAAATGTGATGCTGTATTGATCATAACTGTTGAGTTGAATTGAGTTAAGCTTTCAGTTTATCATGTCAATAGGAAACTGGACAACCTTCGAGGTTATTCCCAAGAATAAGTCTAGTCGAAGGTTTACTTGATAGTTAGGCTAGACCGACTCAAAAAGTTCATAAGCCTTCGAGTTCCTACAGGGTATTTCTATCCGTGAGTATAAACCTAAAAAAACCAAACGTGGTCCACTCCGAGGTCACCCCCAAGTGTTTAATCTTTCGATTATTCATGCCAATAGAAAATTGGACAAACTTTGAGGTCGCCCCTAAGTATCAGTCGGGTCAAAGGTATTTCTATCCGCGGATTTAAACCTAGACAAAACCAGACGCGATCAGCCCCGAGGTCACCCCCAAGTGTTTAATCTATTGATTAATCATGCCACTTAGATTTTTCCAAATCAAGAACAATGAAAAACTTTGAGGTTGCCCCCATGAATCAGTCGGGTCGAAGGTTTTACTTGATACTTAGGTTAGGCCGGCTCAAAAAGTTCATGAAGTTTTGAGATCACCCCCGAGTATTTTTATTCACGGATTTGAACCTAGATAAAACCAGGTCGTCAAAGGGGTTGGATCGTGGTTGAGAATAGATTTGTAGCCAGTCATATGCTGGGATACTTGTTAAGAGGCTCGTCGAGCTTCATGATCAATTTTCATGCCGATACGGATTCACCCCCCCCCCCCCCCCCCCCCTATCGATGCTTTAGATCGTAATTTTGTGAGGCTTGGCTGCTGACAAGTCATTTGAGGAGATGGATCGTAGTTAAGAGTAGCTTTTCAACTGGCCGTACACTAAGATAGTTACCAAAAGGTACGTAAACCTATGCACAAAGTTTAACATTGGTACGAATTTCCTTCCTTTACGAGGATTTATATCACAATAATGAGAAGCATGGCTACCGCAAACACGCTTGAGGGGTTGGATCGTATTTAAGAGAAGGTTTTCAACTGACCACATGCTAGGATAGTTACCAAATGGTACGTAGAGCATCTGGCTAGGTATTTACACCGACGCGGATTCAACCCCTTTCCCATGCTTTATACCGCTATTTTGAGAAGCTTGGTTACCGGCAAGTCGTTTGGGGGGTTGGATGGTGGTTATAAGTTGCTTTTTGAATGATCACACGCTAGGATAGTTACCAATTGGCTCATCACAATTCTGGCCTGGCTTTCATACAAGTACAGATTCTGTCCCTTTTCGATGCTTTAGATCATAATTTTGAGGAGCTTAGCTATCGGTAAGATGTTTTAGAGGTTAGATTGCGATTAAGAGTAGCTTCTCTACTGACCACATGGTTGGATGGTTACCATAAGGCTCATCGTGCTTTTGGTTCACTTTTCACACCGGTACGGATTACTCCATTTTCCAATTCTTTAGATCGCAATTCTGAGAAGCTTGGCTATAGAAAAGTCGAAAAAGGGGTTGGATCATGGTTAAGAGTATCTTTTCCACCGGCTACACGAAAGGATAGTTTCCAAAAGGATCGTTGAGCTTCTGGTATGGTTTTCATACTAGTATTAATTTTACCTATTTCCAATGCTTCAGATCGCAATTCTGATAAGCTTGTCTTTCGGAAAGCCGTTTAAAAGGCTAGATTGTGGTTAATAGTAGATTTTAAGTCAACCACACACTACCAAATGGCTAGTTAAGCTTATGTTGTGTGTTTCATACCATAACAAATTGTCCCCCTTTCCAAAGCTTTAGATTGCAATTCTGAGAAGCTTGGTTACTGGGAAGTCGTTTGAGGGGTTAGATCATGGTTAAGAGTAGCTTTTCAGCTATCCACACACATGGATAGTTACAAAATGTCTCGTTGTGTTTCTAGAATGGTTTTAACACCGGTACGGATTTTACACCTTTCTGATACTTTAGATAGTAATTCTGATAAGCTTGGCATCTGGCAAGTCATTTGAGGTTACCCCTCAAATGATCACACAGTTTTTACAACGGTGTAGATTTTGCCCATTTCTGATGTTTTAGATCGCAATTCTATGAAGTTTGGCTACTGGAAAGTCGTTTGGGGGGTTGGATCGCGGTTATAAGTTGCTTTTTAAATGACCACACGATTGGATAGTTACCAATTGGCTCGTCGTAATTCTGGCTTGGCTTTCATACCGGTATGGACTTCGACCATTTTTTATGCTTTAGATCACAATTCTGAAAATTTTGACTACCAGAAAAATGTTTTTAGGGTTAGATCGTGGTTAAGAGTAGCTTTTCTACTGACCACATGGTTGGATAGTTACCAAAAGGCTCGTCAAGCTTCTAGTCTAAATTTTACATTGGTACGGATTTCTCTATTTTCCGATGCCCTCGATCGCAATTTTGAGAAGTCTACCGGTAATTCGTTTGAGGTATTGGATCGTGGTTAAGAGCATCATTTTAATTAACCACATGCCAGGATAGTTTCCTAAAGGGTCGTCGTGCTTCTGGCTCAGTATTCACTCCGATACGGATTTCATGTCATTCCGATGATTTAAATCGCAATTTAAGGATGCTTGGCTACCGACAACTCGTTTGAGGGGTTGGATTGTGGGTAAGAGTAGCATTTTAATCAAGTACATGCTTGGAAAACTACCAAATGACTCATCGAGCTGAGGCTTGGTTTTCTCACCGGTACGAATTTTGTCCCATGTTGATGCTTTAGATCCCAATTCTGAGAAGTAGTGCTACCAGTAAGTCACTTAAGGGGCTAGATCATGGTTAAAAAAAGCTCTTCAACCGACCACAGGGTAGGATAGTTACCAAAAGGCTCATAAGGCTACTGGCCCGAATTTTATACTAGCACGAATTTTACTCCTTTCAAATGATTTATATTGCAATTCTGAAAATCTTGGCTAAAAGCAAGTCATTTGAGGGGTTGGATCATGCTTAATAGTGGTGTTGTAATAGGCCACAAGCTGGGATAGTTGCTAAGAGGCACGTCAAACTTTTGGCTCAATTTACATATTGGTACCCCCCCCCCCCCCCCCCCCCCCCCCGATGCTTTAGATAGTAATTTTGATAGGCTTGGCTGCCGGCAAGTCATTTTAGGGGATGGATCATGTTAAGAGTAGTTTTTCAACCGGCCACACACTAGGATAGTTACCAAAAGGCACGTAAAGCTTCTGGACCGAGTTTAACACCGGTATGAATTTGGTTCTTTTTCGAGGATTTATATCGTAATTCTGAGAAGCTTGGCTACCGCCAAGTCGCTTGAGGGGTTGGATCGTGTTTAAGAGTAGGTTTTCAACCGAACATACGCTAGAATAGTTACCAAATGGCTCATAACATCTAGCTAGGTTTTTACACCGGTATGGATTCTGCCCCTTTCCGATGCTTTATTTCACTATTCTGAGAAGCTTGGCTACTGGCAAGTTGTTTGAGGGTTGGATCGTGGTTATAAGTTGTTTTTTAAATAACCACACGCTTGGATAGTTACCAATTGGGTCTTCGCAATTTTGGCTTGGCTTTCACACCGGTGCGGATTTTGTCCTTTTCCGGTGCTTTAGATCGTAATTCTCAAAAGCTTGGCTACTAGCAAGATGTTTTAGGGGTTGGATCATGGTTAAGAGTAGCTTTTCTACATACCACATGGTTGGATGGTTACCATAAGGCTCGTCGTGCTTCTGGCTCATTTTTCGCCCCCCCCCCCTCTTTTTTCTTATTCTTTAGATTGCAATTCTGAGAAGTTTGGCTACAGGAAAGTCGAAAGAAGGGTTGGATTGTGGTTAAGAGTATCATTTTAACCAGCTACACGCGAGGATAGTTTCCAAAAGGATCGTTAAGCTTCTGACATGGTTTTCACACCGGTATTAATTTTGCCCTTTTAGATCACAATTCTGATAAGGTTGGCTTCCAGAAAGCCGTTTGAAAGGTTGGATCCTGGTTAATAGTAGATTTTAAGTTGACCACACACTTTGATAGTTACCAAAAGGCTTGTCGAGCTTATGGTGCATCTTTCCCAATGGCACAGATTTCGCCCCTTTTGGATGCTTTATATCACAATTTTGAGAAGGTCAGCTACCGGTAAGTCATTTGAGGGGTTTGATCGTGGTTAAGAGCATATTTTCACCCGAACACACATTTGGATAAGTTCCAAAAGGCTTTCCAAGCATTTAGCTCGATTTTTGCAGTGATACGGATTTCGCCCAATTCCGATGCTTTAAATCGTAATTTAGATAAGCTTGGCTTCCGGCAAATCCTTTGAGGGGCTGGATTGTGTTTGATTGTAGCTTTTCAACCGTCTACACTCAAGGATAGTAACCAAATGGCTCATTAACGCTTCTGGTCCGAGTTTTATACCGATATGGATTTCCTACTTTCCGATACTTTAGATCGTAATTCTGAGAAGCTTGGCTACTGATAAGTCGTTTGAGGGGTTGGATCGTATTTAAGAGTAGCTATTCAACCGACCACACGCCAAGATAGTTATCAAAAGTCTCGTCGAGCTTCAGGCCCGACTTTCACATTGGTGCGAATTTTATCCCTTTACGTTGTCGCAAAAACTAAATTTCATGTATTGGGAAACCTCTTAAAGAATAATATTGGACTGTCACCATAGATAATGTCACAAAATATTTAGCAATGAAAGAATCTTGTAGGCAATGGAAGGTCCCGTCACCAATATGTGGTAATTAGTGAAAAATTATATTTGTCGTTGAATTTAATATATATGGCGATGCTAACCCATTGTTTTTTTTTTTTTGAGAAATTCTAAATACACCCCAAAAGAGAAAGATTAAGGAGGTAATTCGCGACAGGATGTATACTTGAAATTTATTATTTTTGTACACTAGTTTTTCTTAATTTAAAGATGGGAGAGCTTTAATTAACAAATACACTTATTGGGGTGAGCTTATACTAGTGTGAGCTAATTAAACATGGGGTGTATTTAAAATTTCTTTTTTTTTTGGGTGGTGTCTCTATACATTGGTTTTATCTTTCTATTTCTTTAATTTTTCCCTCTTCAAACTACTTCAAAATAAAATTAAAAATTAATTCAAAACCCAACTATATCCCCAAATGTAATGCATTGGATCGCACGTGCATCCTAAACAATATTTTCATAAAAATATTTGACAGCAAACTTTACAAGTAGGAAAATGTTTCCAAACACGTGAAATGACCTGTCAATTTCTTTATGACATTGGGATCAACATTGAATTCATGCTATAAACACATCTCCGCTAGGTCTACTTCGATGAAAATGAAATCGAATGTCCTTGCAATAACCGAGTTCACTCCAATAGTCACGTCAAAAGACAATCAAGTCATCTGCGCAACTAAGGCCTCAATTACATGAACTCTTCTTATTAAAGCCTCAGGAGCAATTACTAGATACAGAAAATTGATTCCCAGGAGTATTTTTTATAAAATAATAAATGCAGAATATATTGGCTAAATTGAGACTCACTATGCCAACCACTCAAAGCATCTCCTAAAATGCCACTACCTTGGATGCAAAAAAGCCAAATCCAAGGTAGTCAGACTCAATTTCCTCTCCAAGAGTACCTGACTTAGATTTTAAACTAATTCAAATAGGCACATAACACTTAGGCGCCCAATTTATTTATTTTTATTATTTTTTTTTAATTGGGCGCCTAAATTTTAGGCGCCCGATTGATTTAAAAAAACAAACAAACAATTGGGCGCCTAAATCTTAGGCGTGATTTAGGCGCCTGTTTAAAAACAGAACAGGCGCCCAACACTTGGGTGCCCAATCGCGTCTTAAAAATCCAAGACCGAGTCTTGGATTCCAAGGCTAAGACTTGGATTTTGAGACTCAAATCCAAGTCAGTCAGGCACTGTTGGAGGACGAAAATCTGTTGTGGCAGCTTAAAATCCAAGGTAGTGAGGCACTTTAGGAGTTGCTCTTAGTACATAGATGTCAATGTCCCGTACAATTCAGTGAGTTTCAGGTTAAATAACAAAATGCAATACAAAGTTAATGAAATGGACCAGATGAAAAGTAAAGAATGAATATATGAAACACATACAGATTACACTTCAACCAAACTGGGATCGGTTGATTGATGATCACAACTGCCCAATTGATTCAACTTAACAGCTTATACCCCTGTTAGTAGCTTCAAACACAAAACTGATCATATAAATTGTACAACAATGAAGGAATCCTATCTCTTGTTAGTTTCCATTACTTGCACTCCAAAGAAGTCTTCTAGCTGCTGGTGGGCCAAGTCCGGGGATATCCTGAATGTCTTTGTTCTTTGGATCCACAAGCTGAACATTTGAAAGATGATTTGAGTCAGTAATGAGAAGCTATATTACTCAGTTACCAAAGATTATGATAGTACTGTTATAGAATATCTCGATTCCAAGAATTAATTTCTTCATTTTTCGCTAATGAGAAGCTATATTACTCAGTTACCAAAGATTATGATAGTACTGTTATAGAATATCTCTATTCCAAGAATTAATTTCTTCATTTTTCGCTTATCCAAATTCTTATCAGAGCTAAGGAATGACTATGAAATTCCAAGAAGAGAAGACAATTCCACTTTACTTGTCACTTTATGGAGCTGTGAACTCCACAGAATCAGAGATGCGAAAAAATCAGCACTCATATTTGTTGAGAAAGAGGACCAGTACAAAATCGCCCATACATGTCAAAGATATCTTCCATTGTCTTTGCATTCCCTCAAAATGCCTATTGTTTCTCTCCGTCCACAATACCCACCCAATCACATACTCGTAAGGTCCCAATGTATATTTCCGATGTTCCTCATAAACGGTTGCACTACCATATGCTTGAAAAGATTTAATAAAGGCCCACTCGAAGACCCAAGTGACACGAAAAAGACAAAGCATGCATAAGGACATTAATATCACTTCGTCTTAATTCATGCCCTCATTATTTGCCCCAAATCAACCCATCAACCCTTCTCCTCCTCCCCCCCCCCTCCCCAATTAAAGAGCACCACACGATAGACGGAGAGTGCCCTTTCTCCAAATCAAGCGCCTTGGGAGGTCACATGCTTCGATAACCATTTCTTAAACTCCTAGCTTCAACCTAATGCTCACGCCGTAGGTTTTCTCCATTTTTCTTCTTCAACCCGCATCCTAACCGAAGTAATTTTTCTCTCAAATTAGTAAGTGTAAATATATTATTTAGTCTCTTATAATACCTTCAAAGGTATAATTCCCTCTTTGTTGTTTCTCATTGGTTAAAGTTCTAAAGTTTGACAACCTTTGGAATCGGTGAAAAAGCATCCCAGATCGTTGTTTGTCTCACTTGTCGGAGATTTTGGTGAGGCTTGGCCAACACAGTCGCTTGCCTCCCAAATATCTGTATAATTTGTTTTTTAGTTTTAGATTTCATTTCATACGCACTTTTTGAATAATGCTCTTTCCGAAGAAATATCAGATAAATCCTGAACTATTCTGGGCCTGCTTTATCTAGCTAATTTGTTAACAATGTAACAGAGATTCCTTAAAGCTACTACATTCTTGTGCAAGAGAAATTTATCTCATAGAATAAACAAATTGTTTAGAGGTTGAATTCAGTGCAACTATCTATCATATATGGGTAGAAAGAAACACAAGTAACTTCCAGAGAGTGGCCTCTCCAGAGGATTCTTTTTAACAGAGTGATGTCTCCTTTAAATGTAGCAGCTCAAAGATAATCTTCTACCAAAGCCTGGTACTCTTTCAATCCTTAAAGATTGGGGTATAAAATCCTATTCTCAAACTGCCCAAAATTATAAAATGGTTTGGATGGATGGAAATCTGGAGCCATCAAGTTATTCTGTATGCTGATGGTTGTATATCCCCTGACAGAAAAGCCTATGGAGTATTTTCAGACTCCCCAATGGCTTTCCTATTGCTGCTTTCAACAGAAAATCTACTAATGAGGGAATTGGAGTTATTGAAGTCCAAGCTATATGTGAAGAAGCCTATATTGCAGGTTTGCTGGGTTTCCCTAGGATATATGTGGTTTCAGACTCCAAGTATGCTGTACAAGTGATGAATGAGGAGTGTAAACCCCCATGGAAGTGTTTACTTGTTTTTAGAAGTGCAAGGAATACTCTAAGCAACATGCTCTGAAGTCAGGTACAAGATGAGACAAGGGAATCTTATGGCTGATTACTTTCCATCAACACAAGATATTTTAGAAGATTTTCTGTTTTTTTCCTTGTAGTTTTAATGCAGACCTTGTAAATACTAGTATGAAATTGTTCCCTAGATTGTAATATTTGTGATTAGTAGTAAAATCTGGTTGGGGTCTGTCAAACCCTAGCTTCTCTTTTCAAAAAAAAAAAAGGTTTAGAGAAACTTCTGTGGCAGCTAGCAAATATAAAGCTGGCCAATTTATTTATTTATTTACTTTTTTTTTGGAATCCGGAAGTTCGTTGGGTTCATCATTTTTCACCATTCTCCAAATTAGTCTCCCGGGGATCGCCACGGTACCTCCGCAAGCCACACGCTCCATTTTAAGTCAAGATAAATCTTGGCGGATGATTATCTCACGAATAATGATATTTTAAAGGGGTAACTGCAACAGCAATGGCAACAAAATGGTACCTTAACAATGACGACTGCCATAACTCCGAGAACTACTACCAAAAGCAAAACCATAATACACCGATCAGTTGCAACCTAATAACACAAACAAGTAAAACTCGTGTTATAGAGTTAGAAGAAACTAGAGTTCATGAGCAAAAAGCTAGGAAATTAAGAAGGAAGACCTGTCTACCAATTTCTTTGACCAGTTGAGAAGCTTTCTTGATTGAGAAATGAATAGAATCCAGTTCATTAACAATCCTACGCATTTGTTCTGTCTTAAAGAATTACAAGAGTGAAAAAATTTAGTGAGAGAAAAAGTACATAAGCCTGGAAAGATGACGAGCCGAGAAAAAGTGCACTTATATCACATACCTGTGACTTGAGAGCAGCCGCAGTTTCCGCTCCAACATTTACAGTGTCTTCAACAACCTATGATATAAAGAGAAAAACATATATTGGCTCCCAGAAGAATTAGAAGCAACAAGTTAATACCAAAAGGGGGAAACAAAAAATTAAGATCGCTCTGCAGTTTTGATTTTTCAACAAGATATGCGTCTTGATTGGGATATTAAATAACTCCACTAAAGCAGTCCAGCCTGATGGACGGGACCTAAAAGCGCTAAACAAATGGTCAAGTAACTTTTATCAAGAAAAAAAAATGATCAAGTAACTACTCTATACCAAAATTTATGTCAATAGGCCACACATTATAGCCTAATATGGAGATCAGTAGTCCCAGTCAAGCAATATGTTTAATGCCATGCCAAGATAAAGAAATTTTAATAAGACAGAAATGAAAATCAGCTATGTTTTATGGAGTGGGTATGGTAAGCACATAAATACATTGTGTCAAATAATTAATGTAGCAGGCTGGAGATGTGATTTGAGATGCTTAAGTGGTAATCGTGGTTTAAAATATCATCAACCACTCTCCCAAATCCAGGATATGAATAGATGTCAGCAATTGGAAAATTTAGAGACAAAACTCGAGGCAATTTTGATATATCCCTATGAAAAGATGGGCCGGTCCATGTCATTAGAGTACCTAGGCATAAGTTCTTGGAGTAATAAGCAGTCTACTTGGCCTGTAAAACCCAAATGACACTGATGTGAATTTAGTTTGATGGAAGATTTGCATTTCTAGCACACAAGTATAATTCCTATCTGGGTTCTACAAAATTTTTAACTAAACAATTGATTTGAGAAACTCTCTTCATTAATTTATAAGCACTCAGAATCACAATTTTTAAGGTGGAACAAAAAGATTGTGCGACATAGTTGAGTATAAGCATAAATAGAGTGGTTGCCGAAGGCACCTTTAATAACTTTAGGAATGGTAATAGTGTCACACAAACCATAGAAAGACTAACCAATGCTGCAAACAGATCCTCTTGACTTCTGAGTCTCCTTCAAAGCGTGTTCCTCCTTGTATCTGATATCATCCAGCTTTTTACTTTCTTTGATTGAAAGTGGTGTGCCTGTTTCTTTCTACTCTTCCGCATTTGCCTACCCTTTTCAATGTTCATGAATTTTTTTTGTTTCACCAGTACACAATCAATATATCATTATTGTTCTCCTTCATGTCCCAGTAGTTGAGTAGGTTCATTACTGCTAGCAGAAGGTAAGCTATTCCTACAAAATTAATCTGATGGTGAAACTTTTCTCTCTGGTCTGGTCTAAAAGAAGCTTATAAGGCAACCATCAAGCTCTCTAAATGGTCCATTTCAGATGGAACTAAAGTGAACATATGGCATGAAAACTGGGCTCTGAACACTCCTATAGCTGAGCATGTGGTGAGGACTGATTCTCTAGGATCACAAAAAACTAATGTTTGTGACCAATTAATAAATGGAAACTGGGAAGTGGACAACTCAACTGGAAGACTGTTGCAGTTGGTTGGAGTTGACTTTTCTAACGTTTTTGTTCATAATACATGGAATGATCAATGCTATTGTGCTCCTTACATTCAATGGTAGTTCACTGTACAAGCAGCCTATGAAGCCATTATATCAAAAAGAACTCTCTGCTGGAGGAAGAATAAGCTGTGGAGACCAAACTCAACTCCAAGGCTTGACAACTTAGCTTGGCTAATATTCAATCTTTCAGTCACTAGTCACTACTTACATGGCAGAGTGTAATGGGATCCTCTATGCTGCAGAAACTGCTTATAACAAGGGGCTGGCCTACATTTCACATTATTTTAGACTTCCAAGCTGCAGTTATTTTTTTTCAAAACAATTGAGTTCCTTGGCAGATGAGAGGGAGGTGGACTTTATATAGCAAGAGAATACAGCTTACATTACAACATAACCGGAGAGAATGCAACTTTAGTGCAGATGATTGTGCTAACAAGGCCAGTTCTCTTGTTTCTGGGGTCAAAAGCCTGGTATGATGATAGGCCTAACTTCTTGAAAAGGTAAAGCTCCCTAATTAACCTTATTACGGTTTTGAAAGAGTTTGTGTTATAACTGTAATCTTCTTTTTTTGGCAGTTTATAGGGTCTGTCTACTGGTGCCTTCGTATGATTGTACCGTTTTTCTAGCCATTTTTTAAATTGCTTACTACTTGCCAAAAAAAAACTATTGAGACGTACTGCGAAGTGTTGCGAGGTGTTGCAATCAATTGGGTTGAGTGAGGAGGGTTGTGTTGTGCCCAAGTGTAGCAACAGTCGCATTAGTAGCTATTGCGCTTACAACACTCACATCTGACTGCCTTAAGAAAGATTAGAAACTACAGGTAAAGTAGAGTCAACATTTTGGATGTTGTTGATGAGATGGTGAGGTATACTCCATTTACCATTAGTCATTACATTGCTAGCTTTGCCGTCCATATTCAGATAAATATCATATTTGACTTCAGCCTTGAAACTGTCTAAGAGGATACCGAAGTCATGCCAGGGATCTTCTCCATCGTCAATTAGTTGCTTACAAACCTTTTGAGTCCTCACTCTAGTGTTCAATATTTTCCTGAAAGCCAAAAGCTCCCTGCTGAAACCTTAAGAGACCAAAGATTCGTGCTCTTCAGAATGTTTTATGCCACCCATTTGATCCACTGGTCATCAGTTTTTGCAGAAAATCTCCAAGTGTTTCAATACCCATAGGTTTCTCAAGCCTAATTTCCCCTCATCCTTGGGGTAGGATGTTTTTTTTTTTGCAAGGCTTGGGGTAGGATGGCTCCAAGTACAAGAAGTGCATCTCTTCACAGCATGACCATGCCAAAGAAATTTTAGCACACAGTCTTTCAATTTGTGTCATAATCTTCATGAGAAGGACGAAAAGACTTATTCAATACAGATGGACACTATAGAGAACAGATTGGATCAGCTGAAGTCTGCCTGCACAGGAGAGAGATCTATATTGCCAGGAATTTATTTCAGATGTTATTCTTTGTACCAGAAGTTGACACAATCATACGAGAGGAAACCCTAAGTACTTACAGGCAGTTGACCCTCCTCAAATCCCAACACTGTATAAATGTTGTTCTTCATGCGTTACTCCACACCAGTAAAGTAAACAGGAGAGTTTTAGTGGTCAACTTCTAAGCAAATCATCAATTGAAAGTAACAAGACTTGCTTTAATGGCACTGGCAGAGGACAGATCACCTTTGTTTCTTTATTTAGTAGCAGAGTATTTGCTTATAGGAATCTTAATTGTAAGGATTTCCACTAACTTTACTTTTTAATTAACCTAGCAGTTTCCTAGTGTTTTATCAAACTGATTAAGAGGATCTGTCTTCAAACTAGGCTTACTCTTTGTAGTTACTTAAATGTGGAGAATTAATAAAAGTTAATGTTTGTTTTATTTGGGTAAACATCTGCAAATCGTTTTCTATAAATCACCATGCAATCACCACAAGTCTAGGTGTTAAGTAAAAGAGCTTAGGGAACTAGGTATTATACTATCACTAATGTGTCTAAAGCGGAATAAGAACAAGAATAAAACAGGAGAGTATGATCACGGAGAAACCGTTGGGTTGTGGCCCTTCAGGTAAAAACTCCGGTGCGTATACCGCCTACTCAGGAGCAAACAATATAGGGGTATTTTAATGCTTAGTCACTTAGGCAACTACTCTGGGATGGGATGACTGATCGAAAGCTTGCTACATGAGTTTGTGTTTGATTCTTTGGGAGCAGAGGTATGTATCTTTCTCGGGTGTGTAGGTCCGTGGGCGTTCTGCGTGGTACTCTAAGGGTATTTTCTCTAGATGTGCTGACCGAAAGTCTGCTACATGAGAAAGATCCTCTCCCTTGGCATATCATGGAACTTTTCGAAAAATACTTCCTTGAAAAAAGAAAAAAAAGAAAAAAAAAGGGCATTTCATTAAGAAGAGTTCCTTATTCTCATACTTATTGGTGATGTTGCTAAGGCTAATAAAAAGTACAACGTTGAAAAGGATAGAGCAATCCATTCTAGATGATGATTTTCCCAAGTCATGGGAGATTGTTTCTCCACAAGCAAGTTCTCAGACAACAAATTTATCAACCGACCGACAGGCCAATCCCCATATATGATTGTTTATTGGCGCACTTATAACCACGCATTTTACTTGGTTACACTGCTCAAAGTTGGCCGTTTAAATGATGTCTCATATCCATAGAAAACATGTTACTTAGGCACCTACAGACTTAGTTAAGATGAAGATGGTCCTGGCACATACACATCTGGTTTCGTTCCAATATAACTTTATAGACTTCGAACACCCTCCAGATTACATAATCTTTTAAACCTTCGATATATATCTGTCTAACACATTCTATCTTTTAGGTGTTAGTGACACGGCTACTATTCCTTTGCTGCCGTCTTAGCATCTTCATCCTTCTAATCCAAATCTACACCAATTGCACATGTTACCAATGTCAGTAAGGGTTGCACCAACAATGGTCCTATTTAGATATATGGATCAGAGGAGAGGCTGGAACTCTACAGACAGTTGTGCAATTCGGATAAGGATTTCAGGTTCTAAACCTCACCATGTATGAAGAGTTCCATGCAGAAAAGTTCAGAATTAATAATCTATCTATTTTCCAATTTTTGTGAGTAATGTGTAATTTTGACCTAATTATTGTTCGTTTTTTTTTTTGTTCTTCTCACTCACGCTTGCATCCCTTTTTATTAAATGAAGATATTTTGTTTGCTAGAATTAAGTGGAGGATACAAACGACCCTTTGGTGTATCTTGGTCTTTTTGTCTTTATTCTCAAACAGTGCCCACAACCAACCCTTTTCTGGGAGCTGTGAGAAATGCTCTCTTCCTCAAAAAAAGTACATATTTAATATTTTCAAGAAAAAAATATTATTCCAATCTTTACAACAACAACAAAATTATATCGGTCTAAGATCTTCAAGAGGGACGCTCACCTTTTTAGATCTTTCAATTGCTTGATCCGTCTCATTCATCATTCGGTTTCCAGAGTCCACTAATTGTTGATTACTCATTTCTACATATTTAACAATAACACGAATACTTAAGCATAACATTTTATAGGAAATGACCGATAATAATGGACAATAAAATCTATAGTATAATAAATCACAAAGAAAATGCTTACTTGACGCCAATAAACCATTTTGTTCGTTATACGTATCCACGCCACCAGGATCATCAAAGAGATCAACTCGATTCTTGTCGAGATTAGCTGTATATCTAATAAATTTTGAAAGAAATTAGAAATGGAATTTTGAAGTCACAAGTAAAAGAACTTTCGTGATTAGATACAGTAAAAATTATACACATACAAAATATGATTAGAAGCTGTTATTTCTACGATAAGAAACTATAAGGACACTGTTGCAGATTGAGATTTAAGTTAAGTGCAATGCTTGGGTACATCATACTATTGTATGGTGTGATACACCGGATCATATCTTAAGATTAGTATTAGCAGGATTTGTTTCTATTTTAGTTATTTTAGTATTTTGTAGTTACCTAGCAGGAGTTAGTTTCCTACTAGGACTCTAGTGGTTTCTCTACTTAAATTCCCCTTTAGGGTGATTGTAATCACTTCTTCATCAATCAATAAAGGTCTTCTCTTTTCTTTTTCTAATTTAACTTGGTACCAGAGCCATTTCGATCTTAAAGAAAAGCTATGGTTTTCACGTTTCCACCAAAGGCCGCCGCCGGATCCTCAAATTCGGTGAACTTCTAGTTTTCTTTCCCTTAAATCTTTGCATCCTTTGGCATTGTTTTTTATTTATTGTTAAGAAACAATTTTTTTTGTGAACCGTGATTACTATTCACAATGAACAGTAATTACTATTCATCAGTGAATAATAATTCGGGATCAATGTTATATAAACAATAACATTATTCATCAAATTTGTTTGTCTTTATGATTCGGTGGTTTATTGTTATCTTAATGTTGGGATCAGGCTGAATGCATGAACATCGAATCTGACTATCGGATCTAAAGATTTTTTAGATCTGGGCTGATTTTTTTTTGCCAAGTTTTCTTCTTGATGTGTTCTTCTCTGGAGCTTGGTATTTTCAGATTAATTTTCAATATAATTTACTTATTCAGAGCGGTGATGTTTACAACAATTGCAATTTGCAAAGAGAAAAAGATAGAATGGGCTTCATACTGTGCTTTTATTCTTGTTGGTTGATGCTAGGATTTTCTTGTGGTTTGCTTTAAACTGCGATCTATTTGGTTATTCCGCTTTATCACCTCTCTATGTATCTCAATGATTACTATCCTTTTTTGGTGACCTTGTCTTTATGACCTCTTTTTCTCTACATGGTAAAAAATAACCGCAATACGTTTTGCTTTATTGATGAAGAGTAACTTTTATCGGCCCATAAGATTGGGATTTTTATTTGATGGGCTGATATTTTTATCAGTCTCTATCGCTCCTCCATTCTCCATTGGAGAATTTGTTACTTTCGATGATTTATCCCTTTCCTCACGTGTCATATTTATCTTTTTTCTATGTCTTCGGTGATTTCTTTTCTTTTATTTGTGACTTAGTTTATGTGTAAGCAACTAAATAAACCTAAATGTTTCTTCCAAAAAAAAAATTTTTTTGGCTGGAAGGTTCTAAGAATCCAACCATTTTTTGGCTACTTGAGAGAGTTTCAAGAGCTAATCTACTATCTATTTTTTGTGGAGCTGGTTTGTGTAATCAACAATGGAACCAATGTTATTGTCCATAAAGCCCATCTTTGGAGAGGCCTTTACTTTTATTTTAGTTAGGTGAAGATTCAAGTTGGTCTATTTACTATCTGAAGCTAAGGCTCAAATTGGTTGTTGAAGACGAAAAATTTGAAGACTCTTCGTGAGAGAATGTTGTTTATTATCTTTTCCAAGCTGAAATTATGGAGTTTGTGCTTCCAACTTGATGGGGAGTTTAGAAAGTATGGTTTTCCTTACTATGTTTAAAGCAAGTTGAAGATTTAAGATCATTATCTGAATCGAAAATTAAAATTTTCTTTTGTGAGTTCTGGTTACTCGTGCAAGTGGTGGATCGTATTTGTGTTGATTTGATTGAAGTTTTCGAAGTGAAGTTCTTAAAGCTGCGCATGTCTTGAAATTGCAAACACGTTGTGTTCGTGGACTCTCACCATCCGTTTGAGGGGGAGTGTTGGAGATTGAGATTTAGGTTAAATGTGATGCTCGGGTACATCATATACACTGGATCATATCTTAAGATTAGTATTAGCAGGATTTGTTTTTATCTTTAGTTATTTTAGTATTTAGTAGTTACCTAGTAGAAGTTAGTTTCCTACTATGAATCTAGTGATTTCTCTATTTAAATCCTTCTTTAGGGTGATTTCATATTTAGTAGCCCCAGAATTATTCCTTCACATAACAATAAAATATGAAATACTTGTATTGGAGTTGTGAACAAGTATTTCACAACAAGTATTTCATATTTGGGAGGAAGCAATCTGATTCGTTGATGTGAACAAACATGGAAACAGTAGGTTAATTGACAAACTGGGAACAAACATGGAAACAGTTGTGAACAACATCTACTGCACGTCATCCATTCGTTGATGGTCTTTATTTATTTTAGCTTATAAGATTAAGGGCTTAACTATTGGAGTTGTATTATTCAAATTACTAATTAGATTCAAATTTGGAGAGGTAAGGGACTAGCTATTGTAGAAGGATTAAGGTTGAGGCCTATATAAGGAGAGGACGGTGTAAATTTATTTCATAGCTATGATTGAATAAAATTCAAGGTTTAGCCCTAATTTAGTTTTTATTGTGTTTAGAGTTTAATAGAAACCCTAAATTCAATTAGGTAAGCGTAATCTCTCAAGTTCTTGCTTCCACGACTTGATTTTACATTAAATTTGGCATCAGAGCGAGGTTAATTCTTAGGTTTTCTCGGTGTTTTCTTGATTAGTAATGTAAACTTTCTAGGGGTCGTGGATTTTTTTGAAGTCTTGCGAAGATTGATCTTAAAAAAAAAGAAAAAAGAAAAATCAATTCACCTAGTTGTATTTTGCAGTTCTGAATCGAAGAGCATAAATAATCACCTTCTTCTTTTCTACTACCGGACTGTCTTCAAATTAGATACTTCTCTTTGAAAGATTCATGAATTGGTGTTATTTTTCTTCGGGATTTGATAGGGTTTAGTTTTGGATTCGCAAAATTTGGTTAGCTCTTGAAGTTTTTTTTTTTCTGCAGTGGATTTGCTCGAGTAGTTATTGTTCACTCCCTATTATAAAGTATATGTTACAGCTATGAGGAACGGCCGGCAATAAAACTAAACAAAAGAGAAGAAGAAAGTATTCACTAATTTTTTTTCTTCCCCTATGACGGGTAAGAGATCGGTAGAGAGACCACCTAGTCTTGACACACGTGCTGATCATATTGAAGGGTTGATCGATGAGCTAAAAGATGGGATGTCCAGGATGCAAGAGATGTTTCACGCTTTTATTGTTTCCTAAAATAAGGCGTCAAACACTACCGGAGAAGCGGCTACAAGCAGCCATCCAGAGGTAATTGATGAGCAATAATCAAAAGAATCGGTTTATGATAAAGACAAAGAGTCTTTCGAACCATTATCTGAGGACTTGTTTTTTAATCATTTCCATGAGGATACTCATTATGTACCACCACTACGTCGTCCTCCTCCAATTACTCATCAGAGATAAGGTCGTGAAAATGGGACGTACGAACAATTTGAGGGAAGAGACATTAATCACAGGCTGATCGGGAAAGGGGCTGGAACAATGGCAACAACTATGGAGGCAATCCTAATCAGGCACGTCCACCTCCTCGTTATCAATAACAATCATCGAAAGGTAACAATCTCTCTGCTTTTACTCGCATTCTTACTTCTTAACAGGATGTTAGGTTTAATATCATTGAGTTTGGCAAGAAACTTGACCCAGATACCTCTATGAATTGGATCACCCGAGTTGACAAAAACTTTGCTTATAAAAAGTATGGGGATCCCAATCAAGTAATGCTCACGGAGACAAAGCTCTTAAGTTACGCACTTGGTGGAATAGTGTTCAAACTTGACGTATTCAGCAGGCGTATCTGCCAATTACTTAATAGGGGCATGCGTCGGGATTTTGTGAAGCAGTTTATCCCAATTGGTTATGAGCGAGATATTTTTATGAGCCTACAAAACCTACGTGAGGGTACATCCAATGTGACCGAGTATACAGATGAATTTTTCTTATTGAGCGCTCGCGCTAATTTGCGTATAACTAAGGAACAAAAGGTGGGATGGTATGTAACGGTTTACAAAGCATTATTCAGAAGGATCTTACATTCAAAAACCTTTTTGTGGTGGCGGATATGGTCTTTGAAGTCATAAGAGTTATACACACCAACTACCAACTCAAGTACGACTTCAACTCAATTCAACATCTACATTTCCACGTACTTTCGTTTATGGTAATTGTTTTGGTTGTAGAAAATCGGGTCACCAGGAAAAATGATTGCCCACAAGTTGCCAAACGGGTTGGGTTAGTCGTTGATGGTATGAGGGAACAAGTGATTGCCATAGTAAAAAGAGTGTTACAGGAAGATGAAGACGAGTATGATGATTTTGAAGGCGCCACTAATTTGGCACGAACATCGTCAGGAGTACCCCCGGTTTGATTTTGCGGTCGAAATCTAAGGAACTGATGTGAACAACTTCTAGTGCACGTCATCCACTCGTTGACGTTTTTTATTTATTTTAGCCTATTAGATTAGGGGCTTAAATATTGGAGTTGTTTTATTTTAGTGTCTAATTAGATTCTAATTTGGAGAGGTAGTGGACTTGCTATTGTAAGAGGATTAGGGTTGAGGCCTATATAAGGAGTGGGTGGTGTAAGTTTATTTCTTAGTTGTGATTGAATAAAATTCAAAGTTTAGCCCTAATTTAGTTTTTATTGTGTTTAGAGTTTAGTAGAAACCCTAATTTCGATTAGGTTAGCGTAATCTCTTAAATTCTTCCTTCCGCGACTTGATTACGTTAGAAACGATGATAGAACTTAGTAGGATTAAGTGTAAAAAGAATTGTAAGCACTCGTGCGTTCAGGCTGTCGGTGTGTAGGATACATGTGAAAAAAGGATTTTTTTTTTCCTTTCTAAAATTACCATGTCCATGTTACATAGAGATCAAATGAAACATCGTACATAAGAAAGTATGTGTAAGGTAAAGGTAAAATGAAGATAAGAAGTTGGCAACTCACTGCTTTTTGAGAGCGATATAGGAATTCAATTCTTTAGTCTGCAAGATGATAATACTACCAGTCAGATTCAAATTAGGTAATTTGGTAAACGAACATTACTAAGTTTATTGCATACTAACACTAAAAAGAAGAACATTTGCATTGGAGTCACAAGGATGAAAGAACTCAAGAACAATGTAGTAAGTACCATGGATTGTTTCTTCTCATTCAGCATCCTGTTAGTGTCTGGGCTACTTCTATTCTCGTTTTCCTTCATTTCTCGATCATATGCCTTAATAAGACTGTAAGCAGATAATATAAAAATGCATCAACTTCCTAACACTCAATCCGTCAAGTTTCAGGCATAAATTGTCTAAGGGGACTTACCACTATAACTGATTATTTGATACCTAGACAGATTTATGGTACTATTATTTTCTATGCGAGCTAAATATAGTCACTGTTCTATTCATGCTACCAAATATGTTTTCTTTAGTAAGGAAAACAATCATTCATGAATCATGAACTAATACATGGTAATGCCAACATGAGTCATGCTACCAAATATCTCTTCTAGCAAATATGCTCACATAAACATAAGTTCATTTTCCCTGTAACGTTTATTGATCAAAGACACAGTATGATTTTTATTTAATTTTACACACAAAACACATGACTTGATTAGTGCACTATTTTTTTTATTTGCATTGCGCCTCCATTTACAGCACATTCAGATAACACCCTACGCATATGTGGACGAGGTTCTTTGGGGTAGAAATAGAGGAAGCAACACGAGGACATTAATGCCTTAAGTGATGAAAAAGAATGAAAGAATCAAGAACTCCTACCCAATATTTTCTTGATTCATTCCCCCATGAGAATCATTGTGTATATTCAAACTAGCAGTAAATGCCTTGGCTATCTTATATCAAACTCATAAGAAGAGATAAAGTCATCTACCTCTTGCATTCCCGGAGCTTTGCCGTAAGCTCCTCCAGTTGTCTACTCTGCCTATTTGAATCTTTAATCTTTTCCAATTTCTGGAATCCATTTCTGTGAAAAAGAGGAAAATCATAGATGTCTTTTTTATAGAAAGAAAAACTAATTTATCCACAACTCCATGATCAAATGAAGACAACACAATTTTCATGATGCAGAAGATATTTGCTTGACTTTCAATGTGTATGTTAAATGAAGAGAAAAACCTACTGATAAAACAAGCTATCTATTTGAGTTGCAATCAACTCTATTATATTAGCTTATGGTATCAATACTCTGCCCTCGACTAATCCACAATGTGAAACTCAGCTGGCAAAGACACCATAAAATAAATCGCAATGTAGCCAAATTTCCAGAAAACGCATCAGTGGACTATGATTATATATAGATTAACCAACTTGCATTTCTTTTGTACATAGTATAATGTATACTACATTGAAAAAACGGAAAAAGTAATCAACTTCTGTCGGTTAGGATAGATGTCAAGCAAATTGGCCGAGCTACAATCAGTTCACCGACTTACACCAAAACCTTGCTAAGTCATGTCAAATGAAGAGAAAATCCTGCTTATAAAACAAGCTATCTATTTGAGTTGCAATTAACTCTGCTATAGTATCTTATGGTGTTAATACTCTGCCTTTGTACAATGTGAAACTCAGTAAACAATGAAAACCATAAAATAAATCGCAATGTGGCCAAATTTCATGAAAATCTGTCAGTGGAATAGATGTGTTTATAGATGAGCCAACTTGCATTTCTTTTATATGTAGTATAATGTATACCACATTAACAAAAACGAAAAAAGTAATCAGCTTCCGTTGGTTAGGCTAGATGCCAAGTAAATTGGTTGAGCTACAATCAGTCTATCTACTTACAGCAAAACCTTGCACAAATATTCAATGTGATTCCGGATTGAGCGCGGAAAATCAAAAGAAAATAAACATGAGCATAAGCATAAGCATAAGCATTAAATCTATCTATCCTGAATAATAAATCCTTACGATAAAGCTCGAAAAATATCAGTGATTTGCCCATCAATCTCGGCTAGCTCCCCACTTAATGCAGACAAAGAATCCATATCAATAATGGAGAATAGGTACGAGAATCAAGTATTCATATTCGAAAAAAAGGCCTGGCACAACCATTCAGAAATTCGTAAGAGTTAAAAAATAAGCATAATTTCCAAAGCACAAACCAGTTTATTGATGATGTACATTGAAGCAAGATATACAACACTCAGTTGAAAATACAATAAACATAAAGTTGAAGCAATTTACAATATGCCCTCATGGTTGTCCCTTTAGTTTTAAGCTATCATCTATAACATGAAAATGAATAACCGACAAAACAACTGATATGAACATAATTCCACCAAAACAACCAGTGAAATCCTTGAATGCTTCTGATGAGGAACAAAATAAGCAATACAACAAGGGGTTGTCAAGGGGTCTTACGCAATGTTTTGAGGAAGGGAAGATTGGGTACCTTAGTTCAGCAAGGGGTTGTATTCCTATAACACATTTGCTATATACAAATGATTTTGTGGTGTTTCTCAATGGCCATAAAAGATCTATCAAAGGGCTGATGGAGTTTCTATCTAAATATGAAGTGCGTCTGGACAAATGGTGAATAAGGCAAAGAGTGGGACATTCTTGCATCACAACACACCTATTGTAAGAAAGAACATTATGCAGGCTTCATGTGGGTTTCATTTGAAGAGTTTTCCTATGATATACCTAGGGGCTCCAGTTTGCTATGGGAGAGTTCTTTTCTCACACTTTGACCCTATTATCCAAAGAATACAAAAGAAGGTTGAAGGTTGGCAAGGAAGTCTGCTATCTAGGGGAGGTAAACTGGTTCTCATAAAACATGTTCTCAATTCCATGCCTATACATTTATTGTCACGTTTAGAGATACCAAAATCTGTATTAAAAGCCATAGAAAAAGTCTTTACTGATTTTTCCTGGGGGTCATTTGAAGGAAGACATAAAAGGCATTGGGTAGCATGAGACAAATCGTGCAGAACCAAAGATAAGGAGAGGCTGGATATTAGAAGTTTGGAAGATGTCAAGTATAGTTTTGTTCTTAAAAGATGTTGAAACTTTCTGCATAAGAAGTCCTTGTGGGCTTAATATCTGTACCGTAAATACATGAGCAGCAACTCAACCCCATCTGCTTCTGCATCAGCATCACACTTGTGGAGAGATATGGTTGGTTTGTTTCAAACTGTGAAAGCAAATACTTCTTGGAGTCTTGGAAATGGTGAACTTCAATTCTGGGAGGATAACTAGACTGGGGAAGGCAGTATGAGTAACCTGCTGGAGGTGGACACTAATCAGATAAAAGTACATGAAGTGATCAACAACAATGGGGCATGGAACTGGGATGCTCTGAATGACAATGTGCCTGAACTGGAGAGTTTTGCTTTCTAACAGATACAAGATCTCACCTGAAGCAGACAAACCTGTATGGTCTCTTTCACACAGTGGAGCTTTTACACTAAAATCTGCTTGGGGTTTCTGGAGATGGGAGTTTGATAAGCAAGAGAACATGGATTGGATATGGCACACTGTGATCCCTGTTAAAATTCAACTTTTTGGGAGGAAGCTGTGGAGATATATCATTCCTGTAGACTCTGTAATCCAAAAACATGTTGCTTTAGCCTCTAAATGCAATTGTTGCAGGTCTGGTAGTGTGGAGAGCATAGATCATCTATTTGCTCAAGGTGATATTGTTGTACAGGTGCGGAACTATTTCAGTGCTGCTTGTGGGGTGACTAACTCTATTCATGAAAACTACATTCACAAACAAAGAAAATGGTTACTCAAGGCAGAACATAAATCTCATATGGGCATTGTGAGGTATCATTCCTTCTCTGATTATATGGGAGGTATGGAAAGCTAGATGAGGCAGTAAGTACGATGGGGTCAAAATGGATGCTGATAAAATCATTAAGAAGGTTTTGGCTTGGTTACAAAATATAAATTGTAAGATAAAGGTCACTGCTCAATGTCCTTTTCTGATTTTTTTATCTCTGCAGGTTTTAAGGTTACAGAAAAGACAAATCAAGAGTAAACCTATCAGAATTGTAAGATGGATGAAGCCAAACTTTGGGGTGTAAAAATTAAATACTGATGGATCAGCTCTTGGCAATGGTTTATGTGGTGCAGGAGGTGTAATAAGGAATGTTCAGAGTGATCTAATACTGGCTTACTAATTGCACTTGGTCCTGGAACTAATACTATTGGGGAACGTTTTGGTCTGTTGCATGGTTTAAGGTTATGTAAGGAGTATAACTTCATGCCTGTGGTGGTTGAAATTGATTCTCAAGTAGTTGCAAACTGGTTCTATAAGAATGGCAAGGTCTCACAAAGATTTGAAGGGAGATGGAGAGAAATTGAAGCTCTAAGTGGTTGGCTACAGTGTGCTATCATACACAATTTAAGAGAAGACAACAACTAAGCGGATTTCTTTGCAAAACTGGGCAGTGAACAGATCACAACTATGTTCTGGAGCATGATTAATCTACCTAGGAAAGCGAGAGCTATACTACTTTTAGACAAAATGGGTAAGCTAATATCAGACTTTAACGCTTTGTATTTTGCTTGTGATGAGGCTTGGTTCATGTCCAGTCTCTGTTCTGTAACACTATGATTATTAATAAAAGCCCATATTTCACTCCAAAAAAAAATAAACAAGTAATAAATCATACACTAAGTGCATGGACAAGCCAAATTTACACCAATAATATGATAATTAAAGCACAGAAGAGTATGTTGTTAAGGTTTTCCCATACTTTTGCAAAAACCCCTTCCAACAGGAGTATGGAGTTTAGCATATTCACCCCCATACCCCTCCAAATATGCGAAACCTGAACTTGGGGAGGAGTATGCGCATATACCGCCTGGGCGCTGAATCGTTGAGCGCCCAGCTGGCATCTCTCTCTCCCATCACAACTTCTCTCTCCTGCCTAGGCGCTGAACCGTTGAGTGCGTGGAATTTTTTTTAATATACGTGGCATCTTTCTCTCCCATTACAAGTTTTTTCTTAAAACCGTAATTCTCTTTGGATGAAAATAGTATGCGATTCTAGAATACGGGTATTGTAAACCAGAATCGCACCCTTCTGTTGGAGATGGTCTTACAGTAACACTTTTTTTTACCATCACCGAAGGTTTTGGTAACTCAACATGACCGTAAGTCTGCAAAACTGCTCTATATGCAAAGTGTGTTGTATGCGTCACTGTGAAGAGAAAAACCTCTTTATTTACTTTTTTTTCTTCTTTTCCATGATGCTTTGGTAAAAGAAAACATCTTTTTTAGTTATCATATTCTGTACTATTTTTCGCTTGTAAAAACTAGCTATTCTTATATTAGTTCCCACAATATTTTAACCCAACTAAAATGCAATAATACTAATATACATACTCTAATAGGCGGCGGTTGGTTGTCTCCAACCCCTGAATGGTCTCTCTCTCCTCCTAAACTAGGAGATTATATTAGATTTGATTTTCTTAGACTTTATATTATTTGATTTAATATAATTTCAATAATATCTAGGGTTTCTAATTATGTGTTAGGTCTCCTTCACCTATAAAAGGAGAACCTTAGCTAGCTTTAGAGGGAGGTTGTTTTGGTGAGAAAAGGCTTTTGCCTAAGAGCTATGTAGAGTTTAGGGGAAAGCTTAAAACCCTAGGTCATTTTGACATTTTAATTCAATAGAAGAGACATATATAAATTTGCTTGATTGATCCTAGTGTTTACAATTATTTCTGTTCATCAGCTTTTATTAAATTTGGCATCATAGGGATTTAAAATCCGCGGGGATTTTCTATTCTCCCAATATAATGATGACCCAAGAAGAATATTGGGAAATATTCAGGTCAAAAAATAGCGAAGGAGAAGAATATTGGAAAGACGAAGAAGATGACGGCGATAGGTTTGCAATCTCGTCCATCGCCAACAGGGTGTTGGTTCACCCGAACTTTGCAAGACCTATACCCAACACCCTCCTAGAAGACATTTTCTATCCTACATGGAGTGTAAGTAATTAAAACATTGTCTAAGCTTCTTAAATTGGGTGTAGGATGGTACTAGTAGGCAAAGTGAGAGCTGCGATGCTCTCTAAGATTCTAAATCCTAACTATTACTCCTTTTAATCTCAGCCTGCATTTACTTATAGTATTTATTATGGGAATAATGGATTTCAGTTAGCCGCATAATATCTTTGAGATATATCCTCTCCTAAACGGCGAGGTAAAATATATTGGAAGTGTAGGTTTTTGTGTGGCCCATGTGGTGCTCACATTGTCTATTGCCGATATTGCTCTAAGTGAAGGTCATTTGCTTAATGAAATAAATTAAATGTCAAAATTACCCTTCAAATATGCCTGTTGGCCAAAATCACGAATTAAGCGATCGTTTTTTTCACTTTAACCAGTATATATTTTTTGACTAAGTGACTGTTTTACGTCGCTTTTTAATCTACTATGCTTTGAAAGCATGTGATGTGTTTACCTTCGCTCCGCTTAACGCTTAAAGCAACCTAAGCGATCACTTTTAACAACAGAGTGGTTTTATATCTTAGCCTTTTACGATAGATCGTATTCTAATAACTTTAACCTTAGAAAATTTGATATCACGTTCCTAAAGTAATATCTTCTATCCATAGCAGCCCTCCTTGTACCTTCGACATCCTCTATCATTGCCTCCCATCTCTTGTTATATATTTACTGCTCATCTTCAAAATTGCCAACATGCTAACATTACCAAGTCATTGACTAAAAGTTTGAATTGCAATATGACATACTTTCCTTTCTCCCAGTGTATTTCTAGGACTTAAAAAGGTCGAGACTGTTGGTATCGACCGTGAAGCTGGTCTACTATGCCTACACAAAGCCTGGTAATTACTAAATGGAAATAATTCTATTATTAGATGTAATCGATTCAATAAAGACTTGATCATGCAATGACATAACAGGTTAGGTCATCTACGTATTTCAGTTTTTTAAGTATGTGCTTCCACAGTTCGTTTGTGATGTTTTTGGAGCAAGACCGTGAAAATTTTAGTTACCAATCGCGACAATGTTTTATACCGCATTAGTAAGCATACAAGAGCTCTTTCATTAGAACTTGTTAACTCTAAATGTATAAATGTATTACCCCTTAATCGCATTATCACACTACTTCCTCAACAAAAAAATCACGATATTCTGTTATCACACTATGTAAGAATGTCCATAATATTTCCATACTGAGCGTTATTTAGCCTTTGAATCATTTGATCTAATAATAGGAAACAATATACTTATTGACGACTTGCTTTGTAATAAGAGGAACAAGAAATTGTACATCAAACTCAACTTCTTAGGTTGCTGCGATTCATTAAGATCAAACTTAGCTAATGGGGATCCTAAATTCTCATTATCTCAAATTACTAATTTCTAATCTCCTTTATACGACCTTGGGTCTATCGACTTCACCTAGAATACTTAGGCATGTTTAACTCAAAGTGATCGCATCCTACTCCAAACTTAGCATTGTGTATTGAACTGTGGCTCAAACATCTCTTCAGGTGGGAGTCTAAGAGTGCAGTCGCATTAGCACATCGCGCAATTACTGTAACCAGGGGGGGCGGTCACCCCCCCCCCCCCCCCCTCCCCCACAAAAAAAATTTGATAAAAAATAAATTTTTTTATAAAAATATGTATATTTTTCTTTGTCCTAATGACATCAAGGAAAGTTAGCTCAACTCGTAAAGTGAGAAGCTCCTAATCCAAGAGTCTAAGGTTCAATTCTTGATTTCATCAAATAAGAACTTTATTTTGATAATTTTTTCACCTTAAGCTGATTATGTCATTGCCGTAAAAAGCTTCGATTTTTTTGACGAGAGGAGAAGTAAATCCGTATAATTTGCTAGTCAAATATAATGTTATATTTGATTCATTTTTAAGCTTAAAATACCGTTAAATGGCACAAAATTTTTTTTGGGGCAAACCCCCCATACCCTAATATAATTCATCATACTACCTTCGCCCTCCAAACATAAAATCCTAGCTCTACGAGACAGCAATGACGGTGTACAATGCGGGAAACTGCAATGCAGGGACATTAGCGCATCCCAACAAAGTCGGGGCTTCAAACCCCGAATTTTTCTCATTCCTTCAATCGAAGCAAAGATTAGATACAAAACTGTATTAATCTACTTTGATTTGAATTACAGGGTTTTTGGAGCTACAGTTCGAATTTTATAAGAAACTCCATAGAGATTCAAAGATACAATTACACAATTAACGAATAAAATCCAAAACCCAAAATAAAAATTCGAGAATGAGAAAGAGAGAAATCGACCTTGTTTGTTAAACGTCTTTGATCTTCACTGCAATGCTTCTCTTATTTTAGTGAGAGAGAGAGAGAGGAAAGTGTTGGGGTTTTTTTTAGTGTTGGATCGTTGTCAGAATTGTTTAATGTTGGATTAATAAATTTTCGATTGGATCCAAGGAAGGGTCGCTATTGTACAAAAAGGTCCACTAGATGTGACATGGGTTGAGGTCTACTTGCTTATGGCAAAGATCGGCCTAATATGTCTACAACTTCGCAGAGTGATAAAATAAAATGTATAAAAGTCAACTTTCAAGATATAACTTCAGAAAATACAGCAAGTGTTATAATCGAGAACTTCATGTTTGACAACTAGCAAGTTAGATATCATAAGCACTTCGACAAGATCGGCAATAGCTACCTCAACTACATCGACCACTAGGCGGACTCAGTCAAAATAGTCTTGAATTGTGTCCCACTACTTCGTCCACTAACCTGACCTTTAGGAAGACTTGTCTACTGTAGGTGTAATGACCAAATTCCGTAAGCTCGAAATGATTAAGAATTAGTTATCACACCAATGAACCTGTAACAATATTCTAATAGAAATTAAGAAATGAAAAAATGTGCTTTTAGCGTGGAAAACCTCTGAATAGATAAAAAAAACCACGACCTCGTATGGAGGATTTTTGTAAAAGTATTTTTATTGCTTGAAGCGGATATCTTTATTACAAGTGATCTCTAAATATATAAATGTTCTTGATCTCGTAAATAAGAAGTTTGAGTAATTTTTCTGGTCTCTGTCTCTTCTGGAACTTTTCCTTTATATAGGCTTTTCCCACAACTCTTCATCGTTCTGGAGCATGTTTTCTGAATAATACGGTTAGTGGAGGTTGACTGAATAACTGAAGAGTTCGTGGGAGACAGGTATCTTTGACTGGTAATGTTTTCTGGATTTAGCTCGATCCACGTTCTTGAGTAGTTCGTGGGACTGGTTAAAATGTTGACTGGAGTGCTAAAAATGCGTAAACCTGGGATGGAGGTAATTCGATCTGGATGAGCTCGACTTTGTGTGAGATCGAGGGATAAGTCCCTACAATCCCTCCCTCGCAACCGAAGTCACGAGTGGCTTTGGTTGAGAAAGAATGTGTTAAAAAGTTGAAATTTGAAACGGAGTAATGATAACGTTTGACTGGGTGGAAGTTACGTGATGTTGGGAAGTAACGGGAATTAAATGATGATGCGGATATATGTGACGGTTACGTTCGAATAGTCGCGTCCGTAATGAATGATGACGATTGGAAAAATGTACCTGCACAATAAATATAGGGTTATATAAATAGTACCTGTAGCAAATCTTTGAAACAATTCCTGTTTGCGTAACTTTTTCTGAGATGGTGAAAACTCGGATGATGGTTCTTGAAGAGAAGATTACGTCTGAAATGCAGAGGTTGAAGTTGAAATACTTTGGTGGCCATTCTTTGGAAATGTCGATACCCGCTCCTATTCCTTCGACGTACCAAAGCTTGTCGGAAGAGGAAGTGGTTGAAGCTGAGGAAGATTTCTACTGTAAGTGAAGATTTCATGTCTTTGTCTTGACAGGCGTATAACGGTGGGCCTGTCTCCGTACTCTTGCGGAGGACAAGGTTAGGGCTTCATATACAGGGATAGGTGTATCTGCGGGGCAGATATGCTGATTTCTTGTGTCACCATGGATTCTAAGGTTGGGTCCTCTTCATCTCTACCAACTCTTCGGTGGTGGTAGTTATAGGAGAGGCGGTGATGGCAGTGGAGGAGGAAGATTGGAGGTGGGAGTCTGCTAGCACATTTCCATCGTGTTTTGGCGCTCAGAAGACCTTCATCTTGCTTTGTGGGGGACAGCACTGAGTTTACAACTTGCATAGTTTCCATTTGAAGTTCGACTTGACTTTGACCAAACTCATGTGAGGGAAACTTTTTGCTGTGTCCAATGTATTCTTTACATCAGGGTGAAAAATCACTGAATCAAGAAGAACTGGAAGACATGACACCTCGGTGTGCCTGAATGGCCTGTGGCTTTTAACAAACAGGGAAAACTTGTTATCTGTAAAGTACTTGAAGTTTGGTGCTGGACAGATAACATCTGTTGTATTCTTGAGGTCGATGTGGTGAAAACTTGTTATCTGTAAATGGTTATGTAATATTTTCGACATGAATAAAAGTTGATATTCAATAAATTGTATCTAGAAAAAAAAGTTTGAATCAAACTGAATTATGTTGGGTATTGGGGTGAATAACTACTTATAAGTGATGAAGTAATGTTGTAATGCTCCTCGAGCTGAGATGAGCTCGTGCTGACAATGTCGTTTTGATGTACAAATTATTTATGTTTTTAACAGGTGAGGGAAAGAAATTGTAGAAAATATGTAATCGTAAAAATTTAAGCTGTTACATGTCGATAGGGATACTACTCATGGCAGCATAAGGTCGAGTATAGTAACTAATGTGTGTACTAGTGAGGGGATAAGTTCAAATAATTTATTCCAAGATTTTAGGTTTTCTGTTACGAGATACAAGGTAAAAATCACGTATTATAGGGGAAAGTGTGTGAGAAACGTATAAACATGGGTAGGATGACAGAAAAACAGAGGATAAATTAGGATGGCAAAGCTCGATCTCAGAGGACTCGTCTTGCCGTGGAAGGACGATTGGCTATAAAGATTGTTGTAGTACGTGAGAGGATCTTTGGTTCGTTTGGTTATGATATTGAGCTATTGGGAAGGGAATGTGAGCTCGAAGGTTAGATGCAAGGAGTAGAGAGCTAGAGTATGCTCGTTATTTCTATGAGGTGTGTTTTTGTGTATTGGTTAGGGATTCGGTAGATCGAGAAAAATTGGTTGGTTTGATTGCCGAAGTTGAGATCGAATTCGAAGATCTGAGGACCGACGAACAATGTGATTGGATGATGTTTGTTTTGGTTACTAAGGCTGTGATGGATGTTGTGTAAAGTGTTTCTTATAAATAATATAATTGTTTTGAATGTAACAGAAATAATATAAGTCAATCGGATCCTCTATAGGGGTGAATCTGTTTTGAGACTGTTTTAACAAATATTTTGAATAATTTTGAACATTTGCACAGTTTAGAAAATGATGTCAATCACTATAAGTATGATAAACAAGGACAGAGAAACAAAAATATGAAAATGCAGAAGCTTCTAGTTTTGTTTTGTATGCAAAAGAAAATAGAACTCTGACATCGTACAGAGTGAGTCATCATGAGTGTGGGAAGGTCAGGAAAAAAAATGGAAATAGGGAGAAAAAATATGTTAAAAAATGAGGGGAGTTGTAATGATGGAAATGTGGTTTTATTGGAATGGTACAAGGTGTCTGACATGGAAAGTGGAAAGGACACCTCAGTTCTAGAATCGAGGACTGTTCGTGCGAGGTGCAATAAATGCCAACCGCTTGAGAGAGAAAGGATAAATAGTGCTTCTTCGTCTCCAATCAAACGTTCAACTTCAAAAACTTTGGAGAACACTCAGAGAGAGAGAGACGAAAGATCAGGGGATTTGATAAAAAGTTATCCGAATGTGATAAACGGTTGAAGAGGGCAAAAGATTCTAGATCTCGTAGGTCGTTATACAGTAGCGTTGTGAGGGAAAGACTTGACGCAACTGCCGATTCTCATTCAGATACTGAAGGTTAGTAGAGATGTATGCAATATATGTATGTTAAAGATATATGTTATACGTAAATGACTGATCAGAGATATATTTAGAATATATATATATATATATATATATATATATATATATATATATATATATATGCATAGATGGAAGAATGATAAATACCTTAACCTGTATGTAGGTCGAGCGTGAGAGGCATCTGTGTAGGTCAAAAACGTGTCTGTAGAAATTATTTTTAAGATGGGTAGTTCATCTTTTAATGAGGTATCAACCTCTGGTCGGACGAATGAGTCTGATAATAAAGGGGAAGTAGGGTTGGAATAATTCTTGGGTTTCCCTGGTCAACTAGTATCTTATCCTCCGGGTTCTGATGCCTTTAGAGAGTTTTGTAAAGCCAAGGCGGCTATAGGAGGGAAGTGGGGCAATTGAGTAGAGTTTGCCGGTAGGCAGTTTAGGGGTTGTACTGTAGCGGAGGGGGAACAGTATTTTTATCTGCTGACAGATTTGGAAGTGGAAAAATGAGATATGGGTATACAAGAATCGATCTCGTTGGAATATTTCGATAGGTATGTTCGGAGTGACCTCTCAGAGAGTTTTTTGTGTTACCTATCTCAATTAGAGTATGGGTTGAGCCTTCCCCTCACCAATTTGATGAAGGGGATTATGAATGCAATTGGGGTATGTCCCGCTCAATTGAACGGGAATATGTGGGAGGTAATAACCGTGTGTGACCATCTGAATGAAAAATGGGAAAGGGAGGGAAAAGTGAGGAGGATAACCCCTGATGACATTTTGCAGTTTTATGGGGTGAAGAATTTTACGGCCAGTAGGGGGCCGTACTTCTGTGCGAGCGCAACTAGACGTCGCTTCTTCGATCTGAATTCAGCAGGTTGAACCTGGAATGACAACATCATATGGGTGAAGGGTAATTGTCATCAAAGAGATGATAAAGAGCCTTTGGACCTTCGGTTTAGAACTGTAAAGCAAAGTAAGTATATATATGCATAAATATAATTATTGTTACGTTTCACTGATAACTGTAGTTGATCATTAAAATGTTGTTATTGTAGATGTGAAGTCTAAAGTAGAGTGGAAGGAATTTTGTTGGACGAAGTTGCGGAGGAGGAGACTGAACTCAAACTTGTGTTGAAGTGACTTGTGTTGAAGTGACTTGTCTTGAGTAGAAAGAAGAGGGTTGATAGTAGGCTGAACAAGGTGTGAAAAGCTTAGTCTACCAGGTCAGTCGAATCTCGTCAAGCAGAACTAATCTTTCCAAGACTCCTGGAACTGGCAGTTCGGCTCAGTCAAATCCCGTCAAGCCGAGCAAAATAGCTCTAAAATATCTGAAGAAACATATGCTAAAGGCTCTGCTGGCCCCTAGTACCACTGGAAGTGGTGAGGTCGTGAAAGATAAGAGGTGGAGGGTCGAACCCTCGGGGGAGCCAGGAGAGAAGTGCCGAGAGGCGATCTGTTGCGGTGGACGACCACAAAGAGGTAGAGGAAAGAGCCAGGTTGGCGGTACTCCTCGGAGAGGAAGACACGAGCAAGATGGCAAGTTTTTATTAACAGAAAGAACTGCTTAATACGCTTCGAGCTAATTGCTGAGATCGATGTAATTTTTGCAGGTTGCTCGTCTTGTTAAGGGGATATGGCTCGGTATAGAGGAAGCAAAAAATGAGTTGAAGAAGGCAAATGTCGAGTTGGAAAAAGAATTAGCTCTATCCAGGACTGACGCACTGAAGGAAGTTAGGCAGCTGAAGGCTTCTCATGCCGTAGCGATTGGTCAGCTGCAGGTAGAGATAAAGGCCAATCTTGACGAGATGGTTGAGGAACGTGACAAACTAGGGCATCATTTGATGCTGAAAGGCTATTCTGAGGAGGAGGTGAATGCCATTAAGGCAAACACCTATGCCGGGGAGGAAGATGAGGAGGAAGCGGAAGCAGTGGGGGTCGTGGACGGTCTGGACGGTATTTCCCGCTAGACGGTGCTCGACAATCAAGGGGATGACGTCGAGCTCCCAGAAGGTGGTAGTGAGAAGGTAGGGTAGGCACGTGTGTTTGTATAAATATTTGTAAGTTGTTTGAACTGTGCGTGGGAAAGAAATTTCTGTAGATTGACTTTGTTTTATAAACCTTTTGTAGGCAGTTAGAGAAATGAGTCTCAGAATAAAATATCTAGAGTCTGGACTTGCCAGGGAAAGAGAGACCTCTAAATAGGATATAGATGCATGGTAAAAATTGAACGCTATTAATATAGAGTAGTATATTGAAAGAATGTACCTTGTATGCCGAAAGAAAAATCATGAAGTGTTCATCTGAGAATAAACTCTAAATTTTTAGTCTAAAAGTATTTGGAATACAGATGTTTAGAAATCTCATAGTCTCTTTAGAAATGTAGTATGTATATATTCAAAGGCTTTCCTGAATCGAACTATACTAAAACTTGTTATATTTCCCAGGTCGAATTAGATTCATCTCGCTCACGTGAGGACGACGTACTCATGTGTAATCAGAAATTTGCGGAGCAGTTCGATAGGATGACGGAGGCAAATGAGAATAGAGAGGATCAATATGTAAAGATGTATTTTAGACTTATGGAGTTGGCCCAGGCTATTTCCGACCTGACTCTTCAGGTCGAAGAGAAAGATTCCGAGATAAAGAAGAGATTAAAAGATCTAGCTGAGGTAACCGAACGTGCCAAGAAGCTTTAAAGTCGAGTTGACTCGTTGGCTGTGAAGGGTAAGCAGGGTGACACGACTCAATACCGTATTCAGGCGTTGGAACAGTTGAATGAACGATTTCGATTTGATCTCCAGAACTGTAGGAACGAGCTGGAGCGAATGAGATAATTTTTTTTCGAAAAGGACGACGAGTTGAGGGTAGCTTGAGAAAATCTATCGGCTTTGGAAGTCGCAGTTGAACATTTGCAAATAGCCCTACCTGCCAAGGATATGGAATTCTGGGAAATACAACGAAGGTATAACGATTTAAACGAGAGGGTTGCACAACTTAAGGCCGAACTAGCGCATGCCATTACGCCTGCCAAGAAAGACGAGGCTAGAGAGCGTTTAGAGGGAAGTAGAACTGAGGTTAAGACTCCTTTAGTTTGAGGGGATATAGTTAGTCTCTTAGGTTGAATTAGAGAGCTAGAGAGTGACGTATCTCGTATTCAGGGGCATGTACAGAAGAGAAATGCGAGCTTGAGGGAATGCCAACATAAGTTGGATGCTGCTCTTATCAGGGAGAAAGTTCTGGAAGGGGAGATCAAAGCAAAGGAATCGCTGGTGAAGAGGAAAGAAAAATTATTGAGGGACGTTGCGGCTAGGGATGAGTTGAACGCAAAAATTCAGAGACTTCACACCCGGGTGGTCAACTTAGAAGCCATGTACCTTGCTGAATCAGATAAGTATATAAAAAAGTTGGAAGAGAATGTAACCTATCATGCTAAGGTCGATACGGAAATGACTGAACAAAAGTATGAGTATGCTCAGTTAGAGTCACGTCTTGAGAAGGTGAGAGCAAAATTTACAATAATGGTTGTACCTGATGTATCATGCTTCGACCTGATAAAGGGGATTGTTACATATTTTGTAGAGGAAGTAAAAAGAATTGAGTCAGAACGAGATACCTTGTTCAAAACACTGTCGGATAAGGGATGCATTTGTGGAGCTAAGATAGACCGAGGGAATTGCCTGGGCGTCATGGAGACCCAACTAGGCCCTCGAACTGCTGAACTGGTTGAACAAGGTAGAGATGTTGTGACCCGGGAACTGAAGGCTCGACCTCTTGATGTCGGGGGAAGCACTGCTGACACTCCATCAGCAGAAAAGAATCCTTTGTAATATGAATTTGACCTGAAAATAAATAGTATATGTCGTAGACATATTGAAAATAGATGAAAGCTAGTATGACCATTGCCTTATCTTGTGTTTGGTGGGGTCTTTGATATAAAACAAATTTTTTTACATTCGTTTTAATCGCAGAAATGGGTTGAGTTAAACCAAGTTGAAACTTGATTTAAACTATAGAAATGTCGCAGACATATTGAAAGAGATAAAAGCTAGTATGATCTTTGCTTTATTTTATGTCTGGTAGAGGCTTTGATGTGAAACAAGTTTCTGCACTTGCAATAATAACAAAGATGTAAAGAGTCAGCTAAACCAAGTGATATCCTTGATCCAGCTGGTAGAAATGATCCAAACAAGTTGAAAAAGATGAAGACTAGTATTACCTTTGTCTTATCTCTTGTTTGGTAGAGTCTTTAATATGAAACAAGTTTTTGCACTTGCTACAATCGCAGAGATGTAGTAAAAGAAGCTAAATCAAGTAATATCCTTGACCTAACTTGGATAAGATTGGTTGTAAGCTAGTATTATCTATGCTTTAATCCGTAGAATATGGTCAAGTGTTCGTGAAGAGAATGATATTGTTAAAAAAAACTTTCATTGATAAGTTTTAGAATTTACATTGGATGGAGATTAGAATCTCACTTTTGGAATTGAAAAACAAAGAAACGAATAATGGAAATGGAGTAGTAAGACGCCTAACGATAGTACCATTTCAGTCACCTAGTGTTCCAAGGATTTGAAATGGGGACTCCCTCTTCTGTCATGAGATAGTATGATCCCAGGCCTTAGAGTCCTGTGATAATGAATGGACACTCCTAATTGTTGGCTAATTTTCCAGCATGAGGCTCTTTGCGATGTTAAGGAATTTCTCTGAGGATGAGATCCTTGATTTAGAAAGTACAACTCCTAACTCAGTTATTATACGATCTGGCAAGCATATGATGATATCGACCTAGGTTAGCGATGACACGTTTTCTGGTCTCCTCTATGATATTGAGGTTACAAGCCAATTCAAACTTATTTTCCTCGTCAATCAGCTCATGATCACGTACTGGATGATGATATTCATAAGGAATAATAGCCACAATGCTATAAGCAAGGAGGAATAGGGGTACACCCAATGGATTATCGGGGAGTGGATCGATATGCCCACAAGACGTGAGGTAGTTCGCGAACCTAATTTCCATTTCTCTGTGAGTGAAGTTATTTTTTAAGTCCATCCACGATGGCTTTGTTGGTGATTTCGGCTTGGCCATTGCCTTAAGGGTAGTATGGATTTGATGGTGAGTGAATGATATTGTGGTGGTTTAGGAAGGTTACGACCTTATCTCCCACAAATTGGGGCCCGTTATCGATATAAATTAAGTGGGTGCACCCGAACTGAGTGATTATGTGGTTCTAAATAAAAGAGATGACTTCTTCTTCTCTGGTTCGACATAGTGGAATTGCTTCTGCCCATTTTGTAAAGTAATCGGCTGCTATAAGTAGGTGACGGCGATTACCTGGAGAGTTAGGGAATTTGCCAACGAGGTCTAGCCCTCATCTTTTGAATGGCTAGAAAACCTTGCTTGCATGGAGTTTGAGCGCAGGGACACGTATCATACGTCCATGTCTTTGGCAGGTATTGCACCTGCAGGAATACTTTTCTGCTTGCTTGCGCATGCCGGGCCAGAATACTCCTTGAGTGATAACTATGTTTGCTAATGATCTACCTATGGCGTGGGAGCCGTAAGTTCCTTCATGTAATTTGCGGAGTAGTTCGTCTATTTTTGACTTAGAGAGGCACTTGAGGTAAGGCCTGTAATGGCCAAATTCCGTAGCTCGATAAGATTAGGAATTACCTATTACACCAAATGAACCTGTAACAATACTCTACTAGAAAGTTAGAAATGTAAACAGGTGTTTTTAGCGTGGAAAACCTTGAATAGGTAAAAAAACTACAACCTCGTATGAAAGATTTTTGTAAAAGTATATTTATTGCTTGAAGTGGATATCTTTATTACAAGTGATCTCTAGAATATTGAAATACTTTTAATCTCGTAAATAAGAAGTTTGAGTAATTTTTCTAGTCCTTGTCTCTTCTGGAACTTTTCATTTTTACAGGAGTTTCCCAGAGCTCTTCGTCGTGTTGGAGCACGTCTTCCGAATAATGTGGTTAGTGACGGTTGACTGTATAATTAATGAGTTCATGGGAGACAGGTGTCTTTGACTAAATAATGTTTTCCAGGTTTAGCTTGACCCACGTTCTTGAGTAGGTCATGGGGATATTTGGAATGTTTGATTGGAGTGCTAGGTGCTGAGATTGCGTGAGTCTTAGACGGAGGTAATTCGAGCTGTGTGAGCTCGATTATGAATGAGCTCGAGAGTTAAGTCCATACAAGGCCCTGTAACGGAAAGGCGGTAAAGTATACCGCTTTGAGTAGTATAATGCTTTGAGTTGTTGATCAGCTGTCGTTGCTCTTTTGGATCAGCTGGGAGTGGTCCGTTGTAATTATTATCGACACCGAGGTAGGCTAAGAAGGGCTTTCGCCAATTGTCGTCTTCCGTTTTATCGCCCCCAGTGTTGATCGTGCATACAGATATGCGATCAATGCTGGGGGTTCAAATGATTTTGATATGTAGATATCAAGTTTCTGTACCCAAGACCCTGGCTAGATATGCCAAGGAATTGGTGTGTCTATTTTCACCTTGAGGAAGATATTCGAGAGTTGCTTTCGCAAACTTACTCATCTTATCTGTAACGAGGGCTGCGTATTCGATCATCTTCCCGTTCTTCTTGTATTGCTCGGAATAGTGATGAACGATGAGTAATGAATCTGTGTAAACAGAGAGTTCGGGAACATCGAGCACGAGTGCGAGGTCGAGTCCGTGAATGAGAGCTTCATACTCGGTGACATTATTTGAGGCCTCAAAATCCAAGCAGATTGATTTATTAATTTTTTCATTAGAAAGGGTAATCAAAACGATTCTGATCCCTGACCCTGCGGGTCCTGCTGATCCATCTGTGAAAAGCCTCCACCCTGATGTAGTGATCCAGTCAGCTTGTGTATTGAATGGCTTAGGGGTTGGATTCTCCGGCATGTCTTCAGTAAGGTCCGAGTTGTGCTCGTCCCACTCGGGATCCTCTACTGTAAAATCCAAGAGATATTCGACGACGGCCTGACCTTTTTCGGAATGACGCTGCTTGAGCTTGATATCATGTTCTCCCAAACTGACTGACCACTGTTGTACTCTTCGTGACTTCTCTTTTTTGGACTAAACTTCCCGAAGTGGGTAGTTCGTCATAACTTTGACTGAATGTGCTTGGAAGTAGTGCTTGAGTTTCTGCGAAGTACAAATAAGGGTAAGAAGAAGTTTCTTAATTTTAGAGTACCTCATTTTTATTGGTGTGAGTATTTTACTGAAGAAAAAGACTGGTTTCTCTATTTTCCCTTCCAGACGAATGAGAACTGAGCTAAGAGAAGTATCTGTGACTGCTAGGTAGATTATCAGTTCCTCATTACCTACTGGGGTGCTCATTATGGGAGACCTCCCCAAATAGATTTTAAGATCCAGAAAAGTTCCTTCGTATTCCGGTATCCATGTGACTTTTGTAGTTGGCTAAACCTTTCTTCATTTGGTACATCCGCAGAGTAATAGGAATAGCCAACGGCAGCGGTTTGAAGATTTAAAGACGAAACGGTTGATCGCGGCAATCTTATTGGCGAGTTTTTGATCGTCTTTTATTGTCTTTGGAGAAGGCATGTCAAGGAGAGATCGAATTTGATCCGGATCGGCCTCAATCCCTTTCTTGCTGATGATGTGGCCTAGAAAGCGGCCAAAATGTACCCCGAATTGACATTTATCAGGGTTGAGACATATTCTGTAAGATTGAAGGATGTTTAATATTGTGTTAAAATCTGAGATGTGATTATCTGACTGTACGCTTTTGCACAAGAGATTATCGATGTAGACTTCAACAATTTTCCCTAAGTGTGATTTGAACATAGCAGTCATCAATCGTTGATATGTGGCACCTGCGTTCTTGAGCCCGAAGGGCATGACTTTGTAACAATAAAATCTACTTTCGGTGATGAAAGTTGTCTTCTCTTGATCTTTTTCCAGAAGTAGTATTTGATTATACCCTGAAGCAGCGTCCATCATAGATAGGAGATCATGGCATACTGTGGAATCGAGGATCTGATGAATGTTGGGAAGAGGGAAACTATCCTTTGGAGTATGTTTGTTCAGATCTGTGAAATCTATGCAAACTCGAACTTTTCCATTCTTTTTTGGGACATCGACAATGTTGGATATCCGGTTCGGATATTTTGCTTCTCGAATGAATCCCACTTTGATCAATTTCTTGATCTCGTTGTTTACTTCATCTCGAAGATGAGGTGAAATTCGTCGCTATTTCTGCTTGACCGTTGTGGCATTGATATTGATGGCTAACTTGTGGCAAGCCATGGCCGGATCGACTCCGGACATTTCTTCGAAAGACCATGCAAAAACATCTCAATTGAGTTGCAAGAACTAAATGAGAGCATCTTTCTCATGTTGAACCAGCATGGTTCCGATGAATGTACCTCTTCTAGGTCCATCAATGTTGACATATTTTATGGGCTCCTTTGTAGGTGATTGATCGTTGAGGTGATTAATTTTCTGTAATTGCTATGTGGCCAATCTGTCTGAAGTATCTAGGATGGTAGAGACAGTATTTTCACAAGCTTGAGAAAGTTTTTGACTACCTCTGATCTCATAAATACCATTATCGTGTTTGAATCGGAGTGCTTAATGATAGGTAGAAGCAATTGCTTCCATATTGTGTATCCAGCAGCGGCCCATAATCTTAAGATAGCGAGATTTAGCATTGATGACATAGAAAATAAAATCAATAGTGGCTGGTCCTGCGGTAATAGTTAAGGTAATCTTGCCTACTTGTTCCTCCCTGAGCCATTGAACCCACTGATGTCTGTGTCGCTCTGAATGACTTGGTCGACCAAACCCATCTGCTCGATCGTACTCTGAAAAAGAATTTCAATACCACATCCAGTATCGATCATCATTGTGTGCATGACAAACTATTTCATCTTTTGCATTATGACTAATGCATCATGATGTTGAAATTTGACATGGCTAGTATCGCAATCCTCGAAGGAGATTCCGAGTCGGCGATTGCTAGACTCGGGATGAAGTTTGGCTTATTTATCTTGAGGTATAAGATCATAACATTCCGAAAGCCTCCGGCGCTTTGATCGGTTGGAATTGGTGATCTGGTTGATTTTGATCATGTTGTTGAGGTGCATATAGTAGAGATGCTTCTCCTCAGCTCTATCGTTGACCTGAACAACTTCGGGCTGCTTCTTATAGTTCCCATCTTGGTACGATTTCAGCTCCACAATGTATTCAAGCATCCGTCCCTCCTTGAAAATGTGCTCGAACAATCGTTGTAGAGCATAACAATTGTTAGTAGTATGATGATTTACCTTATTATGTTGGCAAAATAGTCAATTCTTGATGGGCTCCAGTGGTTGAGCGATGCGGTAGTGCGGGTCTTTCAACAATAGTGGAAAAATTGTAGAGATTCGGACGTTCAGCTTTGGGAGGACAGGTTTGTTTTGCAGACCGCTTCTCTGAGGGTATCTAGTGCTTCCCTTGGTGCGTTTCTGATCTCCCTGTTCCTCCTTAGGCTCGCTGGTTTGATCTGCAGATGGGGCTTTGGTGGAGAGGACAGATTTAGTACATTTTTGTTGCTCAGATATCATCCTCTCCAAGTTGACGTAACCGTTAACTTTGGTGATCATCTCCTCTAATGTCGCAGGTTTGTTAAGGAAGAGGTACTCTTTGGCCTTGCAGTCAAGCCGGAGAGCATTGGTGAAAGCGGTAACAACTATTTTTTGGTTATCCACCTTTCTCGCGAGCTCTAGGAATTTTTTTCGAGAAGTCTTCAAGCTTTTCTCTATATGACTGCTTAAGACCGACAAGAGAATACAAGTTCTTCTCTTTGTCTCTGTTGTGAGCATATATCTTGATGAACTGTTTCTACAGCTGATCAAACGTGTAGATAGATTCCTCAGGAAGAGAATGGAACCATCGGAGTAGCTCCTCCTGTAAACTTGTGGTGAACAGACGATAAAGAATGTGGTTGAGATTGGAGTACAACCCCAATGAATCGCGGTATTGCTGAATATGCTCCTTCGGGTCAGTACCTTTGTATTTGTGAATTTTGGGAGTATGGAAACCTTTTGGTATCTCCATATTGAATAGTTATTTGGCAATCCGACTTCCTTGTAACTTTCTGGTATCGCCGGTAGTACCCAGAACTTGTGCCTTGATCAACTCCTTAAATCGTTGGTCCATGTGTTCACTTGTGACGTAATGACGTATTGGTTGAATCGTTGAACGTGTTGGCAGGGGATGATGAGCTCCTGTACCTTCACTTAAGCGATCTCGTGCTGGAACTTGATGGAGAAGTCGCTGGTCTTCTCCTGACGGATGGAAATCTGGTGACCACGACTAACTTTTGATTGAACTTCTCCCCCCAAATGGATGGAGGGCTGCAGTCCGTGTGGTAGATTTCTAGAAATGGCTTTACTGGTGACTCTCCGAGGCCCCAATCTTTCCCTTGCTGAAATGCGGGAGGTCTCCAGAAGTTGATCGCAAACCCCAGCTGGAGGAGCCTGCTGAGTATTTTGCAGAGCTTCAAGTGCAGTCTGCATCATCGCCATCCGATCTTAGTGTCGTTTGAGCGCTGTCAAGCGAGCTTGTCGTTATGCATCGAGCTCTTTCTCTCGAAGCTCGCAATCCTTTGTCAATTAAAGTTCAAGTTTGGCACGTTTTTCTGTCTCAACATTGCGATTCACCCGTAACTCGGTTAGCTGTCCCGGATCTACATAAATTTCGAGCCGAGTTCCTGCGGCCTATCGTCTGGAAGAAACCATAATTGAAAATTTTGGTGAAAGACTTCTTTAGGGTATTGTGGAAATGTAATCTTTCCCACAGACGGTGCCAAATGTAATAGCCAAATTCTACAAGCTCGAAATGATTAGGAATTAACAATCACACCAATGAACCTGTAACAATATTCTAATGGAAATTAAAAAATAGAAATAGGTGTTTTTAGCATGGAAAACCTCTGAATAGGTAAAAAAAACTACCACTTCGTATGGAGGATTTTTATAAAAGTATCTTTATTTCTTGAAGCAGATATCTTTATTACAAGTGATTTCTAAATATAGAAATGCTCTTGATCTCGTAAATAAGAAGTTTGAGTAATTTTTCTGGTCTCTGTCTCTTCTGGAACTTTTCCTTTATATAGGCTTTTCCCACAACTCTTCATCGTGCTGGAGCATGTTTTCCAAATAATGCGGTTAGTGGTGGTTCACTGAATAACTGATGAGTTCGTGGGAGACAGGTGCCTTTGACTGGGTAATGTTTTCCAGATTTAGCTCGATCCACGTTCTTGAGTAGTTTGTGGGACTGGTTGAAATGTTGACTGGATTGCTAAAAATGCGCGAACCTGGGATGAAGGTAATTCAACCTGAATGAGCTCGACTTTTTGTGAGATCGAGGGATAAGTCCCTACAGTATGGACCTATCCCTCGACCTAACCCAAATTTGAACTACCTCGATATCAGACTCACGTATTTCATACGTCACATAAACAGTCAGCATTGCCACCTAGACCACAAACTGATAAAGAATGTGGATCAAGTACAACAGAAAAATATGAACAAGTCAATGACATCTGTCTCCCACGAACTAAACAGTTACACAGTCAACTACCACTTACCTCATTATTCGAAGAACGTGCTTCAGCACGATAACGAGCTGCAGGTAAGGTCTATATAAAGAAAAAGTTCCAGAAGAGACAAGGACCAAGGAAAACCAATTTTTCTAGACTGAATTTCTAAATTTTGAATACCACAAAACTTCTTATTTACAAGATCAAGTATTTCTAGCTCGAGAGATCACTTGTAATAAGATATCAACCTCAATCAATAAAAGTTACTGTTACTAAAACCCTCAACTCGAGGTCGTAGTTTTTTACCTATTCAAAGATTTTCCACGCAAAATTACCAGTGTCATCTCCTGCGTTAAGATACCATTAGTTTTTGTCACAGGTACATTTGGTGTAAGATACCATTGGGCTCTTGGCCCAGTGGTGATTGTACCCTTCACCTAGAAAGAGGTCGTGGGTTCGAAACCTCATAGAGTTGGAAGCTCGGGGTTATGTCCCTAATATAAAACCAGCTTGCCTTTCAAAAAAAAATAAAAAAAATAAATAAATAAATATGGCGTAAGAGTTAATTTCGAGCCATTTCGAGCTACGAAATTAGGCCATTACATTTGGCGTCGTTTGTAGGAAAGAAGACATTTCCACGATATCCTGAGGGATATATTCACACTACTATCCATCTCCAATCATGGCCACTTCCAGGTGACTAACAACAGGTATCCAACTCGATCTTTCAATTGAGCCAAAACAGTTTACAAAATTACGGGCGACTCTACACGTCAAAACAGAGAAGCGTAATGAGCTCGAACGTCAATTAACCCTTGATCGAGAGCTCTGCGATAAAAAGATCAAAACCGAGCGTCAAGCTCGCTTGACAGGATTTAAACGACATAAAGAGCAGATGACAACCATACAAACTGTATTACAAGCTTTGCAGGACACTCAACAGGCTCCCCAAACCAGAGACTGTAATCAAGTTCTGGAGAACTCCCGAGTTTCTGTACGAGAAAGGTTAGGACCTCGAAGAGCCACTAGTAAAGCCATTTCCCGAAATGTTTCGCACGAGCATCAACCTTTCATTCATTTGGGCGGCGAAGTTCAATCCAATATCAGCAGAAGTCTCCGACCTTCCAATCGTCAAGAGGAAGAAGAATAACCTTCGCTTTGAATTCTAGCACGTGATCATTTGAGTGAAGGCACCGATACTCATAATCCTCAACAACCTCGCCAAGCTACTTAGGCCACGCGTTAGTACGTCACACAAGAGCATATGGATCAACGTATCAAGGAGTTGATTGAAGCTCAAACTCTAGTCAATAAAGACGATCTTACCAAGTTGTAAGGTAGTCCGATTGCCAAATAGTTATTTTATATAGAAGTACCGAAAGGTTTCCATACTCCAAAAATACATCAATTCAAGGGCATCGATCCGAATGAGCACATTCAACAATACTGTGATTCATTGGGATTATACTCTAATCTCAACCATATTATATGTCGTCTGTTCGTAACAAGTTTATAAGGAGAATAACTCTAGTGGTTCTACTATCTACATGAAGATTCCATCCTCACATTCGATCAGCTATAGAAGTAATTCATCAAGACGTATTCTCATAACAAAGACAAAGAAGTGAATTTATATTCTCTTATTAGTCTTAAACAGTCGCAAGGGGAGAAGCTCGAGGACTTTGTAAATAAGTTTTTGGAGCTCGCGCAAAAAGTAGAGAGTCTGGATCAGAAAATAGTTATTACTATTTTACCAGCGCGCTCCAGCTCGACTACAAAGCCAAAGAGCACCTCTTCTTAAACAAACCTGTGACCTTGGGCGATATGATCACCAAGGTCAATGCGTATGTCGACCTGGAAAGAATGATGCCCGAAAGGAAAAAATCAACTAAATCCATCCTAACCACAAAATGTCCAACTACAGACTGACACAATGAACTGAAGGAAGACTAGGGTGATCAAAATCGTTCAAAGGCGAACACTGGTAAACCTCAGAAGGGCAATTTATTACCCAAGCCGGTCCTCCCCAAAAAGATTGTATGAATCTCCATAATTTTTCTAATCCTATCAAAGGATAAGCTATACTGTCTATCTCAACCATTGGAACCAATCAGAGGTAAACCGTACTGCAGTCATCACAAGGTAAATCATCATGCTACTAACAAATGCTATACTTTACAGAGGTTGCTAGAATTTATCTTCAAAGATGGAAGAATGTATACCATTTTGACATTGACCTCCACATTCGCTAAAGCTAGTTTTTTACCCCAATTCTTGCCTGAGCAGTCAGTCCATCCTTGTTGACTCCGATTGACTAAAGTCATTTTTTGAAAAATCCAGTAGTACCCTTTTGTCATTTATAAATATGAAAAAACAAATTATAGCCGTTGCTTCTCTTGAACGATACTTCTCTTCATCTATCTGCTTCTCTTCTTCTATCTTCCAACACTCTTCTTCTCTCTGCTCGCGTTGATTATCTTATTCTTCCCTCTAGTTTTGGTTTGAAGTTAGGGTTCCAAAGCATCGAACGAAGAACTGAAAAATGGGAGGTGGAAAACATCAATTTCCCACCAATGTGGAGGTAATACTCCTATAAACTTTATTAATTTAAAGAAAAACACTTCAATTTGATTATTGCAAAAAATGTTCATAGTAGGGTTAGGAGACGAATTACAGATGTAAATGTGGGGAGTTTAAGCTAATAAGTTTTTCTTCTTCTTTTAACAGCTATGTCCAAAGTGTGATCAAGCTGGTCATAATGTAAGTTCTTGCCCATGGATTTATTTAAAGTGCAGAGTGAATAATTATAATGGCATTAGGAGGTTGCTTACATCTAGAACCCAGAGTAAACAGAATAAAAAATTTCTCTCATGTCAATTTATACACCCTAATTCATTTCAGTGGCTATCTGATGCTATTAATGAGTTTGAAAATCTAACTAGTTCATCAGGCCTTGCAGGATGCTATGGATGTGGGGGTTTAAGCCACTGGGTGAAAAGTGCCCATGGACACTGTCAAATTGTAAAAGGTTAGGGTGCAATGATGTGATGAATCTATTTACATCCACTAAAGCAAGTTCATATGGTTTGAAGTTCTTAAAATGCCAGAATGTCCAATTTAGGAAGTTTATGTGGTTGAAGGATGCTATTGATGCTGATGAGAAGGTAAAGGAAGATGGAAGGAAGAAGGTGGTACAAAATGTGAAAATTATAGTTGAGATGAACATAGATGATTTCATTAGGGATTTTAAGGGGAAGACTACCCTATAGGGTAATATTGGCTTGTATATCACTTTTAACAAAAAGATTGTACATCTTGCAAACTTGTGTAGCTTGTTATTTTCTTGTAATGTGAAATATTTTCTTTATTTGCCTCTTTAATCCTCAAGGTGCTCTATATTTGAATGGTCTCTAATGATAAACCCTGCATAATAAAGAAAAAAAAAATGTTACTTGAGTACTATAAGCACTGCACTGCACAATTTAACTGGATAATATCTTAGTTAAACTGGATAATTAGGGTATATAATTAGGGTATACAATGGACTACACCATAAACAACAAACTCACTTTTTTTTAACTGGACAATGGACTACACCATAAACAACAAACTCACTTTTTTTTAACTGGACAATAAACTACACAGCCATGCATAAGCACACAAAGACAGAACAAACAGAAAAACAAACAACATTTATGAGAAAACTGGATACACCATTAGCATCACATTCACATAAAGAAAAGAAAAAATGTAGCCTTGAGAAAACTGACAAAACTACTCAGGCACACCATTCAGCCATATCACCCCCATCGTCATCATCATCATCACTTCCTTCATCTTCATCTCCTGCTTTCCAGCCATCACCACCATCATCATCACTTCCTTCATCCTCATCAGAGCCATCCATCTTTTCCCCATCCATTTTAGGATCATCCTCTTCCTCCTCCTTCTCAGTGTCACTTTCAGACTCATCAGAATCATCATTAGCACCTCCAGAAAAATCATCCTCTTCCTCTTCTTCATCACTAGTTATATACCTAGTGGCTTTAGGGGAGTTGTATCCTTCACCATTCATCCTTTCCTCATTTGAGTTCATTACAGCTTTTCTTTTGATCTTGAGAATGTAGAGGTGAATGTGTTTAGGGTTCTAATGGGGGCAGTTATAGATTAAAGCTAAATACTTAGGGGGTTAAAAAACATTAACTTCTAAATCTTCCCAAAAATAAACCCAGTCAATATAAGGTTGTTGGGGGTTGAATACCAGCTTGGATTCCATACATCAGAATACATATGTACACTATAGTCCATGCATGTACAAGTTACATCTATATAGTCAATAATAGTTAGAATTAATTATTTTTAACAAAATAAGCAGTAGGGTAAGGGGACTTTACCAGAGTGACCATTATCATCCTGAAAAATAAGCAAGACATTCACATTACCAGAGTTCATATACAATTCTCTACCATATCATATTAAACATACATAAATATAGAGATTCACCAATATATCATAGTATATATTCTCAAAAAAAGGCCATTCAAGTCTAGAGGTTTTCCCACCACCATTACATAGGTTAGCATTCTCAAAAGTTACATTTGTAGACATATATATGCCAGAATTTTCTCAAAATTCTCAAAAAATTAAGACTATAGCTCTACACAATCAACATAATTCTAAGATTCTACACTGAATCTACACATATTCACAGAATTCTCAAAAATGATTGTGGAGTCTACTAGCTTATATAAGTCATTTATCCTTTGCAGGTCTGAACAACTTCTTGTAAGGGTTCACATTCTTTGAAGCTTGAGTGATACTTGAACCTTGACTTGGTTGACTAAGCCTTAGATTGTTGGCTCCTCTTGCAGCTCCACCCCTTGTTAATGCACCTCTAGCATTGTTTATAGTTTGTTGACTAGCTTGAGTATAAACTCTTACAGCTCCACCCTCTGTTAATCCACCTCTAGCATTGTTAACCCCACCTCTAGATGCATTGTTGACCTCACCTTTAGGATTGTTTGTACTTTGTTGTCTAGCTCTTGCAGCTCCACCACCTACAACACTACCTCTTGTAGCTCTACCTCTTACAACACCACTTCTAGCAACACCACCCCTTATTCCTCTACCCCTCATACCAACTCCAACTCCAACTCCAATGCCAATTCCTACTCTAGTTGGAGGGTTGTTTCTTGGTCTGGACCCTCTAGGTCTACCTCCTCTTCTATCAGTTTTAGTAGTTGGCTATAAATTTTTAGGTCTTGGTGCAGCTGGTGGCCCCTTGCATGTCTTCTTGTTATGGCCAAAAAACCTACCCTTTCCACATTTTTTATGCTGTTGAGTTGTATTCTCATTTGCACTGTTCCTTCTGACTTTTCAAGGTTTACTTGTTCCTCTTTCCAGTTGTGGGGGTAGCCTATCACTGTTGGGCTACAAAACACACAAGTATATGTGAGGTATCTATGAAACTTTCAAAACAAGAATACAAACACAATATGATATTTTATAACTTTTTTTTTCCCACAGTGATTGATCACTTATAGGTAGCACACTCTCTTTATAAGATCTTCTATATGCAGCCACCATATGATATTCACTATAAAACCTGCAAGTTTGAGAATAAGAGAAAATTAAGTTGCATCAATGGGGAAAAAACATAACAATCCCAAGAATAATACACTTACCCCACCCAATCCATTCTCATCTCCATTATGACACACAAGGCATGTACACATGGTAAACCTGAAATCTGCCATTCATAACAATCACAAGTTTTCCTACAAGATCAACTCTCCATTTCTTACCATCTTTTGCAATTGCCACCTACTTGTTTGCATCTGTACCTTGGAGTGTATATTGATTGCAACACTTCTTCATCTCCTCAATGAGTGTTTTAGCTCTTAGTACCACAGAATTCACATTACAATTTTCTTCCTTTTTCCTTCTATCATAGGTTAACATCATCAACATAAGGTTTTATACCTTCTATAAACTTGTGAAGTGGTTTATCCCTCAACTTGATGATCCAGTTGTTATTAGACTCAGAGAAGTTATTTGTGATATGCTCACATTTTGCAGTTGAGTCAAAATGTGACCTGTACCAATATTCTGCAGGTTTCCTATTTAACCATAGCATTAGGCTGATCTCTTTCAAGTTGATCTAAAAAGATTTTTTTATTAGTTCTTACAAATGCCTTTGCTGCACCCCAACATAACCTTTCAAGATATAAGCCCCTAAATTCCTTCTTGAAATTTTTCCACATGTGCCTGAAACAAAACCTATGGTTTTGTTGAGGGAAAATCTATTGACAACAAAAAATAAAAAAGTGAAATCATTAGATAGTAAATCCTAACTTAAAAAATAAATATAACTCAAACTTTGAATAATGATACAAGTACAAACCTGAGAAATTGATTCCACTAATCTCTTTTGTCTGTTTGAGATGAAAGTTAGCTTGTTTGGATGCATAGTTAGAAACGGAGCTAACATCACCGAAAAGGTAGTCCATGTCTCAGTACATTCAGATCTACACAAGTAAAAAGCAACTGGAAACAATCCATTGTTTCCATCCACACTCACAATTGCTAAACATTGTTCACCATATTATTTATTTTTCAGAAAACATCCATCAAGACCTACTATAGGTCTACACCCTTGCACAAATCCATCAAGGGATGCCTTAAATGCTATACAAGTACCAGTCCACATTTTAGTGTGGGGGTCACAACTACATTTTGCTATATTTCCTGGATTTAATAAGAGTACTTTTCTACACAGCTCTTGCATGATGTTATATCCTTCATCAAAACAACCAGTTATCCTCTCCACACAAATTGTTTTAGCATTCCATGCAGAGTATTAACTGATGTTACCCCATATGCCCTTCTGATTCTAGTTATAATGTAAGCTGGAGTAACTGTCTTTACATCCCTCACCATCTCCTCATAGTCATTGGCTACCTATTGGGCATTAACCAATATGTTTCCATAATCAAACTTACTTGAACAATTGTGATCAAAATTACCTCCTCTCAGAATCATAGTATGCCCATCATTAGTCCTCTTAACATACACATACCAAATGCATTTTTCTTCTTCACACTTAAACCTTAATTTGTAAGACTCATTTTTAATAGGGAGAAAATAAAATTTGTTGATAATTGTTAACTTCCTCAGATACTTTCTAGCTTCATCTATTGTGGGCCGCTCCATCCCCAATACTAACTTCTCATAACCACTTTGGGGTTGTTTCTTATAACCTTCTTCATCACTCTCAACCCACAAATCTAAAAAGTCTTTATCTGAGTTGATATAAACAAGTTTTCCATTCCTAAGGAATTTTAAATCAATTACAGACCCAACAGTAGGGGCGGACTTATCATTTTAGAGTAGGGGGGGGGGGGGGGGGCAGTTGTAAAGAAAATGTTCTGGGTTATACCAGGGGTTCGGGGGTAGAGTCCCTGAATTTTTTTTGGGTGTTCAAGGTTATCAAACAAGACCAGAGAGAGAGATTGCAATTGTAACCATAATTCATTGATTTACAAGAGAGAGAGAGGTACCTCATATATGTGAAAGTGCGAGAGTACAAAATTTTCTTTTTTTCAATGTTTTGTTAGAGAGAAAGAAAGAGGAGGAGCCAGGAGGGATAGGGAGGGCTGGGTCGGGCTGTGGGCTAGGCTTTAGGTTGTTATGTATAGTGTATTTTTTTAATTGCTATATATAAGTCCTTTTTTGGTAAAAATCAAGGCCCCCCCCCTTCTTAGCCTATAAATCCCCCCTGCCTAATAGGACAAAATTTCTTGCCAATGATTTAATCAATAGTATTAGACACATAATCTAATAGGTCTAGGTGGCATAAATATTCCCCATCAACACTTTTAAGTGTGTCCTTCTCCCCCCTATATAATCAAAAGTTGAATACTCATGAACCAATTCCGTACACTAGTGCCCTTTAAAATGTATAGTTACATCTTTAACATGCATCTCTCCACTGGATAAATATAAAAATTATAGAATGTAAGACATTAATCAAATATTTACAGAATATAAGACATTAATTGACCCCTAATTTTAAAAACTTTTAATTAAACCCTAATTTACAGAGAAACCCTAAATTGAACCTTCGTAGAAACCCTAATAAATGAGTCAGAAAGAAAAAGAAAGAGAAAGAGAGAAGCATCAAATTAGAGAAAGAAAGAAACCATTAGAGAGAAAAAGAAAGTATCAGAGAGAGATTCGAACTTGGTCTGTGATACATTCACCATTGCAGTCGTACACTTCTTCAACTCTTCTTCAATGTTTTTCAACTCTTCATCAATGTTCTTCAACTCATCTTCCTTGAATAAGAGAAAGCATTAGAGAGAGAAAATGTTGTCAGAAGAGTGAAGAGTGAGTTAAAGAGGTAATAATTGTTGTCTGAAGATAGTTAGGTGAGTTAAAAGAGGGAAAACTCCCACCAAACGTGTCAACTCTTCTCAAAGGTGTTTTTAGTATAAGGGTATAAATATATTTTCAATAAGTCAGCCAGAATCAATGCCAGTGAAATTAGGTTAGACTGACTGCTCAGGCAAGAATAGGGGGTAAAGGCTAGTTTTAGCGAATGTATGGGGTCAATGTCAAAATGGTGTACAAATATGGGGGGTTTTCTCAAATATACTCTTGCTTAATGTTGGTAAAAAGTGAAGGGTTTTTTGTGTTGGATCGTTGTCAGAATTGTTTAATGTTGGATTAATGAATTTTTGATTGGATCGAAGGAAGGGTCGCTGTTGTATAAAAAGGTCCCCAAGATGTGACATGGGTTGAGGTCTACTTGCCTATGGCAAAGATCGGCCTAATATGTCTACAACTTCGTAGAGTGATAAAATAATAGGTATAAAAGTCAACTTTTAAGATATAACTTCAGAGAATACAGCAAGTGTTATAATCGAGAACTTTATGCTTGACAACTAGTAAGTTAGACATCAGAAGCAGTTCGACAAGATCGGCAACAGCTACCTCAACTACATCGACCACTTGGTGGACTCAGTCAAAATAGTCTTGAATTGTGTCCCACTACTTCATCCACTAACTTGACTATTAGGAAGACTTTTCTACTGTAGAGACCTATCCCTCGACCTAACCCAAATTTGAACTACCTCTATATCATACTCAAGCATTTCACATGTAACATAAACAATCAGCATTGCCACCTAGGCCAGGAACTGATATAGAATGTGGATAAAAAATAAATAAAAATATGAACAAGTCAAAGACACCTGTCTCCCACAAACAAAACAGTTACACAGTCAACCACCACTTACCTCATTATTCAGAGAATGTGCCTCGGCACGATAATGAGCTGCGGGTAAAGTATATATAAAGAAAAAGTTCCTGGAGAGACAGGGACCAAGGAAAACCCAATTTTCTAGACTCTAACATAGGAATTTTTTTATTCTGAACACCACAAAACTTCTTATTTACAAGATTAAGTATTTATAATTCGAGAGATCACTTGTAATAAAATATCAGCCTCAAGCAATAAAAGCTAGTGTTACAAAAACTCTCAACTCAAGGTCAGAAATTTTTAACTATTTAAAGGTTTTCCACGCTAAGTCACCTGTGTCATTTCTTGCTGTACATTAGCTTTTGTCACAGGTACATTTGGTGTAAGAGCTAATTTCAAGCCATTTCGAGATACGGAATTAAGCCATTATATTTGGCGCCGTCTGTAGGAAAGAAAACATTTCCACGATATCCTAAGGCATACATACACTCTACTATCCATCTCCAATCATGGTCACTTCCAGGTGACCAGCAACAGGTATCCAACTCAATCTTTTAGTTGAGATAGAACAACTTACAAAATTATAGGCGACTCTTCACGTCAAAACTGAGAAGCGTGATGAGTTCAAACGTCAGTTAACCCTTGACCAAAAGCTTTGCGAAAAAAGCTCAAAACCTAGCGTCAAGCTTGTTTGACAGTATTCAAACGACATGATGAACAGATGATAACCATGCAGACTGTATTACAAGCTTTGCAAAACACTCAGCAGGCTCCCCAAACTTGAGATTGTGATCAAGTTTTGGAGAACTCCCAAGTTTCTACATGAGAAAGGTTAGGACCTTGAGGAGCCACTAGCAATGCCATTTCCCGAAATGTTCCACACGAGCTTCAACCTTCCATTCTTTTGGGCAGCGAAGTTCAGTCCAATATCAGCAGAGGTCTCCGACCTTCCAAGCATCAAGAGGAAGAACAACGACCTCTACCTTGAATTCTAGTGCGTGATTGTTTGAGTGAAGGCACCGACACTCATAATCCTCAACCACCTCGCCAAGCCACTGATGCCACGCGTCGTTACGTCATACAAGAGTATATAGATTAGCGTATTATGGAGTTGATTGAAACTCAATCTCTAGGCAATAAAGATGATCTTATCAAGTTGCAAGGTAGTTCGATTGCCAAAGAGTTATTCGATATGGAAGAACCAAAAAGTTTCCATACTCTGAAAATACGTAAATACAAGGACACCGATCCGAAGGAGCACATTCAACAATACCGTGATTCATTGGGATTATACTCCAATCTCAACCACATTCTATGCCGCTTGATCGCAACAAGCCTACAAGGAGAACCACTCCGATGGTTCTACTTTCTACATGAAGATTCCATCCTCACATTCGATCAACTACAGAAGGAGTTCATCAAGACGTATGCTCACAACAAAGATAAAGAAGAGAATTTATATTCTCTTATTAGTCTTAAACAGTCGCAAGGGGAGAAGTTCGAGGCCTTTGCAAAGAAGCTTTTGGAGCTCGCACGAAAGTTGATAATCTCAATCAGAAAATAGTTGTTACTGCTTTTACCAACGCGCTCCAGCTCAACTGCAAAGCCAAAAAATACCTCTTCTTAAACAAACCCGCGACCTTGGAGGATATGATTACCCAGGTTAATGGGTATGTCGACCTGGAAAGGATGATGTCTGAAGGCATAAATCTACTAAATCTGTCCTAACCTCAAAATGTTCGACTATAGAATGACACAATAAGCCGAAGGAGAGCCAGATTGATCAAAAACGTTTAAAGGGGAACACTGGAAAACCTCAAAAGGGAAATTTATTACCCAAGCCGGTCTTCCCCAAAATGAATGTCCGAATTTCTGCAACTTTTCAAATCCTATCAAAGGATAAGTTATACTGTCTATTTCTACAATTGGAACCAATCGATGGCAAACCATACTGCATGCATCACAAGGTAAATCATCATACTACTGAAAACTGTAATGCTTTACAGAGGTTGCTAGAATTTATCTTCAAAGATAGAATAATGTACAAATACATTGTCGATCTAGAATTATACAAGAATGAAAGTTACAAGACGAAGGTCAAAATAGTCCAGGTCGAAGAACAATCTGAGGATAAATATTTGTACCATATGTACCGCAGTAACATGATCGAGATTTATCATATCAACAACTCCTACAGATTCAAATGCATAAGATTAACAAAATGTTGCGATCATGCACCTCAATATAAAGAAGCCAAGATTCTTCCTGAGCCGAGCAATTGTCGGCTTGGGATTTTATTTGAAGATTACGACATCAGTCATATAAATTTTTCACATCATGATGTATTAGTAATAATGCTCAAGATGAAGAAATTTGCCATGCATACAATGATGATCGATACTGGAAATGGTATTAAGATTCCTTTTCGAAGCACGATCGACCCGATGGGGTTGGCCGATCAAGTCATTCCATGCGACACCGATATCAGTGGATTTAATGGTTCCAAAGAAGAGCGAGTAAGAAAGATCATCTTATCTATCACCGCTGGACTAACCACAAATGATGTCATATTCTACATTATTGACACCAAATTTGTTATCTCAAGATTATAGGCCACTGCTAGATTCACAACATGGAAGCGATTGCTTCTACTTATCATCAAATACTTTGCTTCAAACACAATGATGACATCTATAAAATCAAAGGCAGTCAAATACTTTCTAGAGCTTGTGAGAATACCATCTTTACCATTCTTGATACATCAGGCAGATACGCTGCATAACAATTGCAGAAAGCTGGTCACGTCGACGATGAGCCTTCCACAGGAGAATTACAAAATATTGGTCACATCGATGATCAGCCTTCAAAAGAAGAGCCTACAGAATACATAGACATTGATGGACCTAGCAAATGTACTTTTATCGGTTCCAAGTTGGTCTATCATGATAAGGATGCTCTCATTCACTTCTTGCGAATGAATCGAGACATCTTTGCATGAACTTTCGAAGAGATGCCCGAGGTCGATCCATCCAAAGCATGTCATAGATTGGCCATCAACATCAATGCTACAACGGTCAAATAAAAATAACGATGACTCTCACCTCATCTTCGAGATGAAGTCAACATTGAAATCGACAAATTGATCAATATGAGGTTCATTCGAGAAGCAAAGTATCCGGATTGGATCTCCAACATCATCGTAGTCCCTAAGAAGAATGAAAAGGTCTGAGCTTATATAAATTTCAATGATCTAAATAAATACACTCCAAAAGACAGTTTTCCTCTTCTGATCATGCATCAAATTCTTGACTCTACGGCAGGTCACAAGATCTTATCTACGATAGATGCTGCTTCTAGTTATAATCAGATACCTCTTTTGGAGGAGGATCTAGAAAATACCACTTTTATCACTGAAAGAGGACTCTATTATTACAAATTCATGCCCTTCGGACTAAAGAACACAAGCATAACTTATCAACGGTTAATGATGACTATGTTCAAAGCACATCTTGGGAAAAACGATGAAGTCTACATCGATGATCTATTATGCAAGAGCATACAGTTAAATGACCACATCATAGATCATACCATAATATTCAACATTCTTCGATCTTACAGGATACACCTCAATCCTAATAAGTGTCAATTCAGAGTACATTCAGGTAAATTCCTCAGCCATCTTATCAGCAAAAAGGGGATTGAGGCCGATTCAAATCAAATTCGAGCTCTCCTCAACATGCCATCTCCAAAATTAATGAATGACGTACCTAAACTTGTAGGTAAGATCGCTGCTATCAACCAATTCATTTCTAAATCTTTAGATCGCTGTCATTGGTTATTCCTACTGCTCCAAGGTTGTACCTAACGAGGAAAAGTTAGCCCAACAAAGAGATCCAATGGACATTGGAACTTGTGACAGCTTTTCAAGAACTTAAAACCTGCCTGGGGAAGTCTCTCATCATAAGTACCCTAGTAGATAATGAGGAACTGATCATCTACCTGGCACTTATAAATACTTCTATCAGCTTGATTCTCATTTAACTTGAGGGGAAGATCGAAAAGCCAGTCTATTTTTTTAGTAAAACCCTCACTTAAGCAGAAATGAGGTATTGTAAAATTGAGAAACTCCTTCGAACTCTTGTTTACACTTCACATAAACTTAGGCACTACTTTCAAGCTCAGTCGGTCAAAGTCATGACAAACTACCCACTCCTGGAAGTTTTGTCGAGAAAAGAAAAATCAAGAAGAGTGCAGCAATTGTCAGTTAGTTTAGGAGAATATGATATCAAGTTCGAATAACGACATTCAAAAAATGGTCAGATCATTTCTAATTATCTCACAGATTTTCCAGTAGAAGATCGCAATTGGGAGGAGCACGTTCCTGACTTTACAGAAGAGATTATAGAAGATCCACCCACCAAAGTATTTGATGAGCGAGCTGAATGGATTGCAAGGATAGGGTTGAGAGTTCTTACAAATGGTTCAGCAGGACCCGCAGGGTTAGGAATTAGAATCGTAATGATTTCCCCTTCCAGCAACAAAATCGAGAAATCAATCTGCCTAGATTTTGAAGCCTCCAACAATGGTAGAGAATATGAAGATCTAATTCATGGACTCGACCTCGCACTCGAGCTTGGCGTCCCATGGCTATTGATCAACATAGATTATCTACTTATCGTCCACCATTACTCAGAATAATACAAGAATAATGGTAAGATGATCGAGTATGCAACCTTCATTGTCTATAGGATGGGCAGATTTGCGAAAGCAACTCACGACTATCTTCCTCGAGGTGAAAACCAAAATGTCAATTCCTTGGCTTATCTAACCGGGGTCTTGGGTACAAAAGTAAGATATTTACAGATCGAAGTGATGTCCATGCCCGACATTGATCTCTATTTAATATGCACGATCAACACTAGGGGCGATGAAGAGGAGGAAGACGATTGGTAAAAGCCATTCATTGTCCATCTCGGCCCGAAGAACAAATGCAAAGGGGCCCTCCCATCACATCCAAAAGAACGCCAACAGTTAATCGAAAACTCAAAGCATTACACAGTTCAAAATAGTTGTCTATATCGCCGCTCAGTTATAGGGCCTTATCTTAAGTGCCTCTCAAAGAAGAAAGCTGATGGAATGCTCAGAGATTTACATGAAGGAACTTGTGGCTCAGATGCTACAGGTCAATCACTTACTAATAGAACAATTACACAAAGAGAACTTTGGCCAGGAATGCGCAAGAAAAAGAGTACTCATGCAAATGTGATACATGTCAACGACACAGACATATGATCTGCGCATCTACAATCGAACTACACACAAGCAAGGTGTTCTGGCCATTCAAGCGGTAGGTACTCGATCTTTTCAGGGAATTTCCATATACTCGAGGTAATAGACAATTCCTAGTCATAACAACAAATTATTTTACAAAATAGGTAGAAGCAGTTCCTCTCTGCTGAATTAGAGAAGATGATGTCATCTCTTTTATCTAGGAACTCATCATTACACGGTTTGGATGCCCCCACCTATTTCGAATAGATAACGGGCCTTAGTTAATTGGTGAAAATGTCGTAGCCATCCTTAACAAGCATAACATCATCCACTTGCCATCCAATCCCTATTATCCTTAAGGCAATGGCCAAGCTGAAATTACCAATAAAACTTTAGTGGATGGACTCAAGAAAGGCTTCAATCACAGAAAAAATGAAATTGGATACGGGAACTTTCTCACGTCTTATGGACGTACTGTACCACTCCACGTCAATCAATTGGTTGTACCCCCTTCCTCCTAGCCTATGGTACAAAAGACGCTATTCCAACAGAATACCACCATCCCATCAGAGATCACGGTCTTATAAACGAAGAAAATGAGTTCAAATTGGTCTGTAATATAAATTGGATTGATGAAACTAGGGAACACGCTATTGCTAACCTAGGCTGATATCACAATTTGCTGGCTAGCTCGTATAATAGGAGAGTCTGAAGCTATGAGTTCCAAATCGATGATCTCCTCCCCAAAAAAATCTCACAACATAGAAAAGAAGTACATGTAGGAAAACTGGTAGAAAATTAGGAAAGTTCATTCCTCATCATTGGTCAAACAGGTCTAGGATCAACTATCTTAAGACGGAACAAGGAGTTCAAATCCCAAATCCATGGGAAACTGGGCGACTAAAATAGTACTATCGTTAAGTCCCTGGATTCTCCATTTCAATATTCTCGTTCTTCCATTCCAAAAGTAATATTTCAATCTCCATACAGTGTACATTATATTATAATCAATGAAAACTTCTAAGTTTTTTTACTACATTACTCTCTACTTGCGTAGATTCTACTATATTACATCGATTAAAGCAAAGGTAAAACTAGCTTTCAATCGCCCATCTAAATAGATTAAAGCAAAGGTAATACTAGCTTTCAATCGACATCTATACAGAGATTAAAGTAAAGGTAAAACTATTTTTCAATCGCCCATCTAAACAGCTTAAAGTAAAGGTAATACTAGATTTCAATCGACATCTATACACAGATTAAAGCAAAGGTTAAACTAGCTTTCAATCACCTATCTAAACAGATTAAAGCAAAAATAATACTAGCTTTTAATCGACATCTATACACAGATTAAAGCAAAGATAATGCTAGCTTTCAATCACTCATCTATACATATATCCGCGATTAAAACGAAGGTAATACTAGTTTTCAAACAAAATCTTTATCAGACATAAGATAAAGCAAAGGTAAATCTAGCTTTATCTCTTAATATGTCTACAACTATAATTACTTCTACCGGTTACTTCTACAAGCCACTTCTAAAGATTCTTTTCTACTGATGGGATGTCAGCTACGCCTTCCCTTATAATAGGAGGACGCTCAGCCATAAAATCTGGAACTTGAGCAGCTAAAATAATCATGCCTTGCTCTACCAATTTAACAGGTCGAGAACCTAGCTCCATTTCCATGGTATTCATATAATTTCCTCGATCTATATTGGCTTTACAAAGACATCCTCAGGATGACAGACAGTCATGCAGGGTATCCATCTCAAACTCAAGTCTTCTTCCTTCCTCCACGAAATAGGCAATAATAGCCATTAGCTCTTGTGAGCAAAATATTTCTTGGATAGAAGAGTCTTGATCGAGCATAACCACCTCTGAAAAACGTACTTGCAATCTTTGGTGACTATCTTTTAAGTCTTTATACCGCTCATTTTGCCACTTTATGTGTTTATCTGCGTGTGATATGATTTCATTATGCTCCACCATCTTCTCCTTTAATTTATCAGACTCAACCCTATTCCTCGTCCTCAACTCTGCCAACTGAGGCTGAAGTCCCCTCAACTCGTTGCCACTCCCTTTACTTCCCCCAACAGGAGCCTTTTTCAGCAATTCATCCTTTTTCCTTAACAACTGATATTTACCCCTGATCACCCCTTCTAACTCACGCTATCTTCTAAGAGCGATATCTAACTTATCTTGGCTCTCCCACAAACGCTCATTTCCTCTTTGTACGTGAGCTTGAATGCAAGCTACATATCCCTCCAGCAATTTAATTCGAGCTGATGGGTCAACCACATCCCCTTTTACTATAGAGACCCCAGCATCACCTTTCTTCCTCTTAGACTGCTCTTCAGCTTCAACCATCTTTACACGTGAATTGGCTATATCCAAATCTACCTTCAACTTGGCTACCCTCTCATTCAGTTCGTCATAGCGCTGCTGAACCATACAGAAATCCATGTCCTTAGCAAGCAAAGCCTTACCCAGCTACTCAGCTACAGTTTCAGAACTGGCTAGGTCTGCTCGAGCTTTCACAAGCTCATTTTCTTTCCTAATCAGTTCACTCCTCAACACTGTAATAACACTTGCGGGATTTGCTAGATCAGCTCAAGCTTTCTCAAGCTTATCTATTTTCCTAGTCATTTGGCCCTTTAGACTAGCCACAAAATCTTGTAATATTTTTTCTGACACTTTTAGCAACGGAATAAGATATCGAGCGGTGTTCGTCTCTTTACTTTTCACCATCAAGACATCATTCTGGCTTTTGAGTTTCATTATCTTCTCCTTCGCCATCGCGAGCTCTTTTTGCCCTTTTTCAATTTCGATGTCTTTTCCCTCGATCTTTCGAGTCAGGTCATCAATAGTTTGTATTGCCTCGATAAACTTGAAATTTACTTTGATGTGTTGATCCTCTTTATCTGCAGTTGCCTCTCTCATCCAATTAAACTCCGTCGCATACTCTTGGTTATATTAGAGTATCTCTTGTTCACTCAAGCGAGTATACTCCAATTCAACTTGCATTACAGATACAATATATCGAGTTTGAATCAACAAATCTACACAAGTACAATCGAATCAAAATACAGGTAACATTCAAAATTTTAACATATTTATATTTTATGACATTTTATTGTTGTGAGACTGTTTCTAAACTTAAGGTCAAAGTTTGTCCTCAGTTGGTTAGCAATAACATCTACATCCAATTTAAAGGTATACATTTTCTACATTCTAAATTTTCTAAGCACTTTGGTATTATATGGACATGCTCGATTACCATTGTCCCTAAACTGCTAACATAATTTTGGTCTACCTCTATACTATAATTTTTAGTTTGTAGCTCTAGAATAATGCAGTATACAAGTCAAATATTTCTTGCTCTTCTCTAACATGTAGCTCCGCTTGCGAAGTCAACAGAGATGTTGAGGTGTCTTTCTCCTTAGCAAGCTCATTCTCTAACACCTCAATTCTGAGGTGCATATCCTTAAGTTCCAACAAATAATGTTTACAACATCTTTTAGCCTATCAAAAGTTTATCCTCTAAAGCAATATTTAATAAAGTTTTCCAAACCACACAAAAACAATCGCAAAACTCTAACAACTTTACTCTATCTTCTCAATATCATCCCCTCGATTCTCTAGATCAGTTCTGGTAGAAACCCCATTCAACCATGTTACCACACCATCTTCAGCAGAGACATCCTCTTCCACCTCATCTTCTTCCACGTAGATACCAGCCATAATGGCTTTAACATCAACTTTTATGTACCCCACTGAGAGGAGATGGTGCCCGAGTCTATCACGTTCAAGGGAAACATCATCTACATTCTTCTACGCCTCCTATATCATCTCACTAATAAGAACTTCCTGCACAGCCTTTACAGCAAACAATCGCTCATCTTTTAGAGCCAAGTCAGACTTAAGTTGAGCTACCTTCTTCTTGAGCTCGGCTTTTCTACTCTCGAGATCAGCTTTTCCCTCCTCGATCCCGAGGTAGATACCCTGCAGCAAACGAGTAGCCTAGAATAAATCAAACACATTTTCAGCTCAAATCAAAATGTAAAGTTCATAAATAAATAAGTTATCAAAACTTACCATTTTTCTCAACTCCAACTGCGTAGAGGCACTCAGTTCCTCAGTACCCTTGTGAGATGTTAGCCTCACCCTGTCCTCCATAGCTCATAGATCATCTTCTTCAGTAAGTCGGCTCTTCACGACCTTCACCCTAATCACTTTAGTAGGAGGATCTGCTCTCCTCTTTTTTGTAGTCTTGTCAACCTCCCCACTCACCATGGTTTTCAGAGGCCGAGCTACCCTTAACAGCTTTCTTCTTTGAAAACCTCAGAGCTACCTTGCTCAAAGTGGTCACTTCTAGAGCATCCTCAAAATCTATATCAGTGGCTCTCGGAAAAAACCAGATGCTTCTCCCTATCTCCAACACCCATCATTAGTCTTTTTGCCTGAGACTTTTGTACCTTTTCAGACCTACTGTTAGCTTTTTATTTTTGTTAATACCAAGTACTTTTAGCACTATCTCGAGCTCAGCCCCTTCTCAAGCAACACTATCTAATAGTGACTCTTTCTTTGTCACCTTTGACCGAGGACCTGTCAAACAAACATAATACATTGTTAGACCACAAAACAACATTTAAAAATAGTATTTCGGTATTATACACTATTACTTACTTTTCTTCAAAATTTTATATAAATTTTTTATCTGTTCTTTATTCTCTCTCTGAAGGCAATCACCTTTGACCCATATCACATTCTCATTCCAAACTTGACCTGCTGAATTCAAATAAAATAACGGTCGAGACGAGTTCAAACAGAAATACGCACCCCCAAATGTTTTACAACATAGTACTTCAAAACTTCATCAGGAGTTATTTTCCTCTCTACTTTATTCTCTTCCCACAATTTATTCAAATTCTCACAAACATTGATCACCTCCTACATGTTCCCATTCAGTTGGGCAGGACAAACCCCTATGGTATTCATTATGTCTTTAGCAAGATTGCTAAGGGGTAAACTCAGTACATATTCCAACTGAGACAGATAACATAAAAAACCCTCGTCTAGGTTTCCTTGGGTATTCCCATCATAATACTCAAGAAAGATCGATTCATTAACTCCCCTATATGATTTCTCTTTTTCTAAATTGGGCAGCAAAGAGAAATGCTCTTCCCCTGATGATACAATACAACCTCTAAATATCCTACTAGCATGCTTTACAACATTGCCCCATTTTTTACCTACTGTGGCTTTGGATTGACAAAACTCTTAAAACATATCAGAGTTTGGTGGGTGCGATACTAATTTACCAGGGAAATCTAGAAATTGAACATGTACTACATCGTCCTCCCCCTCAAATTCTACATTTACAGATTCTATGTTCTCACACTTAACCGTACGACCTAAGGTCGACGCCTCCATATCAGTTGAAGTCTCCATCTCAATTATAGGTCTAAGGGTGAGGTTTAATTCTACACAGATATTCCTCACAACCTACATAAAGGTCTAAGTATTCTATCATTATCTTTTACCCAGCCATGCACACATCTACCATACATTCATCATGCATATACGTATATCATATACATATCTATCTTTTATACATATATCAAACAAATTTTTGTAGGTTACTATAAATAACAATCTTTCAAAGTTAAACCCCCCCCCACAAAATCAGTCAACACACACATTCGCAATCATCAATCGTTTACTAACCTTCTACTTCTGAATACGAATCTGAAGCTGTTCCAAATCCCTCCTTCACAACACTGTTATGAAACTATCATCGTGTTTCTATCTCCATGACTTTTTCTCTCTTTGAGCGGTGACCACTCTTGTCTAAACCCTCACGTGAATCTCTATAATTTTTTCTCCTTTCTCTTATACTGTTCTTCTATTTTTCTAAAGTTGATAAACACTTGAATAAGGAAGATGAAGTATTATTTATATTTTCTGTCTCTAACTACTGGAAGTTATTGGGCCTTATACGAGCCGCCCTCGGTTTTGGAACTGAAGCGTCTCTTCCATAATTAATGTTAGATATTTTACACCTTTTTGGTAAAGGCACCTTGCCATCATTTCCCCCGGTCCTATATTTTAATATATTATCATCTCTCTGACTTCCCCCCACTCATGACGATTCAACACTCACACGCATACTTTTCCTATAAATTATACAAAAGACAAAAATTAAAGCTCACCTGCCTTTCTATTCCTACTTCTACTACTTATAGAACTGCTGACGACATTTCCAAAACTATCACATTTGAAATTCAAATTCTTTATTCATAATAGTTCCAAAAAACATTTAAAAAGAAATTAGACAGATTCAAAGAACAACATTCTACTTACATTTCAATTACAGTTATTTGACCTCATTCAATTTGCTCCCTCACATATAATTACAGATAAAACATCCCTGATGTCATGGGGAGCCACACCTAATCATTTCTCTGCCATTAATCCTTAAATCTTCCTCCTCGATCTCTTCCTTAGCAATTTGTCTTATAGCCTCTTTTCAAGTTGCAGGCTCCAGAATTACTTTACGAAAAATATCCAAGTAAAAATGGCGCCCGATCTCAAGTTCCTTCTCCCTCACATCCATGCCTTCGAACAGCAGTTCAGATTCAGGCAAGTTAAAATCACAGTCTAACAACCTAAAAATCCTCTTTCGTACTTCTTCTATCTTTATCACCAATCGTCTCTTAGCAGCATGACGAACTCTCTCAAAATCAGTCCTCACCATATTTTCTTTCTTCCTCCTCATTTAATCACATTCCCCTCATATTTATATACTTTTCAAGATCAATTTAAATCCCTCACATTCCGTATATATATTATCATCTATTTTACCATAACTAGAAACCCTAAGATTGCGAAAAAAAGTTATTTGAACTTATCTGTCTACATCGACCTCTTTGTATTCGTCATGTCTTATTTTGACTTATTTCTTACAATTTCTCCTCCTACACGGCATTTCTGAAACAGACAACTCTATAAGCTCAAATTTTTTAATTTCTACATATTCTATATCTAGAAAGAGATTCTTCCCTCATGATTCTATAACTTGTTCAGTTCGATACATATTTTTATACATCTACATACTTTCACAAGCATATTTTTTACATGTATTAACATATATTTTCCACGATTCGACTAAATATAACTCCATTCTTTAGTTTGACTTCCAATATTACATTTTCGTCCTCTAGACATAAATACCTATATTTCTTTTAGTTCGATTTCAATCAAAAAAGTTAATTCTATCTATCATGCAGAGTTTGAACATAAAACTTTTTCATTAACTTGAATATCAGTTATAGATACTTTATAAATAAGAAGTCTTTCAAATAATTTACAGATAATAAATGTTTAAGATACTATTACAAATCATTTTACAGGTTATATATCGTTTTCCAGTGATGATTCACTCGAAGAATCTTCTGAAGCAATCTAGGAACTGGAAATCACTGAGGATCCTTCTTCATTCACACCATTAACTTCTATAAGAAACTGAGGAAGCAACGGTGTCAGTGCTTGAACCAACCCTTCAAATTGAAGGTCTTCTTCGCGCCAAGAGACAATGATTATGTAGAGGCAAGACTTCTAATATCTATCTTCCTCCACCACCACCATCGTCTCCTCCTCCACAACCCCCATCAACTAGGAGTTGATTGAGACGAAAAGGAGTCCTAACTTAGAATCCAGTCCTTCACAAAATACTGGCGATACTTCCTCACAGATACATCGGCCCCCACATCTATCTCCTCAACCTTGTCCTCTACAAGGATGTAAAGACACCTCTAACGCTGCTCGTCTGTCAAGACAAGGTAATGAAATCTCCACATACAGTAAAAGTCTTTCACAACTTCAGCCACTTCGTTCTGACATACTATAATATGTCGGTGCTACAAAAATTGGGGTGGGCAAATCCAAAGATTAATCCCCAAAATATCTCAGCTTTAACCTCTGTAATTACAGAGGCCGTAGTTTTTTACCTATTCAAATGTTTTCTACGCTAAATTATCTGTATTATTTATTGTTTTATATTTTTTTTACCACAGGTACATTTTGTGTAAGAGCTAATTTTGAGCCATTTCGAGCTACGAAATTAGGCCATTACATCTAAAATTTATAACTGCATGTATTATACTACTAGTATATCTGTAGCAGCATATTCCCCTAATTTGATAAGGACAAGCTGGCAGAATCATGTCAAAGGTATCTTATTATTCTAGAAGACGACAAGACCATAACTACAGATCTCGACCATCAAAAACAATAGTTATACTAGGTCAAATAGAACCGTTGTACATGATCCGTGAAGTTTGCCCACTACCCTTAAAGATAGGAAAAATACTTGTAACTACCAATAAATTATTTTTAAATGCAGGTAGAACATATATCAATACTCTATGGAATATCTATCATAAATTCATTACCATTCTCCACTTAATCTCTCTCAATTGTAATAATTTTAGCATATAGTAAATTTTTATCATAAAAACTGTCTTTGAGGTCGTGGTTTTTCTTAGATTTCACTAAATTTCCACGTAAAATATACTACGTCATAGTCTTTACTTACATTTAAGTAGTGCTCCCTTTGCAAAAGTATTTGTGAGGTTTCCAGCCAGAAAACTAGCCATTACAACTGGCCCCTATAATGGTTAGTTTTTTGATTGGTAAACTTTGCCAATACTTTAAGTAATGAGGTTATTAGGAGTTTGTAAATAATCTTAGAATAAACTAGATTTTACGTAGAAACTTAGTAAATCCTGAGAAAAGCCTCGACCTCGAAGAGAATTTGAAAGTATAAATCCAATATGTGCTAGATTATTACAATTATGAAGATATGCGACTAGTAATATTCAGAATGATAGAAAAAGCTGGGGGATCTTTTGTTGACATAAGCTCTGCCTATATTTATAGTTAATATAGACAATTACAAATAATTGGCCTACTGGTTTCATGGGTGGTGGGCGAACTTCATTGATTTATTATTAGTATTTGTAGCTCAAAATGGAAGGAAATAGATTAAAAATGGAAAGATCTGATTACGGTGATCAGGGAGTTGGTCTAATGCAAAATGTTAAAGAACATAAGTTGTAAGAATTGTCGATACGAAGCCAAGAAGATTAACAGATGATCGGATCGTTGGATCTGAGGTTATAATCAGTTTAGTTTGCTAGTACGGATCTCGAGGCAGATTCTGGCACCAAATTTGAGTTCGAGTTGTATTCGAAGTAGATCTGTCCTTTGAATGTTTTTTGTCCCCTTTTGTTATTGTTTTTTTTGTTTTGGAATACTTCTACTTCAAGTAGGATAAGTATTAGAAACTTCTAATTTATGGATGAATAGGTTTTAGGTTGTTTTGGTTATAAAAGGAACCTATGAGGTTTATAGAAACCTAACTTGAAATCTATAAGAGATTTATCCTTTATGATAGACCTTGTAAAAAGTTGGTCTTTACAAGGAAGAATGTGGAGGGTGTTCTCTTGGGATTTGATGGTGAGAGGAGAAGTACCTCTTGGTTGATAAGATGATAAATTAATAAAGAAAGAAGATTAAAAGGGTTTCAAGAAGAAGGTATGCAACTTGGTCTTTGTTGAGGTAATCTCTGGGTTCTTGATTGATCTATTATTTTCTTCTTCTTCTTCTCTTGTAAATCTATATGAAGGTATTAAGATTAGGGAATTCCATGTTCGTTGGAATCTTTTAAGGGCTTGCAATTAAACTTGGATACATACTAGATTTCTAACTTAGTAGTAGGGAATAGCCTTAGGGTGAACCTCCAGTAAATAATATTATGCTATGTGTACATAAATTATTGTGTTTATGTTTCTTGGTTGATTATTTATATGTTATAGAGATAATGGATAAAACAAAATTACACACGGGGGATGTAATCCACACATTCACCCCAACAGGATCATGTACAATAGCTCTATTTGACCAAGTGTAATGGTTACTGTAGAGGGTCGAGATCTGTAGACGTGAACCTAATTTCTTCTAGAATTAACATATATCTTTGATTTGGTTATGCTGGCTTCTCCTTATCGAGTCTAGGGAATATGATACCACAAACCCTTCTCAAATGATGGGATACCTTCGACCTGACTTTATTTAGCTTATCCTTATCGAGTATGGGGAATATGCTACTACAATTGCCCCAATCTCGATATAATTACTTATTGTTATGTTGAGAAGAAAAATACTGAACTTGGTGGAAGAGTGTAGAACAAGCATGTGTCTCATTCTAACTGTAAAAGAATCGATGTACTCTTCTCGTTGATAATAAAATGATTTTTGATGAATCATTTTTTGGTGGTCGTTGTAATAATTACATTCGTGTTTTGGAATTTTAAAATTTAAAATTTGATTACAACTATCCACTAAAAATAGGAGTTGATAAAAAAGGAAAGATGTGGTTTATTTACTTCAAAGAATAATAGCTAGGTGTATTCTTGTGAGTGATGTATTAAGTTATAAGGAATTTGATGTACAGTCTCTGTTTGTGAGTTTGAGAATTGTTATGGTGAAGCAAGGAAAAACAAAGGAGGTAGATATGTATTTGGACGGTTTTGAGCAACAGTATAATAGCTTGTTATCTTTGAGGAGATGAAGGGTCTTAGACTTCGAGAAGCGATATGCTAAGCGTTATGCTAGGCGATTAGTAGAAGGGTCTCGAAGGGGTGCGGTGAACAGTCGCGTAGGGCCTATAAATAGTGCTTCAGCTGCCGACTGCTTATATTTAATTTCTCCAAGAAATTTTAAAGGTGATTCTTAGTGCTTTACTGTTGCTAACCCTTCCACCATTGGTTAAGTGGAGATTATTGAGTAAATCAAGATGGCAAAACTTATGAAGGAGAGAGATTTAGAAGCTGCTCGCCATCAAGGTTAGTTTTTATATTTTTGGAATACTTTGATTCGATGTTAATTGTATGTATGGATGATTTCTTACAAACGTATTGTAGTTTAGATATATATGAGTTAGTTTGAAGAAGTAATTTGAGTATGAATGAGTATACTTATAAAAATTTGTATAAATGAGTTTTTAGGGTTTTCTGGCTTATCTGTGATTTAGAGATGAAATGGTGATATTTGTTGATGTTGGAGTAATTATTGGTGTTAATTGGCTATTGTGGATGTAGGGTCTTGCTTTGATTTACAGTGTAATAGAGAGAGGTGGGATCTCTTGGTACCATAAGTATTACGATGGGTTTTTTAGATAGGTTTGGAGAAATTAGGTGATTGAGGGATAGAGGAGTTTGAGTAAAAATATGTTGCCGGATTACCCGCCGCATTTTACCTAATTTTATGTTGAAGAGAACAGAAATTAATTTTTTTGGATTTGGTCTCATTTTGGCGAGAGTCTGGGCGCCCTATAAACGTCTTCGAGAATCTTCTCACATCCTATTAAAAATATTCGAGAAGAATTAGATAGTTGACGAGAGAAAAATCAAAACCATATCGATGGTAGGACTAAATTGAAATGAATGTGTGAATTGGATCGAGAAGGGATATGATAATCTCGAAGAAATTAAAACTTGTATTAATCAGCTTTATCTTTTATTCGAGAACTAGATAGTAGGTAAAATGAGTTGTTGTAGAGTATTACTCGATAATAAGATGTGGACTAACAGATAGAAACATGAATTATATAAGATATGATATCTTACTAACTTAAAAAAGGAATTCTATTTCAGGTTTAAAAATTAATGGATGAACCAGTTTAAACTGCTAATCATCCTGATACTGGCGCAGAAGGAATGTTTGTAAACTTTGTCAATGTAGAACCAATAATAGTTGATGTAACTACCTGTATATGGGATTTGGGTAGGAACTACAGAGTCAGGAAGAGAAGTATGGACATGGCTCAGGAGAATAGAGCTAGGTTAGAAAAAGAGGTTGCCAAGGTTTTTAATGAGGAAAGAACAAAAACTGACTTAGAACATGATGTAATGGCGTGTTTTTTGAGAGGATATTCTTCGCCAATACTTTTATAAGGATTATGCAATAATAAGCTTAAACACTCTAGATTTTACGAGGAAACTCAGTAAAGTTTGAGAAAAATCATGACCTCATGGAGGGTTTTGATGATAAATCTACTAAGTTGCTAGCTATTACAATTATTATTTGATGAGAATATAGGTATGTATGAATAGTTGAGTTACGGATCAGAATAACACATTCTCTACCTGTATTTAGAGTGGATACAAGCAGTTTGCAAAAAGGAAAGAAGTTTCCAATTTTGGGGGTAGTGGCAAACTTCGTGGATATCCCAGCGGCTTTATTTGACCAAGCATAATGGCTACTTTTAGTAGGTCGAGAATTGTTGTCGCAGACGTGACATCTTCTCGAATGACAGAATGTCTTCGACTAAGTTCTGCTAGCTTCTCTTTGTCGAATATGAGATATATGCTACTACAATCGCCCCATTCTTGACATAATCATTAGTTATATCGAGAAGAACATTAGAATGTAAATAGGTTGTCGAATGTTGTAGAAGTCTGTATTCTGTCATTTCTGAGGCTAAAGTCAAATAAATCTGGTCATTTTGGCTTCTCGAGGAGTATTTAAGGAAGAATATTGGACTTTATAATTTTGAAGGTAAGGTTATAAATAGAGGGAGAAAGGAGTTGCTGTTCGACAGTTTTGTGGAGGCAGAGTAGGCCAGGATGGTGACGACGTCGTTCTAGGTGTTGAGTAACGAGTTTTTGGAGCTTGTGGATGGGAAGTATGGTAAGTATAAAGTGGCTTATTTTGGTTTATTGTCACTGTTGTCCTTTTATTCAGAATCGGTGGTGATAAGATTGGAAGAAATAGCGGAGGAGGAGGTGGAAATCGTCAAAATACAGTATTTTTATTGGTATTAGTTTTATATTGTGTTACAGAAGACCTCAGAACGCATCGATTGTTTGGAGAAGTTGATCCAGGACGATCTAGGCAAGTCTTATTGTAACCAAGTCTTATTGTAACTAGGAACTTGTAACCCTTATAAAAGGGGCAAGGGTAGGCAAGTCCTATTAGGACTAGGAACTTGTAACCCAGTCTTATTGGAACTAGGAACTTGTAAACCTTATAAAAAGGGGCATGGTCAGGCATTGTTAGGTTATGTTAGATCTAGAAAGAGTTTTGAGGAAGAGCCTAGGGTTTTGGAGTGATTCATTGCAATTACTTCACTTTTAAGCAATTGATGTTTTTATTTTCCCAATCAATTGGCGTACTTCATATTTTTCTGCTAACTAGAGCTTCTCAATCGTATTGTGGATTAAGTGGTGTCAGAGCAACATTCCGTTCATCCTTGGGAGATTGTGGTTTATGGTCTCGACATGCAACCGACTCAAGCAATCTAGGAAGAGATCTAATTAGAAGAATAAGAACATCATGTCTACTGCAAAGATCTCTAAAGCTTCTACTTCCAAGAGACGACATGATCGTGAAGAGAAGAAAGGGAGCAAAAAGGAGGGGGATGACCATTAGAAGAGTATTTTGATGGATTTTAAGATAGTATTGACTTCTATCAAATCTAGAAGCGATTATATATTCTTATTTCTACTATATGAAGACTCCACAGGAGACACTCGACTACCATTTGTTAAAAATCTATGGATTAAGCGAGAAAGTCTTTTGAAGGAGTATGGTATTCTAGAGAGGGGGGTGACTACGACCAGGAGCGGTAGAAATGATAAGCATCTCAACAAATCGAAGTGGTACACTTGTGATACGGGGGGATTTCAAGTTTCTACATCTCTAATTTTAGCTTGAGTAGGAGCTCAGGGCTCCTAAATAGGGGAGCCACGATTCAGGAGGATCTAGGCAAGTCCTATTGTAATTAGGAACTTGTAACCCTTATAAAAGGGGCAAGGCTAGGCAAGTCCTATTGGAACTAGGAACTTGTAACCAAGTCTTATTATGACTTGGAACTTGTAATCCTAATAAAAGGGGCAAGGCTAGGCAAGTCCTATTGGGACAAATAACTTGTAACCCAATCCTATTGGGTTTAGGAACTTGTAACCCTTATAAAAAGGGGCAAGGCTAGGCAAAATAAAAGGGAGGGGAGATCTATGGAAGTTCTGAGAGAGAGACTTAAGGCTTGAGAGTAATTCAATTGTAATTGATTTCGATTAAGCAATTGAAACTCTTAAAGAGATTTTTCCACCAATTGTGTGTTCTTCGTACTATTTCTTCTAATTAGGGTTTCTCAATCGTATTGTAGATTAACTGAAGAAATAGTACAAAGATCATACAATTGGTGGAAAAATCTCTTTAAGAGCTTCAATTGCTTAATCGAAATCAATTACAATTAAATTACTGTCAAACCCTATGTCTCTCTCTTAGAACTTCCATAGATCTCCCACCCCCCCTTCTATATTTCCTTGCCTTACCCCTTTTTATAAGGATTATAAGTTCCTAGTCCCAATAGGATTGGGTTACAAGTTCCTTGTCCGAATAGGACTTACTTATCCTTGCTACTTTTATAAAGGTTACAAGTTCTTAGTCATAATAAGACTTGGTTACAAGTTCCTAGTTCCAATAGAACTTGCCTAGCCTTGCCCTTTTTATAAGGGTTACACGTTTCTAGTTACAATATGACTTGCCTAGATCCTCCTAGATCAGAAGTGGCCACTGCCCATATTGAAGATGATGATACTAAGGCGGGTAAGGCTTCCTGTGGTGCTATCTGCGGATGGTGCTATCTCTGTAACCACCTGGGGTCAGAGATGGTGGTGGTTAAAGAGGAGGAGGGTGACTATCTTTCCTTCATTGGAGGATATGCCAGATTCTGGTGAAAAGAAGTATTTAGCTTCGAGTAGTTTATGTTGAAGGATAATATGTAGCATGTAGGTTGATGTAATGTAATCAAAGGAAAGAATTGTCGAATGTAAAATGTAGCAGTTTACTTATGGAATAAACTTTGTTTTTGAATTTGCATCGAATACATATATGGTGATCTCGAATGAAATAAAATTTATTATCCAAAGATAATTGGCCGAGTCATATGGATGTCAAGATAGTTGTTCCGAACTATATGTAAATATCGAGGTTATTCTGCCGAGGTTATAAGATCTCGAACTGAAGTTTGTTGACTGCGTAGGGCCTAAAATGGTTCCCTAGGAGGTTTGATTTGATTGGGATGTGTAAAGTTTCAATGTGAAATTAATCTTAGATTTGACTATTAGTCTGATTATTTTTATATATATAAATACCTTTGGTAATTTGAAAATTTATTTGTAGGATTGGAGATGGTGAGGACGAGAGCTCAGGTTCGGGAGGATGAGCATTCCAACTGGGTGTATGCTAAGTATTAAGAGTTGCTTGATCGGTACTTCAGTAAGAGCTATGTAAACAGGCAACCATTGGTACTAGTAGAGTCCAAGTATGAAGAGATGACTGAAGTGAAGGTGAAGGAGGCGGAAGAGGAGTATGCATTTCATTGTAATTTGCAATTGTTGAGTCCTCCGGAGTGCGTTGGCAAGATAAGGAATCGAGCCAAGGCTTTGGTGAAGAAAGAAGATTTTGTGGCCAGTCAAAGCGGTTGAAGAGTAGACTAAGTATTATTGGGTTTGTAACAAGTAAGAAAGTTGTAAGGTGTTGGCCATGAAATAAATGAATTTATTTATGTCAAATGCTGTTATCGATGTGTGTGATGATAAATGTTCTCGAATATGATGTGATATGTTTGAACGAATAAAGTTTTATTGATATAAAATTATGATTATGGGTATGTTAATATATGATATCTCAACCTCTAGGTAGTTGGTTTGTCGAATAATATTTAAATTTAAATTGCTGTTAAAACTGGCCCTAGAATATTGGAAAGGATTTAAAGAAGGAAGGACGTGTTTAGGTAATTGGAGAAAAATAGCTGGGTATTCTCTTGTAGGTGATATTTTTAAGAACAAGGAATTGGATGTACAATATCTTTTAAATAGTATAAGAATTGCTTTGGCGAGGATAGATATATCAGAAGAGTTAAAAGGAGATATGGAAGGGTTAGAGCAACAGTGCATGGGCCTGCTTGCGTTCAGGAGGCGAAGGATTAAAGAGTTCGAGTGTTGGCGTTCAGGAGGAGAAGGATCAAAGAGTTCAAGAAGAGGCGATTAAGGCGTTATGCTTTAGTACTTGAACAGCCGTGAAGGGGTGCGATGAACAGTCGAGTTGCGCCTATAAAGAGTCTTGTGGTTAGCAATTGTTCACACACCACTAATTCTGAAAAAATTTCTTCAAGTGCTGATTCTCTGTGCTCATCTCTTATGTCGTTGTCAACCATAAGGAAGGTGAAAATTAGTGTGTTGATTGAGAGGGTAAAACTTGCAAAGCAGAGGGATATCGAGGCAGCGCGACTCCATGGTTAGTGTTTGTCTTGAATTTTTTGCACTTGCTTGCTATTCATGCGATTCTGCTTAAACCCTTTGTAGATGTAGACATGGTGGTAATAGTACAGAAATGGGTGTATTAGAAGTAATTAGAAAAAGACTGTGTCAGGGTTTTTTGTTTAATTAGCTGTGATAAGAGATATTATGGTACGACCGATGGAGCAATGGTGTCGAAAAAGTGTAAAGGATGTTGTGGAGAGAGGGATTCATGGAAAGGTATGATGACGAGGGGAGAGATTAATTTTTAGATGCCGCTGTGAGTATGGCACAACTCGAGGTGTGTCGGTCGTGATTGGTGATATGTGATGAGCTTTAGCAGGTAGAGCACTAGATTTCCAGGGAAATGGTCATATTTGACGCTGGAGAGAGCGTAAATTTGAATTATTTGAAATTGGTGGGAAATCTTGTTGCTGATGAAATGTCTTTGAGAAGTTAGGAATTTTTGTACTTTGAGTAGAAAACGTTAAGGATATATAAAAAGTTCTCGATCTTAAGAATTAGTTAAAATATTAAAATAAATCTTGTATTAATAAGTGAAATGTAATGACGTTTAAATGAAATACTTGATAAAAAGAATGATGGGTTGGAGATTCAAATCGACAACAATATCGATGTTAGCATGTAAACGTATATAATATATCATATATGATATTATACTAATGTAAAAAAGGGAATCTTATTTTCAGGTTCGTAAAAATGGCTGAACCCATCCAAATTGATGATAAATAAATCTTTGAGAACCTTGCTGATGTAGAACCACTATTAATTGATATAACAACTTGTGTCCAAAAGTTTGGTGGGAGTTTTAGGGTTGGCTTGAGCAGTGCGGACAAGGTGAGTATTGACCAGTATAAGGTGGCATCTAGGGTGGTGGAAGTGTCTGATGAGGAGGGCACTGAGACTAACCTTGATCGCAAGCCGTAGGCAAGTAATCGAGAAGGTGGTAATAATGGTGGGGAGGAAGATGTTGAGGATGATGACGAGGTTTGTTATGGAGAAGGTCCAGAAACGAGTGAGATCTTGAGTTTTAAAGTTAAATATGGTATTCATGAAGATATTAGGTTAGAGTAATATTACCATGAAATGACAGATCAAGACCTTCCTTTGGATAGGGAGGAGGTACTGGCTTTATAAAAAGCCAATTTTGAGAGTGATGTTCATGAGCAGATCATATCCGCTCAGAGGGCGATGAAGGTGGAGAATGCAAAAGTCTTTGTGGAGGTGAGGAATGGAGCTATTCGAGATAATATTGACTCGCTCAAGCGTATGAAAACCAATTTTGTTGTACAGTTCGAGGAGTTGGAGGACATGAAAGATTTTTATAAATATTTGGCTATTGCTGGTAATCAATTTTTACTAGATTCAGACATGGAGGACGAAGTTCCTGAAGCACCTGAAGAGCCTAAAGCGCCTAAAGCACCTGAGGTGCCTGAAGCACCTGAAGCTCTTATGGTGACTATCCCTGAGGCTATTCTTCCTGAGCAAATATTGGATGAGCTACCTCCAGGTTTATCAGTGAAAGTTGATGCCTCAATCTCTCCACCTTCAGAGTAAATTATGTTTGAAAAGTGTTAGTTTTTATGAAAGATGTAAAAATGGTCAATGGGACCGAAACAATATGTTATTATTTATTGAATGCTTGATTTTGATGTTTGTCAAAGAATATTTTATAAGTAATTAATTTAAAATTCATGGAGTTTTTTTGTAAAATTTATGCTTAGTGTTTTATTTGACAAGATTGATTATATTTATAAAGTAATCGAGATAATATGTAAAGTATTGCTTTGGAGCAAGTAACTGAGATGATTGAAAGAGGGCCATGTGATGGCTCTTTTGAATGTAGAGTGATGACCAGATGCTTTACGTCGAAGGGATATTTGTGTTTTTGAGAAAAATGGACAAAAACATGACATATTTTGTTTGATAAGTAATGAATCGCAAACAAGGCTATCCTATAATTTGATAGGCATTTTTCGAAGAGATAAAATTTAGTTGTGATGCATACTTGCGAAATATGTATCGATACGAAGCGAATGATAATTACAAAGATGTAAATGATAATAAAGATGTCTTTATTTGAATTATTCAAAAGCGGTTACAGCGGTTATCTCTTGAACATTTTCAGCTGGGCTGTATTCCATGGATATTCGAGTTCCATTTTATCTTCAGTCATTAAACAGTATGACCCACTGCCATTCTTATCACTGATAATATATGGCCCCTCCCAGTTCTCAAATAACTTACCATAATTTTTAAGTCGAGTATTGTCCTGGAAGCGTCGAAGGACAAGTTCACCAATGCCAAATGTTCATTTTTTGACCTTCTTGTTATAAGCTTTCTTTAGAGTATCATGGTATTGCCCCAAGTTTACAATGGCTTGGTCTCTGGTTTCTTCGATCCAGTTAAGGCTGCAGAGGAGTCCAAGTTTGTTTTCTTCATCTGTGAGTTTTTTTTTGAGTACTTGGTAAATCGAGATCTAATGGTATGACAGTTTCAGTACCGAAAGCCATCATGAATGGTGTACAGCCAGTGGATATTGGAGGAATTATTCGGTATGCCCACAAGACACTAAGTAGTTCATCTACCCATCTGCCTTTCATCTCGTCAAGGCGCTTGCACAACCCTGACTTGATGCTTTTGTTGATGGCATCAGCTTGGCCATTACCATGAGGGCAGTATGGTGTCGAAGTAGACAGTTGAATCTTGTATTTATGGAGGAAGCTAAGTACTTTGACGCTGATGAATTTCTTGCCGTTATCAGATCGTACCATTTGTGGATAACTAAATCTAGTCATGATGTGTTCATAAAGAAACTTGAAGAGTTCATTTTCGTCAGTATGACAAAGAGGTACTGCTTCGACACACTTGGGGAAGTAGTCTATTGTTACAAGAACAAATTTTTGATTTCCTGATGGTGGGTGGAAAGGTCCAATTATATCGATCTCCCATCTTTTGAATGGCCAGAGGACATTGTTTACGTGCATATCGAGGGCTTGGGCTTTCAATGTCTTGAGCATGGAATTGACATTTATAGCACTTACGGACAAAGTCTTCGCAGTCTCTTTGGAACTTTTAAAACCCATAATGGTGATTGCCGAAGCTTTTACTTAATCTTTGAGGCCTAGAATGTCAATTGCTCTTTTAAAAAGAATGTCTGCTGCACTTCCTTTATGAACTAGAAGTGTATATAGGTAATCATGACCTACCTTGAGCATAATGACCAGAGGGTCACCGTGAGGGTACTTGACATGGCTGGTGCCGTAGTCTTTAAATAAAATATGGTACAGACATTTAGTTTTGCTAAAGTTGGGGAGAAGTTTTACTGATTTATTCAATGATGTCATTTTGCAACAAGATGTAATTCTATCGTCTTGCTTTCTCTTCTTTTCCTTCTCAATTTCGATCATATAAAGATGATGAGCTTGGCCTTGTCCTTGCTCTTGTTCAACTTCTTTTCTTCGAAGAACTTGTGAACGTCGACTACATAATTATGAAGCCTTCCAGCTAGTAGAATGTAATGAAAAATTTGTATCAGAGAATAATAGTTATCATTTTCGTGGCTATGCACGTTATGGTAATGACACAAGGGTTTATTGGGTCTATTAGGAATTGCATGTGTTTCTTGATACAATTCATCTCCCTTTATTGTTGGTAAGATAGTAGAGAGTGTGGTTTTCGTAGGAGGCCAGACTGGAATGAGTCTGTTTGGCTTTCAATCTCCTTTTCTGACGTTATCGGTACTTTTTTTGGCTGTTTGAGGGCTCTGTTACTGGCTGACTTCGAAGGAGGCGATGAAAATACTTTATTGGAGTGGATGACTACAAAGCCTTTCATCTTATCCTTTTTGGATCATTCTAATTTGATGTAGTTATTAACAATATCGATCATTTCTATTACTGTATTAGGCTTGTGCAAGGTAAGCTCTTCTCGAACTTTATAGTCGATGTAGAGCGCGGAAGTGAATGCTGGAACAATAATCTAGGGATCTGAATTCCTAATCTTTTGTGTTTCTTGTAGGAAATGCTTGTAAAAACTAGCCAAGGTCTTTTTATTACCTTGCTCAAAAAGGAATAAAGAATACATTGTGATCTCTCGTTCTTTAGTATGAGCATAGTTTGACTCGAAGAGGCGTTGAAACTGGCTGAATATATTAATAGGGCCTTCAGGAATAGTATGAAACCATCTGAGAGGTTATTCTTTAAGGCTCATATTTAATAATCTGCATAGCATGTGATCCAGTTTGGAGAACAATCCAACTATATCTTTAAAGTGTCAGATGTGGGTGAGAGGGTCACTGAAGCCTGTATATTGATGGAATTTTGGCATGTGGAAAAATTCTAGGATGGGCATGACTTTGAGATGAGGAGAAATAGGGTTTGTCTCAATCCTATCGAGAATAAACCTTCAGCCTGGGATGCCAGAGTTTATGGCTTGGATCCTATTATTTAAGTCTTCCAAGGTAAGAAATTTCTACAAAGTATTTCGGGCAGCGACAACTTGAAGATCAAAGTCACCTTATCCTTCAGGTCCATGCCTGTCTCTCACTAGTCGTCCCATCGGTGGTGGAAGATATTGGTGCCGTGTATGCCGACTTCCTAGAGTTGTCAAAGCGGAGGATGTGAGTCCAAAATGTCGAGAAGCCTTGTCTAGATTCCTCGATCTGGATCAAGAAGTTTAAACTCGTTCCCCTCTTGACTAGTTTTATCTCTGAGTAGCCCTAGAGAAATGCTCACTCTGGGCTTGGGGAGGTAACATTTGATGGCCAGGTGACATTTCAACTTGAAGAGCTTGGGTGTGAATTCCCTGATCTTCAAGCCTTTAGACTCGGCCAAACTCCATTTGTTTTTGAAGTTTGATCACAACACTGTGTAGATCGACTATTTTCGGTACTGGGTTGATCTCGTGGTTCCTCAATGTACTGGAAGTACTTCAAAGATTCATGTTTATCATCGAATTATCTTAGATCACAGGTGGTAAATAAAAAGTACGGTTTTCCCATTGACGACACCATTTATAATGGCGTGTTTTTCGGGAGGATAATCTTTGCTAATACTTTTATAAGGATTTTCAATAATAAGCTTAAACACTCTAGATTTTATATAGAAACTCAGTAACGCCTGAGTAAAACCACGACATCGAGGAGGGTTTTGATAAAAAATCTACTAAGTTGCTAGTAATTACAATTGTTGTTTGATGAAAAAGTAGGAATGTATGAATAGTTGAGTTGCAGATCAGAATAACACATTCTCTGCCTGTATTTATAGTAGACATAGGCAGTTTACAAAAAGAAAAACAATTTTCTATTTTGCGGATCTCCCAACGACTCTATTTATCCAAGAATAACGGCTACTTGTAGTAGGTCGAAAACTATTGTCACAGACGTGACATCATCTCGAATGATGGAATGTCTTCGACTAAGATCCGTTGGCTTCTCTTTGTTGAATCTGGAAAATTTGCTACTATACATGAACCACAGCCCAGTGATCGAGAAGAATGTGCTTGTGGGGCTGGAGAAGGAGGAGAGGAAGAGGGAGAAATAGATTTTATTGGGGAGTATTATGGGGATGCCGAGGAAACAAATGAAATATTGTCTTTTAAACAAAAGTATGGCATCCCGGATGATATTAGGCTAGATGAGTACCTTGGGGAGATGACTGAACAAGAGCTCCCCCTGGAGTAAATTTTTATCCATCCAGAACAAATAAAGAAGGAGTTGAAGTTACCCCTTTGAGCTGACTAAAAAAAGTTTTTTAACTTCTATGATATTGCTCCCGGTCAGTTTAATCCAAATGTATACGACCTTTTTAGAGTGGTGGCAGTGTTAAATGGTCGATTGCAAGAGAAGGGGAAGCAGGGGATTGTTGTTGATTACTTATGTATGTACTTCATACTAAAGCAGAATCCTCAAAATGTTGACTATAGATTCTTAGCCAGTTTTCTCAAGGGCCCCTTGTTATACGAAATGGTATCGCCTGGGGGGCAATACTTAACCGACTGCTTACCCATTTCGGGGAACTATTAGTTCAACCCTAAAGATCCTGGGGAGCCTTTGAAGAGGAAGAGCTTCCACCCTAAAGATTTAATTTAGGAGTAATTTGTTGTTTCTAAAGTATTGTTGTTTGATGAAGTACTAACTAAATTTTTTTATAGCTGTAAAGGAAGTGGATAGGAACTTGAAGGTCTCAAAGAAATTGCACAACTTGAGAGCCGACTACTTCGGGTAGATTAACTCTCTAGTTGAAGATCAAGGGGAGGTCGAAGAGTTATTCTAAGAAGTTGGATTAAAAAGATCTCGAATTAAATGATCGAAAGGTTTACTAATCGACGGGAAAATGTCGGCCAAAAATAAGATAGCTGCTGAGTCAAGTCTCCCCCTCGACAACCCTGTGCTTAGTGGGTGTACCACTGACTATGTTGCTATAGTGAGAGAGGCCTTATAGAGTGGGTCTTTCAGTAAGAAGAGAAATAGAGTTGTTTACCCTCCTCCTACCCCTGCATAACCATCGAAGAGGTTGATTCGACAGGCTCCAGTCGAGATTATGGAGATGTCTAGAGAGGTTGGATCAGGGACATCCAGTATCCCTATGTTGGCTATTTTGACGTAGCAGAAGGCTGGGTCTAGAAAGAAAAGTCCCCCCAGTAAGCTGACGATGAAGGCTATTGGGAATCTTGGAGATTTCGAGGAAGAGGCCTAGCGGACCATTGAGTCCTATGCATCTGGGACAACTACTTTGGAAGAAGATTTTGCTAACTACTTAGTTGGAGCAGATAGTTTATCGACCTTTTTCAGCAAAGGTCACCGAACAATGAATAAGGTGAAAAACTTTCATGCCTTATTTTGATTAACGAAGTTACTTCCATATTCAAAAACTCATATTATTACTCTCATGCATATCAAGAAGTTTATAATCGATGGGAAACTTCATCTTCTTGGTACCGAGGCTTTGGCAAACCATCTCCTTGTCTACAAAAACATCAAGAAGAAGCTTGTCAAGGAGAAGGATGTGCTGGTGCAAGAGAAGAAAAACTTGGAAGTGAAGCTGGAAAAGCTGAAGCTTGGAGCGGTGAAGTCAAAGGAGACTACCGTTCGCAAGGTGAAGAAATTATAGGAGATGGAGAAGAGGAAATAGGTCAAGAAGATAAGGGGTAACCTTACGAATGAGAGAGAAGATGCATTGGCTCTACAAAAGTCTAATTTGGTGGACTATGTTCGTGAACAGATCTTATATGTTCACAGGTTAATGGAGGTAGAGAACGCCAAGAATCTTGCTAAAACTAACATGAAAGCAGATAGGATTAACATCGACTCTCTCAGGCGTATGAAGGCCAACTTCTCTAGGCAATTCGAGTTGATGGAGGAGAGGAAAGACTTTTACAAAGGCTTGACTGCTGTTACGGGGGCGACCTTTGCTGATTTTGATGTTGAGGTGGAGGAGGTTCTCGATTCCCAAGAGGTTGCCCCTGCCTTGGTTGATGGTTCAGCGTGGAGGGGAGGGGAGCTTCGCGATGATCTAACTCCTGGTCTTCCAGTAAAGGTGACAGCCCCAATAATCTCCCCAGAAAAGTAGATAATAATGTTTTAATCTTTTCTCTTTTTATTGTTTTTGTTTTGAAGTTTGTAAACAAATTTTTGTACAAGTGGTCAATGAGACTTGATTACTTTTAGTATTTTGATATTTGGAAGGAATATTGATCATGGAAATTATGTGGTGTGAACCATTGATAATTGATGGATAAGTATTTGAATGTAAGGAATATGATGTTGAATAACTTGATAAATGGTTTAATGTTTTGCTTAACAAAATACTTGAATTTGTCGATGAATGAGGCAGAGGTATGGTACTTGATATAATTTATTGAAGAATAACATATAATCAAAGATATTTAAGAAGTTTCTCATGGAAGAGATATCTGAGTGTAACAATAAGATAATAATGTTATGCTTTGTTGAGTATTAATTGTTAGATAGATTTCTCATAGGATATCTTTTTGATTGATAATACAACTAAAATTAGCTGTCGATGTAGTGAAGATGTTGAATATGTTAAGTATTTTGTTTGAGATGAATGTTGGAAGGGAGTAAGATATACTATTTGTGACATGTTTCAGAATCACTTAGTTAAGTGTGTTGCAGTATCATATTCCCCAGATTCGATAAGGCCAAACTACAATAGAGTCAATTCCTAATCATTCGAAAGGATATTGTGGTTGCATACTCCCCAGATTCGACAAGGAGAAGCTAGCATAACCAATTCAAAGACACCCTATCAGTCAAGAAGATGTCAAGTCCATAACTATAGATCTCGATCTTCTACAGTAGCCATTATACTTGGTCAAATAGAGCCGTTGCAAGAGATCCGTGAAGTTCGCCCAATACCCATTAAGATAGGATACCAATTATTTGTAACTGTCGGTATCCATTATAAGTATAGGCAGAGCCTATGATTAGAGGGATCCAAGAACTCTATTTTTCCTTACTATTTGCATATATTCTATATGTCAGTAATTATAATAATTAACACATATTGGATTTCACCATCTAACCCCCCTCGAGGTTGTGGCTTTTCTCAAGTTTTACTAAGTTTTTACGTAAAATCTAGTGTATTCTAGCTTAGAATTTCAATCTCTTTACAATAGTATTGGCAAAGTTTCCCTTCCAGAAAATATGCCATTACAATTGGCGCCATCTGTGGGAAAATCTATTTTTTTCTTTACCAAATCTCGTTCAATACAATTATTTCCATGACGAACATGAACCTCAGAAGTGCCTTCAGTACCCATAGGAACAATGAAGACGTTCTAGTCATCGTCCAACCATAAACTGTTAATTTCCACAATGCTATTGTCAAGCTTCACAATCAAATAGAGTCTGACAGGAACCAGCGATTGAAGGGTCAGAGGATTCATGCTCAAGCCTTCTAAGTTGCGAGGGACGAGAGGATAAAGGCCCTGGAACAACAGAGCTGAACTAATCATAAAGAAATGGAAAGTTTACGAAGACAACAAGATCGGCTCACTAGTCACCATGGATCACCACCATAGGCCTGAAGTGATCATCGGTCCCGAGCTGTCAAGAGGGAAAGCCTACCAAGGGAAGGGCAACTTTGAACTTCTAGGTCTCGAACTGGGAACTCAGACAAAACATCTTAACATTTTGGCCTTGCGTCATCAGCATCGACAACTCAAAGAAGTCGACGATCACGTCATCAAACTCCATTACCACCTCCAAGATGCCCAGTCAGGGAATGGTTGGACCTAGAAGGACAAGGAGATTTTGATCCACAGGCTCTGGCTGAACCAAATGCTCTCCAACAATTCACTACCTTAGATGGCTTGAACAACAGGATTCAAGCCATACATTCAGACAATCCTAATTGACGATCCGTTCTGGATAGGATTGAGACGAACTCAATTTCTCCTCATCTCGAAGTTATGCCCATTCCAGATAACTTCCGCATGCCAAATTTTACCAATATGCAGGCCTCACCTACCCACTTACCCACATCTGTCACTTCAAATTAGCCGTATGCCTGTACTCTAAACTTGATTACATGCTATGCCGCTTATTTGACATGAGCCTCGAAAAAGGGCCTCTTACGTGGTTCCATACCATTCCTGAAGGTTTGATAACTAGCTTCGCCAAATTAAAATGACTTTTTTAAATCAAATTATGTTCATGCCAAAGAACGCGAGATAATGGTTGACGTTTTTTTCTTTTTCGAACAAGGGACGAAGAAACTCGGGCAATTTTTTATTAGCGTTTCCTGCAAGAAACAATTTTTATTTGAAATTTAGATACCAAGATGGTCATACCAGCGTTTACCTCTGCACTCTACATCAATTTAAAAATTTGAGAAGAACTTATGCTTCACAAACCCAAAAAGTCACAAAAATGATTAACGTGGTGAATAACTATATTGAACTCGAACGATCTAAGAAAGATACGTTAAAAAGTTTTTCTGTTATACATTCCAATGATGTAGTCTCACCATAACACTCAAAAGCAGCAAATAATGTTCTTACCAAACAGCGTGGGCGTTTCAACGACAATGTCAAACGAAAAGACGGGAAAAGGATCAACCTGTCCCAGTCTTACCTCTTATATCGACCACCCTATCAACTATCATACCAATATTGAGGGAGGATAAACTCTTTTGAGAAGTGTAGGAGATTCTAGATGTCCCAAATAAACCTCTGTGCTAGTATTATAATGTCCATAACCATGAGACTGACAACTGTTACTCCTTTATACAAAATTTTCACCGTATAATCCTAACAGGAAGGCTTCATGAGTGTATGATCAATATCCTTAAGTTTCTTAAAGAAGAAACAAGGATAAAAAATTTTGAACAAGATAACGACCAAAGTTAGGCTTGACATCTTTATATTATCAAGATTGAGAAGGGCAAGAAGCAAAAGAAGGATGACAAAATCATATCTTACTGCAAGATGACATCATCAAAAAAATCTGCAAAACTTCTACCCAGCTTCAGCAAGGCCAAACATCCATATCACATTTCTTTTGAAGACTGCCGCACCAGTCATGTCAAATACCCTCATGATGATCCGTTAATGATAATGCACAAAGTTGGACAGGACTATTTACACATACTCCTTGTTGACACGGGAAGTGCAGTTAATGTACCGTTTAAAATAGCGATTAACGTCCTAGGCCTCAAAGATTTAGTCAAAGTTTCAACCACAACCATTACAGGCTTCAATAGTTCCAAGGAATTAGCCTTGGGGGAGATCACATTGCCTGTTCAAGCTGGTACAGAAACCACATTCGTCAAATTCATTATTATTAACGCAGTGTCAAAATACTTTGATACTCTATTAAAGCAGTACCTTTGTCATATTATCTGTCATTATATTTTCCAACAGATCATGGTGTCTATGAGATCAAAGGGAGTCAAGCTATAACGCGAATGTACGAGAATGCCACCATAAACTCTCATGCATCTAAACTCTTGAAAGCATAACATTTACAGTAAGAGAAACCTCAAATGTTTGAGCAACATGACACTGAAGTAGTTGAATCCGTAAAGCTTAATGGCTCGGGAAGAAACATTCTCATTGGATCTAAATCTTCATCAGAAGAAAACGAAACCCTATTTCAACTAATAAAGAAGAATGTCAATATCTTTGCATGCTTCAGGATACAACCAAGTCACTTTCGTCGAAGAAGATCAAGAAAAGACTATCTTCACAGAAAGGGGCTTTTACTGTTACACAATCATACCCTTTGGCTTAAAAAATGCAGAAGCCACATACCAGCGGCACATCACAAGAATGTTTAAAGATCACTTGGGTAAAATCATGGAAGTGTACATCGATGACATAATTTGCAAAAGCCTAAAGCGAGAGGATCATTGTAAAAATTTGCAAACCATCTTTTACATCTTTTGAACGTACCGCATGAAGCTCAATCCTGAAAAATGCCAATTCAGAGTTGCATTCACTACAACAATCAAGGGTTACAACATCATCAAAATAAAGTCATTTTTTAAAATATTGGTGTAATAGATTGTTTTTATTGTTTTACTTCTATAAGTTGACAACTAAGATTGACTTATAACGTTATTTTCACCAAAAATGACATTAATACTCATGGTTTCTACATTTGAAGTCGTTTATTGTAAACGACGTACAAAATTTAACCTATTAAATTCATATTACTAAGTCATTTTTAAGTAGATGACATGGTTAGTTGAGGATTAATCAAGACTTTTACAAGGAATTATAAAGTGAGAGAGAGAAAGAGAGCTTCCTCAAAAATTTGAATTGAGCTACCAACAATTCTGGAGTCTCAACTACATGATATTAAGAAAGAGAGATTCTGGAATTGAAGATCTGGAAAATCCTAAATGATGAGGTTTTGTATTTAAGAATCTTTAACCCTAATTCGAGATCGAAATCGTCTCTAAAGCCTTCCAAAGAGTAATCCAAGCTTCAAAGTGCCAATTTGAGCAATCTTCAAGCCTAATCTTCAAAACAGGTAAGCAAAATTCCAAATCTGGGTTTTTTATCTTTTGACTATTTGGTTGAAACTCGTATTGTTTTGATCAAAAGGTTTGATTTTGTTGCCCAATTTGTAGTCTTATACTGTATTATGCAAAAATCCTCTTTCCTAATTGTTGTTTCCAGTTGCAATTGGAGATTTCTTTCAAGTTCTTATGAAGTTTTATTTACTTTTAATGTGTTATGGTTATTTTGTGAAGATATATGGCGAATAATTTATGTTTTCCTTTGTTCATTATTTTATCATGGATATAGGGAGAGTTAAGTTCTCATTGTTGTATTTTTTTTCTTCCAAGTTTGCATGTATGATGAACAACTGAAAACAAATAGTGAGTTATAATAGGAGCTATATGAATTGCTAATGTAGGTTATTATATGCTTTGAGCATTTGTTTTTGAAGGTTCAAATAGTTTAGATCTTGTATATAGTTGTAAGTGTAGATTAATGTTAAGGATCTTCAAGCTTTTCATCATGGATGAGGTGATGGGTATGTTGGGGGTGGGGATTTTTAGTAGAATGGCAGGAGATGTGGAGACAAATGCTGCAGATGTAATATCTGTTATAGTACATGGATGGCGAAAATGGGGTAGGGACTAGTAATAGAATCAGTGTAGAAGATACGTTTTGATTTGTGATGGTAAGGAGGTGGTGGAAATAGGAATGTTGGGAGGGCAGTTGTAAATAGTATTGCGGTGGGGATTTATGGTAAGAAAGGGGGGGGGGGGGGGGGGGGGGGGGGGGAGACTAGTTGTAGTATGGTGATGGTGGGGAATGTAATCTATCTCTTATTTTAGTATCTGGGACAATATACTCTATTTACTAGTAATTATTTTTTACTCGGTAGTTATGGAGTTCGCTATGTATTAATTGGTTCGTGTAGGAACATGATCACTAATGGTCTTTATGTTTTCTATTTTGTAGGGCAAAACTAATGACCCTTGGAAATCTACGAGGGATGGCCTAGAAACAAGATCAAGGTAACAAAATTCATCTGCAGCTTACAAGTTGGATGCTCTCATTAGAGTATTCATTGGTGACTGGTTAAAATCTCTAATGATGAATTGGCTAAGTTCATTATAATGATAGAACTATTTTTAGAGCTATTGTTCCAATCTTCATCATATAACTCAATCAACATATCTGATTATTCAGAATGCCACTTACACATATAAAACCTAATAAAACTGTTCATTGTAGGGTCCGTAACGTCCAAAACATGAGAGGGATGAAATTAGTAGTTGGTAAATTCGTAGATTGATAACGTCCAAAACTAATAAATGTCTGCATTTTGCTTTCCTTTTTATTTTTTAGTTATTCCTAATCTACAACATTTCCAGAACTGATGTAGGCATTTTCAAGTTATTGCATTAGGCCGCGCTTTTGTCACAACATCTATGCGAAGCACTTTCTATAGATGGACGATCTTACTAAGGTTTATGTTTTCCCATTTCTCCAACATGATTGGATTTGCTTTGAAATATAAATTAAATACACCGAGAATTAATCCCCTCGCCACATCTCCTGTACTATTTTTCTCGGAAGTGAATATAAAAGGATGTTTCTCAAGCTTTGGGATCTGTAAAGTAATTCAGACTTTCCACCTCACCTATATTTGCTGAAGCGAAGGAATCAGAGGACTCGATGCTTGGGACATAAGAACCAGTATCGTCAGAATCTGAAATGATCTTATCATGTAGAGTAATGTGTTCATCGTCAATATCTGAGGCCTCAGAATTAGATGTCTTCAAGAGAAGCTTGTTTATTGCCGTCTTTGCAGTATTAACAAACCACTCATCCTCGGGAAGTGCATTATGAGGGTTGATTCCTCTGGCAGAGAAGGTTTTGATAGCTCGAGTAATTATTACTGATGTTATCTGCTGAATGTTTCAGGATGGGTAGCCTTTGCAAACAGCAATTTCAACGGTGAAGTACATATCAAGTATTAACTGCTACAACCCAAGTGGGTGAAGGGGGCGTGAATCATCCTCAAGGACATCCCAAAACTCCTACTCATCCGATAGCCACATTACTACCATTTCTATTAGCCTGGCAAATAAATTTATGTATCTTCTCTTTCCCAAGTAATACATCTCCAGCAACTGTTGCCAAATGTTGTAACTTTCCAAACAAAGCCTGGAATGGCAGTGAAGCCAGTGGTTGGGAGTCCCAATATAAATCTTCTCCTATCCCATGTAAGTAAATTTGCGCATCTAATCCGGGTTCTGCCTTCTCTCGAGTTTATAAAGTTCAAAACATATTGTCGACTGAAATGATCTTTGAGTTTATCCAGAGAGTGTTGAAGATGCCGCTTCTAGTCCTTCAATTCTATGACACTAGTTGCAGGTCAAACATTTTCAGCAGGCCCACTACCTGGTTCCTTCAACTCACTCTGCTTACTCCAAATCCTTGAAACAACCACCGATAGTAGTTGATCGGCTATAGTAAATACAGTTCCCAAATGTCCGAGTTGTTGGGAATCAATTTCATCCTTATAATATACATACTCTTTATTTTCTGCAAGGTTTTCATCTTCAGATGGTCCTGGTAATGCTTTAATCAAAATTTCCATGTACAAATCAAATAAATGAGATATCTTCGTTAAAATTGTTGCCCCAAAATGAGAAATAACCTCTAGAGTTAACTGTTGCATCGTATCTTTAATAAGGAATATGAATCTTGTTCCACTGCTAGCGTGCGTACTATCTGATGAAGAAGCTATAAGACCAGGTGGCACAGATACAATCTGAGGTGGTAATATGTCATCATTTCCTTCAAAGTTAAGAAGCATCGATCTAGCTCCTCTAAAGTTCATCTCCAGAACCTCTTCAACGTACGGTTGTAAAAGAACCATAAGCAACTTAGAGAGCTTCAGACCTGTAATTCCAATATTGAGTAGTAATTAAAACTCGCCTGAACACAGATGCTTGCTGCACGTAGATTGGTAACCGTCTTAGATGAGGGAGCATTCTCCTTCACAAGTCGTATGAAAGACTCTATTTCCCATTTTGCCCACTGCACTATTCTATTTGTATACAGGCATGTCGCTAAATATCAAGCCAGATTCTTTTGCTGTCAGTAAAATAATTGAACATACGAGCTTTGACAAAGTTACAGAGTAGTTTTCCTCATAAATCGAACATGAAGGAAGAAACCCATCAATTTTCTTTAAAAGGCGAGAACCATATGCTTTTAGCAGCAGCTACTGTGCCAGAGGACCTTTACCAAGTTGCAAGAAGGCAGACAACGCTTTCTTAACTTCACAAATGCCAATTGATGGTTGCTCGGTGATCTTAACAAGCTGATCTTCAAACAATACTTGCAACAAACTAATATTGGTTGTCACGGAGGTGGAATCCTTCAAACAAATAGGTATTTTTCTTCTCTTCTCTTGTTTCGTATTCTTTTCTTTTCTTTTACGATTGCAAGCATCTTATTATGTACTCAAAAGTATAATGATAGACATGTGAGATACTAATAGTTAACAACATTTATAGTATAGTATGTAGCAAATGTGAAATTCGGTAGTCCTATTATTAGTAAGCTCACATTTATAGCTAATGTTTTGTATGATTTGACAGGTTTACAAATTGATCCAGATTAGTAGAAAAACACAAAGACACTCAAAAGCTAAAATCATTCTGGCAATGAAACATCTGAGACCCTTCTTTATGGTTGTTTTATTAATTTTTTTGTGCATTGGTTAAGTTTACTAGTGATTTAGCTCTGTAATACAATTAATGAAGTGATTGAGTTCGAGCACATTGTATTTAATGAAGGTAATATAATTTAGCAAAATATTTTGCCTTTTTGTATTATATAGGGGTGGTCCTGCAGAGTCCTGGTGGGGGATAGGAGGTGATGGGTAATATTTGATTTTTAATTATTTTTTTGTATTTTTTGAGGTATTGACATTATTTTAAGTGTCATTGTTGATGTATGAAAACCCTTCCATGTCACTTCAAATATGGCGTTAAAAGATTTTAACTACTTCATTTTTTAATGACATTATTTAGTAACGTCATTTGAATATACTAGCCGGCCGCCCACCGGAATTAGGTATCGATGACATCATTTTTTGAAACCCCTTATACGCTACTTATTAAATGACGTTAGTACCTACCTTTCCACACCACTTATTTAATGACGTTGGTCCTTACATTTTCACGTCATCGCCTTTGATGTCATTTGTACAAACGACATTAAATCCCTTTTACGTCATTTTTTTAATGACGTAAAAGCCCATATTTGTTGTAGTGATTTGGAAAGTTCTTGGGCCATCTAGTTAGCAAGAGAGGTATAAAGATTGATCCCACGCTAATCAAAATACTTATGTCCATACCATCACCGCAAACCAAAATAAATGTTCAAAAACTTGTCGGTAAGGTTGTAGTTCTTCACAGGTTTTTCTCAAAGTCATCTGATTAATGCAAACTTCTTTACCTCCTTTGAGAAAATTCATTTCTTATGACAAAGAAACAACCCAAGGAAATCGTTTGGACTCCAGTGTGTAAATTGGTTTTTCACAATCTCAAAAGATACTTGGGGTGTCCTTCTATAATGAGTACTCCTATTGAAGGTGAAACATTAACTATGTATTTATCGACAGTATATGACTCAATCATTTTTATTCTTATTAGAGAAGATGAAGGAGTGGAAAAACCAATTTACTTCATCAACAAAATACTCATGCCTGCTAAAAAAAGATACACAACAACTAAAAAGTAGTTGCTCGCCCTGGTTTGCAGTTCCCAAAAAATTCGACCTTATTTCCAATCACACCCCATCAAAGTTATCACCAAATTTCCCCCCAAACTAGTACTATACAAAAAAAAAAAATCTAGAACAGTTCAACAGTGGTCAGTTTTCCTCGGAGAATATGAGATATCTTTTAAACCCCAAATATCGATCAAAGGACAAGCAGTCGCCGATTTTTTAGCAGATTTTCCCGTCGAAGATCTCAAATGGGAAGGGCTCAAAGAAGTACTGGCATATGACTCAATTAACGAACTAGACGCATGGTCAAAGAATACAGGATGAAGACTCTTAATAGATGGCTCTGCTGGACCACGAGGGTTTGGAATTGACATTGTTCTTGTAACACCCTCTAATTATCGAATTGAGAAAGCAATCAAACTCAAGTTTTATGCAACAAATAATGAAATAGAGTTTGAAGCTATCTTACATGGTCTTGATCTTGCCTTGACACTTAAAGTAGAAGAAATAGCTGTATATGTAGATTCATTGTCAGTGGCCAACCATTACAACAAAACATTCAAAACATAAGGAAAAATGGTTGATTACGCCATGCTGGTCGAAGAAAAGATGAAACACTTCAAGACAGCAACAATTTCATATTGACCTAGAGCTGAAAACTGCCATACTGACGTACTAGTATACATCATCGCCATGGTCGAGGACAGTGAGAAGAGAACTTTGGAGGTCAAAGTTATCGAACATTTTAGTCTCGATATAAGTCATACCATGCATATTCAAGTTGTCAAAGATGAAGATCTTGAAGATTGGAAAAAACCATGTCTTATATATTTCAACTCTAATACCCTCCCCAAAAATAAAGAGGTAGCTCGGCCTCTAATATTAAAATGTCTACGATTCTAAGTCCAGGAAGGAATACTATACTGCATCACTGGTGGAGGTCCACTTATCGAATGTATTTCACAAAAACAAGCTCAAGTCAAAATTCATGTACTTTACGAAAGAATTTGTGTCGCATACGTTTCAGGACGGTCGCTAGCACAACGAACATTCACACAGGGTTTATACTGGCTGAAGATGCGACAAGACTGTAAAGATTTTGTTAGAAAGTGCTACAAATGCCAGATCCACGCCCAAGACATTAAAAGTCCAGTACTTGACTTACATGTCAATAATGTCCTCTGGCCATTCAAAAGATGGGCAATTAACGTCATTGGTCCTTTCCACCCAGCATTCGGTAACAAATTTTTATTCTTGTAGCTATAAACTACTTCACAAAAAGGGTCAAAGCTGTACCACTCTTTCATTTTGAGGAAAACAAAGTTATTAAATTCCTCTAGGAGCACATCATCACCAGATTTGGTTGTCTGCAGATGATTAGATAAGATAATGGGAAGCAGTTGATTATTAGCAAAGTCCTTAACTTCCTCCATAAATGCAAAATCCAGTTGACTACTTCGACACCTTATTATCCCCAGGAAAATGGCTAAGCCAAAGCTATTAATAAAAGCATAAAGTCTGGGTTACAAAAGTGCCTCGATAAAAAGAAGGGAAAATAGACCGAAGAAATACTTAGTGCCTTATGGGCATATAGGACCACACCGCGAACATCCACAGGTTGTACCCCTTTTATGATGGCCTTTGGAACTGAAGCTGTAATCCCATCAGGCCTCGACCTCCCAATCTCTAGAAGACATGTCACAGACGAAGAAAATGAACTTGGACTTCTCCGTAATCTCAATTAGATTGAAGAAACTTGAGATCATGCAATTGCAAACTTGGGGCCCATGATACTCTAAGGAATACATACAACAAAAAGGTGAGAAAGCGTATATTTGACATTTGTGATCTTGTACTTCGACGAATTTAAGAAAGTACTCAACCTAAAAACTTGGGTAAATTATCTAAAAATTGGGAGGGGCCTTACATTGTTAGCGACATGAACGACAGTGGTACTTAGTGGTTGATGACTAAAAATGAAGTATAACTTGAGTTCTCATGGAACACAGCCCATCTGATGATGTTCTACAGATAAAAGCTATATTCTATTTCATTTATCTTTCATAAAGAATTTTTCTTTCCATTCATTATGACATCTATTCTACGTTCTTTCTTTTGACAAAACTTAAAAAGTATTTGTCAAAATTAAGTTTTCATTTCTTCGACAAACATATATCCAATTATTGGAGAACCTGTTTGCAATCCTTACTATAGTCTATAAGAACTGACTTGTTTTGTCTTGTCAAGACAAGATATTCCATAGAGGATAGACATCTGGTAATCCTTTACTGTCACAAAAGCCATAACATGATTATTCTGTTATCCAGTCAGAATTTAATTGCCAAAAGGCATGATTCCTGTGCACTTACAATTTAATATCTTATACTCATGCTATAATCTCCAATAATACACTTGGGAAGTTCTTTCACAATATTGGATATCGATATATTCTAATGATAGATAATAAAAATTATTAACATCAAAAACGATATTTACCAAGTTCTTTCAAAAGTGTTGTTCCAATTAAAGTTTACCGGTCCAATCGACCACAGGTACGTCAAAAAAGTCTTTCAAAACAAAAATCTTTAAGCGGTATAAATTAAATCTGCTTTATCATTCTGCTCAAGGGGGTGAGTTGGAGAAAGAAGCTTCACGGGTAACCCAAGAGTCAGGGCGTTGAGCACTTCTTCCTGGACATCACCTTCAGCCACTACAGGAATCGAAGCTTCAGCCTTCGTTACCTCATTCTCAGCATCAGAGTCTTCAAAAGTTAGACTGGCAGCAGTGGAAAAACCCTTGTAGAGGTATTTCCTCTCCTCCATAGCCTTAAATTGAGTAGCAAAGTTGGACTTTATCCGCTTCAGTGACTCAAGAAGACGGTGATCAACTTATTCTTTGGCTTAAGCCAACACCTCGTCTTTCTTCGCATCCATCGGAGGTAAACTTTTGCAGAGAAGAGGCCTCCTCTCTCTCCTTTGCCAGTTTAGCCCTTATCTTCTCAATTTCTTTCCTCTTCTCTCCCGGACAGATCAGCTTCGTGCCCCAAATGGCAGCTTCCTTTCATTTGATCGCACCAAGCTTAAGCTTTTCCAGCTTGGTCTCCAGATCCTCCTTCTTCCTCACCAGCTCATACTATTCGTTGGTGAGCTCTTTCTCAATGTTTTTAGAGACAAGGAGCTCATTGGCGAGGCTCTGACCACCAAGCATTTGAGGTTTGGCGTCAAGAAAAAATTTCTTGATCTGCATTATAGAATAATCAAGGCAGTTGGCAAACTCTTTCTTTAAGGAGTTGGCCCTAGATACATAGGACCCAATCGTCTACTGTGTTTCCTCTTCCAAACTTTCAAAAATTACCCCCACCTTCGACTTCAACAAGTCGAGGGGATCCTTCTTCCCCGTTGCAACTCTCTGTTGTATTGCAACAACCGCCTTTAGTGGTCGGCCTTCTTGGACATTTATAGTCCCCGACCCCATACCTATATTTATCTCTCTCCTCTCCATTGGAGGTTGACGAAGCAACCTCTTCAATGATTGTGCAGGGACAAGAGGAGATTTTACAGCTCTCTTCCTCTTGCTTTTCCCAAAAACCTCAGTCAGCAGAGCTTCTCTCTTTACCGTAGTAGAGTCAATAGTATACCCACTCAGAGTTAGATTCTTAAGAAGAATACTTGCTTCAGTGAGCCTCTTACTTTTTGTCGACATCTTCCCGTCAATCAATGGAATCTCTGACCCTTTAGTTCGGGATCTCTTTAACCCAGCCTCTTGAAATAAACCTTTGACATTCTCTTGGTCTTCGACTAGTGAATCAATTCACCCAAAATAGTTAGATCTCTAGTTATACAACTTTTCCATCACCGAAGATTCTCTACCGATCTCCTTTAACGCTGCACACAATACAACAGGAGTTAAAACATCACTAATCAGGCAGCAAAAAAAAGTTTAAAAACTTATACATTCTATTTTAAATACAAACCTAAGTGAAAACTCTTTCTTTTTAGGGGCTTCTGAGGGTCGTTGGAATCAAACTCATAGTTCCCCGACACCAGTAACTTATCGGCAAAATACTGCCCCCTAGTCGATACTATCTCATAAAAGAGCGGTGTCTTTAGAAATCTAGCTAAATACATATAACCTACTTTCTGAGGATTCTGCTTTAATGTGTAATACACACATAAGTCATCCACATATATTACCTCTTCCCCCCTTTCCTCTAAACGACCAATTTATAATAGCCAAAACCCTAAATAGGTCTTATATATTCGAATTGAACAGACCAGGGGCAATATTGCAGAAATTAAAAAATTTCTTCTGGTCAGCTCGAAGTGGTAACTTTAACCCCTTCTTTATTTGTTCTCGATGTACGAGAATCCCATCCATTGAGAGATTTTGTTCTGTCATCTCCCCAAGATACTCCTCCACTATCATATCCTTCCGGATGCCATACTTCTATTTAAAACTCAAAATTTCATTTATTTTTGGGGCATCCCCATAACATCCCCAAAATTTTGTCTGTTCATTGCACCCCTTTGAGTTCCATCGGCTACTCATCTAGTATAATGCCTGGTACGTCTCTTCTCGAAGTCCTGAACCCTCCATCTCCTTATAGCCAACAAACTATTACATTACCGTTCTAAATCCTCCAAAAACATCCTACATCCTCAGTTTTATCTATCTTCCCCAGTGTAGTTCTTACCTTCCTTAAAAGAAACTGTACGTCTAATTCCTTGTACCTTAATACATCACCTACTGGAACACATCTAGCCATTTTTAATAGGTTTGACCAAATATCATCATATCTTTCCTTTTTTATCCACCTCCTACTTTTTAGAAATATTTGTAACCATAATTCAAAACTCAAAATTTTCCATATATTCGATAACCTATCATAACTACTCGAACATCGATAAACAGTATAGTCAAATATTCACTATTTATTACATCGATAAATATTACAGATTGATTTACAGGTTATATTATATAATAGTTATCAACATTCCTATTACTCTGCCACAAGAAGCTTCTCCCGCATAAAACACTTCTGCTAGAAACCAAAGTTGGTTGTAACAGATAGATGCATACTTCCAATCCAAGGGATAAGATAATACTTTCAATCTGAAATCACCACCACTATCTCTTCCTCCGTAACCCCCACCGCCTTACATACCACGCAAATTACAAATACGATAACAGCCGAAATAGCGCCTATAGCTAGCCCTGCCCGCCTGAGCATCTTCATCTTCCACTGTCGCATAGGTTTTCTCGTGAAGACTATTAATATGTTCTGCCTCTGTCGTAAGTACATAGTAATATTGGTACAGGAAGAAGAAATCTAATTTGGCACGCTCTACCTCCAACTCTGTCATTTCTTCATATGAAAGCTCAGTAGGTTGGGGCGTCCATGATGATAGAGAAAACTGGCCAAAATATTGCTCCTTCAACTCCCAATACATGGCATCTGCACGCTTCACCAATTTCTCATGAAGAATCTGGAATCGCATCTTTACCATGCTACAAGAGAGAATGGAATACCTTCCCATCTTTTTACAATAATATTTATAGCCTGCAACCCTTAATTTCGCATTCCCCATAGTCTTCCATTAATGAGCATTAGAACCATACTACGACCTGGTCAACCCACATTGGAAATGATAAACGACCTTAAAACCTGTCACACAGTTCGTTCACAGCAGTTTGAGATACTTCGCCAATTCTAATAAGTAATTGTGTCAAGAATGGTGCAATTGTAATAACATATTCCCCAAATTTGATAAGGTCCAACTATTATAGAGTCAAGTTAAAGGTATCTAATCATTTGAGAAGATATTGTGGTAGTATACTCCCCATATTCGACAAGGATAAGCTAGCAAAACCAAGTCAAAGATACCCTATCAGCCGAGAAAATGTCAAGGCCACAACTATAGATCTCGATCCTCTATTGCAGTCGTTACACTTAGTCAAATAGAGTCGTTACAAGAGATCCATGAAGTTTGCCCACTACCCATGAAGATAGGAGACCAATTATTTGAAACTGTCAGTATCCATTATAAATACAGGCAGAGCCTATGATAAGTGGGATTTGAGAACTCTATTTTTCCTTGCTATTTGTATCTGTTGTATCTTTTAACAATTGTAATAACTATCATATATTGGATTTTACCATCGAACCCTCATCGAGGTCGTTGTTTTTCTTAGGTTTTACTAAGTTTCAACGCAAAATCTAGTGTGCCCTAGCTTAGAATTGCAATCTCTTTACAAAAGTATTGGCAAAGTTTACCTTCTAGAAAACACGGCATTACATGTGTATTTGGGTATATTGATTTGAGAACCATGTTATGGCTTTGTTGACCAAGGAATGTTTGCCAGATACTTTTCTATTATGGGATATCTGGTTGGATTTATAAAACAAACATGTTATATAAATTATTAAATGTAGTAATGAAGTTGAAATTGAGGTTCCTGTATTAGGAGATCTATTTGTGGATGAGACAATATTGAGGTTGACATACACTTGTTCAAGTGGTATTAAAAGAAAGAAACATTGAGTATATGATTTATTGATGGTAAAGATAGTTTCTTTATCAAAGAAAAGAGAAATAGATTACAACTCTTATATGTACAATATTTTCAGATGGGCTGTATTCTATGGGAATTCGAGTTGTAATTTATTTTTAGTCATTAACCAGTATATCCCACTATCGGTCTTTTCGCTGACAATATAAGGAACTTTCCAATTTTCTGATAACTTGCATGAGATTTTTGGTTTAGTACTGTCCTGAATTCGTCGATGTACAAGATCGCCTATGTCGAATGTGCACTTCCTCACCTTCTTGTTGTATGCCTCTTTGGGAGTATCACGGTATCGCCCCAAGTTTTCAATAGCATGATCATGAATTTCTTTGATCTAATTGAGATTGCAGTGAAATCCAAGCTCATTATCATCATCGGTGACGTGTCTGCGAGCGGTGGGAAGATCGAGGTCAGAAGGAATAACAACTTCTGTGCCAAAAGCCATCATAAATGATGTGTAACCTGTGAAGGTTCGAGGTGTAGTCCTATATGCCCATAAAACACTAAGGAGTTCTTCGACCCATGTGCCCTTCTTTTCATCGAGGTACTTATGCAAGCCAGATTTGATGCTTTTATTAATAGCTTCGGCTTGATCATTTCCTTATAGATAATGGGAGAGTATTGGAATTAAAATATGTGAGGAATAGTTTTCTCCAATCTTTGGGATCATCAGTATCGACAACTTGGATTTGCATAACATAGCTTTCTTCGAGGCTGGAATGTTTGATAACTTCAATATCTAGTATTCTTTTCTTACTATCTTCGAGCATTACAGTAATGTATGCCAGAGCATCAGCTGTTGGTTTTCTGCTCGTGGTAAATATAAAATATTGGTATATTTGAATTTCTTCATTTTTTCTTCGACCAGCGCCGCGTAGTTAACCATTATGCCGTAATGGTTGGTTACGAGTAATGAGTCCACGTAGATAGCTATTTCTTTTACTCCTAGTGCCAGTACAAGAATGAGGCCCTATAAGATGGCCTCATACTCGATTTCATTGTTTGTTACATAAACTTGAGTTTGATTGTTTTTTTATTTATGTGATTGGACGGTATGACAATAATTATGCCAATCCCTGACGTTAGTGGTTCTATGGATCCGTCATTAAAGAGTCTCCATCCTGTAATTTTGGACCATGTGTTTGGTTCTGCAATTGAGTCATCGACAAGGGCTTCTTCAAGTTCCTCTCATTCTGGGTCTTCGACGGGAAATTCAGCCAGGAAGTCAGCAACTTCTTTTCCTTCAATTGAAATTTATGGCTCGAAGGTGATGTCGCATTCTCCTAGGAAAACAGACCATTGTTGGATATTTCTTAACTTCTCTTTCTTGGAAAATACTAGCTTGAGGGGGAATTTGGTGATTACTTTGACATGGTGTTTATAGAAATAAGTTCAAAGCTTTTGGGAACTGTATCCAACAGCTGCTTCCCGATTATTGTGCATTTTTTTTTCAGTAGGCATGAGTGTTTTGTTTATGAAGTAGATTGATTTTTCCATGTCGTTATCTTCTTAAATAAGGATAGAACTGATAGAGTCTTCTGTTGTCGATAAATACGTTGTTAGAACTTTGCCTTCAATAGGAGTACTCATTATGGAAGGACGCCCCAAGTATTGTTTGAGCTCTTAGAAAGCTAATTTGTATTCTGGAGTCTGGATAATTTCTTTGGGTTGCTTTTTCGTCATTGGGGATGGGTTTCCCCAAAGAAGGAGGTAAAGAAGTACATATCGATCAGATGATTTGGAGATAAATCTGTGGAGAGCTGTAGCTTTCCTTGCAAATTCTTTGACATCTTTCTTGGTTCGGGGTGATGGCATAACCATAAGTGTTTTGATTTAATATGGATCAATTTCTATACCTCTTTTACTTACTAGGCGTCCTAATAATTTCCCAGATGCAACCCCAAATTGATATTTTCAGGGTTTAACTTCATGCGATATGTACGAAGAGTCAAAGATTGTTTGAAGGTGGCTGCAATAATCTTCTCTCTCCAGGCTCTTACAGATCATGTCATCGATGTAGACCTCTATAATTTTGTCCAATTGTTCTTTAAACGTATTTGTCTCAAGCCTTTGATACATTGCTCCATTTTTTAGACCAAAAAGTATGACGGTATTATAGTAAAGGCCTGTTTAAGTTACGAATATGGTCTTTTCTTGATCTTCTTCGGCAAGTAGGACTTGATTATATCCCAAAGTTGTATCCATCATAGAAAGAATGTACTACTACTGAGTCGAGGAGTTGTGGAATTAAAGGAATGTGGAAGTTATCCTTAGGTGTGAATATTTTTGGTTCGGTGAAGTCAACGCAGACTTTTATTTTCCCATTATTCTTTAGGACTGCGACTATGTTCGAGACCCACTTAGGATATTTGGCATTTTGAATGAATCCAACTCGAAGAAGCTTATCAATTTCTTCATTAACTGGTTCTCAGAGCCGAGGGGCTAGGTGACGACGCTTCTATACAATGGCCGTGCTGTCGAGGATGTGGTTCAACTGATGTTAAGCAATAGAAGGGTCAATTCCTGATATTTCTTGAAAAGACCATGCAAAGATATCAATATTTTTCTTTAACAACTATAGAAGGGTTTCTTTTTCTGGTGAGAGATTAAAGCCAATAAAGGTACTTCGCTTTGGTCTATCGAGCTCTATGAATTTGACTATTTCAGTAACATGTTGCTCAAATGTTGGAGGTTGTTCTTGCCATAATTACTATGCCTATAAAAGCTTAGATGGGTGAGAGTTTGTGGCGGTATTTTTGCACATTCACGCTATAACTTGATTTTCTTAGATTTCATAGACTCCATGATCAATTGGGAAACATAATGCTAGATGATATGTCAAAGGTACTGCTTTGATAGTGTGAAGCCAACTTCTTCCTAAAATTCCCAAGTATTTTGATTCAACATTGATGATAACAAATTTAATGAATATGGTTTCTGGCCCTGCTTGGATAGGCAATATGATCTCTTCTAATGCTGATTCTTTTGAACCATTAAATCCAGTAATGGTTATTGTTGAAGCTTTGACTGAATCTTTGAGGCCTAGAACATCGACTGCCCTCTTGAATAGTATGTCAGCTGTACTTATGGTATCAACAAGGAACGCATATAAGTAGTCCTGTCCCATTTGAGCATTATCACCAACGGGTTATCATGAGGGTATTTAACATGGATGATGTTGGAGTCTTCAAAGGAAATATGATACGAGCATTTGGCTTTGCTGAAGTTGGGTAGAAGTTTGGCAAATTTCTCGGATGATATCATCTTGCAATATGATGTGATTTTGTCATCTTTATTTTGTGTCTTGCCTTTTTCGATCTCAATCATGTAAAGATGGTGAGCTTGATCTTGTTCCTGCTCTTGTTCGACTTCTTTTCTTTTTGTTTCTTCTTTGAGGAACTTTTGTATATCGATGACGTACTCGTGGAGCCTCCCTGCCAGGGTAATACGGTGAAAAATGTATATAAGAGAGTAACAGTTGCTAGTCTTATGGCTATAAACATTATAATAGTGGCACAAGGGTTTATTTGTGACGTCTGGAATTTCCTGTTCTTTTCAAAATAACTCATCCCTCCTTAGAATTGGTAAGATGGTAGAAAGGGTTGTCGTCATAGGAGGCAAGATCGGGATTGGTCTATCTTTTCTTTTGACGTTGTAGTTGAAACTCCCAAGTTGTTTGATAATAACATTGCTTGCTGATTTCGAGTGCAGTGATGAAAATATATCGTTATAATGAATAATTGAAGTGCTTTTTATTTTATCCTTCTTGGATCGTTCAAGCTCGATGTAGTTATTAACCATATCGATCATTTCAGTGACTGTCTTGGGTTTGTGAAGTGTGAGTTTTTTTCAAACTTTATAGTCAATGTGGAGTACTGAGGTGAATGTTGGTATGACAATCTTTGGATATGAATTCCTAATCTTCCTTGTTTTTTTCAAGAAACGTTTGTAGAAGTTTGTAAGGGTTTCTTTCCCACATTGTTCAAAAAAGAAAGAAGAATGAACTGCTATCTCACACTCTTTAGCATGTGCGTAGTTTTATTCGAACAATCGCTGTAACTGGGCCAAGTTGGTTATTGATTGTTCAGGAATGGTGTGTAACCACCTGAGAGGTTCTTCTTTGAGACTCATTTTAAACAAATGACATAACATGTGATCAAGGTTGGAGTATAGACCTACCGCTGCGTTGAATTAGCAGACGTGGGTGAGATGTTCGGTAAGACCTCCATATTAATGAAATTTTAGCATGTGGAAGTTATCTAGAATTTTCATGAGAATGAGGTGAGGGGAAATAGGATTTGTCTCGATCCTATCTAGAGCAGATCTTCTACTAGGATTGTCAGAATGTATGGCATGAATTCAATTATTTAGGTTATCCAAGGTAATGAATTGTGAGAGAGTGTTTGGTGTAGCTAATGTCGGAGGATCCAAATCTCCTTGTACTTTTGGGCCCAAACGTTCTCTAATCGGTCATTTCAACAGAGGTGGTGAGGCTTGGCGACGCGTTTATCGACTTCCCTAGGTTATCGATGCTGATGATGTGGGGCCAAAATGTCGTGATACTCTATTTGGATTCCTTGATCGAGATCTTGAAGTTCGATTTCATTCTTCCCGTGGTATGTTCCCCCTTTGTGAAGCTCTGGATCGATGATCACTTCGTGCCTGGGGAGGTGATCCTTGTCGAATAGTGAAGTGACCTTGTTGCCTTTGCAGACTCTCTATTTCTTTCTACCTTTCGTCTCTTTCGACTTGGAGCTCTTGTGTGTGAATTCTTTGATCATCGAGCCGCTGGACTCTATCAGATTCCATCTCCTTCAAAAGCTTAATTACAAATTTATGTAAATTTACTGGAAAGACGCCAGCTGGAATGTCCTCATTGTTCCTCTGGGTACTAGAGGTACTTCTTCGGTTCATACTAGTTTTGGTAGTGATTGTTCAAGACGAGATTTGGTAAAGAAAAAAGTAGGTATTCCCACAGACGACTGCAATTAAAATGCCTAGTTTTTTGGTTGGTAGACTTTGCTAATACTTTTAGTAATGAGGTTATGAGGAGTTTGTAAATAAGCTCAGAGTACATTAGATTTTACGTGGAAACTCTATAAATCCTAAGAAAAACTATGACCTTGAGGAAGATATGGAAGTATAAATTCAATATGTGCTAGATTATTATAATTGCGAAGAGATGTGAGTAGTACGATTCAGAATAACAAAAAAATTGGGAGATCCTTTGCTGACATTAGCTCTACCTGTATTTATAGTGGATACAAACAGTTACAAATAATTGGTCTCCTGGTTTCATGGGTGGTGGGCAAACTTCGCGGATCATGTGCAACGACTCTATTTGACCAAGTGTAATGGTTACTGTAGAGGGTTAAGATCTGTAGATGTGGACCTGATTCCTTCTCGAATGGACATATATCTTCAATTTGGTTCTTCTGGATTCTCCTTATCGAGTCTAAGAAATATGCTACCACAAACCCTTCTCGAATGATAGGATACTTTCGACCTGACTCTATTTAGCTTGTCCTTATCGAGTTCAAAGAATATGCTACTGCAATCACTATCAGATCACGAAACCTAAACAGGATGTTATAACATTTTGGACTCATATCATTAGCGCCAACCACCTAGGGAAGTTGACGCACTCGCCATCAGACCCTACTACTTCCTCTGAGGTGACCGGTAAGAGAACGATTGGGACCTGAAGGACAAGGAGATTTCGATCTCTAAGCTGCGGTAACACCAAACCTTCCAATGACTCTAGTCGAAGATCTGCTCTAGACAGGATCAAAACTAATCCTATTTCCACTCACCTCAAAGTTATGCCAATTCTTGAGAATTTTCTCATGCCAAAGTTTTATCAATATGCAGGCCTCACCGACCCTCTCACCCATGTCTATGTTTTTAAAGTAGCAGTCAACCTGTACTCTAAGCTTGACCGTATGTTAGGCCATTTATTTAATATAAGCCTCAAAGAAGAGCCTCTCAGGTGTATTTACACTATACCCAAAGGATCGATAATTTGCTTTACCCAGTAATAACAACTATTTGTATAAAACTACGTGCATGCTAAAAAGTATGAGATAATAGCTGATTCTCTATTCTTTTTCAAACAAGGTATGAAGAAAACCCTAGCAAACTGTTACAAAATTTTCTTGCAAGAAACATGGAAAATTGGGAATTCAGATCCAAAGATCGTCGTACCAGTATTTACCTCTGCAATCTTCATCGATTTAAGAGTTTGAGAAGTGCTTACGCTTCACTAACATAAAATAGTCACAAAGATGATCGATGTGGTTAATAACTACATCTGGGATTGAATGATCCAAGGATAAGATGAAAAGTTCTTATGCTATTCATTCCAATGATATGCTTTTACTGCCTTTCTGATAGAAGAAAAACAATGTTGTCGTCAAACAACGTGGGTGGTTCAACAACAACGTCAAATGAAAAGACGGGAAAAGAGATAAACCAATCCAGTCTTACCTCCTCTGACAACCACCCTATCAGCTATCTAACTAATTCTAAGAGGGGATAAACTTTATCGAGAAGCACAGGAGATTCCTGATGTCCCAAATAAACCTTTGTTCCCTTGACATAATGTCCATAGCCACAAGACTATTAACTGTTACTCCCTTATACATATTTTTCACCGTGTTATCCTGGCAGGAAGGCTTCACGAGTATATAATCGATGTCTAGAAGTTTCTCAAAGAAGAAAAGAAAGAACGGAAGATGAACAAGAATAAGGTCATGATCAAGCTCGTCATCTCTATATGATCGAGATCGGAAAAGGCAAAAAACGAAAGAAAGATGACAAAATCATATCATGCTGCAGGATGACTTTCTCTGAGAAATCTACCAAGCTGCTACCTAGCTTCAGCAAGGTAAAGTGCCCATATCACATTTCTTTTGAGGATTATGACACCTCTCATGTGAAATACCTACATGATGATCCATTGGTGATAATGCTCAAAGTAGGACAAGACTACTTACAAATGCTTCTTATCAACACTAGAAGTACATCAGACGTACTATTTAAGAGGGTAGTCGACATCCTAGGCCTTAAAGATTCAGTTAAAGCTCCAACCATAACTATCAAAGGACTCAATGGTTCTAAAGAGTCAGCTTTGAGAGAAATCACATTGCCTGTTCTGGCAAGACTAGAAACAACCTTCGTGGAGTTCATCGTCATCGACGCTGAATCAAAGTATCTAGGAATCTTGGGTAAAAGCTGGCTTCACTCGATCAATGCGGTACCTTTGACATATCATCTAGCTCTGCGCTTTACAACTAATCACGGAGTTTATGAAATCAAAGGAAGTCAGGCTGTTGCACGGATGTATACAAATATAGCCACGAATTCTCATGCATCAAAACTTTTGAAAGTACATTAATTATAGAAAGAGCCTCCCCCAACATTCGAGCAACATGATAATGAAGCAGTCGAATCTGTGGAACTTGATAGACCTGGGAGAAATACTTTTATTGGCCCTAAATTCTTGCAAGAAAGGGAAACCCTCATGCAGTTGTTAAAGAAAACATTGATACCTTTGCATGGTATTTTTAAGAAATACCAGGAATTGATCCTTCCATTGTATGCCATCGGTTGAGCCTCGTCCCGGACATCAAGGCTGTCGTCCAAAAGTATTCTAACTTAGCTCCTCTGCTCTGAGAGGTAATTAATAAAGAAATCGACAAACTACTTTAAGTCAGATTTATTCGTGAAACTAAATATCCAAAGTGGGTCTTGAACATAGTCACGGTCTTAAAGAAAAATGGGAAAATCAGGGTCTGCATGGACTTCATCAAACCTAATAAATTTACACCAAAGGATTACTTTCCCCTTCTTCTGAATCCTCACCTCCTCGACTCCATCGCTGGACATGAGCTTCTCTCAATGATGCATGTAGCTTCAGGGTATAATTAGGTTCCACTTGCCAATGAAGATCAAGAGGAGCACATTTGTAATAGAAATGGTCCTTAACTTTTACACCGCCATGTCTTTTGGATTGAAAAATTCAGGAGCAACATATCAACGACTCATCATAAAGATGCTAAAGATCACTTGGGAAAAATCATGGAGTTATACATCGACAACATGATCTGTAAATGCCTGAAATGAGAAGATTATTACAACTGCCTACAAATAATCTTCGACATTCTTCGTACATACCACATGAAGTTAAACCCTGAAAAATGTCAATTTGGGGTTGCATTTTGGAAATTCTTTGGGCATCTGGTAACCAAAAGAGAAATAGAAATTGATACGGAGCAAATCAAAGCTCTTATGGCCATGCCATCACCTCAAGCAAAAAAGATGTCCAAAAACTTGCTAGGAAGGTTACAGCTCTTCACAGGATTATCTAAACGATAGTTCATCGATACAAACATCTTTACCTTTTTCTTCAAGGAAACCCTGTACCAATGACAAGGAAACAACCCAAAGAAATCTTCTGAACCACGGAATACGAGTTTGCTTTTTAGGATCTCAAAAGGTACTTGGGGCATCCACTAATAGTGAGTACTCGTATTGATGGTGAAGTACTCACATTATATTTATCGACAACAGAAGACTCAATCAGTTTCGTCATTATTCGAGAAGATCATGGAGTAGAAAAACTAATTTACTTCATTACGAAAACTCCCATGCCTATTGAAAAGAGGTACACAATAAATGAAAAGTAGCAACTCGGCTTGGTATACAGTTTCCACAAACTTCGACCTTACTTCCAAGCACACCCCATCAAAGTTATCACCAAATTCCCCCTCAAACTAGTACTTTCCCAAAAAGAGAAGTCCAGAAGGGTGTAACAATGATCTATCTTCCTAGGCAAATATGACATCTCCTTCGAGCCATATATATCGATTGTAGGACAACCAGTTGCCAATTTCTTAGTAGATTTCCCTGTCGAAGACCCTGACTGGGAAAAACTCAAATAAGTGCTAGCCGATGACTCAATTGCAGAACTAGACACATGGTCCAAAAGTACAAGTTGGAAACTCTTTATAGATGTATCTGAAGGACTAAAAGGATCAAGGATTGGCATTATTCTCTTTACACCATCCAATTATAGAATTAAAAAAGCCATCAAACTCAAGTTCTATGTAACAAACAATAAAATAGAGTATGAGGTTATCTTACATGGCCTAGATCTAGCACTAGTACTAGGAGTAATAGAAATAATAACAAAACATTCAAAAAATTCAAAACATTGGGCAAAATGGTTGACAACGCTGCGCTAGTCGAAGAAAAATCTAAAGAAATTCAAATACGCCATAATTTCTTAAATACAACTCATTTGAAGATGTTCTACAGAAAAGAGTTGTAATCTATTTATTTTTCTTTGATTAAGAAGTTATCTTTACAATCAATAATTATCTATTCAACATTCTTTCTTTTGGTTAAACTTAACAAGTGTTTGTTAAACTTCATCTTGTTTCCTTCAACATCAACAAACGAATCTCTAATTAAAGGAGATTCTATCTGAACATCATTACTAAATCAACAACTCATTACATGGTTGCATTATCAATCAAACCTGATATCCCATAGAGGAAATGTATCCGGTATTCACATTCCTATACTCTAGAACACCATATCATGGTTATCATGTCAATTTACTTGAATCATCTGGAATGCAAGAGTTAAGAGATATCTAAATTCAAAACTATTTGGGTCAAACAACGTTCTATCAATTCTCAATAATGCATAATAACCATTCAAATATAAGGCATAATGTATTCAAAAATCAAAGCCAAGAGTTCTCAAGTCCCATCAACCACTTGTACACAAAATCCTTTTAAAAAGTCATGCATTTCACATTCTCTATTTCTCTTGGGAGATGATGGGAGTCGGGATCTTCATAGGCAAGCCATGTGTCAACTCATCGAGGATCTCCTCTTGTATTAAACCTTCGGGCACAGAATGGCATACTGGCTAGATCCTCGACCTCCTTAACTTCAGCCTCAGAATTGGCAAATAGTAGCCCTACAGTCACTGCCAGAAACTGGCTAGAGAAGCTGGCCTTCATCTGTTTCCATGAGTCAATCTCAGACTTCTCTGTCTCTGTGGTGGCTTTGTAAGAGATATAGCTTTATCGGCCTCCATCGACCTCCGCACAACTAGGATATGCTCATGAACATCATCTTCGAAGTTGGACTTCTGAAGACCCTGGGCTTCCTTTCTTTCCTTTGTTAGATCAACCCTAATTATCTTAATTTATTTACTCCTTTCCCCCTCCCAGACTTTCCAGGCATCCCGAATGGCAGCCTCCTTTGACTTTGCCATACCAAGCCTTATCTTCTCCAACTTTTTCTCTAACTCTTCCTTCTCAGCCACCAGCCTTCTCGATGTATTTAGAAACACAAAGTTTATTGGCCAAACTCTGCCCCAGTAGCAGCAGAGGTTTTCCATTGAGAAGTAGCTTCTTGATTTGTATTATTGTTAAAACATGAGATCTCGATGAAGGAACGAATGATGTTAGTCAAAATAAAGCTTTTACATTCTTCACCTGGTTCATCGTGCGATGACCTTCGATAAAGAAGGTAGACAAACTGTCCACTCCAACCGGACAGTTTGCAAAGTCCTCCTCCATGGACTTTGTCCGAGCAGCATAAGACTCGATTGTCCTCTAGGCCCCCTCTGAATCTACCAGATTCCCAGATACCTTCAACTTCAAAGAGTCGAGAGGGCCTTTCTTTATAGCTGCAGCTATTGGCTGTGTCACCATCACTGGTAGACTATCGAGGTCATTTCCATCCAGCCACTTCAGACTGATCTACCTTCTCAACAGGAACTTGTCGAGTCAACCTCTTTGAAAGTTGAGCAGGTGAGAGAGAAAGTAGTGCAGCTATCTTCTTTTTCCTCCCTTTCTCAAAGACCCCACTCTGCAGGGCTTCTTTCTCCATAACAGCAGAATTAGTGGTATACCTACTCAGAACAGGATTCTTAAGTAGGAGACTGGAATCAACAACTCTTCTATTTTTTACTGACATTTTCCTATCCATAAGAAGTACTTCAAAACCTTTACTTCAAGATCTTTTTAAACCAACTTCCTGAAAGAACCCTTCTACCTTCTCTTGATCCTCGACAAGCGAGTCGATTCGCCCAAAACAGTTGGTTCTGAGGCTGTACAACTTCTCCTTCACCTTCGAGCTCCTGCCAATCTTCTTTGTAGCTGCACGGAAAAATAATAAACAATTAACACTTTTAAAAAAAAAAAAGTTCGACAACGTATATTACAACATAAAAACACATACACGCAAAAACCACTAACCTAGATGAAAACAATTTCTCTTCAGAGGCTCTCCAAAGTCCTTAGGGCTGAACTCGTAGTTTCCCGGCCCAAGTAGACAGTCAGCAAAATATTGCCCCCTAGACAAGACCATTTTATACAGTATAGGCCTCTTGAGAAACCTAGCCATGTATCTATAGCCAATCTTCTGAGGATTCTGTTTTAGTGTGTAATGCACAGACAAATCATTGATAGAAATCAACTATTCTCCCCTCTCCTGTAATCAACCATTTAACACTGCCACCACCCTTAAAGGGTCTTACACATTTGGGTTGAACTGGCCAAGGGCAACATCGAAGAAGTTCAATTTTTTTTTCTAGCCAGCTCTAAGGGGCAACTTCAAGCCTTTCTTTATCTGTTCTCAAAGTATGAGAATACCCTCCATGGGGTGGTCTTGATCATTCATCTCCCCTAAATATTTCTTCAACCTTATATCTTGGTGGATCCCATACTTCTTCTTAAAATTCAAAATTTCATTCGTCTCCTCCCCATCCCCATAATACTCTTCGTCGAGATCCAGATCTATCTCTGACTCCCCTCCTTCACCACCCCTGCCAGCACATTCCTCATGATACCTAGTCCGAGTCTCATGCTCCACGTTAGTCTCTATTCCCTCTCTATTAGAAGCCTTAACAATCCCTGTCCCCAACCTAGCTCGATTCTCATGAGCAACATCGACACTATTCTCCCCAACCCTGGAACTCCTACCCAACTCTTACATGCAGGTAGTTACATCGATTATTATTGGTTCTACATCGACATGATTTTCAAAAATTTCTTCTGTACCAGCATCAGGAAATTAATATTTTAAACTAGTTCGACCATTTTTTAACCTTAAAATAATAATTTCTTTTATAAGTTTGTAAGATATCCTATCTTGTACACTATATATTCCTATTTGTTAATATAAATACTGCTATCAAGTATTACTCTCCAACAAATTATTCTATCTGCTACTATCTAGTTCTCGATCGAAAGAAAAATTGATTTCTTCTAAGTTTTAAGTTCTTCGACATTATCATATTCATTCTCGATCCAAATCAAATTTTAATTTTATTAAGTTATCGCATCGGTATTGTTTTATTAGAGAAACTATTTAATTTCCCTAAATAATTTATCTAAAAGGTTTTAAACATAATATAAGCAGTTTCTCAAAGAAGATACACTTACCGCCCAGTTTCCCGCCAAAAGTGATCAAATTCATTTTTTTTGATTTTTCACTTCTTTTTGGCGCAAAATTCGGCAGCACAAAGTACATAATCCAACAAGCCTCTTTCACCAAATCCTCAAACTTCCAGACACCATATTCCCTCAAAAATTGCCCATAGTTACACAGTAACAACCACGGTGACAAAAATCAATTCTCTCTCCACAACTCCAATAATCAAATCAAACCCAAACAATCACAATACTCCAATATCACCCACAACACCCTCCAAGCATCGACATTCCAATTTCATCTCAAAACATGAAAATATAAAAACTCTAAAAATGGCCTTTTATCAATTTCTCCACAAATATTCACTCTTACTCCAAATCATTCATACAAATCACACAAACATGTATTATCTACAATGGGTTTATATCGAACATTCATCACATACAAAAAAGTATCGAATCATAGAAATTTAAGAAACAGTAGAACTAACCTTGTGGACGCGCAGCTTATGAATCTCTCTTCTTTGCAAGCTTTGCTCTTTTGATAAGCACAACAATTTAACCAGAACTAATGATGGAAGGATTCACAACAGCAAAACACAGTAAATAACTTTTAATTTATTTGGAAAAGAGAATTATGAACAGTCCCCATCCACAGGGTATTTATAGGCCTTACATGACGGTTTGATACACCTCTTCGAGACCCTTCAGCCAACTGCCTAGAAAATTGCTCAGCACATCTCTTCTCATGGTTTTGAACTCTTTGACTCCTAAAGGACAACAAACTCTTACAGTGTTACTATAATCTATCTAGTCCCCCCCTCTGTATTTTTCATCTTTACCAATGCAGTTCTCAACCTCACAAAAAGAGATTGCACACCCAATTCCTTATAACTTCATAAATTACCTCCAGGAATAGACCTAGCCATTGTTCTTTGCAAAACCTCAAATGTATCTTTTTTATAATTACCTCCTATTTTATCGTGACAGTTATAAGCAACAATTCAAAATTTAAATTTCAAGCCATATTCGATTAGATAATCATTACTACTACAACATTGAGAGACCTTCAATCTAGATATCATTTTATTTCCATCTTTCAGGGCAAGATTTAACGACACAATGGTTTAGAATTTTTCTTCTTGACATAACAAGTAATTGTATCGAGAAGAGAGCGATTGTAGTTGCATATTTCTCAGATTCGATAAGGATAAGCTAGCAGAATCAGGTCAAAGGTATCGTATCATTCGAGAAGATGACAAGACCGCAACTACAAATCTTGACCCTCCAAAAGTTGCGGTTACACTTGGTCAAATAGAGCTGTTGCTAGTATAATCTATAACTATGGGCAGAACATAGATCAATACTCTCTAGAATTTTTGTCAAAAATTCATTACCAGCGTCCTCTCAATCTTTCTGTAATTGTAATAGTTTTAGCACATAGTGGATTCTTATCATCAAAACCCTCCGTGAGGTCGTGGTTTTTCTCAGATTTTATTGACTTTCCACGCAAAATATAATGCATCATAGTCTATACTTTCATTAAAGTAGTGCTCCCTTTGCAAAAATATTGATGAGGTTTCCAGCCAAAAAATTAGCCATTACAATAACGCTAAACGGTTTGGAGACTGACATATAATGCTTTAATTTGAGACAGTACCTGTAAGAGCCTAATTTTATATTTCAAACTTAGTATCTCACACCAAAAATGATCAAAATACTTATAATAATAAGTAATCACTAACACATAAGATTTAGCGTGGAAACCTCTGAATAGGTAAAACCATGACCTCTCTTAAGGATTTAGAAATAATGATCATATTGAGAGATATTAACTATTATAGAGTTTTAAGGTTAAAAATCCTGTATCTAATCTGTAGTTCTCTGGTCCTATTTACAAGTCTTATATATGTCTATTTTATGACCGTTATTCACTTTAATGATGAATGTTACAATCATAGTTTTGATGAGTCTTCATAATGATTGTGTAAGAGAATGAGTAACTCTTCTTCTTTGTAACTACCTCATAATACACCATAAATGTGACATGTGATCATATATTTAACGATGTCGAGTAAATGTATGATAGTCGAAGCTGAGAATTGACTCAAGAATGCTAAATAGGCCCTTACAGGGCTCAAAAATGCTAAGTAGGCCCTAATTTCGTATTTCAAACTTTGTATCCAACACCAAATATGATCAGAACATAGGAAATAATAGGTATTGACATACAAATGAATAAGTGCAAAAACTTCTGAATTGGTAAGAACCACAACCTTTTCATGACGATTTAAAAAGAATAATTTTATTGATTGAGTGACTAGTTATTACAATAAACGCTCTAGGTAGTTCTTGGGTATAACTTGTGGAGAAATTGTCTGTCCTAATATGTTGTTCTCTGATCCTATTTATAGGTCTTATATTATAACTATTTTATGACCATTATCTTCTTTAATTACAAACGTTACAATAAGGTTTTAATGGACCATCATAATGGTTCTATAATGGTCTGACTCTTCTAACACTTAATGGCTTTTTTAAATAACCTTATGTGGCTATGAATTTGAGTTATTTATACGGTGATTGAGATTCAAACTTATGTGAGATCGAGTATGGTAATAGGTCCTTACACCCCCTCTCAACCAAGAGCATGAGTGGTGTTGGTTGAGAAACATAATTAGTGCTTTATTTAATGTACGAATATCATTCCCAATGTTCATTCTCGAATATCTATTCTAACTGGATCAGACTTTTAGATTTTGAAAAAGCATTGATTATACTCCTGTTGACTATTGGTATTTGTAACTTAAACCTTTGAGACTATAAGTATCTTGTCCTTGAAAAACAATTGTTTCTCATTTTCTCTGTATTATGGTAAAGACATGGTCTCTGAGGTGCAATGTAGAATTTTCTAAGCATGTGGAGGCCAAGTTTGAAGAACTGAAAATATAATATTTTGGCTAGTAGTCTTTATCAGTCCCCACTCCCATACTTGTGGAGCCAATGTACCAAGGGATGAGCGAGTTAGAGATCGAGTTTGCTGAAGAAGACTTCTTCTGGCTCAGTGAATATCACTATATTCTGCTAACGGAAGCAGAGCATTGGGATAGTCTTCATTCGTTAGCCGAAGGGACGGTGGAAAATGAAGACTATACTGCAGCGATGGGCGACTGTGAGGTCTCTTCAGGTGGGTGTATTGGTTGTAATTAGGTGTTGTTTATTAACAACCTTATTTTTAACCTCTATGTTTATGAAATAAACTTATCCTTTACCTTTCCTTGCTTTGTTTGGTTGCTTGCCTTCCTGTATTCTTTATGTAACCTGGTAAGAATTATAAAAAATTACCTCAACCTTTTTTATGCAAAATGTAGAAAATGTCTCAAAATATTATATGTGGAATCTAAAATATTGTCTCAAACTATGATATGCGTAAGCGAGAAGATTGTCTCTAACAGAGACATGCAAAATGAATAAGCTTGCTTCGACCTGTATGGTGATTAAAGGGTGAAGGTTTTTGTAAATATCCTTCATCATTATAAAATGTGTTGAACTGGATAAATGATCTCCTTATTGGTTAATATTTCTTCCTATTTTGATGCTGGTCTGGTATATATTCTTCTATTTTATGTTGGTATCTATGTATATATGTTTCTCAAAGTAGCTGATTCTAATGATATATATATTCCCAAAAATAGGTATCTTGAAAGATGTGAGTGGTGCCAAAAAGATCTTTAATATGGCTATATAAGTTACTTGGCTTTTAGGTATATTTTATTATATTCTTCTACACACAGCTGTCTTCTTTGTTGTTGGTAAGTTGTCATGCTAAGGACACACGCTCAACGTGTGTAACAAGCTATAGAAGGTAGGTTAGCCATTAAGGTAGTCTAATTGTGTGAGTGGCACTTTCATTTGCTGCCTTGTGATGTTGTTTTGCCGGAGTAGCCGCTGTTGTAGTGACCTAATTTTTTTTTGGTATTATTACTATCTACTATTGTGCACCCATATTTTTATTTTCTATTATCGTGTGTGGTGTTCCATCAGTTCAGTGGTTTCTACTGTTGTTGGGCAGAGGAGGTAGGGTTTTGATCGTAGAAGCCCATGGTTTGTTCCTGATAGGGTTATGTTTGTTGTTTCGGGTTATTCCTGTCGTCTGAGGATCTTGGTGTTTGGTGTGGCTGAGGAGGATCTCAGAGTGACTTTTTGGAGTTTTTCTAGTTCCCGTTTGAATGAGGTTTATTGTCATTCGAACGAACCTTCATGTCCCCTGGACGTTTTTCCCTTGGCAATTGTCATTTGAACGAGTTTCATATTCGTTCGAACCAGTCGACTTGTCTCCTTGATTTTGGCCCAAGACCTCTTGGTCGTTTGAACGGCTTTCGTATCCACTTGAACGACTTATCGTAGTATTTATATATCATTCTTCATTCACTCTCCTCATTTTTCTTCTTTCTCTAGCCGACTCAAATCCCTAACATCTCATATCCTTTTCCTTCCTTGTTCGAATTGGAGCTTGAGGAATCATCTCCTACTTCCTGATTTTAGTTCCAGAGAGAGAGAAAGAGAGAAAGAGGGCTGCGTTTCCATTGTCGATTCATCGATTGGACACCGTCCCTTACCGAGCTCAGTCGTCCCTCTTCGGTGAGTAATTTCATGGACCCCTCTTCGATTTCGTTGATTGATTTAAGTTTGGCATCCTTTATGATTGTTGGGTTTGATTATTAGTGTATTTGGGGTATGATTGAGCTATGGGTTGTGTTAATTGTTGGGCTGAATTGGTTAGGTTTTCCTTGCTGCTGTTCCGTGATGGTGAATGGGGTTTAGTGTGATTGGGAGATGAGTTTCAGTTGCGGATTCGAGTGTGGCGCTGATTTGAAACTCAGTTTCAGGCAAGGATCCTTTGTTGGAATTGCGATTGGGTTCCGGGTCTTAATAGTGGCTGATGTTGGGGTGTTCCTGGTCCTTTCCATGATTGATTTGGAGTTCTAGAAGTCGATTCGCAGAGCACTTTACCGTTGGGGTGCTGTTGGATATTTTCGCCGGGTTTGCCATTTCGAGCTTTATATCTGACGAGTTTTATCTTCTTTAATAACTAGATCATTATGCTGATTTGTAAGTTATCGTAATGCTTAGTTTATTATGTTTGGAATGTGATTTGGTTAGTATATGATTATTGCTTAGGACACCTACGGGTTGTCTGTCTAGTACACTATATACATGAGTGGTTAAGGGTTTGATAAGTTAGTAAAACCCACGATAATTGTTAGTTAGCTACTAGATAGAACCTAGTAGGATATGGTTAGTCATAATAGTTATTCTCAGTTATTGAGGTTATGACGATTCTGCGTCGCTGTATTATCTATATGGAATGTTGAATTTCTTGTTAGAGTGTGGTATCCCCTGGTTTGGTTAGCTGTTGATGGTGGATAGATGGTCTATCTGTAGTAGTTGATTGTTGGCTATCTGGATGGAGGCTGGTAGGTTATCCTGTGTGTACTAGTCTGTGTTGACAGCTATGGTACTCTACCACTTGATGGTATTCATGTTGGTTAGGAGATCTTAGAGACTGATGTTATTTGGATGTTGTGACTGGTGAACCACTCTTTGTATCTGTGTTAGGATTGTTTGCCACTCTCCTTGGCAGGTGGTTATCCAATGTGTGCTTGCCGTGTTAGCGGCCGTTGTGTTTCAGTTTTTAGGATCTGTTCGCATCTTTCGATCATAATCTATTCTTCTTATCTTGATGAGGTCAGGATACATAACAAAGCTCTACATCGGCTGACCCACGATAGGACCTGGGATTCCTACATCGGGTTAAAATAAGTGGGTAAAATTATGACTGGACATTATCATATCTATTACCCTTCGGGAGTGTGGGATGGTATGAGACAGTTTCCTCAGGTGCCAGTCTTATCCCCCACGAGGTTGAAATCCCTTAGAATTGAAAACATTGTTTCGGATGTTGGCTCTGTGTGCAAATCCTTCAGCGTGGTCGAGCTGGTAACTCAATCGTACCCATTGTATCCAACTAAGATCTCTTTAAGGTAAACTTCATTTATTCAGTTATCTATCCTCAATCATTCATCATTAGGGCTTTAGTAGATCATTTCATATCATCCAGCATTTGGGATAATTATGGGATTATCCTAATCCAATCCATATCATTATATCCTAGGGTAACACTTTTACATATTCTCAATTCATCTTCTCTTACAATTACCGTAGCTTCCGCATTCCTCATCTCCTTCCTCCTTTCCTCTTCATTATAGAATTAGCTTATTAGTGTGGTGGTTTAGCCTGGTTAGGTTAGAGGAGAGCGTGGTTTGCTCACTCTTGTGTGTATTTTCTTTCTGAGATCAGATGGTTAGTAAGTTGTAGTTCCTCATGAGTTTTATGTTTGTTTTTGAGGATATTGTTGGTGCTTAGTCTTTGTGGATGGAGATGTTTATGGGTTATTTCATCTATTGGTTTAGAGGTTGCGCGTGGCGCTGTAGGCTTCAGTAGTGCTGAAGTATAGTTTATAGTATTGGTATTACACTTGGTTTCTGGCTTGTAGCCTGATAAATTTATTAGGGTTATTGTACTTCTCTATTAGATATCTGTGGCACACTTGGTTTATATTATTTTTATTATCAGCAAAACATTATATCTTATTTTGATATTATTCATCTCATTGGTTGGTATAATTGTTTAGCTTATTTGGGGAGTTAGTGAGCTGTGGCTTGCTTACTCTTGCATAACAACATTTCAGGTTGTGGTGGAGGTGATCCTGTTGCAGAGTAAGCTGGAGGCTTGTTTTTATGCAATTGTTTGGATCTCGGTTTGGTCTATATTCTTCTGATTGTTGTATATCCTTCTGTATAGATATTGCTATATTTGTCTTCCGCTATTATATTATTATATTTCTTTGTGCTGTGCTCTCATAGATGACTGGGCCTGATTTTATCTATGGCTAGGTTGTCTATGGGGTACGCGTTGGCCGGTGTTACGCCTCAGGATTCGCATTTTTAATAGCTTATTAAGAAGCTGATTTTGGGGGCGTGACCACTGTAGTTGGAGGGGCTAATTGACAAGAAGAGGCGTGAAGAACTAGATCGTCACTTCTACCTTATGTTTTCTATTATCTTATCCTTGATGTGACAAATTGAGAGGCTGTTGTTCAAGAGATCACTCTAGACAAACTTGCTGAAGATGATCAAAGAGCAGCAGGTGGGGAGATAATTCTATGTGGTGAACTGAACCATCTCTGCTTTAAGTATAACTATATTTAAATATATGCACAAATGTTGTCAGTTCGATTTGAATCAATAAAGAAATTTTGTGGCAGAATTCTGTAACTATCGAACCATCTGGGTTGCTTTAAGTGTAACTATCTTCAAATGTATGCGCAAATGTTGTTAGCTCAGTTTGAATCAATAAAGAATTTTTATTGCAAAATTTTGTAATTGCCAACTATTTTATTGTGATAAGTATCCATTTGTCTTTGTACTGAATAGTAGGAATATTACTTCTGTTACATCGCGCTTGGAAGCAGTTATGACGGGCGACAGCTATGTCTTGTGTATTTTAAAATTTGAAAATGTAGCTATTTAAAGTGAGAAGGGAAGGTTGTAGTATGAATTGTATGAGGCGAAGAATAGTAAGTTGCTATAAAGGTTTTCTTGGAAAGGAGGAGTCAAAAATTTGGTTTTTAATGGCTGACATAAGGGATAGACTTTATAAACGAACTCATTTTCTAACAAGTAATGATGAAACTATACGGTGAAAGAATGTATCTATACAGAAAGCAGGGGTGACTGAGACGTATTTAAGTAAGCCGTCATTTTAAAAACTGAGAGAGAGTATAAAAACTTGTCTCTCTCTACCTTATAAATTATCTACAGTTCTAGAAAGGGAAAAAATTATGGTAAACGGTACAAATAGAGAGAGAAAAAATTTGAGCTCTGTGGACTGCCCACCATTTATGGTGAAAACTTCTTCTGGTGTTGCAAATCCTCTAAAAAAGCAACCTTAACGAAGGATTTCTTTGAAGATTGCCAGTAAAGCAGAGGATTGTAGGTTTTCTAGCGCTGGTTAGTTGAATTGTCTTGACTTTGTTTTTATATTTCAGTAAATGGTTTTTTGTATTTTTATTCTCATGTGAATTTGAATTTGGTGCTAATTTGGGAACTTTTGTTCCCCAATCGATAGATTGAATGAAATGCTTCCATATTGCGGGCATTGATGATTAGATCAGTGTAAAAACTTTTATTTGGAGGTACAAACTCTTAATTTGTCTTTGTAAATGTATTTATGTTCTGCAACTATTTTTGGGGAAGGGAGAAAGTCTGACTATTTTCATTAATTTTTAAAACGAGGAAAATGCTTGCTGTAGGGGTTGCCAGGTAATTTTAGGAAATATATTGTGGGGAAATTTTGCTATATCTTCTTTATAGATTATTGTTGAATCTGTGAGAACGGATCGTAGAGATATACTTTAAAAAATACGAATTTTGTCTTTAGAATAGTAGGCCGAGTATGTGTACTAAAAATATAAGTCCTAGGAGTAAATTTGTTGCTTCGTCCAGCTCGGAAGAAACATCGTCATCAGGTAGAGAGGTTGATTGTGATAGGATGGAGGAGGCTGTATATAGTAAGGAGGGATTAATAAGTATTGTAGAAAATATGCCTATTCAGGTCGAGCATATAGTCGTTGAGGAGGTCGATAAGGAGAGAACGGTAGAGGATGTAAAATTATATATGTACCCATAGGGGGTAGATGTGGGAAAGGAATTTTTGAAATATAAAAGGAAACTAACAGGTAGGTGAGGGGGGGGGGGGAATGTATGTTTCCAAGTTCCTAGCCTCGATCTGTGGAAGATGGATAGAGGAATTAAGGATGATGTGGAAATAACGTACTACAATAGGCCTTTAGAGGTAGGTCCAAATGATGGTTTCTTATGTTATCTTAACTAGTTGGGGTATGGCTTTAGAATACCTCTGACCAATTTACAAAAGGAGTTATGAATCTATTATATTGCTGCCTAGCACAGTTGAAGAGGAATATTTATGAGATGATGGCCCGTGAGACTTTGAATGATATGTGGAGAGTAAATGGTACTGCGAAGCAGTTCATTGCTGCTGATGTGATAAACTATTATAAAATAAAGTATCTGTATAGTGACTTAACTAGTTGGTGTTATCTAGTCAGAGGTAGGTCCAAATGATGGTTTCTTATGTTGTCTTAACTAGTTGGTGTATGGTCTTAGAATACCTCTGACTAATTTACAAAAAGGGGTTATGAATCTATTATATTGCTGCCCAGCGCAGCTGAAGAGGAATATTTATAAGATGATGGCCTGTGAGACTTTGAATGATATGTAGAGAGTAAATGGTACTGCGAAGCAGTTCATTGCTGCTGATGTGATAAAATATTATAAAATAAAGTATATGTATAGTGACTCATCAAGATTGAAGATTTTCGATTTTGATTCTTCTGATCGAGCATGGAATGACCACCTTGTATTGGTTAGAGGCAGCATATGCAGGTCCCAGAGGAACTAGTGCTCGAGCTAGAATTTAAATATTTTAATTCGAGTAAGTGGCCTCTGCTATCTTGAGTAAATGTTTGACTATTTGTGAGCTCCTAATTAGTGTTGAACTTGTTTTGTAGGTTGCACAATCGTCGCATCTCCTGACAATTCGTGCTTGTTTGATTGTGTTGTACGTGAATGGAATGAGCTGAAACAGGTTCTTGGGGAACTAAACATCCGAAGAGAGAAAAGGGTAAACTCAGAGATTTCCAAAGTTGAAAGTACAAACCAGAGAGGAGCTATGGCTCGTCGAGGGGAGTCAATGAACAAAAAGGGTTTGCCTGCTACTGTTGTGGTTGTGGACCTCTATCCCCTTCCCGATTTTGCAGGTATTCTGCCTACTAAAAGTTTGAGTGGCCTTCATTAGAACTTTTGTAGATTGAAAAAAGTGACTCAGGAGATTTCTCGTTTCTCTACAAAGGTCCCACAAGTGGCTAAAGGTGGTGACTTGTCGCTGCATGAGACTTCCGATGCTGAAGCTTCATGGAAGTAGAAAGCTGGTGAGGTGATCCCTCATGAGGGGAAGAAGTTTGGGCCTCCAAAGAGAAAGTAACAGGTGCTCGAAGGTAGTGACCGAACTCGGTCTGATGTAGTGACAAAGATAAGGTCAATAAAGAGCCATTATTTTGCTCTTGCTGAGAACTTCCCGGAGAAGCTCAAGGTACTATTCCAAGAGTAGGTGACATATGTAAATGTTAGTACGCTTTGATGTTGCTTGTTGGATGTTATTTTGAATTAATGTTCGCAATTTGATTATTGTTTTGGCAGCTGTCTATGTTTGTGAAGGGTTCTTTTCAATTTCTGTTAAAGAGGAACAAGGAACATCTGGAGCTCTCCTATAAGGTCGAGGCTCAAGTGGTAGAAAATGCACAGCTCAAAAATCAGTTGAGTGATTTGGCTGCTTAGTTCAAGAAAAAAAAGGAGATAGCGGTGGAAGCTACTAAAGTTACTATTAGGTCGGAGCTACAAACGCAAATGGTAGAGAGCCAAAAACATTTGGAGAAAGCAGTAGAGACTATAAGGGTTGGAAGGAACAACCTGATTCAGTCATACCATTATTTCGGCCTAACTGAAAATGATATTTATCCCAGTCTAGAAAGCAAGTACGAAGAGATAAACTTTCCTTCAGATATTGAGGAGGGGCGGCTCAAAATATTATGATAATGTTATCCCTGCAGGCGTGGAAGATGCATTTTCTCCCTAAAATACTAGCTAAGCACGAGATGCGGTTGATGGAGTGAAGTTACGTCAAGAGGTAGAGCTTGTCAAAAGTAGTTAGACCTAGCTTTTATCCGTGTAGTTATTTTAGTCGAACTGTATGGTTCTCCTATGTCAAACTGATGATTTTTTATGTGGTTGTAATGGCTTGTTAGGGAAACTGTACATTGTAGGGACCTATCCATCGACCTAGTCTAAATATGAGCTGATCATAGTGACCTATCCCTCGACCTATCCCAGATTCAAACTACCTCAATACCCGACTCACGCATTATACAGGTAACCAATACAATTGGCAGACACTTGGACCCAGAACTGATAAAGAACGTGGATCGAGCACTACAAAAAATATGAACAATCCAAAGATACCTGTCTCATACGAACTAACAGTTATCCATTCAACTACCACATACCTCATTTTCAGGAGAATGTGCTTCTACACAATAACGAACAGAGAGTGAGGTCTATAAAAAGGATAAGTTCTAGAGGAAAAAGGGCCCAAGAATTTTTATCTTTCAAGATCAAGTATTTTAAGCTCAAGAGATCACTTGTAATACGATATCATCCTCAAGCAATAAAAGTTACAATTATTAAATCCTCAACTCGCGGTCATGGTTTTTACTTATTTAAAGGTTTCCACACAAAATTACTTATGTTATTCCCAGAATTATACTAATTCTTGTCACAGGTACATTGGTGTATGATTTAATTTTGAGCTACAAAATTAGGCCATTACATTTGGTGCCGTCTGCGGGAAAGAAGACATTTTCCACTATATCCTAAGTTATATATTAACTCAACTATCCATTTTCAATCATGATCACTTCCAAGTGACCAACAGCAAGAGTCCAGCTCGATCTTTCAGTCGAACCAGATCAGCTCGCAGAACTACAAACGAACCATCACGCTGAAATAAAGAAACATTACGAGCTCGAGTGTCAGTTAGTCCTTCATAACGAACTCTATGAATAGGAAATTTTGGATGAGTGTCAAGCTCGCCAAATAGAGTTCAAGCAACATGAAGAATAGATGACAACCATGCAGACTACATTGCTAGATTTACAAGATACTCAAGAAGCTCCCCTTGCCAGAGATCATGCACAGATTCTAGCAAACTCCCAAGTTTTTGTACGGGAAGCTTTAATTTATTTGGGAAGAGAAGGTCAGTCTGATGTAAGTAAAGGTCACTGGCCTTCCAAGCATTATGGGGAAGAGCAACAACCTCTACCTAAGATACCCGCACGTGAACACTTGAGCGAGGGCACCGATACTCATAATCCCCGACCCGCTCGATAAGTCACTCAAGCACCATGTCAATATATCATGTGGTTAAGTATCGAAAATAGATAATAATTGAGAACATAACTGAATACCTGGACCTATATGTATGTTAAAGCGTGAGGAAAATTTAATATAGAAATAAACCTCATCCTCGAGCCTATCTATGATGTGGAGTTGTTACCAGATATGGAGACGTCGACCTCTGATCGTATGAAGGAGTCTAAAAATGTAAAAGCTATAGATGTAGACTCTGAGGAGAAGGATGAAGTAAGATTTCCTGATTTCCCTGGTCATTTGTCATATTATCTTCCCAAGTTGGATGTAGTCAAAGAATACTGTAGGATAATAATATGTTTAGGAGGTACATGGGGTAAGGTCGCAGAGCATGCTAGGAGGTCGTTAAGAGGATGTACAGTAGAGAGTGGGGAAAAATATTCCTTTTTGTTGCTCGACTTAGAGCAGGATAAAAGGTGGAGCAAAGTGGAGGAATCGATATACTTAGACTATTTTGATGGGGACACCCAGAGTGACCTAGATCAAGGTTTTGTATATTTTGTCCCAGTTAGAATAGGGATTTAGATTGCCTCTTAGCAATTTTGCCAAAGGTATACTGAATATCATATAGGCTTGTCCCACCCAACAAAATGGAAAATTTTTGGAGGTAATAAATGTGTGTGTGAATCTGAATAGATTATGGGAGGAGAATACGGTGGAGAGGATAATAACTCCTATAGATGTTTTATAGTATTACTCTGTAAAATACTATGTAGTGACTGAAGGCGCGCACTTTTTCTCTAGTTCGCCGAGACCTCTATTTTTTTCGTTAATAATTCAGCAGGTCGAGTTTGGAACGATAATATGATATGGGTGAAAGGCTACTATCTGCAAAAAATTGACGAGCAACCCATAAAACTTGTATAAAGAACTCTAAAGAAAAGTAAGCAATAGTGTATAATTTTGAGCTATTATAGTTGTAGGGTTTTTCTATGGTTAACCAATTTGTTGTGTTATGTTGCAGATCCTCTATCTAAGGTGACTAGAAGAGAATTATTGCTGGATACTGTAGCCCGAAAAGGTGCTGTACTTGAGGTCATTTTGAAAGAGCTCGCATTAACAGAAATAAAAGAGCTAATAGTAAGTTAGAGAAAGTGCAAATGTCTCTGGCCAAGAGACAAATGACAGGAGCTGCAGCTAGTAAGAAGAGAGGACCAGACGGGGAAGGGCTTACTGTATTACCAAGGACTACAAAAATGTCACTGCAGGATGTTTATGTAGATACTACTTCAAGCAAGTTAGCTCTAAAGCACCTAAAAACAAATGTTATAAAGTGCGGTTCAGTTTTCAGTGCCATGGTGAGTAGTGAGGCCAAGGCGAATGCAAAAAAGAGGAGGGTTGATCTGCCTGCTATTGTGAGAGGGGCAATGGTCGTGGAGAGTCAACCTATAGATTAAGATGAGTTGTTGGCTGTGGGTAACAGGCTGAGGCTAGAAGCTCAAAATGGTGTTAAGGAGTTGAATGCATCCGCTTAGTTAGAGTTGAACAGGATGGTAAGTTGACGACTTTACAATTCTTGAACTTTAAATTTGATTTTGGGCTAAAAATGTATATTATTTTGATGTAGGCTGCTTGCATGTTGAAGGGCATCTGTCTTGGGCCCGAGGAAGGAGGGGTTGAGCTCGAGGGCGGGAGAGTCGAGTTTGAGAAGATGGTGGCTCAAGTTGGGTCTGACTTAGCTTTTGAGAGGGAGCGCCTGGTTTCCATGAAGGAATTGCATAAGGTGTTTATAAACGAGCTTACTAACGAGGCACATAAGAATGTGGAAGAAGTTACATTTTGTCATGACAGACTTGGGCGCCAACTCCTTGCAGAAGGGTTTACTGTCACTGACCTCAAGGCCATTATAGCAGGTACCTATGTTGAAGAGGACGAAGCAAAGGAGGTGGTCCAGGTTAATGATGGATCTCTTCTAGATGTGGTTACAGGGATGGACTCGGTGTCTGCCTGAACTGATCTAGAGAGTCGTAGCGAAGATAATGAGAAGGTAGAGTAAAGTTATTTGAAGTTTTTTTGTGCGTTTTCTGTGTGGGGCGAAAACTCTAATTATATGGAACATTGCTTTATAGGATAAATTTGAGATAGGCTAAGAGATGTTTGTAAATATTGATTTACAGGACCTTAAGAGTATGTGCCTCAGAATTGAGGAATTAGATAAAGAGCTCGCTAAGGAGAAAAATGCCTCAGCATCCCTGCTGACTTTACAACCGGAGCTACAGATTATAAAAGAGCAAGAAATATTTGACTTCTATACTAGGTTACTTTAGTGCTACAAAGTAAAGTTAGAAGATAGACATAGATTGTAAATGTGTTAGAAAATTAGGAACGATAGTCATCAAGTATGTTCAGACCATTTCAAAGTGTTAGTAAATTAGAACATAGAAATTGTTTACCTTATAAAGGATGTAGATGTTATTTCCATTTCTATGAAGCTACCACTTATCTTGAGATCGAAGTGTGATCTCAGCTCATTGGCATGTCAGATATAGAAATCGGTTAAAAATCTGTAAAGTTATGTGTATTATGTATTGATTGTATCTGCGGAGTATTGTTGACTCGAGTTTGATATATTATATCATTGATGTAGGTCAAATTAGAGACTGTTTGCTTGAGTAAAAAATAGATGCTTCAACGCAACCATGAGTTCACAGCTAAATTTGATTAGATGACCAAGGCATATGAAGATAGGGAGGATCATTATGTCAAAATAATGATCCAGTTCGCTAAGGCGACAAAAGATGGGGACAACCTAACCCAGCAAGTTAATGGTAAAGATGTTGAGATAGAAAAAGTACGAAAGGGAGCTCGTGGAGGCGCAGACTGAGATGGCGAAGCTAAAAAGCTAAGTAGATTCGTTAACGGTGAAAGGTAAAGAAGCAGATGTTGCTTAGTACCGTATCAAATCATTAGAAGTGATAGAAAAAGAGTTACTAGACTTTGTAGCTAGTTTGAAGGGTTAAATGATCAGGAAAGTAGATGAGCTTAAGAAGGCTCGAGCTGACCTGGTAAGCTCCAAAATTGCGTTTGAACAATTGAAAAGTGAAATGACTAGGAAAGATACTGAGCGTGAGAAAGTTTGAGCTGACCTGGTCCATTTTGAAAGTGTGGTTCAACAATTGAGTGAGGCCTTGCCTGCTAAAGATATTGATTTTTGGATGGTTCAAAGGCGGTGTGATGAACTGAACGAGAGGGTGGCCAAATTGAAGGTAGATTTTGCTATGGCCAATTTGCATGTCAAGAAAACCAAGGCTGGAGAGCTGTGAATGGTAACGAACGGCTAAGAGAGTGCGAGCTCAAGTTAGATACTGCCCTTCGTAAAGAGCTAGAGTTAGAGGAAGTGTTCGAGAGGAAGGATAAGCTGTTGGAGAAGGGTTGTGTTGGGAGAAGTGATACAATTGATTGGGAGCTGGTAGAACTTCGTGCTCAATTGGAAGAGTTGTTGATGATGAATAAAGATGAGCTGGATTAAGCAGTGGAGACAATAGAGTAGCCTAATAAGGTGATAACACACATAGAGTGATGCTTGGCGCGAGGCGGCGATATACACAAACACTTGCGAGAGCGTTATAAGAGATTGTAAAAGCATTTTTCTGAGGTAGTTATGTTCGATCGAAATATGAGATTCAAGAAAGGGCAAGCTCACATGAGCTAATGGCTATTATTGCCTATTTTGTGGAAAAAGTAAAAAGGCTTGAGCTTGAGACGGATACCCTACATGATTGTGTATCATTCCATGGTTGTATCTATAATACTAATATAGATCGAGGGAATTCCCTGACCGGCATGGAAATAGAGTTTGGTTCACGACCTGACAAATTGGTAGAGCAAGGCAAGATTGTTATAATTGCTCAAGCTCTAGAATTTATGGCTAAACGTCCTCCTGTATAGTAGAAAGCGTAATTGACCTCCCATAAGAAAAAAGCCTGTAGAAGTGACTTGTAGTTTTTATAGTTGTAGACATGTAGAGAGATGATAACTAGTTTTACCTTTGCTTTACCTTATGTATCAGAGTGATCATTGAATAAAAACTAGTATTACCTTCGTTTTAATCACTGATATTTGTATAGATAGGCGATTGAAAGTTAGCATTACATTTTCTTTAATCTGTGTATAGATGGTCGATTGATAGTTAGTATTACCTTTGCTTCAATCTATGTATAGATGGTCAATTGAAAATTATATTACCTTTGCTTCAATCTCTATATAGATGGGCGATTGAAAGCTAGTATTATTACCTTTGCTTCAATCTATGAGATTTAGTAGATTTTACATGTGTAGAGAGTAATGTGTGAAAAAACTTGGAAGTTTTCATTGAGCAGAATAGAATGTACACTGTATGGAGATTGAAATTTCACTTTTGGAATGCAAAGAACGAGAATAGTACAATTTGTATGGAGATTCTAGGGATTTAGCAATAATATATATTGTTTCAATCGCCTAGTGCTCCATGGATTTGGGATTCGAACTCTATAATCCGTCATGAGAAAGTAAGATCCCAGACTAGTTCGACCAATAATGAGGAATTGACCTTCCCAATTTTTTGTGAGTTTCCCAGCATGTGCTTATTTTCTGTGCTGTGAGATTTTTTTGAGCACAAGATCATCGATTTGGAACTCACGGTTTCAGACTCTTTTATTGTATGTGCTGGCTAGCATATAGTGATATCGACCTTGGTTAACAATAGTGCGTTTCCTTGTTTCATCAATCCAGTTCATATTGTAAGCCAACTCAAACTTATTTTTTTCGTCTGTAAGCTAATGATCTCTGACAGGATTGTGGTACTCTGTAGGAACAATGGCCTTTGTGTCATATGCCAAGAGAAAGGGGGAACACCCATTTAATTATCATTGAGTAGTACGGTATGCCGATAAGACTTGAGGGAGCGTCGGAATCTAGTATCCTTTCTTCTGCGATTGAAGCCTTTTCTTAAGTCTATCCACTATGGATTTGTTGGTAATTTTGGCTTGTCCATTGCCTTGTGGGTAGCATGGATTGGATGGTGAATGGATGATGTTGTGTTTCTTGAGGATGGTCGTGACAATTTCTCCAATGAATTGCGGCCCGCTATCAATATGAATTTGGTGGGGGCATCCAAACTGTGTGATAATGTGTTCCTAGATAAACGAGATGACCTCATCTTCTCTAGTTTGACAAAGAGGAACTGCTTCTACCCCCTTTGTAAATTTATCTATTGCTACCAGAAAGAATCGTCGGTTACCTGGTGTATTATAAAATTCATCCACAAGATCGATCGTCCACCGCTTGAATGGCCAGAACACCTTTTTTGCATGTAGTTCAAGTACAGGGGTACAGATCATATGTCCATGTCATTGGCATGTGTCTCATTTGTGTGAGAACTCTTATGTTTTCTTGTGCATTCTTGGCCAGAATACACCTTGTGTAATTTTTCTACTAGCAAGTGATCGACCTGCGGCATGGGAGCCACAAGTTCCTTCATATAAATCTTTTAGCATTCCATCTACTTTTTTCTTTGAGAAGCCCTTTAGATAAGGCCCAGTGATTGAGCGGCAATATAGGCAACCATTCTATACTGTATAACGCTTCAATTTTTCGATCAACTGTCTTCAAGAGGTACTTCGGAAGGGGCCCGTCGCATTTCTCTTTAGGGCTAGATAGGTAATAAAGGTCTGTCACCAATCATCGCCCTTCTTTTCATTACCCCCAGTGTTGATCGCGCATACAGAATGGAGATCAATCCTTGGGGTAGATATTACTTCAATCTGTAGATATCGTGCTTCCGCACCCAAGACCCCGGAAAAAAATAAGCCAAGGAATCGGCATGTCCGTTCTCGCCTTGAGTTGAATAGCCAAGAGTTTCTTTTACAAATCTGCTCATCCTATCGACAACGAGGGCTGCATATTCGATCATATTACCATTTTCCTTGTACTATTCTGAGTAGTGGTAGACGATGAGTAAATAATCTGTATATACAAAGAGCTCTCGAGGATGCCAAGCTCGAGTGCTAGGTCGAGTCCATGAATTAGAGCTTCGTATTCTGTGACATTATTGAAGGCTTCAAAATCTAAGCCGATTGATTTCTTGATTCTGTCGTTGGAAGGGGTAATTAGTATGATTCCAATTACTGACCCTGTGGGTCCTGTTGAACCATCTGTAAGAAGTCTCTAACCTTTTCTTGTAATCCATTCAGCTCGTTCATCAAAGAGCTTTGCGGGTGGAGCTTCTGTATTTTCTTTTGTAAGATCAGGATCATGCTTCTCTCAATCGGGATCTTCCACTGGAAAATCTGTGAGGAAATCGGTAACGGCCTGTCCTTTATCGGAATGACATTGTTTAAACTTGATATCATGTTCTTCTAAACTGACTGACCATTGGTGTACTCTTCGTGATTTTTATTTTTTAGACAAAGCTTCCCAGAGTGGGTAGTTTATCATTACTTCGACTGAATGAGCTTTAAAGTAGTACTTAAGCTTCTGTGAAGTGTAAACAAGAGTTAGAAGAAGTCGCTCGATTTTAGAATACCTCATTTCTGCTGAAGTGTGGGTTTTACTGATGACCGAGCTGACAGAAATTTTTATAACTATGAGGTAGATGATCAGTTCCACATTAATGACTAGGGCGTTCATAATCGGAGGCTTCCTTAAATAGGTGTTGAGTTCCTGAAAAGCTACCCCGCATTCTAATATCCACGGGATCTTTTCGTTGGGCTAAACTTTTTCTTGTTTGGTACACCCTTGGAGTAGTAAGAACAGCGATCGACATCGATCTGAAGACTTAGAAATGAATCGGTTGATAGCATTAATCTTGCCTACAAGTTTTTGTACGTCCTTCGTTATTCTCAGAGAGGGCATGCTGAGGAGAGCTCGAATTTGATCTGGGTCTGCCTCAATCCCCTTCTTGCATGGCCAAGGAAATTGTCGGAATGTACACCGAATTGACATTTATCAGGATTAAGCCGTATCCTGTAAGATCGTAGAATGTTGAATATTGTGGATAGATCTGTGATATGGCCTTTTGACTGCAAGCTTTTGCGCAGGAGATCATCGATGTAGACTTCAACAATTTTCCCCAAGTATACTTTGAACATTATTGTCATTAACCGCTGATAAGTTGTACCTGCGTTCTTTAATCCAAAGGGTATGACTTTAAAATAGTAAAGTTCTCTTTTAGTGAAAAAATAGTATTTTTCTAATCGGCCTCTAAAAGAGATATCTGATAGTATCCAGAAGCAACATATATCATAGATAAGAGTTCATGACCTACCGTAGAATCAAGAAAGTAGAGGGAATGTATGCCCTAGGTTATCGTAGAAATGTCTTTTTTTCCCACAGACGGCGCCAAATGTAATGGCCTAATTTTGTAGCTCCAAATAGCTTGAAATTAGATCTTACACGAAATGTACCTGTGACAAAATTTAATGCAATGTAAGAAATGATACAGGTGATTTAGCGTGGATAACCTTTAAATAGGTAAAAAACCAGGACCTCGAGTTGATGGTTTAGTAACTGTAACTTTTATTGCTTGAGGCTGATATCTAATATAAGTAATCTCTTTGAACAATAATTTTTTGATTATGAAGAAAATAATTTGTGGTGTTTAGAATCTTTAAATTCCTGTGCTAGAGTCTAGAAAATTTGATTTTTCTCGTCTTTATCTCCTTTAGAATTTTTTCTATATAGATCTTACTCGTAGCTCGTTATCGTGTAGAAGCACGTTCTCTGGATAATGGGGTAAGTGGTGGTTGAATGTATAACTGTTTAGTTCATGGGAGATAGGTGTCTTTAACTTGTTCATTCTTTGTTGTAGTGCTCAATTCACAATCTTTATCCTTTCGTGCTCTAGGTGGCAATGGTGACTGTTTATATCACGTGTATAATGTGTGAGTCTGATATTAAGGTAGTTCGAGTTATGACTAGGTCGAACGATAGGTCCCTACAATGAAGATAAAAAGAATTAAATTGTTCTAAGATAAGTTATTACAAGGCCATTAGAGGTCAACTTCTGGAGTAGGGTTGGTAAGAGAGAATGTAGCTATTTTGGCTATACAATCGAGCCCCTCTACCTCTTTGGGGTCATTTTAAAATTTTTGGACGAATGCATTACCTAACATATTAGCCCAAATGCCACAGGTTAGGAATTGGTTGGTCACATGAAGAGCAACCAAAGGGAGAGCCATGGAAGCAGCCCACTTGTCTATGGATTGTTGAAAATTTATCTCCATCCCAAAAACCTTCTTCGTCAGACTATTGACCTGCTCTTTTAGCTTCGAGGACTTCGCACGCTCTTTACCAAGATGGATTATAAATTATTGCTGCTTAACATTCTTTTAGATGATCGCAGCATTGACCCGCCTGTTGGCTACATCAAAGTCCCCCACCGCCAGAGCACGCTGTACCCTGTCGATGATACTCTCAATGTAATGATTTGGATAACTGCCATGTGCTACGCATGCTCTTGTTTACAACTCATCAAATTCTGCCCACGAAAAAGGGAAACCACTAGTGTCGGCATGCACTGCATAAGTAAAAACAAGCGTATAAGGAAAGAAAGCAAATAGAGTAACTAAAAAGATGAAGATGACTTACGTGAACAACAGCGATGACTATAGCTTTACAGGCGCATGGGTCATGAAGCTCTTCAATAAGATAAGCCCATGTAGTATGTACTCTGCATCTACCTTCCAGTTGTTGCTCGGAGAACATTCTCCTACTTCAAGCTAAAAGACTTGTGTCTTCCGCGATGGAGTGTGATAAGGGCACCTGCTCGGCTCTCCTCAAAGTACCACGCTACTCATCCTTAGGAATGACGACCTTATTATTGTGGTCTTTTAACACTTGGGATCGGGAAAGTCCTTCTCAGAGTGAATGTTGACACCCTTTAGGTCATGGCTTACACAACGCATGAGTGTCTGGCCAACTTTGGCGCTCATAGAATCCTTGGTCTTGACAGCTAGGAACCGAGGCTAGGGAGGCATCATGATAGTTTCAATAGACATGTAATAATGCATGCTCTGCATTGATAACATCTTGCTTAGAGTGCGGCAAAACGGCTCAGTATAGCGAACAAGAAAAAAAAATTGCCAGGCTTAAACTTACCCTTCAAGATACACTTCAAATATGGAACCTCAGATCTTGTTTACCGTGCCAATGCATCCTCAATCCCTTAAATATAAGGCTGATAAGATTTACACTTGCAGTAAGAGAAAACATGTATATCATAACGAGCAGATAAAAAGACAGGCATAGATTACGAGGAAAAAAATGTACAATTAGTATTAAAAACATTGTGAAGTAAATAACAACCATGACCCATATCATAATCAAATGCCTCTGTTAGAGCATGGCCGCCTCTGTTAGAGCATGGCCAACTGCTAGGTGAAGGATGACATGGTAAGGTGAAAACCATCATTCACCTTGTTTGATCACCAATCTACCCACAACAGTTAAGTGGCTCTGCTGAGCTGTCTACCCAAAACCTACCTTGAGGGTGGTCTTACCACCCTTAGGGTGGATTTTGGGTGGATTGATGCCCCGTAGTTCTTAACTGCGCATAGGTTATAAACCAATTACATGAGGATACTTGGGAAGATTCAAGTGGCTCTCATATCTTGCAGTTTAGAACTGCGGGGCATATATACGCTTATGATGGAGACACATGGACGGCTATGGTATAAAGTATTTACAACGGCTAGTTGATGCCCTGCAATTCTGAACTGTGCGGTAAGAGCCTGGATGAAATCTTGTTGCTCCCCTCTCCATACTTAGTTTTTTTTTGTAGTTTTATTTTAGGCATTTCCTTAAACACCTTCCTTTGTCCAAAAATTATCATCAGTTAGTTGTTTTATGATATCCTATCTATACTTGGATTTTTTGGTGGTCAAGTGCGGCTAATTCTTGTATCAAATCTTCTCATTCCCCTCTTCATACTTGGCTTCCTCTGTAATCAAAACCGTTATATTTTTGGGCAAACTTGATCACCATGTAGCTCAACGGCTAGTTTATTTCATAAATTTGTTCAATAAGCAGCTTAACAACTTTATTTTTTGGTAAACTTGTTTGGCAAGCAGCTCAACGGCTTAGTTCATTTTATAATCTTGTCCAACAAAAAGCCCAATGGCTAGTTTTATTCATCTATAAAAGCCATTCATCTACTACACTCTACACTATTCTCTTAATCATCTACACTCTACTTTATTCTATAGTCCTCAATTTAGTTTAATCATGTCTGATTTATCACTTTTATCCTTGTCCAGAACCAAGGAGCTCGGCCAACGTCAAATTATGATGATGCATGAATATTGCAAGGTTCTCATTGAGATGGGAGTAGCGGAAGAAAAAGAGCAAGAGGCGACATCATCACATAGGCAGGAGGGGGGGGGGGGGCCTGGGAGGGGTAGTAAAATAGGAAAGATTGACAAGCGAAAAGAGTGTGATCTTAAATTGGTTGAGTTTAGCATTAATCGATATTTTTTTGGTTCCAACCCAGTCTTCAAAGGCATCTCATTTCGTCGTCGATTCTGTATGAGTGAAGGTGTATATCAACGTATTTATGATCAAGTTATTTCTTCGAACACCTATTTTGTTAAAAATAATATCGCTAAAATGATGAGCTTATTGTTGTACCAATAGATAGTGTACATACTTCACATGTTATGTTACGGTATGAACGCAGACTCTCAAGACGAATACGTTCGGATTGGGGAGTCTATAGGTAATTTGAGTTTGAAAGAATTTTGTAAAACAATTATAACACAATTTAAAGCTTAATACCTTAGATCTCCCGATGAAAGCGACAAATTATACGGTTGTTAGAAGTAAATGCATTACGAGACTTCCTGGGGATATTCGGTAGTTTAGATTGTATGGATTAGAAATAGAAGAATTGTCCTACCGGGTGGGTAGGACAATATATCAGCTATATTAAGTATTTAATGGTGATTTTGGAAGCGGTTGCATAATAAGATCTTTGGATATGGCACGTATTCTTTGGGGTGCCCAGTTCTAAAAATAATGTGAATTGTTTATATCAAGGGTAATGGAGTTGCGCCACCGTGCAATTACAATATAAGCACGATCCCGCACACTATGGGGTATTATTTAGTGGATGGAATCTATCCAAAATGGTAAACAATTGTTCAAACAATAAGAAATCTATCGAACGATACGGAAAGACATTTTGGAAAGATGCAAGAAGCATACCAGAAAGACGTAGAACATACTTTTGGGGTATTACAAGCTAGGTTCAAAATATTGGCATACAGTGCCCAATTTCGGAAGCTTAGTGATCTAGGAAATATTATGTATGCATGCATAATCATGCACATTATGATCGTCAAAAATGAACTTCATAGATACATCCAACAAGTGGATATTGATCCCAAGTTTAGAAAATCCATGGATACTTAGAATGAGAAATTACATCCAATATACTCTCTTAACACTATAGAACAGTACATCGTGAAGATTCATGAAATTAGAATTGGAGATGCTCATTTTTAATTATGAAATAAACTTGTCACGCATTTGTGAAATCAAAAAGGGGCGGAGTAATGTAGAGTTTCTCTACATGAAGATTTTTATTTTATTTTCTTAAGTAATGTATTTCGTTTCGAAGTTTGTAGTCTTATGTTGAAGTTGCAATATATTTTCTCTACTTGATTGAAGTATGTTTTACAAACTAAAATGATTGATAATAATTTTATTCAAATAAACAATAACATAGAACATAAGAACTACTATTAACGTTAAGGATTACATCATTTTTAATTACTAGAAATGTCATCATCACTTGGATATTGCTCTTTCAACTTCTTGGAAAAATGCTTAATTTACTTCTTCATCCAACGCTTTTGTACCAGTAGTAGGTTATTTGTGTTCATTGTCATCACCTTAACTAAAATTTTCTTATCGATGGCTTCTATTCTAGTTAACTTCGCTTCATGCCTCCTTTGAATCTCTGCCTTTCTAGCCAACTTTTGTTCCTCCTGTGCTCTAGCTCTTGCTTTATTTCCCACTTTTATCTACTCGTCTCTCTCATTCCATACCGCCATCATATTTTACGTCATTTCAAACATCTTCTTCCCCCAATAACCTATACTTGACTTTTCTACTTCTTTTGCCTTGTATTTTTTTTGGCCATCCAATTATACTTTCCCACAAGTATATAGTGGTGCATCCATGTCGGTAAAATCATCTAAAATTATGACATTTAGAGTGCCGGAAGTAGCTATAGAGAGTTCGGTGTTAATGGAGTTGCTTGGGCTATCGCTTAAATTTGGCTTCCTGGTGACGTCACAGCGAGGTTGCCTGATGTGATGAATTTGTAACCATTTTGGGTATTACTCCAAAATGCTGTAAGCCTCCCAAAATTAAAATGATTTTTTTTGTATTTTAACAAAGGTCTCGCATGCCATACGATGCTTGAAATGAAGTTTTAAATTCTTATGAGTATGATTAACCTAGCAAAATTAATTAAATAAAAAAAATTAAATACTTACTACGTCGCCTGATCCAATGCCATATTTTACTGGCATTTTACTGGCATATTTTTTAACTCAAATTTGGTTGATCTTTATGGAATTTATCATCATTCAAGACCTTGAAAGTTGGCATTTTACTGGCATTGGCATTATTGCGATATTTTTTTTGTACGCAATCCTTATTGAACTGCCCCTTATACGCACAATTGACATTATTGCATGATCGCCACATTGATTTGTCATTATAGAACAAGCTGAATTGTTCACCTACCATGAACCCAAATGCAGCCACATTGAGATACTTGGGACCAAGCGTATGCGAGATTCATAAAGTCATCAGACGTCAAAATTTTGAAGTTCTTGTGCCTTTCTTTGTCGTCATCAACTTTATCCTCATCCTCAACTACATACTCAACTACAATAGGTGTTGATGCCATCTTTCTTTTAGGCTTTGCCATTCCACGCGTATTACTTCCCGTGAGAATCAGATTGACAATTAGAGAGACAACTGGTGATGCATTAAGGTTTTAATCATTTAAACCCCATCTACCTCTCATCGGCATAGTACTCAAACTTCCACCGGTGAAATAAATTTGAGTTAAAAAATATGGATTCCCTCGCTGAGAGTACGAGCCCATATTACCATCAAATTAAGGGTAATATCCTTAGGTTTGGTAATGAGGATTATAATTGGTCCTTTGAGGATCAAATTAAGATTGAAAATGAATGTCGGGTGGCCAAAATTGTTGTCGAATATGGTGATCGCGATATTGGGAAGGGTTAGGCATTTGTAACGCATCAAATGCGCCAAATTGTGTCGGTAATAAGTTCCCTTGTTGATTAATTGGAGGATTGAGGGAGGTTTTTGAGAATTAAATTGGGAGCTTGAGGATGACATGGTGGATGTTTTTGTAAGCTAATGAGTAAGGGAGGAGAGTGTAGAAGATTAAGAAAAGATATCGTATAAGATGAATGGCCTTTATAGATGACAAAAATTAGTCGTTAAGCTGCTTGGTCAACAAGTTTGTCCCAAAAATATAGCAGTTTTAATCATAAAAAAAACTAAGTATATAGAGGAGGTTATAAAATAACTAAGTGATGATAATTTTTGAGGAGGTCATAAAATAACCAAGTATAGAGAGGAGGTCATAAAACAACTAAGTACGAAGAGGAGGTAATAAAACAACTAAGTATGGAGAGGTATTTGTGGAAAAGCATACAAGAAAGTTTTACTAAAAAAACTAACTATGAAGAGGGGAAGTATTTCATGAAGGAACTTGCGGTGCAGATCAGAACTACGTGTCGAACAAGGGGGACAAGTGGCTTAATCTGGTCTCCCAGTTTTCCCTGCAGTTCTGAATTGTAGGTAAGATATATAGCTTAGATTAAGCTTGGTATCCCCCTTATTTGCCACGCAGTTCAAAACTGTGAGTCAAGTGCCTACATGAAATGTCATCCTTCCCCTCTCATACTTAGTTTATTTTTAGTGAACCTTTCTTTTAGATATTTTTTCAAACACCTTCCCTTACCTCTATTGTGTATACATCTCTTCATACTTAGTTTTTTTATGAGCTCCTCTCCATGAGGCATTTCTTCAAACACTTAAAAAAACTAAGTATGGGCAAACATATTTGAAGCAAACACAAGTATCACAACATATAATTCTCAAATATAATACATAATCAATTAAACGTAGTTTAAACATAGCATATCAGACATAGTTTAAACATAACATAATCAATTTTATGGAATGCAGAACTTAACGTGAAGGAAAGGAGTCTAATATGCCATTGAGATTAAGAATAGGATTAAGAGTGAATATTAGGAATAATTATATACGGGTCATTACATGAAGTGTCACTTAGTACAATAAGTTCGTCAACCATTCTTGGTTTTGCAAGAGTACTTGTATCTCCAAGCTCATCCAGTTGCCTTGAAGCAATTTTCCTCGGGATTCTTCTAATTATCTTCCCGCTCCTTGTTTTTGGTCAGCCAGGTGCTCAATAGATTATGTTCAGAGCAGCAAATGCTCCAATCAATTTCTGAACTGATACTACTAGGCTTTTCTGCAGTTCTTCGCTATAAGGGACATCCCCCACCAAAGTGACAATAGTTTTTCGCTATGGTTCATTAGGATTCCCACGCATGTACTCTGTCATCCATTCTACTCATCCTTTATGCATCCATTTATTCCATTCGGTGGTTTAGTATGAGATTCATTTAGTAGTTTTGGGCAGCTCGGAGGTGTTTTGGAGTTAGAGGTGGTTTTGTGGCCTTGGGAGCCTGTAGAAAGTTTGGCAGTGATATTTATGTGTTGTGTGTGTGATTTGGGGTGGTTCCGGTGAACCGTTGGAGTGGCCGGTGGATTTTTGGGGTCGCCCGAGGAAAAGATTCATTTTTGGGGGCTTAGGCGTTTTGGTTGCCGAGGGGTGGTAGAGGTGGTGTGTTCACCTTGGCGAACCCTGGATGGGATCGTAGAAGTGTTTGTGTGGTGGTGTAGGTGGTCCGTGGAGTTTCGGGGTGCCCGGGGTGGTCCGTGGTGTCTCCCGGCAATTCCTTAGCTTTTCTTGTAAGTCCAGTTTTTAAACAGACCAGTTCTGTTCGAAAAAGACTTTGTCTGTTCGAACAGGATCTTCCAGGGACAGTTTTCTTTCAACCCTACAACATTCTGTTTGAAGAAGCCTTGTCCTGCCCGAGCAGGATCATCCCTGTTAGAACAGGATCATCCCTGTTCGAACAGAGGGGCGATTTCAGCTGCGTCTGGGTCTATATACTTCATTTCTTCATTCCTATCTTCACTCCTTCACCTTTCCTCTCCCTAACCTTTTCTTCTCTCCTCCTCACTCCTAATCTAGCCTTCCTCTTCGCTCGCAGATTCTTCCTCAGCTTCATCGCGATCTCTTCTCCTATCCTTGGTAAGTAATTCCCTTATTCCTTTCTATCAATTTCACATGATTTGGCTTGGGGTTTGATCTCTAGGGTTTGAATTTTATTCTCGTTTCCTTAAATTGCTGGTTGTTTGTTGTTCCTGGTGTGTGTTAGATTACAAGCGCTCCATTTGCTTTTCTGCGGATCGTAGTTGGGTTTCCGGGTTGGTTTTCCGCAGGACTCGGGATTTCCTTCAGGCGAGTTATCCCTTCATTTCTAAATTCCTCTACTAGTTAATAGATGTTGATTTGAGTAGTACTCTGAGCATAGAAGTGTTGTGATCGGTTAGGGCTTATTTTCATATTACTTCTCCGTATATTTGTTAACTCTTTAGTTACTATAGTTACATTGGCTTTGGGTTTTCCTAGAAGTTGTTAGTGTTGTTACTAGAAGTTGCATTCTTGTTGTTGAGTTCAGTCTTCTTGAGACTAAGGTTGTTTAGTTGAGGTGACGGTTAGGTTGTTATTTCATCGGTTTAGATAGTGCAACCGAGTCATTGGGCATTTTGTTTAGGATTGCTGCCACGCACTTCTGTAGGTAGTTATCCAATGTCTGTTTGCCGGGTTCACGGCTGTTACATTGTGATCCTCAGGATCTATTGGATCGTTTCAAATCATGCAAACTCTTTTAACTTATCGAGATCGGATACATAACAAAACTCAGGATCTATCGGATGTTGGCTCCGTGGGTTGAAAAGCCCATAACATTTTGATCAAGTGAGTATCCACTAGCTTGGTCGAGCTTCGCAAAAATTGTACCCATTGTATCCCTTTAACAAATCTCTTTAAGTCAAACATGCTAGTGGTTGATCAACCATTCTTATAATAGGATTGCATCACTCTTTTAAACATCAATTCATTCAGTATTTAGAACTTAGTTCATCACATCATTAACATATCATTGCATCATATCCTCATGCTACATGTTCCTCCTTCTCTTAGATTCCTTATTCTTACTCTGGTTACTCTTATATTTTCTTATTCTACATTAACTTACTCTATCTGTTTGACTTAACTCTCTTTATCAGTATCTGTTTACTAGTATGTTATTTAGACTTGCTGGGTATTTAGTGAGTCGTGGTTTTGCTCACTCTTGCATTATTTCCCCCCTTTTAGAGGTTGAGAAGTTTGAGTTGCTGAGAGCCTCAGCAGTATTTGGAGCAGTTGACGCTGCCGACCAGTTTTAGTTTAGAATTTTGTTGTTATCTCAGCGTATGTTGTTGTACCTTATTTTGGACATTGTATATATTTCTGTCAGATATGTATATATGTTTTTCGCTTCCGTTATGCTGTTATTTCACTTCTTTACTCTGATGATTATTGCTATATGTGAATAGCCGAGCCAGAATTTGTCTACGGTTTGGCTATTTGTGCGGCAAAATCTTTGGATTCCCCGACCTGCACTACTTAGAATCTAGTAATTGGTCAAGCTACCGATTACCATATTTTGGGGCGTGACAGACTTGGTATCAGATCGTAATGTAAATCCTTATCTTTGTTATTCCAGATCACATGACGTGTTACTCTTTAGACAGAGTTAGGATCAATTCTTTTTAGATTTTCATATTTATCAAATATCTTTCCTATTCTAATCCTTCCCTATCCGTTTTGAGTTGTATTTTCTTATTCCTAACAGATGGCTAGAGGTGGCAGAGGCAGAGGTTGTGTTCGAACTCGTGAGGGTATCCGAGGAGGTGTTCGCCAGGGTTTGCGCAATGGCGTAGTGGCTGATGAGCCAGTGGTCAGTCTGGAGAGTTCGGGGTCCGTTCCGATCCCTCTGACTGAGTCGATAGTTTTTGAGGCTGGGGTTAGTATGAGAGTAGCACCAGGGGTTCAGCTTCAGCAGGGTACCCTACCTACTCCAGTGCTTCCAGGGCACCAGGAGTTTTACCAGTACCGGCAGCTTTAAGTGTTTCAGCCGAGATGAGACAGTTTATGGAAAGTTTTGCCGCTTCCTTTCAGCAGGCTAGGAGCCCAGTACACAGGGAGCAGAGTTACTTAGAGCAGCTTCAGAGGTACAAACTTCCTGCATTTTCTGGCACGTTGATTCCTTCAGAGGCCAAGACTTGGTTCAGGTCTATAGAGAAGACCTTGGATGCGATGAAGTGTCCCGACGATCAGCGGGTGACACTTACAGCTTACCTACTTCAGGGCGAGGCAGATTATTGGTAGGATATGGCGAAAATGATAGTTTTAGAGTCTCCTATTCTTTGGTTATCATTCCAGGAGCGTTTCTTTGATCAGTACTTCCCTCAGAGCTACAGGGACGCCTGCATTTTAGAGTTCTACGCACTTGAGCAGGGTGATATGAGTATTGCTGGGTATGATCAGCGATTTAAGGAGTTATCTCGTTACGTTCTGTTCATTGTTGATGACGAGGAGCAGAGGAAGATGAAGTTCCTAAAGGGACTTCATCCATATTTAAGGAGGTTCTTGATTACTTCCGGTGCCAGTTCATATAGAGAGGTTTTGTCTAAAGCTTTGGCTTTGGAGTAGAACGATACCGAGGATCGCAAGTCCAAGGACTTGAGGGACCAGCAGAGGCAAGACCAAAGACCCGATAAGGGCAAGGCAGTCCAGATGCTGTACACTAGCTTGGGTTTGAAGAGGCCAAGGTTTGAGAGTTCTCCAGCTAGAGTTGTAGGCGGACAGTATTTTGAGAGGGCACAGTTTGCTTCAGGTCAGTGCTGGAACTGCGGGGAGTCGGGGCACGTCAAGCAACAATGTCCTAAACCAGTCAGAGGACCATAGCCACAGAGGCAGTTTCAGAGTCAAGTTGGATTTCAGCCGCGACTGCAGCAGATTCAGCAGTTTCAGCAGTAACAGTTCCTTGATCCTCAGGGCAGACCGATAGTTTCAGGACCTCAGGGTGTTCAGAGGCCACATCATCTAGTACAGCAAGGGAAGGGCCACGGACAGAGCAAGATGTACGCAGTGGGGAGGTAAGGTGCTCGCACCGCTCCACCTATGGTGGAAGGTATGATCCATATTTCTTCATCGCCCGCTTATGTCCTTTTCAATTCTTGTGCATCGTATTCATTCATCGCATCTGCATTCCTCTGCATTATTGGCTTTGAGTCTTCTTTATTGATAGATGAGGTTTCCATGGGTACTCCTTTAGATTCTTCGGTGTTCATCTCATGTATATATAGAGATTGCCTGATAGTTGTTTGTGGTCGTATCCTCTCAGCAGACCTATTAGTTTTTCCGATGCATGAGTTTGACATCATCCTAGGCATGGATTTGTTGTCGACACACCGGGTCACTTTAGATTTCTTCGAGAAGACGGCTACCTTTCGTATTCCCGGCGAGAGGAGCTTCGTGTTCTCTAGTTCGAAACCTGTGCGGACGAGGGACAGCTTACTAGTTTTCTTAGAGTTAGAGTCCTCAGACATGGACGTCAGCTCTATTCTGGTATTTTACGATTATTCTGACATATTCCAGCAGATTCCCGGGTTACCGCCGACGAGAGCGATTGACTTTGGCATAGATCTTGTTCTGGGTACAACACTGATTTCGAAGGAACCATACCGTATGACGCCTGTGGAGCTGAGAGAGCTGAAGGATCAGATTTCCGAGTTGATGAATCAGGGTTTCATTCGACCGCGTACTTCACCGTGGGGAGCTCCGGTTATGTTCACAAAGAAGAAGGACGGTTTGATGCGTTTGTATATAGACTACTGCGAGTTGAACAAAGTCACGATCAAGAACAAATATCCATTGCCGAGGATCGAGGACTTGTTTAACCAGCTTCGAGGAGCGAAGTTCTTTTCAAAGATTGATCTTAGATCGGGATACCACCAGCTGAGGATCATGGCAGCTGATGTGTCAAAGACAGCTTTTCGGACTCGTTACTGATACTATGAGTTTCGAGTAATGCCGTTCGGTTTGACGAACGCGCCCACAGCCTTTATGGACTTGATGAACTGTGTTTTCAGCCGTTTTCTTGACTGGTTCATCATTGTGTTCGTCTGCGACATATTGATCTATTCGAAGACCGAGGTAGAGCACGACGAACATTTAAGGATTGCTTTACATACCTTGCGGGATAACACACTATTTGCTAAGTTTGAAAAGTGTGAGTTTTGGCAGCAGGAGGTGAAATTTCTAGGACACGTGGTGTCTAAGTATGGAATTGTAGTAGATCCTTCCAAGGTTGCAGCAGTCGCAGATTGGGCACAACCGACGAGTGTTACCGAGATTTGCAGTTTTTTGGGTTTAGCGGGTTACTATCGTAGATTTATCGAGGGGCTTTCACAGATTACAGATCCTTTGACACGTTTGACACAGAAGGATGTTTGGATTGTTTGGGATGACCGATGTACTTCAGCATTTGCCGAGTTGAAGAACAGATTGACGACAGCACCAGTTCTGATCGTTCCATCCACTGGGCAGAGATATAGAGTATACAGTGATGCATCGCTTAGTTGGCTTGGTTACATTTTGATGCAGGAGGGAAAGGTGGTGGCTTACGCTTCGAGACAACTTAAGGTACACGAGAGGAATTATCCTTTTCATGACCTCGAGTTGGCAGCGGTGGTTTATGTGTTGAAGATCTGGAGACACTACTTATATGGGGAGAGGTTTGAGCTCTTCTCTGATCACAAGAGCTTACGGTATCTTTTCTCGCAGAAAGAGCTGAACATGAGATAACGTAGGTGGATGGAATTTCTGAAGGACTACGATGTAGATTGGCAGTATCATCCGGGGAAGGCAAACGTGGTGGCCGAGGCTTTGAGCCATTTACCTAGGGGATTACTTGTACGTCTGATGATTTGTAAGTGGACGATGCTTGGTGATATCGCAGAGTTCAGGTTGACTATGAGCTTACAGACTACGGGTGACCTTATTGTAAATCTGAGAGTTCAACCTTCTTTGATTTCACGGATTATGGAGGTGCAGCAGCAGGACGATAGGTTACAGTCTTGGGCTTCAGACGACACCTGACCTGATTGGACAGCTAGTTCAAATGGCAGCATCAGATACAGGGGTAGATTATGCATGCCAGATTCCGAGGTACTGAAATGTGAGGTTCTGAGTGAAGCTAATGGTTCGAGATATACTATCCATCCAGTTAGTACGAAGATGTACCAGGACCTGAAGAGACATTTTTTGTAGGATAATATGAAGCGTGAGATAGCTGATTTTGTTTCCAAATGTTTTACTTTCCAGCAGGTGAAGGCCGAGCATCAGAAACCGGCGAGACAACTTAAACCCTTACCTATTCCGGAGTGGAAATGGGAGCATGTGACGATGGACTTCATATCGGGTTTACCGCGGACGAAGAAACTACATGATTCTATTTGGGTGATTGTGGACTGACTAACCAAATTGGCGCATTTTATTCCAGTTCACATGACATTCACAGTAGATTATTTAAGCAGGATATATGTGAGGGAAATTGTTCGTTTTTACGGGGTTCCAGTGTCTATTGTGTCAGATAGAGACGCCAGGTTTACCTAAAAATTTTGCCAGAGTTTTCAGCGAGCTATGGATACTAGACTAGATTTCAGTACAACATTTCACCCTCAGACCGACGGTCAGACAGAGCAAGTTAACCAGATCCTTGAGGATATGCTTCGAGCCTGCGTTTTGGTCTTCAAGGGCAGCTGGGACGAGTACTTACCTTGGGCGAATATCTCGTGCAACAACAGCTTTCAGTCGAGCATCGGGATGGCACCATATGAGGCTTTATATGGTAGACCATGCAGATCACCTTTGAGTTGGGCAGAGGTTGGCGAGCAGAGTTTACTGGGGCCAGACTTAGTTTGGGAGACCACAAAGGTAGTTACTATTATCAGAGATTGACTACGTACAGCTCAGAGCCGACAGAAGTGTTACCCCGACATCCACAGCAGACCGTTAGAGTTTCAGATCGGAGATCATGTTTTGCTAAAGGTTTCACCGATGAAGTGCGTGATGCGTTTCAGCAAGAAGGGGAAGCTAGCTCCGAGATATATTAGGCCGTTTGAGATTCTGGACAGAGTTGAAGAGTTAGCGTATCGGCTAGCATTTCCGCCGCAATTGAGCAGAGTTTACAGCGTCTTCCACGTTTCTATGTTGAGAAAGTACGAGCGGGATCCTACTCACATGATTGATTGGGGACCGATAGAGGTTCAGGGCGATGCCTCATATATTGAACTTCCGGAGTGCATTTTGGATCGGGAGGAGAAAGTTCTTCGTAGCAAGGTTATTCCGTTTGTGAGAGTCCAGTGGAGTCACCATGGACCAGAGGAGGCTACCTGTGAGTTGGAGGCCGATGTGAGGAGACACTATCCACATTTATTCTCAGGCTGAGGTATGTGTTTAATTTCGAGGACAAAATTTTCTTTTAAGGGGGTAGATTGTAATGACCCGTATTTAATTATTTCTAATATTCACTCTTAATCCTATTCTTAATCTCATTGGCATATTAGATTCTTTTCCTTCACGTTAAGTTTCGCATTCATTTTCCGAATGTACTCTTTCATCCATTCTACTCATCCTTTATACATCCATTTATTCCTTTCAGTGGTCTAGTATTAGATTCCTTTAGTTATTTTGGGCGGTTTGGAGGTTTTTTGGAGTTAGAGGTGGTTTTGTGGTGTTGGGAGCCTGTAGAAAGTTTTGTAGTAGTATTTATGTGTTGTGTGTGTGATTTGGGGTGGTTCCGGCGAACCGTTGGAGTGGCCTGTGGATTTCCGGGGTTGCCCGAGGAAAAGACTCCTTTTTGGGGGCTTAGGCGTTTTGGTTGCCGAGGGGCGGTAGAGGTAGTGTGTTCACCTTGTGAACCTTTCTTGGGTTCGTAGAAGTGTTTGTGTGGTGGTGGAGGTGGTCCGTGGAGTTCCGGGGTGGTCGGTGGTGTCTCCCAGCAATTCTTTAGCTTTTCTTGTAAGTCCAGTTTTTGAATAGACCAGTTCTGTTCGAACAACCCTGCAACATTCTATTCGAACAAGCCTTGTCCTATTGGAACAAGATCTTCCCTATTCGAACAGAGGCGCGATTTCAGCTGCGTCTGGGTCTATATACTTCATTTCTTCATTCCTATCTTCACTCTTTCACCTTTCCTCTCCCTAACCTTTTCTTCTCTCCTCCTCACTCCTAATCCAGCCTTCCTCTTCGCTCGCAGATTCTTCCTCAGCTTCATCGCGATCTCTTCTCCTATCCTTGGTAAGTAATTCCCTTATTCCTTTCTGTCAATTTCGCATGATTTGGCTTAGGGTTTGATTTCTAGGGTTTGAATTTTATTCTCGTTTCCTTAAATTGTTGGTTGTTTGTTGTTCCTAGTGTGTGCTAGATTACCAGCGCTCCATTTGCTTTTCTGCGGATCGTAGTTGGGTTTCCGGGTTGGTTTTCCGCTGGACTCGGGATTTCCTTCAGGCGAGTTTTCCCTTCATTTCTAAATTCCTCTACTAGTTAATAGATGCTGATTGGAGTAGTACTCTGAGCATAGAAGTGTTGTGATCAGTTAGGGTTTATTTTCATATTACTTCTCCGTATATTTGTTAACTCTTTAGTTACTATAGTTACATTGGCTTTGGGTTTTGCTAAAAGTTGTTAGTGTAGTAACTAGTAGTTGCATTCTTGTTGTTGAGTTCAGTCTTCTAGAGACTAAGGTTGTTTAGTTATGACGACGGTTAGGTTGTTGTTTCATCGGTTTAGATGTACAACCGAGTCATTAGGCATTTTGTTTAGGATTATTGCCACGCTCTTCTGTAGGTGGTTATCCTATGTTTGTTTGCCGGGTTCATGGCTGTTACATTGTAATCCTCGAGATCTGTTGCATCTTTTAAAATCATGCAAACTCTTTTAACTTATTGAGATCGGATACATAACAAAACTCTACATTGCTTGACCTCCGATAGGATCGCAGGAGTCCTACATCGAGTTGAAATAGTAGGTGGGTCCAGGATGGATACTATCATACCTTATAAACCTATCCAGGAGTGTGGGAAGGTATGAGAAAGTATTTACAATCCAGTACAGGGCTTAACCTTGAGGTTGAAACCCCTCGGAATGAAATACAGTTCGGACATTGGCTCCGTGGGTTGAAAAGCCCGGAACACTTTGATCAAGTGAGTATCCACTAGCTTGGTCGAGCTTGACAAAAATCGTACCCATTGTATCCCTTTAACAGATCTCTTTAAGACAAACATGCTAGCGGTTGATCAACCATTCTAATAATAGGATTGCATCACTCTTTTAAACATCAATTTATTCAGTATTTAGAACTTAGTTCATCACATCATTAGCATATCATTGCATCATATCCTCATGTTACATTTCTCTCCTTCTCTTAAATTCCTTATTCTTACTCTGGATACTCTTATATTTCCTTTATGTTCTTACTATCCATTATGTTTCTTATTACTCTACTACTTGGATCATGAATCTATTAGTTACTATTATTCTACATTAACATACTCTATCTGTTTCACTTCACTCTTTTTATCTGTATCTGTTTACTAGTATGTTATTTTGACTTGTTGGCTATTCAGTGAGCCGTGGTTTTGCTCACTCTCGCATTGTTTCCCACCTTTCAGAGGTTGAGTAGTTTGAGTTGCTGAGAGCCTCAGCAGTATTTGGAGCAGTTGACGCTGCCGACCAGTTTTAGTTTAGACTTTTATTGTTATCTCAGCGTATGTTGTTGTACCTTATTTTGGACATTGTATATATTTCTGTCAGATATGTATATATGTTTTTCGCTTCCGCTATGTTGTTATTTCATTTCTTTACTCTGATGATTATCGTTATATGTAAATAGCCGACCTAGAATTTGTCTACGGCTTGGCTATTTATGGGGTAGAATCTTTGGATTCCCCGACCTGCACTACTTAGAATCTAGTAATTGGTCAAGCTACCGATTACCGGATTTTGGGGCTTGATACTTCACTAAGTGACACTTAAACCCGTATCACTTTATTTTAGTTAGTGCAACAAATAGATACCATTTGAATGCCTTTATTATTAATTGTATCATGAAATGAACAAATATGATATCTATTGTCCCCCTTATTTATTCTCTCACATAACTGTTTATTAAATTTCAGCTTGCATTTTGGTTTTGTCCAAATGAGGTATTCGTTGCATATTATATAAATGTAGCTATCCTAATAATAGTTTCTTACACGAGTGATTTTTTTTTTAGTTTTAGGATACAACCACCATCACGATCGATGTCATCCTTATTAAACCCTATGGAGTAGTCGCCTATACCTTCGCGTATACATGTTGGGAGATCGCATGAGAATTTCGATACATCAGGTGGAGGTAGTTCTATAGCATTTTATTCTCTACTTAGAGCAATACTACATGAAAATGGGTAATTAACAACGATTATATATTGTTAATTCATGATTAATGTCGTAGATATGTCATTTTATGACAAAAACTGTCAGTTCGTTATGCTAATCCTAACCAATATATTTGTCATAGTTTAATTTTTTCATTCTTAATACTTAATTTTCTCCATAGGTTCTTCGAAAACAAAGATACGTTTGAGGTTTTCATTGCTAGGGCATGTTGTTGGAAAGAATTCAACCAAATTTATGTCCCGTTTTGGCAACCTAGTACGAGAACATATTCCTCCATTTTATCCAGATTGACAAGCCGTTCCTCTTAAGCTCAAAGATACCATTTGGGAGACGATATGTGTAAGTTAAAACTAATTATGCTACTATTCGTGTATTGAATAAATGTTGTTATTTTGTTAATGATTATACTTTATACTAATAACATGACGAATATGTACTTCCTCAAGAAGGAAAAAGAAAACTTATGAAATCAGCTAATACCATGTGGAGAAATGGAAAAAAAAATACACTTAGGAAAAAGTACGATGAGTGCGATAGAGATGATGAAAGGAAGAAGAACTGCCCAAAAAAGACTAAACGTGAAGATTGGGTTCGATTTGTTGACCTTACTTCTACAAAAGAAGTTAAAGCTAGTCGGGAAAGGAACAAGATAAATAGGTCAAAGATGTTAACCCCTCATTCGACAGGGAGAAAGGGGGTATTCAGAGTAACTGATGAAATGGTTAGCTTATTTTATATGTTATGAATTTTCCTATGTCTTTATATATGATTGATGGTAACTTTGAGTTGTCTTCTAGTTGTTCTTAATAGATGGAAGTGGATCCAACTATTACTAGGTCAAATTCCTTCTTAGTTGGTCATACTCGCAGTGATGGGACCTTCCCTACGACATTCGTTGAGGAAAAACTGGTAAAATTTCTATTCACACTCTAGATTTTCATTTGGATTTTAAATTTTAATTTTTTTTTAAAGGAAAACAACTTTTTATTTCCTTTCCATTCACAAAAAATACAAATTTTCACAATTTTTTTTTGGGTTAAGTGATATTTATTGTTGTGAAAAAAAAGATACAAGAAGATAATATAAGCCTGAGTCCCTAAGCAAAATAATACAGTCACTTCCTTATACTTGCAATCCCCATTTTATCTATAAAAATAGGATGCTCTTACATTCCTAGGTAAGCTGCCAACCTCCCAATATAGTTTAGAAATTTGTTGACTCCCTTCTTTTGCCAACCCATCTGGAGTACTATTACCTTCTTTGATAAACATGCCCTACTCTGATATTGAAAATAGACCCCACTGCTGTTATTTTTTCCCATATGCTACTGAACCCAGTAGATACTCTCCCAGACTTGTTATACCATTTAACAACTATTTGAGAGTCTACTTCCACCTTTAAAGGCTACCATGAGAATTGCTTGCAAAATTGGAGTCCAATGAGAGAAACAAGAAGCTCTGTAGCCGTATTAGAACCATAATCAAGAGCAACAAAATTGGAGTTCAATCGTTTCCGGAGAACTACATATAGTACTTGGGATATCACAGTAACCATCATCCAAAACTTCTACCGTTAGAGGATGACCAACAATTTCTTTACCATTCAATTTGCTCATGAGAGAAACCAGAGGCACGTGTTTCCTTCGGTAGCTCCCTTGTACTTCCAGATTAACATCAACCGACATACCACCCCTATAGGCATTTCTGTTATGTGGGTTTGGAATCTGAAAACTGGAGTAATTTCTGAAATGAGGCCGGCGGTGGTGAGGCCCACTGTACAAATAATTAGGCTACATTCTCTGGGTTTCTGAGAGTGAAATCGAATCGCTCCAATGACAAGAGCCATTTCTTTGTTCTTTAATTCTTTCAGATTATTTTAGTTTCACAATTTTCCGACCAAAGTATGTCTTTGGAATCTAATGATGATCTCCATGATTCTGGACCTTTCCCATTTTGTTTACCATGGATTCTTGAGTTCCTTTTCCTCTTCAGCTGCCCCTTTAAAATACTTTAATCTACCGCTTCATATTCATTAATATAAATAGCAAAGCTAGTAGAACCACCAGAGTCGTCAGGTGGTTCATTGCTTAAGGATATAGACTCACCTCTACATGTACTAGATTGCCTTCTGAGGACACCACATTCCAGTCTTTTAGATGCAAAAGATGATATTTCAGAAGAACCTTCAGTCTATTTTTCTTCCTCGACGAATGGCACATCAAACAAGCTATCTGAACGGCAGTTCTCACAAAGTTCAGACTTTCGGGAAAGTTTATCATTCTTCATTTCAAGATGAAAATTGGTAACATCAACTTCTACATCACCAATGTGATCAGAAGCATTTATCGAGTTATCTTTCTCATATGAATCCCCAGTAGAATCTGAATTATTACTAATAACAGCTACAATGTTTTTCTTTCTCGAGTTAATAGATTCCAATATTCCCTGAAGAGGAAATTGATTCGGGCTTGCATCCCCGTTGTAAAAAACAGGAACAGACACCATAACTGAACTCTCCAATACCTGTCTCAGTTGACGGCGACGACATTTTTTCTTCAGAATTTCATGGGCATGTGCAGCTTGAGATGGTCTTTTTTTCAGAGATATATAAGTATCCCCACTGCTGTGTCTGAAACCACCATTAGGCAAACCACTGCCTAAACTTGACTCCATCAATGAAGCATTGTCTAATTGAAGTGGCTCATGCGACAACATTATATTTTCCTTCCTTTTTGACGGTGAACCCGTGCCTAGATCTTCAGGACCTCTCATTCGCTTACTCCCTTCAGACCCATCATCCTCTGAATCATTAGGGGTTTTTAGTCTCTTTTTCGAGTTCCCCTTAAGAATATTGACTTCCCTAACCATATTCTCGTGTATTTTGGAAGGACGAGACATATTCTGTGGTTCTATAATCAATGGACCATTTTTTATGTCATCTGAAGTACTGATTTTGGATCAAAATTCTTCATGTCCTTTACCATTTTGAGCACTTTCAATTTTAAGGGCATGAAAAATTGCATCTTCTCTACGAGCATATTTCACAACTTTCTGATTAAGAATATTTGCAGAAGCTTTGCTTTATCAATACATTCATCGTACTTGCCACATCGAAATGCTTTCACTCTCTTTGATCTCTCAAGATTATACCAGTCCCTGATGACCAAAAATGATGTCTGATCCAACTTTATAAAAGCAGCCATAAACTAAGCAACTTTATGCAATTAGTAAGCTAAGCGTAAGTGCATCATTAAAAGGCTCTCTACAATCTAACATAGGAAGATCTAAGCGCGACTTGCGTACGCTAAAAGAAGAATTAAAGACAAAGGAAAAGCAAAGGAAAAACCTCAGGCACTAGTTGATGCTTTCTTTTACAAGTGGTGAAAGCCATTAGCCTTTCAAGTATTAAAGAGTAGTTTAGAAGAATTACACTTCAGTTTACAAATACTAATCCTGTCTACAAATACTAATCCTGCTTCCAAATGGCACACCGTACCCTCACTTCAGTTTTCTTTCCAAGCCCCACACATCCATTTCGTAGACTCAAAGTCCCCCAGAAACCTTACCCGAACGCGCTGACCCGGATAGTATGGGTACTGTGAATCATCAATTACACTTTGAGATATGGGTACTAGTGTCTCCGAATCGAATGCAGTGATCTCACACTTTGGCCCATCATCAAACACGATGGTGACACGATCAATTACTTTGTTCACCTTACCAAGCCATTGCCCGTGAACTATGTAGTCTCCCGCCACAAAAGATCAGATCTTTAAAAGAGTCCTGGAGTTTACTTCTTTTACAGCTTTACCATAAATATTTTCCAAGTCTACAACCATATCTACTTCTGCCACTCTACCCAACTGCCCATACGGGTCATTCACGGAGCATACGGTGTCCCCGTATAAGAACCCTCTCTCAAATGCAAGTAGGTCATCAATCATCCCAATGCTCTGCTCCAAGTTTGAAAATATAATTTGTGCTTGCCCTCCATACAGAGAATCAATGTCATCAAAACAATCACTGTCACTGTTATCGCTAAAATTGCCGCAGTCCGAGTCACTATGGAACATCTCTATTTCTGGGTATCTCAGTGGCATTAAGAAATTGAATCAAATTGTTGCTTCTTCACTTCACATTCAACTTAACAAACTCGAGCGATCTTCAAATAAATGACACCCGCAGATACAAGATCCTCTTCTTGAGGTAAACGACTTAAAGAATGAGCAGAAGTACCATCAAACATCTTTGTTCAAATACCAAATACCAGATACCTCAAACATTTGAAGACAACCCTTATATGATACTGATGCAGGGTGCAGCAAAAAAAATGTTCCCAAGGACGATAAAAGCTGGTAGTTTAAAAGGAGGTAGCTGGACTTGCGTACGTTAAAAAGAGTAGGGTTTTATCCTTTTCGTAGTTTAGAGGTACCGCTTGCTTCGAACCTGCGTACGCAAAACTGGGGTGTTTTCTTTACCTTTCCCCGTAATGTCTATTTTGAAAAAGGCAGTTTAAAAGTAGTTAGGGGCATTTTTCTTTCTTGATCTTTTTAACTAGATTTTTTCTTTTTACGCAAGTTGCTTTTCTTTCATTGTTTACTGGCTTCCAAACTACCATCAACTATTTAAAGCTTCTTTTCCGCAGTACGCAGGTCTGTTACAAAATAGCTCAATAGTTGCAGGCTTCCAAAACTACTTTCCACCGTCTTCTTTTGCGGCTTCCAAACTACTCCGAGCGAACTTTGGCAACCCCACAAATGACCTATTTATAACACCTATAGTTGGTGCTAATGCAAGCGTTGAAGCTACAAAGTCTAAGCCGACGCCTCAATCGCCAAAGCCAAACAAAGCGCTGATCCAATCTGTCAGTGTTTAGCATAAAACCAGTTATTTCCTACAATTCTTCAGACAACAGGATAATGTCAAGTACCATAAACATAACTCCAGCCCTCATCCCACCTAGATTATCAGCCACTGTATTAGTTTCATTGACGATGTGGACCATCTAGAAAGACTTAAACTCTTTAATTGGTTTTATCTTCCTTCTGAAAATAGAGTCCGTTCCTAAGCACACCCTTTTGCAATTAGTATTCTTTGCCAATGTTAAGCCTGATAGGATCCCTTATAGTTCATGAGCAGGTACTGAAATGGTAGTATAGTCCATCAGTATCATAATACTCTCCTATTCTAAACAAAATACAGATTTTGCTCCAGAATAAGTAGAACTTTGATGCCTTCAGCTCCAATCACAGGCAACTTCTTTAGCTCAACGATTAATTCTTCTCCCAAAAGCCTCACACCCCAATTTTTCTATTTAAGCGTTCCGCTACCTGGAAATGGGAGCTATTTAAGAAGTAACCAATCTGTATAAAAAGTGGAATCATGCAATGTTGAAACTCTGCATTCTGTGTTGCCTCCAGCACTTTATCTAGTTTACCGAGAAAGAGAATTTATTTTTGATGAATTGAGTAATACAATAAGATAACTACTGTCTAAGTATAATTGATATAGCTTTAATTGATAATTTTAGTATAATTTAGTTTAATTTTCTATTTTCAGATTGCAGTAAAAGATATTATCACGAAGAATCCACAGTCTAAGTATCTTGATGTTGACCATGATCCTTTAGCTCAAGTATTTGGTCCTGTGAAAAAGGGGTGTGTAAATTTTATGAGTCCGGATGTAACCAAAAAGTTTATACAGAGTACTGAGCTATTGAGGGCACACATTACGGAGGATAAGGAATCTAATATTGATTTGGAGAACTGTTTTTCCTAATACAAGGCCAAAAATGATGCTAAGTTTGTGAATTTGAAAGACATGGTAGCTTCTCCTAGATCATCTGGATGAGCTACAACATCAACTGAAATATCACGAGTATGGATAAATTATCAAGTTTTTCCTTTAAATTGTTGCTTTTCCCTTCATTTTTGGAAAATAACAAATCCATTCATCAATGATAAAATTTGTAATTTTTTTACGAAAATTACTGATAATTCTACAAACCTGAACACTTAATGTTTTTAACAAAACAAGTATCTAATTTGCTATTTTTCATTATGCACATATAATACTAATATTAGTACTACATGCTTTATATTGTAGATTTCTACGCCTCTTTTGTGAGAAGAGGCAGTTGTTCATTTCCTGAACTTCCATAAGCATATTACTGCCACTGGGAGGGCGTTAGTACTTCATGGTCTCCAAGAAAACGAGAAGGCATTATATGAGGTTATTGTTGATATAATTTTTGAGGAAAATTCTCCGGCCTTTGGTCAACGTGGGGTTTTCTTTGACGAACGTTTAATTGGCATGATGATCAAGTACCCGAGGATTCTTCTGCGTTTTTCCTATTAGGTAAATGTTCTTATAAACTGTAGAAATAATTTGTAAAGAAAACCTGTAATTAGCTTTCCCTTTCCTTTTAGTAATTCAGAACAGCAGCTACAGTACTTCAAGCTGCTACAGTACTTCGATCTGATACAGTAACTTCGAATAACAACAACTACAATAACTTAAAATAACAAGTTCGATACCACTAATGTTAGGTCAAAGCAACAAAGACATTCGATCTCATGTAAATAACAGCAGCAACGACAATTTCGAACTTTAGAACAATAACCACGATTAATCTGAAAGAGTAACAAGATGATTAACGCTCGAGGCGTGGGTCACACTCTCTTTAAAGAGTATCTCAAGTACTCTCCCAGGATACAACGAGCATATATAGAAGCTTCGCTGGAAGTCTACGTAAAAAATTGAATGAGTTTGCACCTCAAGTATGAACCGTTTTTAGAGAGAGAAAGAGAGAAGACGATGAACAGTAGTTTTGTGCTGTATATTGATAGTAGGAGGAAGGAAGGTATTTATAGATGTAAACACAACGGTTATCATCACGTCTCAGGTCCATAACGTTCTTTGAATGCATCTGTTACTCTTTGAAGATCAGGTCTTCTAAAGGAATAGCCATTTGAAGAATGAAGTAGATAAATGACCCACTTTAAATGATAACAAAGGCCTCAAGCCCATGCCCAAACTTATTTGGTAAAATAAGTTTTTTAAATTACCCAACAATCCCCCACTTTTAAAAACTCTCCGAATGAGAAAAGAAACGAGTTAACGGTTTTGATATATAGAGATGTACATAAGTAAAGGTGTCCTTAGACTTGAACCTTTACATAGTGGACAATTCTTAACGTATAAGAATAATAAGTTATCAGAGTCTTGAACTCATTATTCTCATTTACACAGTGAGGAAAACCGCATACAACCCTACAAGGTGCAATTTCTAAATGCCAGCATATTTCGGTCATGTGCTTAATCCCAGTATAGGTGAAGGCTTTTGAGAAGTTAGCCTAATTTCTCATAGGAAGCGTCCGCACTTCCACAATCACCTTGGTGAGTCTATGAAGAGTGTTCTTGTAGCTAAACACCCCACTCAAAGAATGAGATATATAACTAATTAAGAGTTTAAGAAACTCAGCCTAGTATTCGCTTCAAGATATCATGTATATTTACATTTATGTACAACGAGATGAACTCTGGAGTGACAAGCTCCTTATTTGCATGATTTTATATCACAGTGATTTGTTTTCCTCATTAAACCTATTTCTTAGGATTTTCAGTCATCTAGGTTGGGTTCCCACCACTTGTAATTCTATAATAGGCTTTAGCCCCATCCCTAAGAATGTGCTCCACACTTTGTCACGAGACAGTCCTTTCGTTAATAGATTTGCCATGTTGTTTTCCGATCTTATAAAATCTATTGTAACAGTACTAGATGTGAGGTAACCTCTCATCGTACTGTGCTTGCGACATATCGCTAACTTCTTACCATTATAGTAATTATTCTGTACTCTGGCTATTGCAGCAGTACTATCTGAGTGGATCAGTATTGGCGGTATAGGCCTACTCCATAAAGGAATATGAGACAAGAGGTTTTTCAACCAAGTTGCCTCCTCACTAGCTATAGCTACTGCTACTAACTCAGACTCCATAGTCGACTGAGCTAGAATTGTCTGTTTCTTGGATCACCAAGAAATCGCCCCTCCAGCTATACTAAACACGTATCCGCTGGTGGCTTTTGAATCATCTGAAAATGAATACCAATCTGAATCGCTAAAACCATCAAGGACCGCGAGAAACTTTTGATAGTGTAAAGCAAAGTTCATGGTCCATTTCAGGTACCGCATAACTCGATCAATAGCACCCCAGTGGGCCAAACTTGGTTTACTTGTAAATCTACATAGAACCCCTACAACATAAGTTATATCGGGTCTAGTACAGTCCGTAGTATAGCGAAGGCTACCAATAATACTTGCGTATTATTTCTGTCTAACTGCCTTCCCCAAGATCTTTAAAAGTTTAACTTATGGATCACAAGGAGTATAAGCAGGTCTACGGTCAAAATATTTGCACTTCTTCAAGATCTTCTCAATGTAATGAGATTGATCAAGAGTAATACCAGTATCTGTGCGTGTGATCTTCATGCCTAAAATTATATTAGCCTCGCCTAGGTCCTTCATATCAAAATTATTGTTAAGCATGGTTTTGATCTCTAAAATGATATCAAGTGTAAAACCAAAAATAAGTAGATCATCAACGTATAGACATATCATAATACAACTTTTACCAGATACTTTATAATATACGCATTTATCAACAACGTTAATCGTAAAACCATTGTAAGAAGTAATTGGTCGATTCTGTCGTGCCACTGTTTTAGAGCTTGCTTTAGACCGTATAAGGTCTTATTCAGCTTGCAGACTATATGCTCCTCACTAGGTACCATGAAGCCTTCAGGCTGATCTATATATAATTCCTCTTCAAGCTCTCCATTTAAAAGCACAGTTTTTACATCCATTTGGTGAATAAACAAATCGTACACGGCAGCAACGACCAATAATACTCTAATGGTTGTCACACGAGTAACTGGGGAATATGTGTCGAAGAAATCAATATTTTCCTTTTGTACATATCCCTTTGCTTCAAGTCTTGCCTTATATTTATCTATAGTACCATCTGGTTTAAGTTTTCTTTTTAATATCCATTTACACCCAATAGAACGACTACAAGGAGGTAAGTTAACTAAGTCTCAGGTTTTTTTTGTAGTAAGAGAATCCATTTAATCATCAATGGCCTCTTGCCACAAATCAGTGTCACTTGAGGTTAACGCTTCCCTGATAGTATTGAGGTTCGATTCTAAGGTATGTACAACAAGATCATTTCCAAAATCCTTTGCAATCTTTAAACGTTTTCCTCTACGAAGTTCTGGGTTGTATCATGAGAATCAACAGCTCTAGGAATGTTTACTTGAGGTATATTAGGGGTCGAAGATGTAGAAGGTTGAGTACCACCACTACTACCCCCACTGTCCCTCAGTAAGTAGGGAAACTTGTCCTCACATAAATCAACATCTAGTGATTCAATAATTACATTATTCTTAATATAAAGAAACCTGTAAGCTTTACTGTTAATAACATAGCTAATGAAAACACATTCTAAAGCTCTACTAGCTAGTTTCATCCGTTTAGGATCAAGTTTACGAACATAGGCTAAACAACCCCAAACCTTAAAATAGTTAACATTTGATTTTCTTTTTCTCCAAATTTCATAAGGTGACAATTCAGATGTGATATGAGGAATACGGTTTAATACATGTCCAACAGATAATAAGGCTTCACCCCATAAAGATTTGGGTGATCGAGATCAAAGTAAAATAACAACTATCAACTCAGTATAAGTTCTATTTTTACATTCAGCTTTACCGTTAGATTCTAGAGAATAAGGAGCAGTAGTTTCGTGTATAATCCTTAAGGATTCATACAATTTTTGAAATTCATGTGAATCATACTCTGTGCCTCTATCACTACAAAATCTTTTGATGTGTCTATCAAACTGATTTTTCACCTCTGTTACATATGTTCTAAACATATCTATAATTTTACTTTTGTGACGCGTTAGGTAAACCTGAGTATAGTTTGAGTGATCATCTATAAAAGTTATAAAATATTTTTTACTATTTCTAGTTAATGTACCGTCCATTTCGCAAATGTCAGAGTGTACCAAATCCAAAAGTTGTGATTCCCTTACAACACTTTTATGCGAGGTTTTAATAATTTTAGCTTGACTACAAGATTGACATTTATCAAAATCATTTAAATCTACTTTAGGGATCATACCTAGTTTACTCATATTGTGTACTAGCTTCTTGTTTACATGACATAGTCTAGAGTGCCAAATATTAAAAGAAGACAATAAGTAAGCAAAAGAAGATTTATTCATTTCAATACTCAATTTGAACATTCCATTACAAGCAAAACCCTTTCCAACAAAAATCCCACCTTTAGTCAAAATGAACTGATCTGTGCCAATGGTCTGCTAAAATCCTGCCTTGTTGAAAAGATTACCTGAAACAAGATTCTTTCTCATTTCAGGAGTGTGCATCACATCCTTCTGAGTCACTGTCCTTCCAGAGGTAAATACCAGTTCAACATCTCGAGTGCCTAGCACTTTGGTGTAATGGGAATCCCCAAGTAGCACCTTCTGGTCTTCAGTTTCCTTATAGGTCTTGAACCAATTACGTTCATAGCATACATGCCTAGAAGCGCCCAAATAAACCCACCACCCGTCGGTTCCACCGACCATGTTGATCTCCGTGATCATAGCCACTAAGGGCTCTTCGGTAACGTTCGCCTGAGCAACAGGTTTGCGGTTCTGGAAGTTTCTAGATATGCGTCCAGGCATGTTACAGTTGAAGCACATAATGGAAACTATTTCTGTTATTTGGTGGGGCTTTTTGGTTCGTTTCCTTTTTAGGATTCTGGTGTCGGATTACCACCGTTAGGACTGTTGTTCCAATTATCGCCATTCTTAGCCTTGAAAGGCTTCCCTTTAGGTTTCAGATGGACCTTCCCTTTAGCTTGAACCAAAAGGATTTCCTCTTTCAGGTCTTGTTTTCTAGATTCCTCTTCAACCCTAAGGCGAGTAATCAAGTTATCCATGGTAAGTGCCTTTGACTTGTGTCGCAGGATATTTTTATAGTCTTTCCAATTAGGCGGTAATTTGTCAATCATCACGGCAACCTGAAATTGTTCATCAAGAGGTATCCCTTCAGACACGATCTCATGCGCAATTCGTTGCAACTCATGTAATTGGGTAATTACCGACTTATTGTCGACCATAGTGAACTTGAGATATCGGCTTACGGCAAACTTTTTAGAGCCTGCTTCTTTCGTATCATACGTTCTCTGTAATACTTCCCAAATGGCTTTCGTAGTTTCAGACTGTAGATAGTAATCGTACAGTTCGTCAGCTAGACCGTTTAGAATGAAATTATGGCATTTGAAGTCAGCCTCAGTCCAGTTTGAAATTGATTCTAAGGTTTTGTCATATTCGTTTGTAATCAGGTCAGGGTCTATCGCAGGTACAGGAATGGGAGGTTCAATAGAGCATTCTTGTTCTAGAACATAAGCCACTTCCTTAAGTGTGAGATAAAAGAACATTTTGTTCTTCCATCTCTTGAAGTTGAGACCATCAAAAATAGAGGGTTTGTTAGAGTCAAACTTCAGCACTTCTGAGGTAAGAGCCATATTACAAATAGTAGATACTCTTTAAAATTGTAGAAATAATTTGAAACGAAAACCTGTAATTAGCTTTCCCTTTCCTTTTAGTAATTCAGAACAACAGCTACAGTACTTCGAGCTGCTACAGTACTTTGATCTGCTACAGTACTTTGATCTGATACAGTAACTTTGAATAACAACAGCTACAGTAACTTAAAACAACAGGCTCGATACTAGAAATGTTAGGTCGAAGAAAAAAAAAATCAATTTCAGGCAAATAACAACAGCAACAACAATTTCGAACTTCGGAACAGTAACCACGATTGATCTAATAGAGTAGCAAGATGATTAGCGCACGAGGCGTGGGTCGCACTCTCTTTAAAGAGTATCTCAAGTACTCTCCTAGGATACATCGAGCATATACGGTAGCTTCGCCGAAAGTCTACGTAAAAAACTGAATGAGTTTGCACCTCAAGTATGAACCGTTTTTAGAGAGAGAAAGAGAGAAGATGATGAACAATAGTTTTGTGTTGTGTATTAATAGTAGGAGGAAGGAAGGTGTTTATAGATGTAAACACAATGGTTATCATCACGTCTCACGTCCATAGCATTCTTTGAATGTATGCGTTAATCCGTGAAGATTAGGTCTTCTAAAGGAATAGCCGTTTGAAGAATAAAGTAGATAAAAGACCCACTTTAAATGATAACAAAGGCCTCAAGCCCATGCCCAAACTTCAGCCCAAGTCCAAGGTCAAATAATTTTTTGAAATAACCCAACATAATCTCTTGTACATTTTTTGAATTCCTCTTGTTATCCATTTAACAGCTAAAAGTTCAAAGGGGTTTGACCTTTATAATTTATTTGTTATGTTAATTTCTTACAAGGTACTTCCCATCTTTTTGAAGGCTTTTATAATGGATTAATGGCGCTCCCTATTCTTGGACCCGTTTCTAATTTTGAGGTTATGGCTTGAACACCGCTATATTAATCATTTGCTTTTGAAGCCACTGCGCTTTCTTTTTTTATTTCTCAATCCATGGTTTTTTTCGATTTATTATAGAGAACATGTATATAGCTTGTAACCAGCGTACCTGGATTTTTTGGGCCAATATTTATAAGTGAAACATGTTATCGAATTGTGTATATTTGTTTGTATGTGTATACAACAGGTACAATTTGTTTTTATGAATTTGTGGCTATTTTTTTAATTTTTTAAAAAACAAATAAAAGTTAAATTACCACGGACTAAAACAGTGGTAAATATCTTAATTATACTACAGATATTATCCTTGGCTAATAAATTGCTACGGATTTACTCTGTATCAATATAAATTAGATAACCACAGACAAACTCTGTGACAAAAAAATTGCCACGGATTTACTCTATAACAATATAAATTAGATAGCCATAGACAAACTCAGTGGCAAAAAAATTGCCACGGATTTACTCCGTAGCAATATAAATCAGATACCACAGATGAACTCTGTGGCAAAAATATTATCACGCACCATTTGCTACAGACCTCCACCACAGACTTTATCCGTGGTAAAACAACTATTACCACAGATTAGGTCCGTGGTAATTTAGTAAAATTGGTGTAATGTTTTATAGCCGAACAAACATGTATTTCAGTCCCGAAGTAAATAACAAATGGTGTGTTACCATATAGCACTCTAACTAGTCTCAATATACCATGTCAATTACAACTTCAGCTTCATGTTCATCCTTTTTGAACTATTCCATATGCCAAGGATTAACCAAACCATTGGTCCAACCCTTTATTCAGATAACCGCTCCCTCTATTCTTCAATCTCACCCATACTAGAACTTGCTGTTAGAAGTTACATACGGAACTAGCATATTATCCATACTCATAGAACGGACGATCCATATGTTCTTAAAACTCATAACATCATCAATAGTCTCTATGGTGTTTCCTAAACCCACCAATGATATAAATATATCTAACATCAATCCCAATCATTTCGGTGTAGGTCTCGAATATGCATATGAGCTCTCATGTATGAGCTTACATAATACAACTCCACTCGGTAACTATGTATCCATGTAGCCGACTTACATACCAATCTTCAACAAGATCAAATCATAATGAATTTTTATTTTGTATCAAGAATCACTCAATCAAAAAACCAAAGCCACCATAATACAATTAGCTTTTCAACTGGTAAACCAAAACATTTTGACATAAACACCCAGTTCATCTTGTAAGCACTTTACTACAAATTCTATCTTGAACCACCTTGATCAAACTTATTCTCGTTTAACTTGTAAACCAACTTGTAAAGTAAAGAATTTTACCATCGGTAATAGGATTATATCCCATACCCGATATGACGCTTAAGATCCCATCTCATCATCATCCATGGAAATCTCCCACTTGCCCATGACCTCACCAAGTAAGCCACCTTGTAATCATCACCAATACCAGCTAACCACAAGCAATGCTGGGAGTAATGATAACGGGCCACAAGTTTTGAAACCTTGGTTCTTCTTTTCATAACAATCAGAGGATTATACGGTTCTCGCTGGACCTTTTAAACCAATGGTTCTAGCAACATCTTTACAGAGATTTTAACATACTTTCATGACCCCAATTCATCTCCTTTTCTGGTCCGCATATCTATATCTTTGTTCAAAACATCATTATTAGATATCACACTGATAAATGGGATATTTTTCCCATTCTTAGCATCAAAATGTTGGTTACCAAAATCATCTTAAACATATCCAATGAGCATGCTCAAACTAGACATATAATCTAATAATAATCCCCAACTAGGATAGATAAGATAAGTATAAGTGCTTCCCTTCTTTTTTTCGTCCAAGTGATCTCTTATAATAGTCCAAGATCCAATGCATACCAAAGTTCTATATCCAATGCATTTCATACTGTACCTCCTTTCAGTAATCTCACGGACAATACTTTTAGCCACACCAACCCATCGTGGTATCATTGGGATCCTCTCAAGCCTTTTAATCTCAATGGATGCATCAAACAAGTCAAAGCTATCGCTGAAAAATCAATCTCCATCACCGTTAGACCTAAAACACTTCCACATTGAACCCATGTCAATCTCAACCCAAGCTTTCCATCAAGTAAAGACATCAAACTTATCCATTTCATTCTTCAAGAAATGTAAACTAAGCTCTCGTGTAAAATCACTAATAAAAATAACTATGCCATGAAATCCCCTATTGGAACTAGCTCTAGTCGGTTCCCATGCATCATCGTACAGGTGGTTCGATCTCATATTCCATTTTCTTCTCTTTCTAGGAGACTCAACTTTCCTTTTCTTTACCAAGACAATGTCATCACAAAAGAACAAATCTATCAATTTTAACTTGTCAAGTCTTCCCCTCGAAAATAATATTTTCATCCAATATTTGCTCACGTGACCAAGTTTATCGTGTCATGCTCTAGAATTAACCTGCGAAGTAACAATACAAACAATTTCATCATTAACGTTATATACCTCTAAGACGACATCTTTTCTTTTGTACCAAGCTATAGCTGACTCGATAGATTTCTTGGTGATCACAACATCACTAAAAGGTTCCAAAGGGCTCAAACTCGATAGCTGACACGAAATCACATTTCTAGCCATACTAGACACATGTTGCACTGTATTCGAACTTAACGAATTGTCATTCATTAATACAATCTAAACATCGCCATCATCTATTATGTGATAGTACTCATCATTGCTAGGAAATTCGTATTTACCCGATATAATTTTTAATAAAGTATTCAAGTCTAACCTTGACATTTTACAAACACCATATAAGGCAACCAATATGATTCATCCCGAGTACCATGAATCACATTACATAGTTTATCCTAAATTTTGCAAGTCATATTACATAAATCATTAGAAATAAGATTGGAAACATTCTAAGAATTTTTACTATCTTCAAAGAATTCCACTGAACTAGATCTTCTCTTCCTTGTTCATCTTAAATCTACCTACTTATGACCAAATTTACAATAATTATAACAAATATCTTGTTGATCATCCATGTCTTTATGCATTTCTTACTTCTATTCTTAATATCTAAGCCTCTCTTTCCTCTAACTTCAATATCAGAGTAATCACCCGATCATAACAGTGAAGCTCCAAATGGTATTATGCAAGAATTATCACCAAAGATCCTACTACATCCCCGAAAGTAACCTACTTGCAAGAATTTGAAACACTTGTAACACACTTATGAGAATTTAAATTACTCGAAGCTGATTCAAACATCTTTGATAGTTTGTCCAATATTTCTAACACCGTACTCACTTTTGGCAATTGAGAAGAAATAGAACTTGAGAGTGTTGAACAAACTTTACCAAGAATATCTCGATCTAGAAGCTCCTACTCCAAACGATCTGTATCGGTCAGCTTCGTCAAAATCCTTCCTAAATGAAAATCGGAATCCTCCACATATAGAAAATTTAATACTTGCATCTTCCAAATCCTAAAATTCAATCCATTAAATTCCTTAATTATTTATTTCCCATTATCGGTCATCGCTCTAATCATACAAGCCTTAATCTTGTACTCTGATACCAGTTGTTAGGAATTAGGGTTGCTAATCCGAATCACTCACCCAAGAACGATACACAAATACACCAATTGAAAAATTAAGCCAAATCAAACATAACGACTTACCCAAAGGAAGGAAGTGGACCCTTTCGGATAAAAAACCCACTCTCCGCCAGAGCAATTCACTAATTAAAGATTAAAGGTTACAACACTTAAGCTTTCACAAAGTTTTAATGGAGTTTCTCAACCCTAACTTTCATACTATGATTAACCTCACATTTGGTTGTCATCAACTCTAAAGAAATACTCCAAGTATCCCTTATATACTTGGGAGGACATTACATGAGTTATGGCTCAATATGCAAATCACGCGGCAAGCATACGATCTCAAAAAAATCTTTAAATTTTTTCAATATGATGTCTATTCAAATAGAGACAAAAGTTTATTTGAAAAGAGAGGTCTATGCCTTTTTTGTTCGAATAGACTGAAGTCCTGTTCGAACAGAAACATTGGGAAATCATCAAAATGACTTTTTCACCTTCGCTTTTACTCACATTCATCCCACAAACATAATGAACTTCCACGAACACCAAATTTAAATTTATTACGCAACACCCCCATCTGCCAGAACTTGTTATGGATGGAGTATGCTTACCAGTATAACAAATGGTACAACATCTTTGATTGCTCCTTGTTTTATTGGATTATGTCCCTCATCATCACTCTTGTTTCCCTTCCATAAATGTATATGTTGACTCTTACTCTTGTCTTTCACTGGTTCTTCTCTCCTTAAGTAATTATCAACGGATAAACCTATCATTATGGGGTATCGAGTTGTGGTCTCTATTGGACTATTAGTCAGAAGTAGTACCTCTATTGAGGTTGGCTCACCATTCGTTATCGCTACCAGTAAAGTACCACTGTTGAAGTTGGTCACCAATAGTCGTCTTTACTGGTGCAATCATTAGCTAGATTTGAACTCTGGGGGACTGGGCTACAATCGGAGTCAAATCTGGGTTAGTCATGGTTGGATAATACAATCTTAATGATGTGGAATTCATCATGATTGCTGGTATGGTCAATGACGGCCCTGGACTGTCAATCCCAACCGGCAAAGTTGTGGTGGTCATCATCAGCATCGTAAGCTTGGCTTCATTTATCTTAAGTAAGAAGAAAGCCACAGTTGTTGCTAATGATGACATTAGTGCAATATTTTTCAAAGCAGGTTCCATAAGAATGTGGACTGGACCTTGATCGAAAGAAAAGACAAATGGTTGTAGTGACCTATCCCTCGATCTCACCTAAAATTGAGCTGTCGTTAGTTCGAATTACCTTCATGTCAGACTCATCCATTCTCTACACGACTTCTCCAGTCAGCAATACCACGTACTCTGCAAACTGTTGACAAACGTGAGTCGAGCCCAAACTGAAAGACCTGAACAATTCAAAGCTGCCTGTCTTTCACGAACTCAACATCTACTCAGTCAAACAGCCACTAACCACATAATTTGGAGAACAATCTTCAGCACGAAGATGAGTTGCGGAAGAGACCTATATAAAGAAAAAGTTCTAAAAGAGACAAGGACGAGAAGATTACCGGAGATATCCCCAAGAAAACTATATTTTCTAGAATTCTCAAAACTCCAAGATTCTTATTCACAAGATCAATCATTTCTAAATCTAGAAATAACTTGTAATAATATGTCATTAGGCTCAAGAAATAAACGTCACCATTGTAAAAATTATCAACATGAGGTCGTAGTTTTTTACCTATTCATAGGCTTTTCACGCTAAACACCTGTGTCATTTCCTGTTTATTAGATTTTTTCCATAGGTACATTGGTGTAAGGACTAATTCCATGCCATTTCAAGCTCACGAGATTAGACAATTAAATTTGGCGCAATCTATGGGAAAGAGATTCTTTTCACGATATCATAAGGCATTCAGTCAATCTACTACATCATTTCAATCATGGTCACATCCAGGCGACCAGCTACCGGAGTCAAACTCAATCTCTTAGTTGAGCCGCAACAGCTTACCGAGCTACGAGAAAATCTCAATACTGAAATGGAGAAACACAACGAGCTCAAATGATAATTAACTCGCGACCAAGAGTTCCGCGAGATGGAGCTCGACGCGGAAGGACAAGCTCGTTTGACAGTACTCAAACTACATGAAAATCAAGTAACAATAATACAGACTGCCTTCGAAGCTCTACAAGATACTCAGCAGGCTCCTCTAACACGAGATCGTAACCAGGTGTCAGAAGCCTAACGAGTTTCTACACGGGAAAGATTAGGACCTCATGGAGCTGCCAACAAAGCTATTTCTAGATATATTCAGAATGAACCTTAACCTTCCATTCATTTAGGGGGGGAGAAGTTCAATCTGAGATCAGTCGAGGTCACCGATGTTTATACGTAAAGTAGAAGAACAGAGACCTTAGCCTTAAGTTCCAGCACGAGATCGTTTGAGTAAAGATACCGGTACTCATAATCCACAACCTCTCCATCAAGTGACTTAACCGACCCGTCACTATGCCACACATGAGCATATGGACCATCGTATTAAGGAGCTGATTGAAACACATGTTTTGGGCATCATCGACGACATTACCAAGTTACAAGAAAGTCCAATTACAAAGAAATATTCGATATGGATATTCTGAAAGGTTTCCATGCTCAAAAAATTTGCAAATACAAGGGTACCGATCCAAAGGAGCACATTCAACAATTTTGTGACTTATTAAGGTTATATTCCAATCTCAACCCCATTCTCTGTCGTCTGTTGGCCACAAGTCTATAGGAAGAACCACTCTGATGGTTCCACTATCTACCTGAAGACTCCATATACACATTCGACCAACTGTAGAAATAATTCATCAAGGCGTATGCTCACAACAGAGATAAAGAGGAAAATTTGTATTCACTTATCAGTCTCAAATAGTCGCACGGAGAGAAGCTCGAGGCATTTTCAAAAAAAATTTAGGAGCTCGCGCGTAAAGTGGACAATCTAAATCTGAAAATAGTTGTTACTGCTTTTACCAATGCGCACCAGCTCGACTGCAAAGCCAAAGAACACCTCTTCCTTAATAAACCTGCGACCTTGGAAGATATGATCACCAAGGTTAATAGTTATGTCGACCAAGAAAGGATGATGTCCGAAAGATATAAATCTACTAAATTCGTTCTTTCTACGGAAGGTCCATCAGATCGAAACACTGAGCAATAGGAGAGCCAGGGTGACCAAAAGCACACTAAAGGAAACATTGGCAACCCTGGGAATGGTGGCTCACAAGTCAAACCGGTCCTCCCAAAGATGAACGCTTGAATCTCCACAATTTTTCCAATCTACCGTCTCTCTCAACAATTGGAACCAATCGAAAGCCGACCATACTGTATGCACCATAAGGTAAACCATCATTCCATTGACAATTGCTATGCTTTACAGAAGTTGCTCGTATACATTTTCAAAGAGGGATGGATGCTTAAATATATTGTCGACCTGGAATCATACAAGGATGGCAGCTATAAAAAGTAGCTTGAAGTTGTCCAGGTTAAAGATCAAGCTGAGGAGAAGCATCATTATCATATGCACCACAGCAACACGATCGAGATCAATCAGATCACCAGCTCTAAACGATTCATGCACAAGAGACTGTCAGAATACTGTAATCTCACACATCATGGCAAAGAAGCAAAAATTTTGCCTGAGTCGAGCAATCGCCAGCTCGGGATATCATTTGAAGATTGCAATACTAGCCATGTAAATTTTCCACATCATGACGCGTTTTTATAATGCTCAAGATGAAAAAAAATTTCATGCACACAATGATAATCGGTATTGGTAGCGGTATCGAGATCCTCTTCCAAAGTAGTATCGACCAAATGGGATTGGCCGATCAAATCATTCAAAGCGAGACCGATATCAGTGGATTTAATAGTTTCAAAGAAGAGAGAGTAGGGAAGATCATCTTGCCTATTACTGCATGACCAGCCACAATCAACATCATCTTTTATGTGATCAATGCCAAGTCTCGTTATCTCGGGATTATGGGCCATTGCTGGATTCATAACATGGAAGCAATCGCTTCTACCTATCATCAAGCACTCTGCTTCAAATATAACGATGGTATTTACAAGATTAGGGGTACTCAAAAGCTTTCTCGGGCTTGAGAAAATATTGTCTCAGCTATTCTTGATACCTCAGACAGATATGCTGCATAGCAATTACAGAAAGCTGATCACCCCGATGATCAGCCTTCCAGGGAGGAGCCTACAAAATACATTAACATTGATGGACCTAGAAGAGGAACATTCATCAGTACTAAGATGGTTCAGCACAAAAAAGACACTATCATTCAGTTATTGATACTAAATCGAGACATTTTTGTGTGGTCTTTCAAAGAAATGCCTGGGGTCGATCCGGCTATGGCATGTCACAAATTGGTAATTAACATCAGCGCCACCATAGTCAAATAGAAACAATGGCGCCTATCACCACAACTTCGATATGAAGTTAACATGGAGATCGAGAAATTGATCAAAGTGGGATTCATTCGAGAAGCCAAGTATCCGGATTGGATATCCAACATCGTCGCTATCCCAAAAAAGAATGGAAAGGTCCGCGTTTATGTAGATTTCACCGATCTTAGTAAGCACACTCTAAAGGATAGTTTCCCCCTTCCCAACTTCATTAGATCCTAGATTCTACAGCAGGTCGTGAACTCTTCTCAATGATGGACGTTACTTCAAGATACAATCAGATTCCACTCTTGGATGATAATTAAGAAATAACTACTTTCATCACTGAAAAAGGACTTTATTACTTCAAAGGCATGCCTTTCAGACTCAAAAATGCAGTTGCAACTTATCAACGATTGATAACTACTATGTTCAAAGCACATCTCGGGAAAATCGTGGAAGCCTACATTGACGATCTCTTGTGCAAGAGCATACAACCAACAATCACATTTCAGATCTCAACACAATATTCAACATCGTTAAATCTTATTGGATGTGTCTCAATTCTGATAAGTGTTAATTTGGAGTACATTCAGGCCAATTTCAAGGCCACATCATCAACAAGAAGGGGATTATGGCCGATCTAGATCAGATTTTGGCTATGCTCGACATACCATCTCCAAAAATGATGAAAGATGTTCAAAAACTTGCCGACAAAATTACCGCTATCAACCATTTCATTTTAAAATCTTCAGACCGCTGTTACTGGCTATTCTTATTACTCCGTGGTTGTACCAAATGTGGAAAAGTTTAATCAAATATAGAGGTTCAATGGACATCAGAGTGTGAGGTAGCTTTTCAGGATCTCAAAACCTATTTGGGGAAGTCTCCCATCATGAGCACCCCGATAGATAATGAGGAATTGATTATCTACCTAGCAGTCACAAATACTTCACTTAGCTCACTTCTTATTCGACTTGATGGGAAATCGAGAAACCATCACTTCAGCGGAAATGAAGTATTCAAAAATCGAGAAGATTCTTCTCACTCTGTTTTATACTTCACAGAAACTCAAGCACTACTTCCAAGCTCATCCAGTCAATGTCATAACGAACTACCTACATCGGGAAGTTCTATCCAAGAAAGAAAAATCAAGGAGAGTATAACAATGGTAGTCAGTTTGGGAGAACATGATATCAAGTTTGAACAACGTCATTCCAAAAAAGGATAGGCCATTGCCGATTTCCTCACGGATTTTCTAGTGGAAGATCCTGAGTGGAAGGAGCATGATCCCGACCTTTCAGAGGAAGTTACAGAAGATCCACCCCCAATGCATTTGATGAGCGAGTTGAATGGATTACATTTAAAGGGTGGAAATTTCTTACAAATGGATCAGCAGGACCCGCAGTGTCTGGAATTAGAATAGTATTGATTACCCCTTCCAATGGCAGAAATTAAGAAATCAATCCGCCTAGATTTCATGGCCTCAAATAATGTCACCGAATACGAAGCTCTCATTCATGGACTCGATCTTACTCTCGAGCTCGACGTCCCCGAACTCTCAGCTTACAGAGATTTACTACTAATCGTCCACCATTACTCTGAGAAATATAAGAAGAATGGTAAGATGATTGAATACGCAGTCCTCGTTGTAGATAGGATGATTAAGTTTGCGCAAGCAACTCTCGATTATCGTCCTCGAGGCGAAAACAAACACACTGATTCCTTGGCATATCTAGCCAGGGTCATTGGCACAGAAGCTCGATATCTCCAAATTAAAGTAATTTTAACCCCTAACATTGATCGTATTTTTGTATGCACGATCAACACTGGGGGCAATAAAAGGGGAGATGATGATTGCCGAAAGCTTTTCTTAGTTTATCTCGGTATCAATAACAGATGTGAAGGACCACTTCCAGTAGATCTAAAGGAGCGCCGATAACTGATAGACAACTCAAAGTACTACACCAATCAAAAAGATACCTTATATTAGAGTTCAATCGCGGGGCCTTACCTCAAGTACCTCTCCAAGCAGAAAGTAGTCGAGATGCTCCGTAATCTACATAAAGGGACTTGTGGCTCCCATGCCACAGGTCGATCACTGGCAAACAGAGCTATTACGTAAGGAGTAATCTGGCCCGGGATGCTTAAGCAAGCAGAAGAGTACTTACATAAATGTGACGCATGTTAGCGATAAAGAGAAATGATACATGCCCTTGCGCTCGAGCTCCATGCAAGCAAGGTGTTTTGGCCATTTAAGAGATTGGCACTCGATCTTGTCGGCGAATTTCCTAATTCTCCAGGTAATCGCCCCACCTCCTCGTAGTTACCAATTATTTTATAAAATGGGAAGAAGCAATTCCACTTTGTCAAACCAAAGAAGAAGAGGCCATTTCTTTTTTCTTGGAACACATCATCACTCGGTTTGGGTGCTCCCACCTAATTCGTATCGATAATGGTCCCCAATTTGTTAGAGAAAAAGTCGTAGCTTTCCTCAACCTGCACAAGATCATTCACTTAACATCCAATCCCTACAACCCTCAAGGCAATGACCAAGCCGGAATCACTATCAAAACCATCGTGGATGGACTCAAAAAATGGCTACACTCTTAGAAAAAAGGGAAAATGGTTCGAGAGCTTCTTCATGTCTTATGGGCATACCGTACCACTCCACGTTAGCCAATAGGCCGTACTCTATTCCTCATTGCCTATATTACTGACGAGGAAAATGAGCTTGAATTGGCTTGTAACCTAAATTTGATGGTTAAAACCTGGGAACGCGTTACCGCTAGCCTAGGTCGATCTCACCATATGTAGGCCAGTTCGTACACCAAACGAGTCAGAAACCGTACCTTCCAAATTAATGATCTCGTCCTCAGAGAAATACCTCAACACTGCAAAGGGCCTCATGCTGGGAAACTAGTAGACAATTGGGAGGGTCCATTCCTTATCACAGGTCTTTCAGGCCTAGGATCATATTACCTCATGACAAAAGAGGGCGTCCACATCTCTAGTCCTTGTAACATTAGGCGACTGAAACGATATTATCGTTAGGTCCCTCAGTACTACATTTTAATTTCTTACTTTTTTATTCCAGAAGTGATATTTCCATCTCCATCCAATGTACATCCTTTCTCAAGAATAAATGAAATTTATAAGTTTACTCCATACATCTCTCTACTTTGTAGACAGTACATAGATTAAAGCATAGATAATACTAGCTTTTAATCGATAGTTAAATCAAGAATACACTTGGTTTTGCTGACTCTACTAAATCTCCTGCAGTTAGAACAAGGTAGAACTTGTTTTCAATCAGCGGATTATGCCAGACATAAAATAAAGCAAAGGTAATACTTGTTTTCATCTCTTTTAATATGTCTGCAACATTATACCAGTTAAATCAAGAATACACTTTGTTTGGCTGACTTTACTAAATCTCCTGCGGTTAACAAGGTAAAACTTGTTTTCAATCAACAGACTCTGCCAGACATAAGATAAAGTAAATGTAATACTAGCTTTCATCTCTTTCGTCATACCAGTTAAATTAAGAATATACTTGGTTTGGCTGACTCTACTAAATCTACTGCGGTTAGAACAAGGTGGAACTTGTTTTTAATCAACGGACTCTACAAGACATAAGATAAAGTAAAGGTAATACTAGCTTTCATCTCTTTCAATATGTCTACGACATTCTACCAGTTAAATTCAGGTTACACCTAGTTAGACTAACTCTAATCAACTCTGAGGTTAAATTAAAATAAAGGTTATACAAGTTTTCAATCGAAGAGTTAAACCAGACATAAGATTAAGCAAAGGTAAAACTAGCTTTTATCTACCAACATGTCAATGTCACATATTTTATCTTTGTTGGTTATATACAACCACTATAATGGAGTCTGTTATGCTGTGGGGATGTCAGCTTCGCTTACCCCTACAACAGGAGGTCGACTTGCCATGAATTCTTGAGCTTGAGTAATCACAACAATCCTACCCTCATTTATCAATTCATCAGATCGAGGGCCTAAATCCATTTCCATGGAGCTCGTACAATCTCCTTGATCTATATCAACCTTATAAAAACATCCCTTTTCTGACATATAGTCGAACAAGGTATCTCTCTCTAACTCAATTCATTTTACCTCCTCTACAATATAAGCAATCACCGACTTTAGCAATTCTGAATGTCGGGCCTGAGTTATAACTAAGTGAGAAAACACCGTCCTCGACCTCTGAAGGCGATCTTTTAGCCTCTTGTACCGTTCTTCATGTCTCGCCATTTCTCGCTCAATTCGATCTGTAAAAGCTATGTTCTCAATAGATTTTTTGCCAACTTTTGCTGATTCAACTCGATTAATCATCCCCAAATTGATCACCTAGGGACGAAGTAACTCAATCTCTTTGTTCAATTCTTATACATATGGAATTTCTTTAACGATTCATCCTTATTCTTTATAACAATCTCCTTCCCTCAGATAATACGGTCTAGCCCTTTCTCCCTGTCAAGAGCAGAGTCCATCTTTATTTGATACTCCCATAACTACTCAACTCCTTTACGCACATGTCCTTGAATGCAAGCAACGTCCCCCTCTAAATCTCCTATTCGAACTGACAGACTAACGACATCACCTTGAACAAGAGAACCTCTAGCATCATTTTTATTCTTCTTCGAGCTCTCACTAGCTTCGATGCCTCTGACACACAAATTGGCCTGCGTCAGATCGGCTTTCAATTGAGCCACTACCTAATTCAACTCATTACACTTGCGTTGTACCATCCTGAACTCCATATCTTTGGTAGAGAAAGATGTAGCCAATTTTTCGGCTGTAGCTTCAGACGCAGATAAATCTTCTCAACTACCTTTAGTTCGTTAGCTTTATCAGCTAATTTTTTCTTTAATCGCCCAAGTTCGCACCTGCTATTCGCCAGATAAGATCAAATTAGTTCTTGGTCAGATCATTTCTCAAAATAGCTATCAACTAATTTAAATCTTCCTCCGATCTTTATAGAACATGTATACAGTAACGGGCCATGTCAGCCACCCTGCTCTTTGCCGTCAATGATTATTCTCTCATCTGAGTTTCGCGGCAAGTTATTTTGACTTCTCGAGCTATTTTTACCCTTTCTCAATTTTGGCATCCTTCTCCTCGATCTATTGAGTCAGGTCGACAATTGTCTGCGTTGCCTCAACAAACTTGAAGTGTACCTTCACATGTTGATCTTCTCTATCTTTTTTGCCTCTCTCATCTTATCGAACTCCACTGCAAATTCTTGGTTGCATTGACGAGCTTCATCTTTGCGTAAGTGAGCTGACTATAATTCAACCTGAACACGTAGCAGTTATACTATATCAAGTTCAATTCAGTGCAATCAATCACTACATATCACTCACTTCTAACAATATATATATTGTTTGACATCTACTGTAAAAAGCTACTTCTTGACTTAAGGTCGACGTACAATTTCGGATGAATGCTCCATACAAATACTTCCAAGTCTAAGGTTCAAATTCTCTATATGTTTATTTGCTAAAAACTAACATCTTTTACACGCACCATTCTAGGGCCATTTACACCTAAATAGGAAATAAATATTTTGTCCGTCTCTATACTCTATCTATTAATTTGTCCATCTATATTAATGAAGCATACAAATCAAATATTTCTTGCTCTATTCTAACCTACAGCTCCACTTGCGAAGAGAACAGGGATGCTGAGGTTTCTCTCTCCTGAGCAAGGTGAACCTCTAAATCTTTTATTCTAAGCCGTAGGTGCTTCAACATTTGCCTCTTGGGGAACATTCAAGCTAATTTACTCGACATAATGGACTCAGGTAGACCTGTAGAATCCACTCTTAAGGCCTTAGGCGAGTTCACTCACCTTTCCCCATTAGTCCCCTTCTTCTTGCTGCTTTCAGCATTCGTCATTAGCCTCATCAATTGGGATTTCAAAACCTTTTCAACTCAGTTATTAACACTCTTCTTTTTACTGATGCCAAGATCTTCCAATACCGCCATGAGCTCAGTCTCTTCTTAAGCAACTTTATCCAACAATGACTCTTTCCTCGTTACCTACGGCCTAGGACCTATCATACATAAGTCATCAGCATCAGCGAATATCATAAAAATTCAGCTACCTATCTCATACAATATACATTGTTATACTTACGTTTCTTTACAGTTCTAAACAAAAGTTCCATGGGTTCTTCATCGTCTCTCAGAAGACAGTCACCCTTCACCCATATGACATTATCGTTCCAAGGTCGACCCGCTGAGTTCAGATCAAAGAAGTGAGGCCTAGTTGCTTTTGTACAAAAATATGCCGCTTCACTTGTACCAAAATTTTTTACATCGTAAAACTCTAACACATCCCCAGAGGATATCTCCCTCTTTCTACCCTTTCCTTCCCACCGTATATTCAAAGCTTCACAAACACTTATCACCTCCCACATGTTCCCATTCATCTGAACGGGACATGCACTGATAAGGTTCATAATCCCTTTAGCCAGATTGCCAAGGGGAAGACTCAACCCGTACTCTAACTGTGATAGGTAACATAAAAGGCCCTCTGAAAGTTCATTTTGAACATTTCCATCGTAATAATCCATAGAGATCGATTCATCTATACCTCTATCCCTTTTCTCCTTCACCAAATTGTTCAAAGGATAAAAATATTCTTCTCCTATTGCTACAGTGTATCCCTTTTCTCCTTCACCAGACCATTTCAAGCTTGCAAGATTAGGCCATTACAGGGGTGGTACGTGCATTATGTATTGCTGAAGTAAGTAACCATGTCATTGTAGTTATCGCAGAACCAATCACTCCAGTTGATGTAAATGCTTGGAAAATGATGATACATGCTGATGTGTTTATAAAACATGCATATTCATGTTGCTGCTCGTGCCCTTTGGCATATCATGGCTTGTGCCTCGATTTACTAGAGTTATGCCCTCTGGGATGCTATATATGCCCTAAACACTGCCATTCTTGCCACTATATGTGACTTTCATACCTTTCCCTATGCCTGAGGTTATGAAATTTTTGCCCTTCCCGATGCATTGTATGCATCAGCATGCATCTTCATGTTCCTTGTGTGCTCTGTGGCATGCCCAAATGCATTCCATACATTCAAACTGACCTACTAAAACCTTTTAGTCATGTACCACCAGATATGCCTTTCGGTATGTCTTTCCTCGTGCCATTTGAACTAAACAATTTGGTATTATTAAACAGACCTGCGCTCGCCACGTGCCTTATGCTTCTGCCAAGCTGGTGACTGGTGATGGAAACTCCTTTCCTCTCCAATTCTAGCAACTGCAACCACAAAAAAATGAGTTTCCTCATGCCGATTTTAGGCGTCGTAGGCCATGTTTAGACCCTTACTAGCAAATAGATCATTTTCTAGAGTCTATCAAGAATCCTACTTATAAAGAGATTATAATATAGCTAGTTTGCACTCTAAAAGACAGTCTAGCTAGTTTACACTCTAAGAGAATCTAGGTTTTAAGTATGGTTATATTATATTTATGCTAAGACGTTCTAGACTATTGTAGGCACCTATGCAATACATTTTTAACTATTCCATGTGCTTGGACCCTCTTCTCAAAGTTTATGATCAAGTACTTTGAGTTGTTCGGGTCTCTAAGTGCCCATCCTCTACATTAGATAGCTAGGGTGATGTGGTTTGATTATCACCAACATCTTAAAGCCTGAATGAGATGAAAGCTTAACACCAACTAAATCAGGTTATTATAAAGTTTCTCTTAGAAAGGACTCTGTGTTTGGTTTCTCGTAAGCAATACATAATTGGAGTGGTTCCAAGCCAAACACCGACGATTCCTCATCAAACATTATCAAACACGAAGTGGGTTCCTTCATTATTGAGTAAGTCATTGCATCCCCACTCCTCAATTTCTTTATCATCCTCTTCTACATCTCACCCCCATTAATCATATAAACTTCTTTGCCTCCAAAAAATTAGTTATATTCCTTCGAAACTTTCTTAAATTTGGCGAACTCATGATCAGTCATTACTGGCATCGCCTCTCACTCGTCAAGTCAATGATAGTAATCTTCCTACATCATCATCATGGAAAAGTAAAGAATAAAATTCTTAAGATTTTTAACCATGCTCTAATTTTCAAATTTGATGGAAACTAATTATTGCGGAAGATAAATCACACTCTACAATAAACTAAATAGTCCATTTACATATAATAAAATTCGAAGACCTAGGGTTTTAATATTTACCCTAAATATTGCATCTCTCGAAGGTTAAGCATTTTCTCACAAACTCACAGTAACTGAAATCTTAAACCTGACCTTCAACTTAAAGGAGAAGGATTGTTATTATTTCCTAAAAATAGCAAGTGGAGATCATCCTCCCAATTAAATAAATAAACATGAAATTAATATAATTTGAAAAATGCTCTACAACATAATTAATGACTATTATCATGGGCAACGTGAAGTCGACCCCATGACTTATCATGGTTTGTTCCATTACTACTTTATTCATTAAGTTTCATAAGATAATGCTTACATTTAACATCAAATTTTTTTTCACTTTTTTTAATCTGGTCATACTCATTCCAAACTATAAATTTTTTTCCACTTTGCTCTTTTTGGCTTTATTTTCTTCGTGTCCAGTTCTATTTCTTCCACAGAAGTAACATCGTCCAAATCTTCATTATCTGACTTTTCAAAATTTGAAAACAAAGAAAAACATATGATAAAACATGATAACGATATTTTAAATAAGTATTATACAGTTCAAATTTTTTTCAAGCATACATAATCATGCATTTTAAGTATACCCCTTTACATTGGAATCTTCCCAATAAAGTTTTAAATATATAATTTAGTGGTAAGAAATCCCAATTTTAAGCATTCTATTTACACAGTAAGAGAATTTGAACTTTTTAAAATGAAAGATAAAAGTTTAAGCAATTTTTGGCCAATAAAAACAACAATAGATTGATGATATTGATAAACTAAATGGTTTACAGTTTTCTAAATAACCTAAAAATACTTTAGTGCAAAAAGATTCAGATGTGTGGAACTAATTAACACTAAACATTGGAAAACAAAGGCATAATTTATTTGTACAAATGAAAATCAAGATAAGCAAAATAGTATAATAATTGCAAATAATATTAATTTTTGAATATAAAGTATACCCCTAAAAAAATAATGTTCTAAACATATAAAAAAGTTTTACCTGGTTATGAGACTTTTACCTTTTTTGGGAATGAAGCAAAGTTTGAATCCTCCAACGAAAGATCAAAAAAAATTTCGGTCGAAGCCTAGGGTTTCATCAAGAGTAATGGCATTAACTGTAAATTGGTGAGGGGTTTCCCACTATCTTCTAGTAATGGCATTATAACCATGATAAGGTGGGAAAATCTTGGGATTTCCCACTATCTTCGTGTAGTATAGTAATTTATAGTTTTTGAACTTTGGAGAGAAAAGAAGTGCGATATTGCGTGAGATGTAATCTCTAACTCAAACCTGGATATTAGTCGGGTGGACCAGAAACCTGGTATATATATCCGGTTTCTCTAATTAGGTTTGAGCCCTATCATGTCGGGTCAAATTAGAACCAAATTAAAATGCGCACATGATCCGACCCAAATGATTTTGATTCCAGATCAGATTAGCTTGTTTTGTTATTAATTACCACCCCTCATTTGACTAGGTCTGATAAAATATGGTTTATTGTTCAGATGGACCCATGGGTTAAATGAGCCTTATCCATGCACATATGCATGTGCGTAGTATACATACTCATGTGTAAGCGACCACACGTGCATGTGTTTAATGAGTATTGTGCTCGATGACATCATACACATACATGTGCGTTACGAGATGCACTCGCTGACGTCATACGCACGTCACGTAATGTACACTTAATGAGAAAATGAAAAATGAAAAACATAAAGTAAAATGGAACAAACGATTTAGCATGGAAATCCTCTGAATAGGGAAATAACACGACCTCTGGTGATGATTTATGACAATGGATTATTATTAGTTGGTAGACTTATTACAATTTTTTTGAATAATATTGCAAAGATAAAATTATCTTTAGTCAGAGTAATTTCTCAGTACCCTTGTTAGCAAAAGTTTTGACCCTTTTTTAGAAGAAGAGTCCTCCTATTGATAGAGGTCTAGATAGCTTGGGCAATTAGAGGATGTGTCAAACTCATCTCCTTATTTTATGGAATGTGGGAACATGCTTCAACGGCTAGTTTTTCTTTTTCTTATTATTTTATGGAATGCGGTAATGCATTATAATGACTAATTTGACTTGATCTACAATATAACTTAGATGGCTTTGACCATGTCTAGATCTTGTTTGCCTTGAAGTATGATTTGGAGCTTCATTTAAGGTGGAAAATAAGGAACTACATTTGACACCACTATATTCCATTAATTATAGTCGAGTTGAGAAGAAAACTAATTCCTAGACTAATAAGGGCTAAGGAGGGCAGTAACAATAGTCATGAAAGCTTGTTTATTTAGGATATTGCTTCTTCCATTTCTTTCTTGACCTTATTTCTTTGATCTTGTAGCACTTCAATGTTACTATAGATTTCATGCTGATTGTTTCTCATCCTAGTTTGAATTTATGGAACAAAAATTCCAATTTTTAATTGCTTCCTCGATTTTGAGGATTTTCTGTATTTATTAGTGACCATTTAATTTAAGAATGTAATAGTGGCTAGGTATTTTGGGAATTTTATTTAGAGTAAGGATGCTCATAGAGGGGCATCTACTTAGATTACTCTTGCAAAGATAAAGTTTATACTAGTAAATTCTAAGAATCTTAATTTGGCTGAGGGATAATGGGTTACTAAGAAAGAAAGTACTTAGTGATGTTACTATTGGAGATATTTCTTTAAATAATGATTTGGATAGTAAAAGGGGTGCCAATAAAAATTGCAATTTAGATGAGTAAGGAAAAAGTAACAACACCAAAAACCAAAACAAGAGATGGAGAGAAAGTAAAGTCTACCAGTGTGAGAGGGAGCATTTTAGTCGAGGGAGGAAAACGATACGTAGAAAATTTTTATCAAGCCTTTAGTTGGACTAGGCCGAGTTCCAGCTAGGAGACCGAATATTCTCGAGTCTATTGTTTTGAGTGATTCTGTAAAGGGGAAATAAAAAATGGCAACTTCTAATGTAAGGGCCTAATTTTGTAATAGCTTGAAATAGCTTAAAATAGCTCTTACACCAAAAGTACCCGTAATAAGAATTAGTATAACCCAATATAAAAATTGACATAGGTGATTTGCATAGAAACCTTTGAATAGGTAAAAACCACAACTTCGACTTAAGGATTTAGTAACTATAACTTTATTGCTTGAGGCTGATAGATTTGATTACAAGTTATAATCTTTTTAGCTTAAAAAACTTTCATCCCTTCTCCTCAAGAACTTATCCTTTTTATAGACGTTATTCTCAGTTCGTTATCGTACATAAGCACGTTCACCTAAAAATAAGGGTAAGTTGCAGTTAGGCTTGTAACTGTTAGTTCGTGGGAGACAAGTGTTTTTAACTTATTCAATTTCATCTGTAGTTCTTGAACCACGTTCTTCATTAGTTTGTGGTCTTGGTGCCATTGTTGATGGTATATGCCACGTATATATTGCGTGAGTTTAGTATTGAATCAGTTTAAGTTTATCACAGCTCGAGGGATAGGTTCTTATAATTACCCCCACGCAGCTGAAGGAATAGGTGGCATTAGTTGAGATGTGCCCATCAATTTGTGAGTTGGAATTTGGAATATTTGGTCAAAAGTAAATGATGTATTTTGCTGAAATAGATGGATCTTGGAATTGTGAACTATCTGTTAGATATTAGATTGTGGTATTGAATACGTTTGAGGTATTGAGTTGACTGGCATGCTTGGCTATTGGGTTCCTCATTCAATATCTCTTAAGGATGATTGTTTTGAAAATTCTTCCCTGAATTGAATGGTTTATCACTATAAATATTGTTACTATAATGCATGCTATTCATCTATAAGTACTTTTATCCTTTCCAATTCTATAAGCCTTTTTGATGAAACTTGACTAATTGTGACCATCAGAAGTCAAGCCAAGGAAGTAAGGGTTCTTGCCAAAATGTAGAAACTCCAGTTTCGATATTTCAGTACCTAGGTCCTTGATCTCCCGACTCTCATTCCTGCCAGACCTAACATCGAAGGTATAATTCAGCATGAGGGAGTGAAAGCTGATGAGGATTATTACTACATGTACCACTTCAACTATATGCATATATCGAGGCAGCGCTGAATGGAGTATCTACATTTTCTTGCGAAGAATGCCGTTACTAAAGAGGGTAAGGAAGTTGATATCCATGTTTGAATGTACCGCCATTATCCTTCCCGCGATTAGGTTTTGCAGGTGGAGGAGGTGGAAGAAGCTATATGTGTCTGCCACCGTCATTATTGCGGTGGTGGAGGTTTAAGAGGATGAAGCATGCTTTTGTTACAACCATCTTCGTTTTCATATATAAGCTGTTGGTTCAGAAGTGGATGAAGCTGTATGTGTTGCACTTTAAGATCTTGCCGAGATTTGTTAGTAGCTTGTATGACAATCTGAAGGAAGTTTCTATATATTGCTATATTTTGTAAAATACTCTTTAGTGTTAATTTTTGAGCTAATGAAACAAAAAATACCAAAAAATTACTTACATCTTGTATCAGTCTATAAATGGATTATATCAAACTGTACAAAATAATATTATTAGGACAAAATTAATATGTGTTGTGTGACGAAATGTCTGAAAAATTAATATTTGAAATGAAAAAATAGTTAGTTGTTTCAAACTTATAATAAGATGTTCATCGAGATAGAAAAATTGTACTGTGTGAGCTATACTATATGAATGTGCAGCATGTAGGATATTATAATGCAAACTGTGGAAAATAACTTTAAAATTAGGAGAAAATGACGTAAGGTTTTGTTACGTTATGTCCAGGGAATGGGGATATTGACATTGGCAATGTGAAGGTCATAGAAAGAGGAGGTAGTCATGAAGATATTTAACTTGATTTGAGTATATGGAACTGATAGATAACTTTGGCAGTTGGGATGCCTATCATTGAATTTCATGTACAGGTAAAAGGTGCGATTGTAGGTTATCGTACTTTGTGATTATAAATAAGGATGCATATGAAGATGTGAAATGAGCAAACATGGTAAGGACTCGCTTTTAGAGAGTTTGACATGCAGTGGAGGGGCGGGTAGTAATAAAGGTTACTGAAGTTCGTAAAAGTATATTTGGGCGATTGGACTACAATACCAATTTACCAGATTCAATACTTTAGTTGGAGGGGTTGAATGCAAGGGCGAAGGAGAATAAGGCTAGTCGTCATTTCTGGTGTGAGGTATTTTGGGAATTGATCGTTGAGCCTGAAGCTCAAAAAACTATTGCGAAGGAGATCGCACTGGATGAGATAGCTGTGGAAGATGAGAGGATTCCTGGTAATATTCCGATAAGATGTGGTGTTGCCAGGCACCTTAGCCTTTTTAGATGTAACGATTTTTGAGATGGAAAACATGTATGTAGATTAAAATAATGTAATGAATATAATAGATTTTTTTTTGTTTTGTTATTGCTCTTTAATTTATGGGAAAGTTGTTGAGGACTCTTTTGAATTTCAAATTAGAAGTATTGGGAATAACATTGTAATTGTTATAAGTAAGGATGTTGAGTAGGAGAATAGAAACCTTGAGTATGAGTATGATGGGGAAGATATAGTCTAATTGCGTGTATTGATTTTTAATCATGAATATGAGGAGGTGCGAGAGAAAGGTGGGAAAGATAGAGAGAGATGAATTTAATTATAGGGTTTGGATTAATGATGAAAAGTTGTTTTTACACAAAAGGTATGAACCGCCTGATAGGTACAGTGGAAAAGATGCATCAGTTAGAAAAATGTTTTCGTGTGTTCCAAAAACTACTAACGGTTAGAAAGAAAAATTATAAATAGTCCTTCTCTTTCGTCTTCCAAACATTTACAAAAAATAGAAAGGAAAAAATCTAGCGAGAGAAAAAAAAATTGATTGCAGAGAGATTGGAGAGGGAGATCCTGAAAGTAGGTTTATTATTGGAGGGAAGAGGAAGGTGCCAATCTGGGATTAGAGAGGTAACTCGTGTTACTGAATTCTGTCGTGAAGGAAGAGACATTTGGGTTTTCAGATTCATCTTTTGCTGTCAAAGGTTAGTGATTATTTTTGGTTGTACTCTTTCTTTGTGATTTGAATGTCTGTGAATGTTATGATTATTCTCTCATTTTGTGTACTTCGAATTTTGAAACGTGCACTATATATGGAAAGTTTTTATTTGTACTTTTGGAAAAAATGCATTTTTGGAATTTGTATGCTCTATGCTACTGCTAAGTAGTATTGAAATAAAAAAGAGTGTATACTTTTGGTGTTATCATTACAAACAAAAAAATATAGATTTTGACTAAAATACCTGAACCTATATGTAGGTAGATGCACATGACTGACTGTAGGAATAAACGTCTTTTCTCGAGCTTTTCATTTGAGATGGAGACGTCAACCTCTGGTCAGTTGATTCATAAAGTAACATTTGGAATTGAAGCTTCCAAATCTGTAGCGGGCGAGCTAATAAATAATAGCTCGAATGAACCTGTTTGAGATGCTGAAGGGGAGAGCACCTTAGAAGAGAGGGAAGGCGAGGAAAAACTCAAGTTTCCAGACTTTCCTGGTACTTTCTATGACTATCCTCCAGACTCAAATGAGTTTAGGGAGTTTTGTAAGTGGAAAGGAAGTTTAGGTGGTAAATTGAGGAATTTGAAAGATAATTGGGGGAAATCTTTTTGGGGGTGTACTATTGGAAATGGCGAAAGCATTTTTTTCTGTGCCAGACTTGGAACATGAAAAGTTTCATTGGAAACTAACAGTCTTTTTACCTTGAGTATTAAAATGGGAATTGAGAAGGTGATTTAGATGAGGATTTTTGTGGTATCTGGCCCAGTTTAAATATGGTTTGGCGGTGCCTTTAAGTAACCTTGTGAATGCCATCATGAACAGGATCATGACGTGCCCTGCCCAGTTTAAAGAGAATATGTAAGAGGTGATAAATGTTTGTGAGAATTTAAATAGGAGGTGGGTTCTTGAGGAGAACGAAAGAAGAATTACACCTTCAAATATTTTGTAATATTATTCTATGAAATACTAAGGGAATACTGGGGGTACGTATTTCTGTTTGACCTCAAGCCAACCCCAATTTTTAAACTTGAATTCGGATTGAAGAGCATGGAATGATAATTTTATATGGGTGAAAGGCGAGTGTCTTCAGCGAACTCACAAGGAACCCCTGGATCTTAAATATAAACCTTTGAAGAAAAGTAAGTAACTCCTATGAATACTAAAATGTAGCTGTTGATAGTAGCCTGTTTGATGGTGATGATATTTTTTTTGTATGCAGATCCTCAGTCGAAAGTGATGAGGAAAGAATTACTTATTGATATGGTAGTTCGAGAGGGAATTGAGCTCGAGGTCGTGTAGGGCGAGCTTGAGATTAACAAGCACAGGAAGACTAATAATAGATAAATTAAAGTCCAGAAGTCACAGGCCAAGAGAAAAATGACTAGAGCTGGTCCATCCATTGGAGTTGGAGGTGGATCGTTAGGGAGTATTAGAAAATGGCCAGTTATAGCAAATGTTGGACCCATGTCCTTGAAGCCAAAGCTTGCAAGATCCATGCCTTGGAAAATGAGCTAAAGGGAACCAAAGAGGAGAAGTACAAAGACTGATGGCTTGAAGTCTGTAAATATGGAAAGGGATATCGAGGTTCCCTCAAAGAAGAGAAAAATAAACAGTCCCCCTCCTGTTGAAGTAGAGGAGGTTTAAGGATAATGTGGGCAACGAGGATGAGTTGCTCGCTCTGGAAATGGGTCGAGACTTGCTGCTCGAGGAGATACCGGGGAGTTGGATTTTGTTGTGAAAAAGGAGTTGTGCAGAGTAAGTGTAACACTATAATTATCATTTGTCGCCTAAAATGTTTGAATTTGATTTTGGAATGTTTGTAGGTACAAGTTTCACGTATTCTAAAGGGTATTTACCTCAAGATTGAGGATGAGAAGGCAGATCTTGAGGAGAGGGTAACACAACGCAAAAAAGAGTTGGCGAAGGAGCAAGCTAATCTGGCGGAAGAGATAAAGCATGCGAGCTTGGAGGTTTAAAACTTACAAGATAAGTTCCCAGTAGTTATGAACGACGTTTGAGAAGAGGATAAAAATAATATGGAGAAAATAATCGCTGCTCGATATAATCTCGGGCAAAAGATTCTTGAGGATTGTAATGGCCAAATTCCACAAGCTCGAAATGGCTTGGAATTCGCTATCACACCAATGAACCTATAACAATATTCTAATAAAATGTAAGAAATAAAATAGATGATTTTAGCGTGGAAAACCTCTGAATTGGCAAAAACCACAACCTCGTGTGGAGGATTTTTGTGTAAGTATTTTTATTGCTTGAGGCAGATATCTTTATTACAAGTGATCTTTAAATAATGAAATGCTTTTAACATTATAACTATGAAGTTTGTAATGTTTGCTGAGAATCATAAATCAATATTTTATTAATGATCTCCTATGTAATTTTTTGGGTCCCTGTCCCTTCTGGAACATTTTCTTTATATAGGCCTTCCCCATAGCTCTTCATCGTGCTGGAGCACGTTTTCTGAACAATGTCGCTAGTGACGGTTAACTGAATAACTGACAAGATCGTAGGAGACTGGTGTCTTTGACTGTATAAGGTTTTTCGGTTTAAGTTCGGCCCACGTTCTTAACCTGTTCGTGGGGTAGGTTAGAATGATGATTGGATAAATGTGTTAAAAATGCACAAGTTTATTATGGATGTAATTCGAACTAGGTAAGTCAACTTTGGTTAGATCGAGGAAAAGGCCCCTACAATCACCCCCTCGTAACCGAAGTCATGAGTGGCTTTGGTTGAGAAATGATCAGCTTGTAATTCAATATTTGGGTTGAAATTCTATATATTTGAAATAGAATAATGATGGTCTTGACTGTGTGAAACTTATGCGTAATATGGGAAATAACGTATATTTAATGAAGATGTGGATACTGATGTATGTGACGGTTATGATTTGGAAAGTTGCATCTGTAATGAATGATGACGCTTGGTAATGTAGGGTTATATAAATAATATATGTATCGGATTTTGAAAGCAGAGTACGCTTGTCATTTGTGAAATTCCCTGTAAAATTTTAACAATGGTAAAGACTCGTAGTATAGTCCTTGATGAGAGGATTACATCTGAAATATAGAGGTTGAATTAGAAATACTTCGGTGACCAATCCTTGGAGATGCTGATACCCGCTCCTGTTGCCCCGACGTATCAAGGCAAGTTAGAAGACGAAGCAATTGAAGATGAGGAAGAATTCTACTGCAAGCGGAGGTTTCATGTCGTCGTCATGACAAGCGAGGACAGGTGGGTCTGCCTCTGTACTCTTGCGGAAGACAGATTTAGGGTATCATATGCAGGGATAGACATAACTGCGGGGCAGTTATGCTAATTTCTTGTATCATCATGGATTATAAGGTTGGGCCATCTTCATCTCAACCAACTCCTCGGAGGTGGCAGTTTCAGAGGAGGGGGTAATGGTAGTGGAGGGGGGAGACAACCAGTGGGGGTCTACTTCTACATATCCATCACGTTTTAGCGCTCAGAAGACCTTCAGTTCAAGAATTTGGTTCTAACACTGAGCCTATTTCTTACATAGTTTCCATTTGAAGTTCGACTAGACTTCAACCAAACTCATGCGAGGGAAGCTCTTTGTTGGTTCCAATTTCTGCTTTCTATCAGGATAAAAGATCACTAAAGTATGAAAAAATGGAGGAGTTGATGCGTCGGCATGCCCGGATGACCTGTGAATTTTTAAAATAGTAAAAAGCTTGTTATCTGTAAAGTACTTGAAGTTCGGTGCTGGTCGGATGACGTTTTTATTGTATACCTGAGATCGATGTACTAAAAAACTTGTTATCTATAAAATTGTATGTAATGTTTTCGACATGAATAAAATTGGTCATCCAATTACTTGTGTCATGTAGATATAAAATGTCTCTTAGAATCGAACTGAATCGTGTAGGATGTATAAAATGAATAGGAGTTTATTAGTATTGAAAGCACATATGTTGTGATATTCGAACTGAGATAAATACGTGCAGAAATTGATGTTGTGATGAAAGTGTGATATTGATGTGCGTTTAGACATGTGGGGGAGAAAAATTGTAGGAAATATGTAACGCAAAAATTCGCGCTACTACAGGTCGATAGAAGAATAACTCTTGATAGATTAAGCTCGACTAGAAAAAATAATGTAATGTAGGTACTGGAGTGAAGGGATAAGTTTAAATAGTCTATTTCAAGATTTTGGTTTTCTATTACGAGATAAAAGGTCAAAATTATGTTTTATGCGGAAAGCGCTGTATAAATGTATAAATAAGGGTAACAATTATTTCCTGACTAAGGAGAAGTGATTGTGATGGCGCGGACTCGATTTCAGAGGATTCGTCATGTCGCTGATGGATGACTGGCAATTAAGATCGCTGAAATGCGGGAGAGGATTTTTGGATCGTTTGGTTATGATGTTGAGTTACCAGTGAGGGAATATCATCTCAAAGGATTGAATGTGAAGGATAGGGAGCTTGAATATGCCAGGTATTTCTACGAGGTATGCTTTCACGAATTGGTGTTGGATCCTACAGATCGAGGGGAGATGATCGGATTGATCACCGAGGTGGAGATCGAATTTGATGATAGGATGATTGAGTGAGGGGATTTGAGCTGATGTAGTTGTTCAGGTCACCAAGGCATTTTTTAGATGTAAGTACATGTAAAACGTTAACCTAAATAAATGTAAAGGTTACGGAGTTTAACAGAAAAGTTAGAAGTTAATGTGATCCTCTATAATTGCAAATGCCGTTTGAGACTGTTTCGATAAGAAAATTTTGAATATGTTTAAAATTTTGTTAGCTTTGAAAATGACGTCACTAGTACTATAAGTATTAGAAACAAGAACTAAAAAAATGAAGGGGCTTCTAGGTTTCTTTTTTATGTAAAGCTGCAAAATTTTGATTTCGTAGAGTATGAGTCATCATGAGTATGGGAAGATCAGAGAAAGATATGGTAACAAGAGAAAAAAATAGATTAAAATATGAGGGGATGGGTAATGATGGAAATGCAGTTTTATTAAAAAGGTACAATACGTCTAATATGGATAGTGGAAAGGACGCCTCGGTTCCAAAACTGAGGACGGGTCGAGCGAGGCACAATAACTGCCAGCTATTAAAGAGAGAAATAATAAATAGTGGTTCATCTTCATCATTCAAACGTTTTTGAACTTTTGAAATTTGGAGAGTACTGAGAGAGAAGCGCAAAAAAATTACAGAGGGTTTGGTAAGGATTTATATGAGGGTGTCCAACAATCGAAGAGAGTTGCAGGCACAGAATCTCGCAGGTGGCAGTACAACAACATTTTGTGGGAAGGACTCGGCACTACTGCAGATTCTCATTCTGACACTGAAGGTTAGTAAAGACGTGTGTTGTGTTTATTTTGCAAATCGTAATCTATTTAAGAAAATCTTAGTAAATCACTATTTATAGCAATTCATGATATTTGACATATAGACAGAATCTTTGAAAGATATGATGCAAATGAATGACCAATGTGTATAAAATATTGATAGATACCTGAACCTGTATGTAGGTCGAACGTGTAAGGGATTTGTGTAAAACCAATCTTTGCCTGTAAAATTGTAGTTGAGATGGATAGTTCGCATATTAGCAAGGTTTCGACCTCTGGTCATATAGTAGAGTTTGATGGTAAGGCAGAAGTTGGTTTGGAGCAATATCCAGGTTTTCCTTATAAATTGGTAGCCTATCCCCCTATTTCAGATGCATTTAGGGAATTTTGTATAGCCAAAGCTGCCATAGGATGGAAATGGGATAACTGCGTAGAATACGCTGGTAGGATGTTATGGGGGTGTACGGTAGCGACAGGGGAAGATAATTTTTATTTGTTGGCCGATTTGAAGGAGGAAAAGTGAGATAGGGGATGAATCGATCTCGCTAGAATATTTTGATGGGGATGCTCGGAGTGACCTGTAAAAGGGTTTCTTGTGTTACCTCTCTCAACTCGAGTACGGGTTGAGTCTTCTCCTTACAAACTGGTCGAAGGGGGTTATGAATAAGATTGGGGCATGTCCTGCTCAATTGAACGAGAATATGTGGTAGGTAATAACTGTTTTTGACCATCTGAATGAAAAATGGGAGAATGAAGGAATAATGAGGAGGATATCCCTTGATGACATATTGTAATTTTATGGGGTGAAGAATTATAAGGCCAGTGGTGGGGTATATTTCTGTGCGAGTGCAACTCAGCATCGCTTCTTCAATCTTAATTTAGCAAATCAAGCCTGGAACGACAAAGTAATATTGGTGAAGGGTAATTGCCTTCAGAGAGATGATGAAGAACCTTTGGATCTTTTGTTTAGAACTGTAAAACAAAGTAAGTATAACAATACATAGAGTATAATATTAATACGTACGAACTAATGATCTTTTGGTGATAATAATAAATGTTGTGCATGGCAGGCCCGACAACCCAAGTGGAGAAGAAAGATTTACTGTTGGGCAAAGTTGCGGAGGAAGAGGTTGAGCTAGAATTTTTGTTACAAGGATTCGGTCTTAGCAGGAAGAAAAGGATTGGAGTAAATTGAAAAGGTTCCAAAATCTCATTCAACCAGGCTTATGGCGGGCGTTGATGATGGGAAGAGGATTGGAACTGGTGGGGAATGTCGAACCAATGTGGCCAAGACCCCTTGAATAGACAGTTCGGTTCAGCCAGAGTCTATTTCGTCGAGCAAGTTAGCTCGAATGTTTCTAAAGAAAAAAATGTTGAACCGTCCATCAGCTTCTGGTACCACTAGAAGTGGTGAGGGTGACGGAAAGATAAAAGGAGAAGGATCGAACCTCTTGGGAGGTCGGGGGAAAGAGTCACTAAAGAGCGATCTATTGATGAGGACGATCACAAAGCACTGGAGGAAAGGGCTAAGCTGGCCACTCTTCATAGTGAAGAGGACTTGAGTATGGTGGTAAGTCGTTATGCTCTACTATGTGAAATATGTTTATGTTTTACGCTTTAAGCTCAGGCTGAGGTCAAATTGTGTTTTGCAGGTTGTTCGTCTGATGAGGGACGTTTGGCCCGGAATTGAAGAAGTAAAATCCGAGCTTAAGAAGGGGAAAATAGAGCTTGAACAGAAAATAGCTCGATCGAAGGCGGATGTTCTCAAGGAAACAAAGAAGTTAGAGGCCTTGAAGGCTTCTAATGTAGTAGCGATTGGCCATCTTCAATCAGAGGTCAGGGTGACTCTTGAGGAGGTGGAGGCAGAGCGCGAATGGTTGGGGTACCACCTGATGTCGAAGGGGTATTCTAAGGATGAGGTGGATACACCAATGAATCTTGAGGAGGTTGGGGCGCTACCTGTAGGTTGTCTTTTTTTATAAACCTCTTGTAGGCACTTAGATAAATAAGTCTCAGGATAAAAGATCCAGAGACCGGGCTTGCCAGGGAAAGAGAGACCTCTACAGCCTTGCTGCCTTGGCAAACGGAGCTGCATGTTAGATCGGAATAAGACTTTTGACTTATATGTTATATCAACATAAAGCTACTAAATAAGGAGTAGATGCAGATAGAAATTTTTTCTATTAGCTTTATGAAAATAATAATAATTTAGTGCATAAAAAAATTTAACGCTCTTTGTATAAGTGGCATATTGAAAGTATGTACCTGAGACTTCGCAATAAACCTCATGGAGTGTTTATCTGATAATGTACCCCGACCTTTTAGTCTTATTTATGAACCTATCTGGTACGGGATGCGTTGATAAAGTGAATATAGATCTGGGCAACTGTATGGCTTTTATGGAAACTAATTTAGGCCCTCGACCTGCTGATTTGATAGAGAGGGGAAGAGTTATTGTAACTTGCGAGTTGAATTTTGTTTGATCTTTTGCTGAAGGGTAAAGCATGGCTGACATCCCATCAACAGAAAAGACATCTATTGTAATATGACCTGAAAATAAATAGTATCCGCCCCAGACATAGTGAAATAGATGAAAGCTAGTATGACCTTTGCCTTATCTTATATCTGGTGGGGTCTTTGATATAAAACAAATTTTTACATTTGTTCCAATCGCAGAAATTGGTTGAATTAAATCAAGTTGAATCTTGATTGAACTATAGAAATATTGCAGACATATTGAAAGAGATGAATGCTAGTATTACATTTGCCTTATCTTATGCTCGATGGGGCCTTTGATGTAAAAAAAGTTGTTACATTTGTTCCAACCGCAGAGATGGGTTGAGTTAAACCAAGTTAAATCTTAAATGAACTATTGAAATGTTGCAGACACATTGAAAGAGATGAAGGCTAGTATTACCTTTGCCTTATCTTATGCCTGATAGAGTCGTTGATATAAAACAAGTTTCTACACTTGCTACAATCGTAGAGATTTAGTAGAGTTAGCCAAACCAAGTGTTATCCTTGATCTAACTGGTATAATGACCTAAAAAAGTTAAAGTAGATGAAGGCTAGTATTATCTTTGCCCTATCTGATGTTTGGTATAGTCTTTGGTATGACACAAGTTTCTACACTTCTTACAATCGCAGATATTTAGTAGAGTCAGTCAAACCAAGTGTTATCCTTGATCAAACTCGTATAATGACCCAAAAAAGTTGAAGTAGATGAAAGCTAGTATTATATTTGCCCTATAGGATGTTTGGAAGAGTCTTTGATCTGAAACAAGTTTTTACACTTGCCACAATCGCAGAGATTTAGTAGAGTCAGCCAAACCAAGTGTTATCCTTGATTTAACTGAAATAAGATCGACCGAAAGTTAGTATTCTATAAGTTTTAATCTATAGAATGCGGGTGAATCTACGTATGTAGAGAGATGTTGTGAAAAACTTGCAAGTTTCATTGATCAGTTCAGAATTTACATTGAATGGAGATGAAAATCTTACTTTTGGAATTGAGAAACAAAAAACAAAAGTCAGGAAAGGAAATAGAATAGTAAGACGCTTTAACAATAGTACCGTTTTAGTTGTCTAGTATTCTAAGGATTTAAAATGGGGATTCCCTCTTTTGTCATTAAATAATATGATCCTTGGCCTAAGAGACTTGTGATAATGAATAAACCCTCCTAATTGTCGGATAATTTTCCAGCGTGAGGCTCTTTGCAATGTTGTTGAATTTCTTTGAGGATGAGATTTTCAATTTCGAAGGTACGGCCCCTTACTCAATTGTTGTACGATCTGGCAAGCATATGATGATATCGGCCTAAGTTAGCGATGGCGTGATCCCTGGTTTTATCTATCATATTGAGGTTCCAACCCAACTCAAACTTATTTTCCTCGTCAGTTGGCTTGTGATCACGAACTGGGTGATGATATTCAGAAGGAATGACGGGCTCAGTGCCATATGCAAGGAGGAAAAGAGTACACCCAGTTGATTGTCGGGAGTGGTACGATATGCCCATAGGACATGAGGTAGCTCGTAAACCCATTTTCATCTATTCTGTGAGTGAAGCCATTTTTTGAGTCCATCCACAATTGTTTTGTTAGTGATTTTGGCTTAACCATTGCCTTGAGGATAGCAAGGATTGGATGGTGAGTAGATAATACTGTGGTGGTTTAGGAAGGTTACGAATTTTTCTCCCACAAATTGGGGCCCGTTATCGAAACGAATTAGGTGGGGGCACCTAAACCGAGTGATTATGTTGTTCCAAATAAAAGAGATGACCTCTTCTTCTCTGGTTCGACATAGAAGAACTACTTCTACCCATTTCATAAAATAATTAGTAGCTATGATTAAGTGACGGCGGTTACCTGGAGAGTTAGGGAATTCGCAGACGAGATCAAGTGCCCATCTTTTGAATGGCCAGAACACCTTGCTTTTATGGAGTTCGAGCGCAAGGGCGCGTATCATATGTCCATGTCTTTTGCAGGTGTCACATCTGCGGGAGTACTGCTCTACTTGCCTGCGTATGCCAGCAAAAATAATCCTAATGTGATAGCTCTATTTGCTAATGATCGACCTGCGGCATGGGAACCACATGTCCCTTCATGTAATTTGCGGAGCATCTGCTTTTGATTTGGAAAGGCACTTGGGGTAAGCCCCTGTGACGGAAAGGCTGTATAGCATACCATTTTGATTAGTGTAGCGCTTCGAGTTGTTAATCAGCTATCGACGCTCTTTAGGATCTGCTAGGAGTGATCCGTTGTAATTGTTGTTAACACCGAGGTAAGCTAAGAAAGGCCTTCGCCAATCGTCGTCTCCCCCTTTATCGCCCTCAATATTGATCATGTATACAGAAATGCGATAAATGCTGGGGGTTGAAATGATTTCGATCTAGAAATATCGAGTATCTGTACCCAAGGCCCTGGCTAGATATGCCAAGGAATCGGCATGTCTGTTTTCACCTCGAGGAAGATAATCGAGAGTTGCTTTCGCGAACTTGCTTATTTTATCTGCAATAAGGGCTGCGCATTCTATCATCTTCCCATTCTTCTTGTATTTCTCTAAGTAGTGGTGGACGATGAGTAGTGAATTTGTGTAAACAAAGAGTTCGGGGACGTTGAGCTTAAGAGCGAGGACGAGTCCATGAATAAGAGCTTCATATTCGGTGATATTATTTAAGGCCTTAAAATCCAAACGGATTGATTTTTTAATTCTGAAATTGGAATGGGTAATCAAAATGATCCTGATTCCTGACCCTACGGGTCCTGCTAATCCATCTATGAGAAGTCTCCAACCAGATGTAGTGATCCATTCAGCTCATTCATCGAATGGCTTGGGGGTAGATCCTCGGGTATTTCTTCTGTAAGGTCTGGGTCGTGCTTCTCCCACTCGAGATCCTCCACTGGAAAATCTATAAGCTTCTAAAACCGTGGCTAAATACTTGCATATAGCCCTACCTTCCAAGGATATAGAGTTTCAGGGAATACAACGAAGGTGTAATAAATTAAATGAGAGGGTGGCACGATTGAAGAACGAACTGGTGCAAGCCAACGCGCGCGCCAAGAAAGCCGAGGCGAGAGAGCGCTCAAGGGGAAGCAGAAATGAGGTGAAGGCTTCTCTAATCCAAGGTGATGTAGTTAGTCACTCAGGTCGAATTAGAGAACTCGAAGGTGATATGGCTCGAATTCAAGGACATGTGCAGAAAGGAAATTCGAATTTAAGAGACTGTCAGCACAAATTGGATACGGCTCTTATCAGGGAGAAGGTCTTGGAAGGGAAAATCCAGGTGAAGGAAGTTTTGATGAAGAAGAAAGACGACTCGTTAAAGGATTCTTTGGCCCGAGAAGAATTGAATGCAGAAATTGTGACACTGCATGCTCAGGTGGCCAACTTGGAGGTCGCTGTTCAGACTGAATCAGCTAGATATTATAAAAAAGTGGATGATGTAGGGACCTATCCCTTGATCTCACCCAAAGTCGAACTTACCATGTTTGAATTGCTTCCATCACAGACTCAATCATTTTTAACACATTTCCCCAGTCAACATTCTAACCAACCCCACGAACTGGTCAAGAATATGGGCCGAACATAAACTGAAATACCTTATTCAGTCAAAGACACCTATTTCCCATGAACTCGTCAGTTACTCAGTCAACCGCACTAACCATAAAATTCGGAGAACGTGTTCTAGAACGATGAAGAGTTGCGGGGAAGGCCTATTTATAGAAAAAGTTCCAGAAGAGACAGGGACCAGAAAAATTACACAAGAGATTACCTAGAAACTACTTGTTCTAGATTCTCGATAATCATCCAAACATCTTAAGTTACAAGATTCAAGCATTTTCATTTTTAAAGATCACTTGTAATAAGATATATGCCTCAAGCAATGAAAATACTTTCAACAAAAAATCTTCCACACGAGGTCGTGTTTTTTTACCTATTAAGAGGTTTTCCACACTAAAATCACCTGTTTCATTTCTTACTTTCCATTAGAATATTATTACAGGTTCATTTGTGTAATCGCGAGTTCCTAGCCATTTTGAGCTTACAGAATTTGGCCATTACATTTGGCGCCGTCTGTGGGAAAGATTAGATTTCCAGGATATCCTAAGGCAGTCTTTCACTACAACATTAAATCATGGTTGCTTCCAGATAACCATCTACAGGATCTCAGCTCGAAGTTTCCATAATGCCGGGGCAGCTCACAGAGCTACGGGTGAATCTCAATGCCGAGACAGATAAACGCGCCGAACTCGAACTTCAGTTAACAAAGGATCGGGAGCTTCGGGAAAAGAGCTTTTTACAGAATGACAAGCTCGTTTGATAGCACTCAAATGGCCTGAAGATCAGATGACAATAATACAGGCTGCCCTGGAGGCTCTGAAAAATACTCAATAAGCTCCTCCTACTAGAGATCACAATCAGCTTCTAGAGACCTCCCGCGTCTCAGGAAGGGAAAGATTGGGACCTCAGGGAGACTCTAGTAAAGCTATTTCCTGGAATCTAGAATGCAGACCACAACCCCCCATACATTTGTGGGGGGGGGGGGGCGGAAGTTCAGTCCAAAGTCAGTCGAGGTCACCGAATTTCCATCTGCCAGGATGAAGAGCAGCGACCTCAACATCAAGTTCCTGCATGAGATTGCCTTAGTGAAGGTACGAGTTCTCATCATCCACAGCCAGCTCGTCCAGCAGTTCAACCAACTGTCATTACGTCGCAAAAGAGCATATGGACCAACGAATTAAGGAGTTTATCGAGGCACAGGTTCTGGGTACTACCGGCAATACCACAAAGTTATAAGGAAGTCCAATTCCCAAGGAAATATTCGATATGGAGATACCAAAAGGTTTCCATAGTCTCGAAATTTGAAAATGCAAAGGTACTAACCCAAAGGAGCACATTCAACAATACTGTGATTCATTGGGGTTGTACTCCAATCTCAACCACATCCTCTGCCGTCTGTTTACCACAAGTCTACTGGAGGAATCACTCCGATGGTTCCATTCTTTCCCTGAGGACTCCATCTATACATTCGATCAGCTGCAGAAGTAGTTCATCAAGACATATGCTTACAACAGAGACAAAGAGGGGAACTTGTATTCTCTTATTGGTCTTAAGCAATCGCCTGGAGAGAAACTCGAAGATTTCTTGAAGAAAGTCCTAGAGATCGTACGATAAGTTGATAACCTCGATTCGAAAATGGCTGTTACTGCTTTTACCAATGCTTTCCTGTTCGACTGCAAGGCCAAATAATACCTCTTCCTAAAAAAACGTATGACCTTGGAGGAGATAATCATACAAGTCAACAGTTACGTTGACCTTGAGAGGATGATGTCTGAGCAACAAAAATCTACTAAATCCATCCCCTCTACTAAATGCCCATCGACAGATCGAGCCACTGAACCCAAGGAGGAACAGGGAGATCAGAAGCACACAAAGGGAAACGCTAGTTACCCTCAGAAAGGCGGTCTAGAAAACAAACCTATCCTTCCTAAACTGAATGTCTGAGTCTCTACAATTTCCCTACTGCTATTAAAGGATCCACTCTACCGCGTCTCTCAACCACTGGAACCAATTGATAGCAGACCATATTGCCTGCATCACAAGGTAAATCATCATAGTACATCTTTATGCTCTACAGCGGTTGCTCGAGTACATTTTTAAAGAGGGATGGATGCTTGAATACATTGTCGATTTAAAGTTGTACAAAGATGGTAGCTATAAAAAGCTGGTCGAAGATATTCAAGTCAATGATCAAGCTAAAGAAAAAATCTCTACTATATGCACCACAACAACATGATCGAAATCAGTCAGATTACCAATTCTAATAGATCAAAATGCAGAAGACTATCAGAATGCTGCGATCTCACACCCCAAGACAAAGAAGCCAAGCTTTTTCTCGAGTCGAGCAATCGCCGACTCGGGATCTCCTTCGAAGATTGTGATACTAGCCATGTCAAGTTTCCACATCATGATGCATTAGTCATAATGCTTAAGATGAAGAAGTTTGTCATGCAGACAATGATGATCGATACGGGTAGCGGTATTGAGATTCTTTTTCAGAGTACGATCGACCAGATGGGTTTGGCCGCCCAAGTTATTCAGAGTGACACCGATATTAGTGGGCTCAACGGTTCTAATAAAGAACGAGTAGGCAAGATCATCTTACTTATTACCTCAGGGCCAACCACTATCGACGTCTTTTTCTATGTCATCAATGCCAAATCTCATTATCTTAGGATTATGGGCCGCTGCTGGATACACATCATGGAGGCAATTGCTTCCACCTATCATCAAGCACTCCGATTCAAATATGACAATGGTATTTATGATATCAGAGGTAGTCAGAAGCTCTCTCAAGCTTGTGAAAATACCATCTCTACTATCATAGATACTTCATATAGATTTGCTGCATAGCAATTTCAGGAAGCTGATCACCTCAACGATCAATCATCCACAGAGGAGCCCACAAAATATATCAACATTGATGGACCTAGTAGAGGTACTTTTATTGGTACTAAGCTGATTCAACACAAAAAAAGATGCCCTCATTCAGTTCCTGCAACTTAATCGAGACGATTTTGCATGGTCTATAGAAGAAATGCCTGGGGTCGATTGAGCCATGGCCAATCACAAATTAGCTATCAATATCAACGCCGCAGTGGTCAAACAAAAATATTAATGACTTTTACCTCGTCTTTGAGATGATGTTAACACTGAGATCGTGAAATTGATCAAATTGGGATTCATTCGAGAGGCCAAATATCCAGACTGGATATCCAACATTGTCGCTGCCGCAAAGAAGAGCGGAAACGTTTGTGTAGATTTTATAGATCTGAACAAACATACTACAAAGGATAGTTTCCCTCCTCCCAACATTCATCAGATCCTCGACTCCACAGTAGGCCATGACCTTTTATCAATGATGGATGCTTCTTCGGGGTACAATCAAATTCCACTTTTGGAAGAAGATCAAGTGAATTCAACTTTTATCACTGAAAGAGGTCTTTATTGTTACAAAGTCATGTCCTTCGGACTCAAGAATGCAGGTGGCACATATCAACGGCTGATGACTACTACGTTCAAAGCACACCTATGGAAATTTGTTGAAGTCTACATCGACGATCTCTTCTGCACGAGCATACAGTCAGCCAATCGCATCTCAGATCTCAGCACCATATTCAACATTCTTCGATCTTACAGGATGCGTCTTAATCCTGATAAATGTTAATTTAGGGTCCATTCTGGAAGATTTCTCAGTCACCTCATCAGCAAGAAGGGGATTGAGGCTGATCCAGATCAGATTCGGGCTCTCCTCGACATGCCCTCTCCAAAAACAAAAAAAAAGTTTAAAAACTTGCTGACAAGATTGCCGCTATCAACCATTTCGTTACTAAATCTTCAGACCGCTGCCGTTGGTTATTCCCATTACCCCACGGGTGTACCAGACGAGGAAAAGTACAACCTACTAGTTACAGTTACAAGCGAGGTGAGCGACCAGAATGCAAACTAGCTTTTCAGGATCTCGAAACCTATTTGGGGAGGTCTCCCATAATGAGTACCCCAATAGATAATGAGAAACTGATTATCTACCTAGCAGTTACAGATACTTCCCTCAACTCGGTTCTCATTCGCCTGGAAGGAAAAATAGAGAAACCAGTCTTCTTCATCAGCAAGACCCTCACACCAGCAGAAATAAGGTACTCCAAAATTGATAAACTTCTTCTCACTCTTCTTTACACTTTACAGAAACTAAAACGCTGCATCCAAGCTCATCCAGTCAAAGTCATGAGGAACTACCCACTTCGGGAAGTTCTATCCAAGAAAGAAAAATCAAGAAGAACGCAATAGTGGTCAGGTAGCTTGGGAAAACATGATATCAAGTTCGCGCAACGTCATTCTGAAAAAGGTCAGGTCGTTGCCAATTTTTTGGCAAATTATTCAGTGGAGCATCCCGAGTGGGGGGAGCACGACCCAGACCTTATAGAAGTAACACCTGAGGATCTACCCCACAAGCCATTCGATGAACGAGCTGAATGGATCACTACATCAGGGTGGTGACTTCTCACTGATGAATTAACAGGGTCCGCTGGGTTAGGAATCGAGATCATTTTGGTTATCCCTTCCAATGACAGGATTAAGAAATCAATCCGCTTGGATTTTGAGGCCTCAAATAATTTCACCGATTATGAAACTCATATTCATGGACTTGACCTTGTTCTTGAGCCCGATGTCCCCGAACTCTCAGTTCACAAAAATTCACTACTCATCATCCACCACTACTCAGAACAATACAAGAAGAATAGGAAGATGATCGAATACGCAGCCCTCATTGCAGATAGGATGAACAAGTTCTCGAAAGCAACTCTCAATTATCTTCCTTGACGAGAATATAGATACGCCGATTCCTTGGCATATCTAGCCGGGGTCTTGGGTATAGAAACTTGATATCTCCAGATCAAAATCATTTCTACCCCCAGCATTGATCGCATTTATGTATTCACGATCAACACTGGGGGTGATAAAGGGGGAGAGGACGATTGGCAAAGCCTTTCTTAGCCTATCTCGGTGTCAATAACAATTGCGATGGACCACTCCCAACAGATCAAAAAGAGTGTCGACAACTAATCAACAACTCGAAGCACTACACAAATCAAAATGGTATGCTATACCCACCTTTCTATCACAGGGCCTTACATTAAGTGCCTCTCCAAATCAAAAGCAAATGAACTGCACCACGAATTACATGAAGGAACATGTACCACCCATGCTGCAGGTCGGTCATTAGCAAACAGAGCTATCACTCACAGATTATTCTGACCCGGTATGTGCTTACAAGCAGAGGACTACTCCCGCAGATGTGACACCTGCCAAAGACATGAACATATAATACGCGCCCCTGCGCTAAAATTCCATACAAACAAGGTTTTCTGGCCATTCAAAAGATGGGCATTGGATCTCGTCGGCGAATTTCCTAACTCTCCAGGTAACCGCCATCACCTACTCATAACTACCGACTATTTTACAAAATGGGTAGAAGCAGTTCCACTATGTCAAATTAGAGAAGAAGAGGTCATCTCTTTTATCTAGAGCCACATAATCACTCAGTTTGGGTGCCCCTACCTAATTCGTATCGATAATGAGCCCCAATTTATGGGAGAGAAAGTCGTAACCATCCTAAACCACCACAATATTGTCCACTCGCCATCCAATCTTACTATCCCCAAGGTAATGGCCAAGCCAAAATTATCAACAAAACCATCGTGGATAGACTCAAAGAATGGCTTCACTCACAAAAAAAGGGAATTGGGTTCGCGAGCTACCTCATGTCCTATGGGCCAATCATACCACTATCCGACAATCAATTGGGTGTACCCTATTCCTCCTTGCTTATGGCACTGAGATCGTCATTCCTTCTAAATATCATCATCCAGTTCGTGACCAGGATCTAACTGACGAGGAAAGCGAGTTCGAGTTGGCTTGTAACCTCAATATGATAGATGAAACCAGGGAGCACGTCATGGCTAACCTAGGTTAATATCATCATATGGTTGCCAGATCGTACAATAACCAAGTCAGAAGCCTTGCCTTCCAAATCAAAGATCTCGTCCTCAGAGAAATTCTTCAGTATCGAAAAAAGCCTCACGCTGGAAAATTAGCTGACAATAGGGAAGGTCCAATCATTATCACAGGTCTCTCAGGCCTGGGATCATATTATCTCATAGAAAAAAGGGGAATCCCCATTTCATATCCGTGTAATACTAGGCGACTGTAATGGTACTATCGTTAAGCGTCTTACTACTCCATTTCCTTTCCTCGTTTACGTTATTTTATTTTTCGATTGCAAAAGTGAAATTTTCATCTGTATCTAATGTAAATTATAAACATATCAATGAAATTCCAAGTTTTTCACAACATCTCTCTACTTATGTAGATTCTACCAAACATCAGATAGGGCAAAGATAATACTAGCCTTAATCTACTTTAACTTGTTTGGGCCATTTATAATGGCTAGATCAAGGATAACACTTGGTTGGACTGACTCTACAAAATCTCTGTGATTATAGCAAGTGTAGAAACTTGTTTCATATCAAAGACTCTACTGAACATTAAATAGGGTAAAAATAATACTAGCCTTCATCGATTTTAACTTGTTTGGGCAATTTATAACGGAAAGATAATGGATAACACTTTGTTCGGCTGACTCTACCAAATCTCTGCGATTGTAACAGGTGTAGAAACTTGTTTCATATCAAAGATTCAACAAAACAACAGATAGGGCAAAGATAATGCTAGCCTTCATCTACTTCAACTTGTTTGGATCATTTATAACTGCTAGATCAAGGATAATACTTGGTTCGGCTGACTTTACTAAATCTCTACGATTGTAGCAAGTGTAGAAACTTGTTTCATATCAAAGACTCTGCCAAACAGTAGATAGGGTAAAGATAATACTAGCCTTCATCTACATCAACTTGTTTGGGTAATTTATAACGGCTAGATAAAGGATAACACTTGGTTCGACTAACTCTACTAAATCTCGGCAATTGTAGCAAATGTAGAAACTTGTCTCATATCAGCGATTCTATCAGGCATAAGAAAAGACAAAGGTAATACTAGCCTTCAACTCTTTCAATATGTCTACAATATTTTTATAGTTCAATCAAGTTTCAACTTTGTTTAACTCAACCCATTTCTGCGATTGAAGCAAATGTAAAAACATGCTTTAAATCAAGGACCCCACCAGACACAAGATAAGGCAAAGGTCATACTAGCTTTCATCTGTTTAATGTGTCTGCAACATATACTATTTATTTTTCAGGTCCAATTCACATTACAAGGGATTCTTTTCTACTGATGGGATGTTAGTCGTGCTTCCCCCTACAGCAAGAGGTCGAACATTCAGTTCAGGGATTATAATAACTCTGCTTCCATCTATCAGGTTAATAGGTCGAGGGCTTAAATCGGTTTCCAGGGAGGCCATAACGTTCCCTTGATCTATGTTAACTCCGCAAATGCATCCCTTATTCGACAGAGTTTTGAATAAGGTATCTCGTTCTTACTCAAATCTTGTTATTTCCTCTACAAAATACGTAACAATCGACTTTAGCATGTCTGAGCGCGACGCATCAGGTGCGACCATCATTGTAAATTTTGTTCTTACTTTCTCTAGGCGTGACTCCAATCAAGCATACAAATTCTTTTGATGAATCATTTCCATATCAACTTTAGCACCGTGAGCTACATTCTCTTCTAATTTTTTTATATATCTAGCTGATTCAGCCAGGTTAATGGCCTCTAGGTCCACTACCTGGGCTCGAAGTCTCTTGATTTCTTCATTTAACTCTTCCCTTGCTGGAATATCGCTTAATAATTCTTCTTTCATCTTCATCAGTATCTCCTTTGCCCTAATTTCCCATTCCAGGACCTTCCCCTTAATAAGAGCAGCATTCAACTTTGGCTGGCATTCCCTTAAGTTTGTATTTCCTCTCTGAACATGCCCCTAAATGTGAGGCACATCACTCTCCAGCACTCTAATTCGACCTGAGAGAAAAACTACATCCCCTTGGACTAGAGGAGCCTTAACCTCATTTCTACTTCCCCTTGAGCGCTCTCTAGCCTGGGCTTTCTTCGCACGCGCGATGGCTTGCATCAGTTCGGTCTTCAATCGTGCCACCCTCTCATTTAAATCGTTACACCTTCGTTGTATTTCCCGAAACTCCATATCCTTTGTAGGTAGGGCTATATGCAAGTGTTCAGCCGCGGCTTCTGAAGCTGATAGATTTTCCCAGACTACTCTCAGTTCGTTATCTTTTTTAACCATTTTCTGTTTTAGTCGCTCCAGCTTGTTTCTATAATTCTAAAGATCATATCGAAATTGTCCTTCCAATCTTTCTAGTGCCTGAGTACGGTATTGAGCAATGTCAGCCTGCTTGCCCTTAACTATCAATGTGTCAACCCAACTTTGAAGTTTCGTGATGTGCTCTGTTTTCTCTATTAGCTTTTTTAGCCCCTTATCTATTTCGGCGTCTCTTTGACCTTTTGAGTGAGATCGAAAATTTCCTGGGTTGCCTCCGCAAGTTCAAAATGCACCTTTGCGTGCTGATCTTCTCTGTTCTCATTCACACCCCCCCATCCTATCAAACTCCTCTACAAATTCCCGGTTACATTGGAGTACATCATCCTCACGCGAGCGAGCTGAACCAAATTTGACCTGTACGATATAAAGATATTAATACCATTCGATTCAGAATACCATCAATATATATATATATATATATATATATATATATATATATATCTCATTTCTAAAGTTATATATGATTTCTAACATCTACGGTGTGTAAATACTTTTAGACTAAAAGGCCAGGGTACATTATCAGATAAACGCTACATGAGGTATATTGCGAAGTCTATGGTACATGCTTTCGATATGCTACTTTATATAAAGAGCGCTAAATTTTTCTATGCACTAAATTAGAATTATTTTCATAAAGCTAATAACAAAAAATTTCAATCTGTATCTACATTCTATACAAGTCAAAAGACATATTCTGATCTAACCTGCAGCTCCGCTTGCAAAGACAGTAAGGCTGCAGAGGTCTCTCTTTACCTGACAAGCCCGGTCACTAGATCTTTTATTTTGAGACTCATTTCTCTAAGTGCCTAGAAGAGGTTTATAATAAAAAGAAAATTTAGCCTACAAAGTCTTTTCCATATAGACAATCCAACAGTTTACAAATATTCATACAAAAGCACATTTCTACCCTACCATCTCATTATCACCCTCTGGGAGGTTGACATCATCCCCTTGATTGTAAATCCCGGTCTAACGGGAGACACCGTCCAGACCATCAGCGACCCCCACAGCTATTTCTTCCAATTCTTCGTTATATTCCTCCTCGACGCAAGTGTCTGCCTTAATGGAATCTTCCTCTCCCACAGAATATCCCTTCAACATCAGGTGGCACCCCAACCTTTCATGCTCCGCCTCTACCTCCTCAAGAGTAACCCTGGCCTCCGATTGAAGATAGCCAATCGTTACTACATAGGAAGCCTTCAGGGAGTCCAGCTTCTTCATTTACTTAAGAGCGTCTGCCTTCGATCGAGTTAACTTCTTTTCAAGCCCAATTTTTTCCTTTTTTTTAGCTCGGATTTCCCTTCTACAATTCCGAGCCATACGCCCCTCATCAAATGAGCAACCTGCAAAACACAATTCAGCCTCAGTGTGAGCTCAAAATGCAAGATATAAACATATTTCACATTATAAAGTATAAACAACATAACATCTTGCTCACGTCCTCTTCACCTTGAAGAGAGGTCAGCCTAGCACTTTTTCTCCACTACTTTTAGGTCATCCTTAGCAGAAGGTCTCTCTTCAACGACCTTTTCCACTGACCTCCCTGAAGGTTTGATCCTTCTCCTTTTCTCTTTTGCGACCTCACCACTCCCAGTGTCACCAGAAGCTGGCAGAGTTGTTTAACATCAATTTTTTTGGATATTTTTGAGCTATTTTGCTCAACTTAATGGGTTCTGGATGAACCGAGCTATCTATCCCAAGGGTCTTGGCAAATTTGGTTCGGCCTTCCCCACCAGATATTTGCTTCTTCCCATCGTCAGCACCCGCCATCAACCAGGTCGACTGAGCTTTTTAAACTTACTTCGACCTGCAATCAAACCTTTTTTTTCGACTAAGGCTAAGTCCTTCCAACAAAAATTTGAGCTCAACCCCCTCCTCCGAAACTTTGTCCAACAATGACTCTTTCCTCTCCACAGGGGACTTCGCACCTGCCATGCACAATATTTTTATTATCAACTACAGGCATCAGTTCAAATATAGCAATAATATTATCTATGCATGGCTATACATACTTTTTTTACAGTTCTAAACTGAGGGTTCAAAGGTTCTTTATCATCTCTCTAAAGGCAATTACCCTTCACCCAAATGACATTGTCATTCCAGGTTCAACCTGCTGAATTAAGATCGAAGAAGCGACGCCGATTTGCGCTCGCACAAAAATATCCCCCACTACTTGCCTTATAATTCTTCACCCCATGAAATGGCAAAACGTTCTTAGGAGTTATCCTCCTTACTTTCCCCTCATTTTCCAATTTTTCATTCAAATGATCGCAAACAGTTATTACCTCCCATATATTCCCGTTCAATTGAATAAGACATGTCCCAATCGTATTCATAATCCCCTTCGCCAAATCTGTAAGGGGAAGACTCAACCCGTATTCTAATTAGGACAGGTAGTACAAAAAGGCCTCTGGGAGGTCACTCTGAACATCCCTATCAAAATATTCTAGCGAGATCGATTCATCTATACCCCTATCTCATTTTTCCACTTCCAAGTCAGCCAATAGATAAAAATACTCTTCCCTCGCCACTACCGTACAACCTCTAAACTGCCTACCAACGTATTCTACATAGTTACCACATGTCCCTCATACTGCTGCCTTAGCCTTACAAAATTCTCTAAAGGTATCAGAACCAGGAGGATAGGATATTAATTTACCAGGAAAACCTTAGACTAAATCGTCTGACCAGAGGTCGACACTTCATTAACAGGTGAACTATCCATCTCAACAACAATTTCTACGAGCAAGTTTTTAGCCCTACACAATTACCTCTCATGCTCGACCTACATACAGGTTCAGGTCGTATACATCGATCATTTACATACAACATATATCTTTAGTATATTCTTTAGTGTATATGTCAAAATTACATTGATTGCCATAAATAGTTATTTTTAAGATTTTCTTTAAAAACAATTACGATTTGCACAAACACATATATACTGCATATGTTTCTTCTAACCTTCATTGTCCGAATAAGAATACACAGTAGCGTCAAATCCTTCTCTCACGGCACTGCTGTATAGCCACCTACGTGATCCATTGTCTTTTACTCCCTTCGACCGATGATCACCTTCAGATAACTCCTTATCAAATCCCTTGCAATCTTTTCCTGTCGCACTCTCTGTGCTCTCCAAATTTTTAGAAGATGAAAAATGTTTGAATGATAAGGAAAAAACACTATTTATCCTTTTTCTCTCTAGCGGCTGGCAGTTATTACAACGTTGTACGACCCATCTTTAGTTTTGGAATCGAGGCATCCTTTCCATTATCCATGTCAGACGTCCTGTACCTTTTCAATCAAACTGTCTTTCCATCATTACCCCTCCCCTCATATTTTAACCTAATTTTCACTCCTGTTTATATATCTTTTTCTGACCTTCCCATATTCATGATGATTCACCCTATACAATATTAGATTTTTGCAGCCTTAGATGCAAAACAAAATTAGAAGGTTCTGTATTTCCACATTTTCTTTTCTCTGTCCTTATCTATCATACATATAGTGGTAATGATATCATTTTCAAAGATGAAAAAATTTTCAAAATTATTTTAAATTATTTGCCACAATAGCCTTTGGCAGGTGTCGCATCAGTGGGAGTACTCATCTGCTGTCTTACGCATGCTGGGCCAGAATACTCCCTGTATAATATCTTTATTTAATAATGATCGACCTGCGGCACGAGAGCCACATGTCCCTTCATGTAATTCATAGAGTAATTCATCTATTTTTTTAATTTGAAGATGTACTTGTGGTAAGGCCCTGTGATGGAAAGATGGTATAGCACACCATTTTGATTAGTGTAGCGCTTCGAGTTGTTAATCAGCAGCCTACGCTCTTTTAAATCTTCTGACTGCGGATAATGAATGCCCCTACCTTCACTCAGGCGATCTCGTGCCAGAACTTGATCTTGAAGTCACTGCTCTTCCCCCTGGTGGATGGAAACTCAGTGACCTTGACTGACATTGGACTGAACATCACCCCCCAAATGTATGGAGGATTGTGGTTCATACAGTAGATTCCTGGAAATAGCTTTACTGGAGACTCCCCGAGGTCCCAATCTTTCCCTTGCAGAAACTCAGAAGGTCCCTAAAAGCTAATGGTGACCTCTGGCTGGAGGAGCCTGCTGAGTATTTTGCAGAACCTCTAGGGCAGTCTGCATTACTTTCATCTGATCTTCATGCCGTTTGGGCATTGTCAAATGAGTTTGTCATTTTGTATCGAGCTCTTTTTCCAGGATCCCCCGATCTTTTGTTAACTGAAGTTTGAGTTTGGCGCGTTTCTCTGTCTCGGTATTGAGATTCACCCGTAACTCTGTGAGTTGCCTCAGTTGCATAGAAACTTTGAGCTGGGCCCCTACAGCTGGTCGTCTAGAAGTAACCATGATTGAAAGTTGTAGTGAAAGACTACCTTAGGATATCTTGGAAATACAATCTTTCCAGCTGACGGTGCCAAATGTAATGGCCAAATTCTGTAAGCTTAAAATGGCCTGGAATTCGCTATCACAGTAATGAACCTGTAACAATATTTTAATGGAAAGTAAGAAATTAGACATATAATTTTAGCGTGGAAAACCTCGGTATAGGTAAAAAACTATGACCTCGTGTGGAGGATTTTTGTGAAAGTATCTTTATTACAAGTGATCTCTAAATATAAAAATGCTTTTAACCTTGTAACTAAGAAGCTTGCAATGTTTGCTGGGAATCTCGAATTGATATTTTCTCAATGATCTCTTGTGTAATTTTTCTGGTCCCTGTCTCTTCTGGAACTTTTTCTTTATATAGGCCTTCTCCGTAGCTCTTCATCGTGCTGGAGCACGTTTTTCGAACATTGTGGTTAGTAGCGGTTGACTGGCTAACTGACGTTTTCACGGGAAACAAGTGTCTTTGACTAGAAAAGGTTTTTTGGTTTAAGTTCGGCCAACCTTCTTAACCAGTTCGTATGGTAGATTGGAATGTTGACTGGGGAAATGTGTTTAAAATGTGTGAGTCTGAGATGAAGGTAATTCGAACTAGGTGAGCTTGACTTTGGGGGCGATCGAGGGATAGGTCCCTACAAGGATGGTTACTCCTTAGATGATGTTTTTGCTATATCAGAAGGGCATTTTGCAGATGTTGAGGTTCCTGAAATAGATTATGAGCCTGAAGCCCACAGTACTCCTCCCTTGGAAATGGTACCAGGGTTGAATACTATTTCTGTTAGCACCAAGTAAGAGAATCAAGGAGGGGAAGAAAATGACAAGGCAGAGTAATATGCATGTAATGGCTTTATTAAATATTTTATAGGAGGAGGGAAGACATTTGTATTGATTTTGAAGTAGGAAATATGGATGTTGGTATACTTTTTTATAGAAAAATTATTGCGTAGGAGTTAAACAAGTTGTACGTCATGAATGGGGCATTAAAGGGTGAGCTCGCTAGGGAGAAAAATTCTTCATATGCAGCAGTGCTAACAACTGTACGCGCGGAGTTTAAGGTAAAAAAATATAGTTTTAAGCGAAATGATAGGTATAGGTACATAAAAATTTAACCCTTTGTTTTTAGAAACTAATATAAACAGTAAGAGAAGGTTAAAAAAGGTGTACCTTAGAAGATTAGAAGATTGTGACATTAACCTGACTCTGAGATTGTAGAGCATATGGCCACTAGAGTGAGAAATTGTCATAACTTGAAGGCTAAGTATGAGTTCGTTGTGGTGGGTCTATAATAGATTATTGACTGTATGTAAATTGTTGCTCATCGAACTATTTAAATGAGAAATCTAGATTATTCTCTATATTTTGAACGTGAAATCAAACCGTTGCGTAGGCCAATCTAGAAGATGCACGAGTTCTTAAGGAGGATGTGTTGTAATATAATTATGAGTTAAACTCGAATTGGATAGGATCCATCAGATATTTGAAGAGAGTGCAAATCAGTGTGTAAAAGTGGAGGTTAGGCTGATTAAGTCATAAAAGACAGTTAGCGGGCTGGGCCAGCAGATCGATAATAAGGAAATTGATTATGGTAAAGTACAAGGGGATATAGTGTGTTCCTAAAGGTAGGTTGACTAGTTAAAGAGAACGGTAAAGTGCATGAAGGGGAAGAGCAAAGGGGCAAGTATTTCTTAATATCGTATTAGATCGTTAGAGGTAGAAGCATTGTATTTAAATGTTGTGACCCGGATTTTTTCGAGGTATTATTACTATTTATGATTATTCATCCTTATTTCATTTTCTATTACCGTGTGTGGTGTTCCATTATTTCTATGGTTTAACCTGTTATTAGGCAGGGGAGGTAGAGTTATGATTTTAGGAGCCATGGTTGCTCTCTGAAAGGGTTGTGCTTGTTGCTTCGGGTTGTTCCTATCTTCTAAGGATCATGGTATATGGTGTGGTTCAGGAGGATCTCAGAGTGACTTTTTGGAGCTTCACCAGTTCCCGTTCGAACGAGATTGATTACCATTCGAACGAACCTTCATGTCCCTTGGATGCTTGTCCCTTGGCAATTGTCGTTCGAACGAGTTTCATATTCGTTCGAACGAGTCAACTTGTCTCCTGGAATTTGGCCCAAGACCTCTTAGTCATTTGAACGACTTATCGTAGCATTTATATCTTAAATCTTTTTCTCTCTCCTCACATTTCTCTCTTCTTTCTCTCTAACCGACTCAATCTTTCACTCTCCTCTTCCTTTTCCATCCTTGGTTAATTTGAGTTGGGTTGATCATCTCCAACTACCAATTCATGTTCTAAATTGTAGAGAGAAGTGTTGTTGTTCATCAGAGTGGAGAGAGAGCTATTTTGGCCTATATGTCGTCGCTCCTTTTCGAGCTCAGCCGCTCCCTTTTTACGGTAGGTAATTTCACCGCTTCCTTCTCCTCATCTTGCGGTTGTGATTGCTTTGTTTCTTTGTTGGTGATTGGGGAATGATTGTGTTGTGGGTTGGAGTTGTATTAGGCCTATTTAAGGGTTTGTGATTGTGGGGATTTGTTTTGTTTTGCATTATTTGTGATTGGGGCTTGTGGTATTTGTAATTATCACAGGTATTGGGCTGATTGTTAGTTTGTGATTGTTGGAGGATTTGGGAGTTAGTTAGTGGTGTTTGTTTGGGTTTGCATCAGCATTTATTTGGTGGACAATGGGTGATCCTGGTGGCGCAGCTGATGCGTGATGTGATTGTGGGTTTGCTGCAGTTTGTGTTGCTGATACGGGTGTAGTGCTGATTTGAATTTAACATTTGGGTAAGAATCCCATGTTGGATTTATGATTGGGTTATGGTCCTTGGAAGTGGTTAACTTTGTGGTGATCGTGACCTTTATGTTGCTCATTCGGAGTTCCGAAAGTCGATTCGCTGAGCACATTACAGTTGGGGTGCTGTTTGGATATTTTCGTCGGGTTTGTCATTTTGAGCTTTATATCAGGCAAGTTTTATCTTCCTGAATAACTAGATCATTATGCTGATTCGTGAGTTATAGAAATGCATAGTTTAGTATAATTATATTTGTGATTAGGTGAGTATATGGAAAATTTCTTAGGACACCTATGCGGGAAATCCGTTTAATACATCATAGGCGCGAGTATTTAAGGGTTAGATAAGTTAATAATACCCGAGTTAATTGTGAGTTTAGTTACTAGTTAGAACCTTGTAGGTTATGGGAAGTCGTGGACGGTTAGCCTCGGTAATAGTAAGTACGATTATCTTGCATCATTAGTATATTGGGGTATGAGATTGCTGAATGGTTATTAGGGTGCCTAACCTATTTCTTGGCACTAGTAATTAGGTTTGGCTATTAGAAGGAAAATACGTACGACACATTGTTTAGCCGTTATTCTTATTAGCATATAGTTTAGAGATTATAGTTATCCCTTTCGAATATAGCTTCCTCAATTAGTTTAGTGTGTGGCTCTTGGTTCCTTGATATTCTCTTGGGCGGAAAAGGTTCTGCAAGGCATGGTCTTTGGTTCGGAGCTTGTCCTTTTAGCTGCTATTATCAGGATTTGTCATAGAATTATCCTAGGTGTGCTCTGTGTTCTCTTGGCCTGGTCCTTGAGCTTTGTTATTTATTTGGTGGTTGGCTGGAATGTTGGATTCTATGTTGGAGTGTGGTATCTCCAAGACTTTTAGCTGCTGGTGTTGGATAGATAGTTTGTCCTTAGTAGTTGATTGTGGGTGTTGTGTTTTTGATAGTTTGCCTTAGGTTATGTTTGCGTCATCGTGTTGCGACATTTATTGTCCTCGCGATTCATAGAGCTAGTAGAGCTTACTCATTGAGCCTTCCTTCCCTGGTATGAGACACATAGGGTTGTATACCCTTCCGTCATCTTAGAAGTAGTGTCTCGACATGAAGCTCATGAGTCTTTCAACCTTGACGCCAGGTGGTTTTGTGAAGTTGTACTGTCACCCGTGATGCTGGAACCTACTGGTCTCCTATTACACCACTTTGTGGAGACTGTCACCATGAAGCATCTGCTTGTGGAGACTGTCGCCATTGATGTTGTCGCCTGGCGGGTTCTTGAACATCCTTTTTGAAGACTTAAGTACATAGTAGCTAAGGAGTTAGGTTGTAGCTTTGTTCTTGGGGATTGTAGAATACTTGTTGGACACTTATAAGTTATCCCATGTATACTAGACTGTGTTGACAGCCATGGTACTTTAGCATTTGGTGGTAATCATGTTGCTTTAAGAAGTCTTAGAGACTAATTTTGTTTAGATATTGTGACGGTTAAGTTATTGCTTCATCTATGTTTAGATGGTGTAACTAAGTCACTGTTGGCATCTGTATTAGGATTGTTTTCCATGCTCTTAGGCAAATTTTTATCCTATGTGTACTGTTGGGTTGATGGTAGTTGTGTTTTAGTCTTTAGGATCTGTTCTCACCTGTAGAACATCTATTTTTCTTCCTATCTTAATGAGGTCGGATACATAAACCTTCTCTACATCGGTTAACCTCCGATAGGATCCGAGATACCTAAATTTGGCTGAAATAGTAGGTAAAGTTCTGGCTGAGACCACTATCTTATATTATTCCCCATTCGGGGGCGTGGGAAGGAATGAGTTAGTTTGCATCCAGTGCTTGTCTTTTCCACGGTGAGGTTGATACCCCTTGGAATGTAAATAGTAAGGACGCTAACTCCATGGGATTGAAATACCCTATCCACCCTGATCAGGTGGTGTATCCCGAGTCTGGTCGAGCATGGCAATCAATCCTAGCCCTTGTATCCAATATTGATCTTATTATGGTAATCCTATTCTTATGGTTGATCAACATATTTATCATAGGTTTTTAATTCGTCGGCTCTTCAGTTAGTAATCTTTCTATATTAGGACAATTGTAGAATCGCATCATCCAGCATTGGGATAATTATGGGATAATCCTAGTCCATCATATCAATCTTCTCATCTTATCTCAATTCTTCATATTCATCTCTATTTATCTGAATTCTTCATCTCTTAGTATTACTGTAACTTTAGCAGAACTCTTCTCTCAACATCTATTTTCCTCTTTCTCCTGTATCTGATATTCTAGTAGGTTCTTTTTTTTTTATGGTTGTTGAGGAGTTTTAGGCTGGTGTATTAGGTTGCAAGAGATCTCGTTAAGCTTGTTTCAGCTTCGGGGTTGTGCCATGTTGGGGTTTTGGTAACCCTATTAGATTATAGTGAGCCGAGGGTTGTTTACCCTCGTAGGTTTTACATTTCTGAGGGTGGTTAGTTGCGTGTGGCGCTGAAGGCCATAGTAGTTATTGGGGTGTAGTTGTAGTCCGCGTGATTGGAGTATTGTTTATAATCTTTGCACTCCTTCACACTATGTATAGATATATATACACATGGCTTAGTTTATTTATATATATTAGACTAGTTATATATCTATTAGATATCTATTAGACATCCATGGTATATCTATTACTTTTCATTGGTAATTATTATATTTTATTATTGTTATATTCATCTTATTAGTTGGTATAATTGTAAAGCTTATTTGGGGAGTTAGTGAGCCGTGATTTGCTCACTCTCGCATAACAACATTTTAAGTTTAGAGCTATTGCAGTGGTGATCTTTGGAGAGCAGGGGATGAAGGCTTGTTTCACTGTTATTAATTTGGGTCCTTAGTTTGTTGTTCTAACCTATTTTGGTTTGTAGAATCTTTTGTTTAGATATCATTTCTTAGTCTATCGCTATTTTTGTTTATCTTATTACTCTGATATATTGCTAAGTCAATAACTTAGCCTGAATTTCTCTATGGTTCGGTTCTTTATGGGGCAAATCTTTTGATTCACCGACCTGCACATCCTCGAATCTTAGTAATTGGTCTAGCTTACTGATTATTAGATTTTGGGGTGCGACAGGCTTGGTATTAGAGCTCTAGGTTAACACCTATCTTGGTGTCTAGCACTCATAGGTTGAATTATTCTTTTGAACGAGTTAGGATGATTCCTTGGTAACCTATCTCATTTTTGTATGTTTGGTTATTGAGTTGATATCTTGAGACCTTCTACGTATAGGCTTCTAACAAAGGTCTAGTATGTAGGCCTTTGCTGTAGATTTAGTGGACTAAAGATGCTTATCTTGAATCCCTAGAATTGTGATTCATTGGCTTCTAGTGGTTGTTGGCTTCCCTATTCTGTTTTTGTAGTAGGTTTTGATTTTAGATTTGTGAACTTATGTTATTTGGATGACGTTATGTTTGTCGTCGCAGTAGTTTTGAAGTGTGTTCCATTTATAGCGTTTCTCTTATTGAGTTTTGGGTGTTTGCCCTTAATCAAGTCCAGATCGATCTGGATATTGGATAGGATTGTTTGGATTGGTTTTCTTTATTAATTGAAATGCATCTTTTTAACCGATTATATTCATTTCATGTGTCGCAGACTTGAATCTCATAGTAGACGTGCTATGAGAGATGAGATTGTGTATACATCAGATTTTTTACGTTGTTCATATAGGAAAAATTAACATCATATTCCACTTTCCCCTTATGTTGATTTTGCATTTCTAAACTATTTGTTTTATCATAAAACTATATAAATTAGAATATATATATATGCAAATTATATATTAATATATTTTACCCGTAATCTTGGATATGTTATTTTCGCCTTAATACCGTGAGCCATTATTGACCGTATTTACCCGAATAGAGTTGTGATTAATCGTTTGTTTACCAGTAAGGGTTGGTTTTGCGCCTGGATAGGGAGTTCAGGGGGTTTGCTTTTTTATCAGATTTGCAAAATTATTCTTACTAGTGCGTACACATTGCATACGCGATACTATATTTTAGTAGTGATGTTAAATTTCGGGAAGAAATTCATTTTAAGGAGGGTAGAATGTAGTGACCCAAATTTTTTCGTTGCATTATTACTATTTATGATTATGCATCCTTATTTTATTTTCTATTATCGTGCGTGGTGTTCCATCAGTTCTGTGGTTTCTGTTATTGTTGGGCAGAGGTTGTAGAGCTGTGGTTGGTCTCTGATAGGGTTATGTTTGCTGCTTCAGGTTGTTCCTGTCTTCTGAGAATCTTGGTGTCTGGTGTGGTTCAGGAGGATCTCAGAGTGACTTTTTTGAGTTTTTCCAGTTCCCGTTCGAACGAGGTTTATTGTCGTTCTAACGGACCGTCATGTCCCTAGGATGTTTTTCCCTTGGGAATAGTCATTCGCTGAGTTTCATATTCGTTCGAACGAGTGAACTTAACTTCTGGAATTTGACCCAAGACCTCTTAGTCGTTCGAACGCCTTGTCGTAGTATTTATATCTCAACTCTTTTTTTCTCTCCTCACATTTCTCTCTTCTCTCTCTCTCTTACCGACTTAACCCTACACTCTTCTCTTCCTTCTCCTTCTTTATTTAATTATAGTCTGGTTGATCATCTCATACAACTAAATTTATGTTCTAAATTGTAGAGAGAAATGTTGCTGTTCTTCGGAGTGGAGAGAGAGCTATTTTTGACGATCTGCCGTCGTTCCCTTCCGAGCAAGGCCACTCCCTTTTCGCGGTCAGTAATTTCCCAGCTTCCTTCTTCTCATCTTGCGGTTGTGATTGTTGGGTTTCTCTATTAGTGATTGGGGAATGATTGTGCTGTGGGTTGGCATTGTATTGGGATTATTTTAGGGTTTGTGATTGCGGGGGTTTGTTTGGCTTTGCATTATTGGTGATTGGGGTTTGTGGTGTTTGTAATTAACGCAGGTATTGGGTTGATTGCAGGTTTGTGATTGTTGTAGGATTTGGGTGATCAGTAGTGGTGATTGCTTGGATTTGCATCAGCGTTTCTTTGGTGGAATGGGGGTGATCAGGGTGGCGAAGTTGATGCGTTGTGTGATTGTTGGTTTACTGCATTTAGTTCAGCTGATTCAGGTGTGGTGCTGATTTGTATTCTGCATTTGGGTAAGAATACCTTATGGGATTAATGATTGGGTTTCGGTCCTTGCTAGTGGTTTACTTTGTGGTGTACGTGTTCTTTTTGTTGCTCATTCGGTGTTCTGGAAGTCGATTCGCTGAGAACATTACCGTTGGGGTACTGCTTAGATATTTTCGCCGGGTTTGCCATTTTGAGCTTTATATCAGGCGAGTTTTATCTTCCAGAAGATCTAGATCATTATGCTGATTCGTGAGTTATGGGAATGCATTTTTTAGTATAATTATATCGGTGATTAGGTGAGTATACGGTAAATTGCTTAGGACACCTTTGCGGGTTATTTGTTTAATGCACCATAGGGGTGAGTGCTTAAGAGTTTGATAAGTTAGTAAAGCCCGAGTTAATTGTGAGTTTAGTTACTAGTTAGAACCTTGTAGGTTATGGGAAGTCGTGGACGGTTAGCCTCGGTTATAGTAAGCACGATGATCTTGCATCATTAGTTTATTGGGGTATGAGATTGTTGATTGGTTATTAGGGTGTCTAGCCTATTTCTTGGCATTAGTAATTGGGTTCGGCTATTAGTAGAAAAATACGGGAGGCACGTTGTTTAGCCGCTATTTTAATTAGCATATTGTTTAGAGATTATAGCTATCCCTTTTGAATGTTGCTTCCTCAATTAGTTTAGTATGTGGTTCTTGGTTCTTTGATAGTCTCTTGGGCGATATAGCTTCTATAAGGCATGGTGTTTGGTTCAGAGCTTGTCCTCTTTGCTGTTATTATCATGATTAGTCTCAGAATTATCCTCGGTGTGCTCTGTGTTCTCTTAGCCTTGTCCTTGAGCTTATTTATTGATTTGGTGGTTGGCTGGAATGTTGTATTCCATGTTGGAGTGTGGTATCTCCAGGAATATTAGCTGTTTGTGCTGGATAAATAATTTGTCCATAGTAGTTGATTGTGGGTATTCAGCTTCTGATAGTTTGCCTTAGGTTTTGTTTGCATCATCGGGTCGCGATATTTATTATCCTCATGATTTTTAGAGCTAGTAGAACTTACTCATTGAGCCTTTCTTCCCTGTTGTGAGGCTCATAGGGCTGTGTACTATTACGTCATCTCGGATGTAGTATCTTAGCATGGCAATCCTCAGTCTTCGATATTTGACGCCAGGTGGGTTTGTGAAGTTGTACTGTTCCCACGATGTTGTAACCAACTGGTCTCCTGTTACATCACTTTGTAGAGAAAGTCACTATGAAGCATCTGCTTATGGAGACTGTGTCGCCTGGCGGGTTCCTGTACATCCTTTTTGAAGACTTAAGTACATAGTAGTTAAGGAGTTAGGTTGCAGCTTTGTTCTTGCGGATTGTAGACTTCTTGTTGGACTCTTGTAAGTTTTCCCATGCTTACTTGACTGTGTTGACAGCTATGGTACTCTAGCATTTGATGGTAATTAAGATGGTTGAGGAAGTGTTAGAGGCTGATATTGTTAAGATGCTGTGATGGTTAAGTTATTGTTTTATCTATGTTTAGATGGTGAAACTAAGTCACTATTGGCATCTATATTAGAATTGTTACTACGCTCTTAAGTAGATTCATATCCTATGTGTACTGTCGGGTTGACGGTAGTTGTGTTTCAGTCTTTAGGATTTGTTTCCACCTGTAGATAGACTATTATTCATCTCATCTTAATGAGGTCGGATTCATAAACCCGCCCTATATTGATTAACCTCTTATGGTTCTGGGATACCTAAATCGGGTTGAAATAGTAGGTAAAGTTAATGCTGTGACTACTATCATATATTACTCCCCATTCGGGAGCGTGGGAAGGAATGAGTTAGTTTGGATCCGGTGCTAGTCTTATGCTCGGTGAGGTTGAAATCCCTTGGAATGGAAATAGTAAGGACGTTGGCTTCTTGGGGTTGAAATACCCTGTCCACCCTGATCAGGTGGTGTATCCCTAGTATGGTCGCACTTGGTAATCAATAGTACCCCTTGTATGTAATAATGATCTGATTAAGGTAATCCTTTTCTTGAAGTTGATCAACCAATTCATCATAGGTTTTAAATTTGTAGGCTCTTTGGTTAGTAATCTATCTGCATTACGACAATTGCAGAATCGCATCGTCCAACATTTGGGATAATTATGGGATTATCCTCACCAATCATATCATTCATCTTATCTTATCTCAATTCTTAATATTTATCTCCTCTTATCTGAATTCTTCTTCTCTTAGTAATACAGTAACTTTAGCATACCTCTTCTCTCTGGATCTATTTTCCTCTTTCTTCTGTATTAGGAATTCTAGTAAGTTTTATAGTCTTGTTAGTTGTTGTGGAGTTTTAGGCTGGTGTATCGGGTTAAGGGCGATCTCATTAAGATTTTTTCAGCTTCGTGGTTGTGCCATGTTGGGGTTTAGGTAACCCTGCTAGATTATAGTGGGCCGAGGGTTGTTTACCCTCATAGGTTTTACATTTCGGAGGCTGGTTAGTTACGTATGGGACTGAAGGCCACAATAGTTATTGGGGTACTGTTGTAGTCTGTGTCATTGGAGTGTCGTCTATAGTCTTGGCACTAGTTATTTATTTATTAGATATCTATTAGACATTCTAGGTATATCTATTACTTATCATTGACAATTATTATATCTTATTATTATTATATTCATCACATTAGTTATTATAATTATTTATTATTTTGGGAGTTAGTGAGCCGTGGTTTGTTCACTCTCGCGTAACAACATTTCAGGCTTAAAGTTGTTGCTGTGGTGACCTTTATAGAGCAGGGGCTGGAGGCTTGTTTCTGTGTTATTAATTTAGGTCCTTAGTTTGTGGATCTAACCGGCTGAGGTTTGTTGAATCTTTTGTTTAGATATTGTTTCTTTACCTTCCGCTATTTCTGCTTTCCTTAATACTCTGATGTATTGCAAAGTAAATGACTGAGCCTGAATTTTTCTATGACTCAGTTATTTGTGGGGCGAATCTTTGGATTCCCCGGCCTGAACATCCTCGAATCTTAGTAATTGGTCTAGCTTACTTATTAATCAATTTTAGGGCATGACATAATTGGTATAAGGGCTCTAGGTTAAGTCCTATCTCAGTGTTTAGCACTCATAGGTTGAGTTATTCTTTATAACGAGTTAGGATGATTCATTGGTATCATGTGTCTTTTTCGCATGTTTGGTTATAGAGTTGATATCATGAGACCTTCTGCGTATAGGCATCTAGCATAGGTCTAGTGTGTAGGCTTTTGCTATAGATTTAGATGACAAAAGATGTTTATCTTGAATCCTTAGAATAGTGATTGATTGGCTTCTAGTGGTGTTTGGTTTCCCTATTCTGTTATGGTATTAGGTTTTGTTTTTAGATTTTTGATCTTACGTTATTTGGATAACTATATGTTTGCCGTCGTGGTAGTTTTGATGTGTGTTCCATTTAAACGTTTTTCTTATCGAGTTTTGGGTGTTTTCCCTTAATCGAGTCAAGATCGATCTGGATATTGGATCGGATTATTAGGATTGGTTTTCATTATTTATTGAAATGCATCGTTTAAAAAAATTATTTTAATCTCATTTGTAACAGACTTGAATCTCATAGCAGATGTGTTATGAGACTGGAGATTGTGTAGACATCAGATTTTTGGCGTTGCTTATATAGATAAAAATGACATCATATTCCACTTTTGCCTTATGTTTATTTTTTATTTCAAAACTATTTATTTTATCACAAAGCTATATAAATTAGAATATATATAAATATATATATATTTTTATGTAAATTATATAATAATATATTTTTCCCGTAATCTTGGATTTGTTATTTTCGCCTTAATGTCGTGAGTCACTATTGGCCGTATTTACCCAAATAGAGTTATGATTAATCATTTGTTTACTGCTAAGGGTTGGTTTTGCGCCATGACAGGAAGTTCTGGGGGTGTCTATTTTATCAGCTTTGAAAAATTATTCTTACTAGTGGGCACACATTGCATACGCGATACTATATTTTAGTTGTGATATTTAATTTCGTGACAAAGTTTCTTTTAAGGAGGGTAGAATGTAGTGACCCGGATTTTTTTATTGTATTATTACTATTTATGATCATGTATCCTTATTTTACTTTATATTATCGTGCGTGGTATTCCATTAGTTTTGTGGTTTTTGCCGTTGCTGGCAGAGGTGGTAGAGTTATGATTTTACAAGCTTTGGATGGTCTCTGAAAGGACTGTGTTTGTTGCTTCGAGTTGTTCCTTTCTTCGGAGGATCTTGGTATGTGGTGAGGCTCATGAGGATCTCAGAGTGTCTTTTTGGATTTTTCCAGTTCTCGTTCGAATGAGGTTGATTGTTATTCGAGCGATCCTTCATGTCCCATGGACGTTTGGCCCTTGGCAATTGTCGTTCGAACGAGTTTCATATTCGTTCAAACTAGTCGACTTTCCACCTTGAATTTTGCCCAAGACCTCTTAGTCGTTAGAATGACTTGTCGTAGTTATTATATCTCAACTCTTTTTCTCTTTCTTCATATTTCTCTCAACTCTCTCTCTCTAACCAACTCAATCCTTCACTTTCCTCTTCCTTCTCCATCCTTGCTTAATTTGAGCTGGGTTGATCATCTTCTACTACCCAATTCCTATTCTAAATTTTAGAGAGATGTGTTGCTGTTCTTCGGTGTGGAGAAAGAACAATTTTCGCCAATTTTCTGTCACTCCTTTTCGAGGTCAGTCGCCCCCTATTCGCGGTAGGTAATTTCCCCGCATCAATCTCCTCATCTTGCTGTTGTGATTGTTGGGTTTCTTAGTTGGTGATTGGTGAATGATTATGCTGTGGGTTGGTGTTGTAATAGGCTAATTTTAGGGTTTGTGATTGTGGGGTTTTGTTAGGTTAAGCATTGTTCTTTATTGTGTTTTGTGATGTTTGTAATTATCGCAGGTATTGGGTTGATTGTTAGTATATTATTGTCGGTGGATTTGGGTGTTCGGTAGTGGTGATTATTTGGGATGGCATAAGCGTTTATTTTGTGAACTAGGGGTGATCAGGGTGGCGAAGCTGATGCGTGGTGTGATTGAGGGTTTGCTACAGTTTGTGTGGCTAACTCGGGTATAGTGCATATTTTAATTCAGCATTTGGGCTAGAATCCCTTGCTAGATTTATGATTGGGTTCCGGTCCTTGGCAGTGGTTTACTTTGTGGTGTTCGTGTCCATTTGGTAGCTCATTCGGGGATCTGGAAGTCGATTCGCTGAGCACATTACCGTTGGGGTGCTATTTGGATATTTTCTCCAAATTTGTCATTTTGTGCTTTATATCAGGCGAGTTTTATCTTCCTGAATAACTAAATCATTATGCTGATTCGTGAGTTATAGAAATGCAATGTTTAGTAAAATTATATCTATGATTAGGTGAGTAGATTATAAATTGCGTAGGACACTTATGCGGGTTATCCGTTGAATGCACCATAGGCGTGAGTATTTCTGGGTTTGATAAGATAATAAAGCCCAAGTTAATTGTGAGTTTAGTTACTAGTTAGAACCATGTAGGTTATGGGAAGTCGTGGATGGTTAGCTTAGCTTATAGTAAGTACGATGATCTTGCATCTTTAGTATATTGGGGTAAGAGATTGTACATTGGTTATTAGGACGCCTAGCCAATTTCTTGGCACTTGTAATTAGGTTTGGCTATTAGTAGGAAAATACGGACGACACGTGGTTTAATAGCTATTTTTATTTGCATTGAATTTCGAGTTTATAGTTATCCCTTTTGAATGTTGCTTCCTCGATTAGTTTAGTATGAGGCTCTTGGTTCCTTGATAGTCTCTTGAGCGGCATAGCTTCATAAGACATGAACTTTTGTTCGGAGCTTGTCCTCTTAGCTGCTATTATCTTGTTTAGTCTAAAAATTATTATCCTAGGTGTGCTCTGCGTTCTCTTGGCCTGGTCCTTGAGTAATGTTATTTATTTGGTGGTATGCTGGGATGTTGGATTCCAATTTGGAGTGTGGAAACTTCAGAACTGATAGCTGTTGGTTGAGGATAGACAGTTTGTCCTTTGTAGTTGACTATGGGCCTTGAGCTCCTGATAGATTGCCTTAGATCTTGTTTGGATCACCGTGTTGCGACATTTATTATCTTCATGATTCTGATAGATTGCCTTCCATCCCTGGTGTGAGGCTCATAGGGCTGTGTACCCATCTATCATCTAGGAAGCAGTGCCTCTGCATGGCGCTCATGAGTCTTCAACCTTGACGCCAGGTGGTTTTGTGAAGTTGTACAGTCACCCGTGATGTTGAAACCTACTGGTCTCCTGCTACATCAGTTCGTGGAGACTGTTACCATGAAGCATCTCCTTGTGGAGACTATCGTCATTGATGATGTTACCTGGCGAGTTCCTGTACATCCTTTTTGGAGACTAAAGTACATAGTAGTTTAGGAGTTTGGATGCATCTTTGTTCTTGGGTATTGTAGACTTCTTGTTGGACACATGTAGGTTATCCCAGGTGTACTAGACTGTGTCTACGGCTATGGAACTCTAGCATTTGATGGTAATCATGCTGCTTTAGAAAGTCTTAGAGACTGATGTTGTTTAGATGTTTTGACGGTTAAGTTACTATTTCATCTATGTTCAGATGGTGTTACGGGGTCACTATTTTCATTTGTATAAGGATTGTTTACCAAGTTCTTAGGTAGGTTGTTATCCTTTTTGAACTGTCGGGTTGGCGGTAGTTGTGCTTCATTCTTTAGGATTTGATCTCACCTGTAGATCATCTATTATTCTTCTCATCTTAATGAGATCGGATACATAAACCCGCTCTGCATTGGTTAACCTCCGATAGGTTCTGGGATACCTAAATCGGGCAGAAATAGTAGGTAAAGTTCTGGCTGAGACCACTATCTTATCTTATTTCCCATTTGGCAGCGTGGGAAGGTATGAGTTAGATTGTATCCGGTGCTAGTCTTATCCTCGGTGAGGTTGAAATCACTTAGAATGTAAATAGTAAGGACGTCGGCTCCTGGGGGATGAAATACCATGTCCACCTTGATCAGGTGGTGTATCCCTAGTCTGGTCGACTTGGCGATCAATCGTACCATTTGAATCCAATAATGATATTATTAAGGTAATCCTTTTTTTGAGGTTGATCAACCAATTCATCATTGGTTTTTAATTCGTGGGCTCTTCGGTTAGTAATCTTTATGCATTAAGACAATTGTAGAATCACATCATCCAGCATTTGGGATAATTATGGGATTATCCTAATCAATCATATCATTCATCTTATCTTATCTCAATTCAAAATATTTATCTCCTCTTATTTGTATTCTTCTTCTCTTAGTATTACAGTAACTTTAGCATACCTCTTCTCTCTGGATCTATTTTCCTCTTTCTTCTGCCTTAGGAATTCTAGCAGTTTTTTTAGTCTTGTTAGTTGTTGTGGAGTTTTAGGCTGGTGTATCGGGTTAAGGGGATCTTGTTTAGCTTTTTATAGCTTCGTGGTTGTGTCATGTTGGGATTTAGGTAACCCAGTTAGATTATAGTGGGCCGAGGGTTGTTTACCCTCATAGGTTTTATATTTCGTAGGCTGATTAGTTACGTTTGGCGCTGAAGGCCACAGTAGTTATTGTAGTGCAGTTGTAGTCTATGTCATTGGAGTGTCGTCTATAGTCTTAGCACTAGTTATATATATATTAGATATCTATTAGACATCCTAGGTATATCTATTACTTATCATTGGCAATTATTATATCTTATTATTATTATATTAATCACATTAGTTATTATAATTGTTTAGCTTATTTGGGGAGTTTGTGAGCCGTGGTTTGTTGACTCTCGCGTAACAACATTCCAGGCATAAAGCTGTTCCTGTGGTGATCTTTATAGACCAGGGGCTGGAGGCTTGTTTCTGTGTTATTAATTTAGGTCATTAGTTTGTGGATCTAACCGGCTGAGGTTTTTGAATCTTTTGCTTAGATATTGTTTCTTTACCTTCCGCTATTTCTGCTTTCCATATAACTCTGATGTATAGCTATGTGAATGACTGAGCCTAAATTTTTCTATGGCTCAGATATTTTTGGGGCGAATCTTTGGATTCCCCGACCTGAACATCCTCGAATCTTAGTAATTGGTCTAGCTTACTTATTGTTGTATTTTAGGGCGCGATAGAATTGGTATCAGGGCTCTAGGTTAACTGCTATCTTGGTGTTTAGCACTCATAGGTTGAGTTATTCTTTATAACGAGTTAGGGTGATTCATTGGTATCGTGTGTCTTTTTTGCATTTTTGATTATAGAGTTGATATCTTGAGACCTTCTGCGTATAGGCTTCTAGCATACGTCTAGTGGGTATGCTTTTGCTATAGATTTAGAGGACTAAAGATGTTTATCTTGAATCCTTTGAATAGTGATTGATTTGCTTCTAGTGGTGTTTAGTTTCCCTGTTCTGTTTTGCCATTAGGTTTTGATTTTATATTTTTGATCTAATGTTATTTTGATGACTATATGTTTACCTTCGTAGTAGTTTTGACGTGTGTTCCATTTAAACATTTTTCTTATCGAGTTTTGGGTGTTTGCCCTTAATCGAGTCCAGATCGATCTGGATATTGGAGCGGATTATTAGGATTGGTTTTCATTATTTATTGAAATGCATCTTTTTAAAAAATTATTTAAATCTCATTTGTCGCAGACTTGAATCTCATAGCAGACGTGTTATGAGACTGGAGATTGTATATTCATCATATTTTTGACGTTGCTTATATGAAAAAAAATAACATCATATTCCACTTTTGCCTTATGTTTATTTTTCATTTCAAAACTATTTGTTTTATCACAAAGCTATATAAATTAGAATATATATAAATATTTTATTTTTTTTATGTAAATTATTTAATAATATATTTTTCCCGTAATCTTGGATCTGTTATTTTTGCCTTAATGTCGTGAGTCATTTTTGGCCGTATTTACCCAAATAGAGTTATGATTAATCATTTGTTTACTACTAATGGTTGGTTTGGCGCCATGACAAGAAGTTCTAGGGGTTTCCATTTTATCAGCTTTGAAAAATTATTCTTACCAGTGGGCACACATTGCATACGCGATACTATATTTTAGTAGTGATATTAAATTTAGGGACAAAGTTCCTTTTAAGGAGGGTAGAATGTTATGACCCAGATTTTTTTATTGTATCATTACTATTTATGATTATGTATCCTTATTTTATTTTCTATTATTGTGCGTGGTATTCCATTAGTTTTTTGGTTCCTGCTGTTGCTGGGCAGAGGTTGTAGAGTTATTATTTTACAAGCTGTGGTTGGTCTCTATTAGGATTGTGTTTGTTGCTTCGAGTTGTTCCTTTCTTAGGAGGATCTTTGAATGTGGTGAGGTTCAGGAGGATCTCAGAGTGTCTTTTTGGATTTTTCCAATTCTTGTTCGAATGAGGTTGATGGTCATTCGGGCGATCCTTCATGTCCCTTGGAAGTTTGGCCCTTGGCAATTGCCTTTCGAGCGAGTTTCATATTCCTTCAAACGAGTCGACTTTTCTCCTTGAATTTGGCCCAAGACCTCTTAGTCGTTCGAATTACTTGTCGTAGTTTTTATATCTCAAATCTTTTTATCTTTTTTCATATTTCTCCCAGCTCTCTCTCTCTAACTGACTCAATCCTTCACTTTCCTCTTCCTTCTCCATCCTTGCTTAATTTGAGCTGGGTTGATCATCTTCTACTACCCAATTCCTATTCTAAATTTCAGAGAGAAGTGTTGCTTTTTTTCGGAGTGGAGAGAGAGCAACTTTCGCCAATTTTCTGTCACTCCTTTTTGAGCTCAGCCACCCCCTATTCGCGGTTGGTAATTTCCCCGATTCCATCTCCTCATCTTGCTGTTGTGATTGTTGGGTTTCTTAGTTGGTGATTGGGGAATGATTGTGTTGTGGGTTTGTGTTGTATTGGGATAATTTTAGGGTCTGTGATTGTGGGGTTTTGTTTGGTTAAGCATTGTTCGTTATTGTGTTTTTTTGTGTTTGTAATTATCGTAGGTATTGGGTTGATTGTTAGTTTGTGATTGTTGGAGGATTTATGTGTTTGGTAGTGGTAATTATTTTGGATTTCATAAGCATTTATTTTGTGAAATGCGGCTGATCAGGGTGGCGCAGCTGATGCGTGGTTTGATTGAGGCTTTGCTATAGTTTGTGTGGCTAACTCGGGTGTGGCGCTTATTTTAATTCCGTATTTGGATTAAAATCCCTTGTTGGATTTATGATTGGGTTCCGGTCCTTGGTAGTGGTTTACTTTTGGTGTTCGCGTCCTTTTTGTAGCTCATTCGGGGATCCGGAAGTCGATTCGCTGAGCACATTACCGTTGGGGTACTATTTGGATATTTTCTCCGAATTTGTCATTTTGTGCTTATATCAGGCGAGTTTTATCTTCCAGAATAACTAGATCATTATGTTGATTCATGAGTTATAGAAATGCAATGTTTAGTAAAATTATATCTGTGATTTGGTGAGTAGATTATAAATTGCTTAGGACACCTATGCGGGTTATCCGTTGAATACACCATAGGCGTGAGTATTTAAGGGTTTAATATGTTAATAAAACCCGAGTTAATTGTGAGTTTAGTTACTAGTTAGAACATGTAGGTTATGGGAAGTCGTAGGCGTTTAGCTTAGCTTATAGTAAGTACGATGATTTTGCATCTTTAGTATATTGGGGTAAGAGATTGTCGATTGGTTATTAGGACACCTAGCCAATTTTATTGCACTAGAAATTAGGTTCGGCTATTAGTAGGAAAATACGGACGACACGTAGTTTAACAACTATTTTTATTTGCATAGAGTTTAGAGTTTATAGTTTTTCCTTTTGAATGTTGCTTCCTCGATTAGTTTAGTATGAGGTTCTTGGTTCCTTGATAGTCTCTTGGGCGGCATAGCTTCAGTAAGACATGGCCTTTTGATCGGAGCTTTTCCTTTTAGCCGCTATTATCTTGATTAGTCTTAGAATTATCCTAGGTGTGCTCTGTGCTCTCTTTGCCTAGTACTTGAGCTTTGATATTGATTTGGTGGTGTGCTGGGATGTTGGATTCCATGTTGGAGTGTGGTATCTTCAGAACTGTTAGTTGTTGGTTGAGGATAGATAGTTTGTTCTTTGTAGTTGACTGTGGGTGTTGAGCTCCCGATAGATTGCCTTAGATCTTGATTGGATCATCGTGTTGCGACATTTATTGTTCATGATTCTGATAGATTGCCTACCATCCCTGGTGTAAGGCTCATAGGGCTGTGTACCCATTTATCATCTAGGAAGTATAGTGTCTTAGCATGTCGCTCATGAGTTTTCAACCTTGACGCCAGGCGGTTTTGTGAAGTTGTACAGTCACCCGTGATGTTGGAACCTACTGGTCTCCTGCTACATCAATTCGTGGAGACTGTCACCATGAAGCATCTTCTTATGGAGACTGTCGTCATTGATGATGTTGCCGTGCGAGTTCCTGTACATCATTTTTGGAGACTAAAGTATATAGCTGTTTAGGAGTTTGGTTCCAGCATTGTTCTCGGGTATTGTCGACTTCTTGTTGGATACTTGTAGGTTATCCCAGGTGTACTAGACTGTGTTGACAGCTATGGAACTCTAGTATTTGATGGTAATCATGTTTCTTTAGGAAGTCTTAGAGACTGATGCTGTTTAGATGTTTTGACGGTTAAGTTACTATTTCATCTATGTTTAGATGGTGTAACAGAGTCACTATTTTTATTTGTATTAGGATTGTTTACCAAGTTCTTAGGTAGGTTGTTATCCTTTTTGAACTGTCGGGTTGGCGGTAGTTGTGTTTCAGTCTTTAGGATTTTATCTCACCTATAGATCATCTATTATTTTTCACATCTTAATGAGATCGGATACATAAACCCGCTCTGCATTGGTTAACCTACGATAGGTTCCGGGATACCTAGATCGGGTTGAAATAGTAGGTAAAGTTCTGGCTGAGACCACTATATTATCTTATTTCCCATTCGGCAGCGTGGGAAGGTATAAGTTAGATTGTATCCGGTGCTAGTCTTATCCTCGGTGATGTTAAAATCCCTTAGAATGTAAATAGTAAGGACGCTGGCTCCTGTGGTTGAAATACTATGTCCACCTTGATCAGGTGGTGTATCCCCAGTCTGGTCGAGTTTGGCAATCAATCGTACCCCGTATATCCAATAATGATATTATTAAGGTAATCCTTTTCTGGAGGTTGATCAACCAATTCATCATTGGTTTTTAATTCGTAGGCTCTTCGGTTAGTAATCTTTATGCATTAGGATAATTACTGAATCACAACATCCAACATTTGGGATAATTATGGGATTATCCTAGTCAATCATATGATTCATCTTATCTTATCTCAATTCTTAATATTCATCTCCTCTTATCTGAATTCTTCTTCTCTTAGTATTACAGTAACTTTAGCATACCTCGTCTCTCTGGATCTATTTTCCTCTTTTATCTGCATTAGGAATTCTAGTAGGTTTTATAGTCTTGTTAGTTGTTGCGGAGTTTTAGGCTGGTGTATCGGGTTAAGGGCGATCTTCTTAAGCTTTTTTTAGCTTCGTGGTTGTGCCATGCTGGGGTTTAGGTAACCCTGCTGGATTATAGTGGGCCGAGGGTTGTTTACCCTCATAGGTTTTACATTTCGGAGGCTGGTTAGTTACGTATGGCGCTGAAGGCCACAGTAGTTATTGGGGTGTAGTTGTAGTCTGTGTAATTAGAGTGTCGTCTATAGTCTTAGCACTAGTTATATATCTATTAGATATCTATTACACATCCTAGGTATATCTATTACTTATCATTGGCAATTATTATATCTTATTATTATTATATTCATCACATTAGTTATTATAATTGTTTAGCTTATTTGGGGAGTTAGTGAGCCCTGGTTTGTTCACTCCCGCGTAATAACATTTCAGGCTTAAAGCTGTTGCTGCGATGATTTTTATAGAGCTGGGGATGGAGGCTTGTTTCTATGTAATTAATTTAGGTCCTTAGTTTGTGGATCTAACCGGCTGAGGTTTGTTGAATCTTTTGTTTAGATATTGTTTCTCTACCTTCCGTTATTTCTGCTTTCCTTATTACTCTGATGTATTGCTAAGTGAATAACTGAGCTTGAATTTTTCTATGGCTTAGTTATTTGTGGGGCGAATCTTTGGATTCCCCGACCTGAACATCTTCGAATCTTAGTAATTGGTCTAGCTTACTTATTATTATATTTTAGGGCGTGACTGAATTGCTATCAGGGCTCAAGGTTATCTTCTATCTCGATGTTTAGCACTCATAGGTTGAGTTATTCTTTATAACGAGTTAGGATGATTCATTGGTATCTTGTGTCTTTTTCGCATGTTTGGTTATAGAGTTGTTATCTTGAGACCTTCTGCGTATAGCCTTCTAGCATAGGTCTAGTGTGTGACTAAAGATATTTATCTTGAATCCTTAGAATAGTGATTGATTGGCTTCTAGTGGTGTTTGGTTTCCCTGTTCTGTTTTGGTATTAAGTTTTGTTTTTAGATTTTTGATCTTACGTTATTTGGATGACTATATGTTTTCCGTCGTAGTAGTTTTGACGTGTGTTCCATTTAAACGTTTTTCTTATCGAGTTTTGGGTGTTTGCCCTTAATCGAGTCCAGATCGATCTGGATATTGGATCGGATTATTAGGATTGGTTTTCATTATTTATTGAAATGCATCGTTTTAAAAAATTATTTTAATCTCATTTGTCACAGACCTGAATCTCATAGCAGACGTGTTATGAGACTTGAGATTGTGTATACATCAGATTTTTGACGTTGCTTATATAGAAAAAAATGACATCATATTTCACTTTCGCCTTATGTTTATTTTTCATTTCAAAACTGTTTGTTTTATCACAAAGCTATATAAATTAGAATATATATAAATATATATTTTTATTTATTTAAATTATATAATAATTTATTTTTCCCGTAATCCTGAATTTGGTATTTTCGCCTTAATGTCGTGTGTCATTATTGGCCGTATTTACCCAAATAGAGTTATGATTAATCGTTTGTTTACTACTAAGGGTTAGTTTTGCGCCATGACAGGAAGTTATGGGGGTTTCTATTTTATCAGCTTTGAAAAATTATTCTTAGTAGTGGGCACACATTGCATACGCGATACTATATTTTAGTAGTGATTTTAAATTTCGGGGCAAAGTTCCTTTTAAGGAGGGTAGAATGGAGTGACATAGATTTTTTTGTTGTATTATTACTATTTATGATTATTTATCCTTATTTTATTTTCTATTATCGTGTATGGTATTCCATTAGTTCTGCGGTTTCTGCTGTTGCTGGGCAGAGGTTGTAGAGTTATGATTTTTCAAGCTGTGCTTGGTCTCTAATAGGATTGTATTTGTTGCTTCGAGATGTTCCTTTCTTCGGAGGATCTTGGTATGTGGTGAGGTTCAGGAGGATCTCAGAGTGTCTTTTTGGATTTTTCCAGTTCTCGTTCGAATGAGGTTGATTGGTATTCGTGCGATCCTTCATGTCCCTTGGACGTTTGGCCCTTGGCAATTGTCGTTCGAACGAGTTTCATATTCGTTCAATCGAGTTGACTTTTTTCCTTGAATTTGGCCCAAGACCTCTTATTCGTTCGAATGACTTGTCGTGGCTTTTATATCTCAACTCTTTTTCTTTTTCTTCAAATTTTTCTCAACTATCTCTCTCTAACCGACTCAATCCTTCACTTTCCTCTTCCTTCTCCTTCCTTGCTTAATTTGAGCTGGGTTAATCATCTTCAGCGACCCAATTCCTATTCTAAATTTTAGAAAGAAGTGTTGTTGTTCTTCGGAGGGGTGAGAGAGCAATTTTTGTCAATTTTCCGTCACTCCATTTTGAGCTCAGTCGCCTCCTATTCGCGGTAGGTAATTTCCCCGCTTCCATCTACTCATCTTGCTGTTGTGATTGTTGGGTTTCTTAGTTGGTGATTGGGGAATGATTGTATTATGGGTTGGTGTTGTATTGGGCTAATTTTAGGGTTTGTAATTGTGGGGTTTTGTTTGGTTAAGCATTGTTCGTTATTGTGTTTTGTGGTGTTTGAAATTATCGTAGGTATTGGGTTGATTGTTAGTTTGTTATTGTTGGAGGATTTAGGTGTTCGGTAGTGGTGATTATTTGTGATTGCATAAGCGCTTATTTTGTGAACTGGGGGTGGTCAGGGTGGTGCAGCTGATGCGTGGTATGATTGAGGGTTTGCTGCAGTTTGTGTGGCTTATTCGGGTGCGGTGCTTATTTGAATTTAGCATTTGGGTCAAATCCCTTGTTGGATTTTTAATTGGGTTCCGGTCCTTGGAAGTAGTTTACTTTGTGGTGTTCTTGTCCATTTTGTAGTTCAATCGGAGTTCCGGAAGTCGATTCGCTGAGCACATTGCCGTTTGGGTGTTATTTTGATATTTTCGCCAAATTTGTCATTTTGGGCTTTATATCAGGCGAGTTTTATCTTCCTAAATATCTAGATCATTATGCAGATTCATGAGTTATAGAAATGCAATGTTTAGTAAAATTATATCTGTGATTAGGTGAGTATATGGTAAATTGCTTAGGATAACTATGCGGGTTATCCGTTTACTACACCATAGGCGCGAGTATTTAAGGGTTTGATAAGTTAATAAAACCCGAGTTAATTTTGAGTTTAGTTACTAGTTAGAACCATGTAGGCTATTGGAAGTTGTGGACGGTTAGCCTCGCTTATAGTAAGTACGATGATTTTGCATCTTTAGTATATTGGGGTATGAGATTGTAGATTGGTTATTAGGGCGCCTAGCCTATTTCATGGCACCAGTAATTAGGTTCGGCTATTAGTAGGAAAATACGGATGGCACGTGGTTTAACAACTAGTTTTATTTGCATAGAGGTTAGATTTTATAGCTATCCCTTTTGAATGTTGCTTCCTCGATTAGTTTAGTATGAGGTTCTTAGTTCCTTGATAGTCTCTTGGCCGGCATAGTTCAGTAAGACATGGCCTTTTGTTCAGAGCTTGTCCTCTTAGCTGCTATTATCTCGATTAGTCTTAGAATTATCCTAGGTGTGCTTTGTGCTCTCTTGGCTTGGTACTTGAGCAATGTTCTTGATTTGGTGGTCTACTGGGATGTTGGATTCCATGTTGGAGTGTGGTATCTTCAGAACTGTTAGCTATTGGTTGAGGATAGACAATTTGTCCTTTGTAGTTGACTGTGGGTGTTAAGCTCCCGTTAGATTTCCTTAGATCTTGTTTGGATCATCGTGTTGCGACATTTATTGTCTTCAAGATTCCGATAGATTGCCTTCCTTCCCTGGTGTGAGGCTCATAGGGCCGTGTACCCATCTATCATCTAGGAAGTAGTGTCTCAGCATGGCGCTCATGAGTGTTCGACCTTGACGCCAGGTGGTTTTGTGAAGTTGTACAGTCACCCGTGATGTTGGAACCTACTGGTCTGCTACTACATCAGTTCATGGAGACTGTCTCCATGAAGCATCACCTTGTGGAGACTGTCGTCATTGATGATGTTGCCTGGCGAGTTCCTGTACATCCTTTTTGGAGACTAAAGTATATAGTAGTTTTGGAGTTTGCTTGCAGCTTTGTTCTTGGGCATTGTAGACTTCTTGTTGGGCACTTGTAGGTTATCCCAGGTGTACTAGACTGTGTTGACAGCTATGGAACTCTAGCATTTGATGGTAATCTTGTTGCTTTAGGAAGTCTTAGAGACTGATGTTGTTTAGATGTTGTGACGGTTAAGTTACTATTTCATCCAAGTTCTTAGGTAGGTTGTTATCATTTTTGAACTGCCGGGTTGGCAGTAGTTGTGTTTCAATCTATAGGATTTGATCTCACCTGTAGATCATCTATTATTCTTCTCATCTTAATGTGATCAGATACATAAACACGCTCTACATTGGTTAACCTCCGATAGGTTCCGGGATACCTAAATCGGGTTAAAATAGTAGGTAAAGTTTGGGCCGAGACCACTATCTTATCTTATTTCCCATTCGGCAGCGTGGGAAGGTATGAGTTAGATTGTATCCAGTGCTAGCCTTATCCTCGGTGTGGTTGAAATCCCTTAGAATGTAAATAGTAAGGACGCTGGCTCCTGGGGGTTGAAATACCATGTCCACCTTGATTACGTGGTGTATCCCTAGTCTTGTCGAGCTTTGCAATCAATTGTACCCCTTGTATCCAATAATGATCTTATTAAGGTAATCCTTTTCTTGAGGTTGATCAACCAATTCATCATTGGTTTTTAATTCGTAGGCTCTTCGGTTAGTAATCTTTATGCATTAGGACAATTGTATAATCGCATCGTCCAGTATTTGGGATAATTATGGGATTATCCTAGTCCATTATATCATTATTCTCATCTTATCCCAATTCTTCATATTCATCTCCTCTTATCTGAATTCTTCTCCTCTTAGCATTACTGTAACATTAGCATACCTCTTCTCTTTGCATCTATTTTCTTCTTTCATCTGCATCTAATATTCTCGTAGGTTGTTTATTCTTGATGGTTGTTGTGTAGCTTTAGGCTGGTGTATCGGGTTGCGGGCGATCTCTTTAAGCTTCTTTTAGCTTCGTGGTTGTGCCATGTTAGATTTTGGGTAACCCTATTAGATTATAGTGGGCCGATGGTTGTTTACCCTCGCAGGCTTTATATTTCTTAGGCTGGTTAGTTGCACATGGCGCTGAGGGCCATAGTAGTAATTGGGGGGCAGTAGAAGTCCGTATGATTGGAGGGTTGTCTATAGTCTTTGCACTCCCTCGCACTAGTTATATATCTATTTGATATTTATTAGACATCCTTTGTATATCTATTACTAATCATTAGCAATGATTATATCTTATTATTATTATATTTATCTCATTAGTTGTTATAATTGTTTAGCTTATTTGGGGAGTTAGTGCGCCGTGGTTTGTTCACTCTTGCATAACAATATTTCAGGGTTAAAGCTATTACAGTGGTGTTCTTTAGAGAGCAGGGGCTCGAGGCTTGTTTTTGTGTTATTAATTTTGGTCCTCAGTTTGTGGATCTAACCGGCTGAGGTTTGTTGAATCTTTTGTTTAGATATTATTTTTTTGTCTTCCGCTATTTCTATGGCTCGGTTGTTTGTGGGACGAATCTTTGGATTCCCCTACCTGCACTTCCTCGAATCTTTGTAATTGGTCTAGCTTACTGATTATTGTATTTTAGGGTGTGACAGAATTGGTATCAGAGCTCTAGGTTAACTGCTATCTTGGTGTTTAGCACTCATAGGTTGAGTTATTCTTTAGAACGAGTTTGGATGATTCCTTAGTATCCTGTGTCTTTTTCGCATGTTTGGTTATAGAGTTCATCTCTTAAGGCCTTGTGCGTATAGGCTTCTAGAATGGGTCTAGTGTGTAGGTTTTTGCTATAGATTTAGAGGTCTAAAGATGTTTATCTTGAATCCTTAGAATAGTGATTTATTGGTTTCTAGTGGTGGTTGGTATCCCTGTTCAGTTTTGGTATTAGGTTTTTTTTTTAGATTTGTTATCTTACGTTATTTGGATAACGTTATGATTGCCGTCGTAGTAGTTTTGACGTGTGTTCCATTTTAATGTTTTTCTTATCGATTTTTGGGTGTTTGCCCTTAATCGAATCAAGATCGATCTGGATATTTGATCGGATTGTTTGGATTGGTTTTCATTATTTATTAAAATGCATCGTTTTAACCTATTATTTTCATCTCATGTGTCGCAGACATGAATCTTATAGCAGACGCGTTATGATACTGGAGATTGTGTATACATCAGATTTTTGACGTTATTCATATTGAAAAAATGGATATCATATTCCACTTTCCCCTTATGTTGATTTTTCATTTCTAAACTATTTGTTTTATCATAAAACTATATAAATTAGAATATATTTATATATATATTTTTATACAAATTATATAATAATATATTTTTCCCGTAATCTTGGATATGTTATTTTCGCCTTTATACCGTGAGCCATTATTGGCCGTATTTACCCAAATAGAGTTGTAAATAATCGTTTGTTTACTACTAAGGGTTGTTTTTGCGCCATGACAGGGAGTTCTGGGGGTTTTCTATTTTATCAGCTTTGAAAAATTATTCTTACTAGTGGGTACACATTGCATACGCAATACTATATTTTAGTAGTGATATTAAATTTCGGGACAAAATTCCTTTTAAGGAGGGTAGAATGTAGTGACCAAGAATTTTTCGTTGTATTAATACTATTTATGATTATGTATCCTTATTTTATTTTCAATTATCGTTCGTGGTGTTCCATTAGTTATGTGGTTTCTGTTGTTGCTGGGCAGAGGTGGTAGAGTTATGATTTTAGGAGTTGTGGTTGGTCTGTGATAGGATTGTGCTTGTGGCTTCGAGTTGTTCTTGTCTTCTGAGGATCTTGGTGTGTGATGAGGTTCAGGAGGATCACAAAGTGACTTTTTAGAGTTTTTCCAATTCTTGTTCGAATGAAGTTAATTGTCATTCGAGCGATCCTTCATGTCCCTTGGACGTTTTACCCTTGGTAATTGTCATTCGAATGAGTTTTATATTTGTTCAAACGAGTCAACTTGTCTCCTGGAATTTGGCCCAAGACCTCTTAGTCGTTCGAATGACTTGTCGTAGTTTTTTATATCTCAACTCTTTTTCTCTCTCTTCACATTTCTCTCTCTAACCGACTCAATCCTTCATTTTCCTCTTCCTTCTCCTACCTCACTTAATTTGAGTTGGGTTGATCATCTCTTACTATAAAATTCCAATTATAAATTTATGAGCGAAGTGTTGCTGTTCTTCGAAATGGAGAGAGAGTTATTTTCGCCAATTTTTTGTTACAACTTTTCGAGCTCAGCCGCCCCTTTTTCTCGGTAGGTAATTTCCCCGCTTCCTTCTCCTAGTCTTGCGGTTGTGATTGTTGGGTTTCTTAGTTTGTGATTGAGGATTTATTGCGTTGTAGGTTGGTATTGTATTGGGCTTATTTTAGGGTTTGTGATTGTGGGGGTTTGTTTTGTTTTGCATTGTTGGTGATTGGGTTTTGCGGTGTTTGGAATTATCGTAGGTATTGGATTGATTGTTAGTTTGTGATTGTTAGAGGATTTGGGTGTCTAGTAGTGGAGATTATTTTGGTTTGCATCAGCATTTATTTTGTGGACTGTGGGGGTGATCAGGGTGGCGAAGCTGATGAGTGGTGTGATTGAGGGTTTGCTACAGTTTGTGTGGCTGATTCGGGTATGGTGGTTATTTTAATTCAGCATTTGGGTTAGAATCCCTTGTTGGATTTATGATTGGGTTCCGGTCCTTGGTAGTGGTTTACTTTGTGGTGCTCGTGTCCTTTTTGTGGCTCATTCGGGGATCCGGAAGTCGATTCGCTGAGCACATTATCATTAGGGTGCTATTTGGATATTTTCTCCGAATTTGTCATTTTTTGCTTTATATCCGCCGAGTTTTATCTTCCTAAATAACTAGATCATTATGCTGATTCATGAGTTATAGAAATGCAATGTTTAGTAAAATTATATCTGTGATTAGGTGAGTATATGGTAAATTGCTTAGGATAACTATGCGGGTTATCCGTTTAATACACCATAGGCGTGAGTATTTAAGGGTTTGATAAGTTAATAAAACCCGAGTTAATTTTGAGTTTAGTTACTAGTTAGAACCATGTAGGTTATGGGAAGTCGTGGACGGTAATCTTAGCTTATAGTAAGTACGATGATCTTGCATCTTTAGTATATTGGGGTAAGAGATTGTAGATTGGTTATTAGGGCGCCTAGCCTATTTCATGGCACCAGTAATTAGGTTGGGCTATTAGTAGGAAAATACGGATGGCACGTGGTTTAACCGTTATTTTTATTTGCATATAGGTTAGAGTTTATAGTTATCCCTTTTGAATGTTGCTTCCTCGATTAGTTTAGTATGAGGTTTTTGGTTCCTTGATAGTCTCTTGGGCGACATAGCTTCAATAAGACATGGCCTTTTGTTCGGAGCTTGTCCTCTTAGCTGTTATTATCATGATTAGTCTTAGAATTATCCTAGGTGTGCTCTGTGTTCTCTTGGCCTTGTCCTTGGACTATGCTATTGATTTGGTGGTGTGCTGCGATGTTGGATTCCATGTTGGAGTGTAGTATCTCCAGGACTGTTAGCTATTGGTTAAGGATAAACAGTTTTTCCTTAGTACTTGATTGTGGGTGTTGAGCTTCTGATAGAATGCCTTAGGGTTTTTTTGGGTCATCGTGCTGCGACATTTATTGTCCTCATGATTCTTAGAGTTTGTAGAGCTTACTCGCTGAGCCTTCCTTCCTTGGTGTGAGGCTCATAGGGCTGTGTACCCATTAATCATCTTGGATGTTGTTCCTCAACATGGCACTCATGAGTCTTCGACCTTGACGCCAGGTGGCTTTGTTAAGTAGTACAGTCGCCCGTGATGTTGGAACGTACTGATCTCCTGCTACATCAGTTCCTGGAGACTGTCACAATGAAGCATCTCCTTGTGGTGACTGTCGTCATTGATAATATTGCCTGGCGAGTTCCCGTACATCCTTTTTGGAGACAAAAGTACATAGTAGTTAAGGAGTTTTGTTGCAGCTTTGTTCTTGCGGATTGTAGACTATGTGTTGGACACTTGTAGGTTATCCCATGTGTACTAGACTGTGCTGACAGCTATGGAACACTAGCATTTGATGGTAATCATGTTACTTTAGGAAGTCTTAGAGACTGATGTTGTTTAGATGTTGTGACGGTTAAGTTACTATTTCTTCTATGTTTAGATGGTATAACTGAGTCACTGTTTGCATCTGTATTAGGATTGTTTACCACGCTTTTAGGAAGGTTGTTATCCTTTGTGTACTGTCGGGTTGGTGGTAGTTGTGTTTCAGTTTTTAGGATTTGATCTCACCTGTAGATCATCTATTAATCGTCCATCTTAATGAGATCGGATACATAAACCCACTCTACATTAGTTAACCTCCGATAGGTTTCGGGATATCTAAATCGGGTTGAAATAGTTGGTAAAGTTCTGGCTGTGACCACTATCTTATCTTATTTCCCATTCGGCAGTGTGGGAAGGTATGAGCTAGTTTGTATCCGGTGCTAGCTTTATCCTCGGTAACGTTAAAATCCCTTGGAATATAAATAGTATGGACGTTGGCTCCAGGGGGTTGAAATACCCTGTCCACCTTGATCAGGTGGTTTATCCTTAGACTGGTCGAGCATGGCAATTAATCGTACCCCTTGTATCCAATAATGATTTTATTAAGGTATTCCTTTTCTTGAGGTTGATCAACAAATTCTTCATTGGTTTTGCTAATTTATATATATTAGACTAGTTATATATCTATTAGATATCCTTGGTATATCTATTACTAATCATTGGCAATTATTATATCTTGTTATTATTATATTTATCTTATTAATTATTATAATTGTTTAGCTTATTTGGGGAGTTAGTGAGCCATGGTTTGTTCACTTTCGGATGACAACAATTCAGGTTTAAAGCTATTGCAGTGGCGATTTTTAGAGAGTAGGGGCTCGAGGCTTGTTTCTGCGTTATTAATTTTTGTCCTCAGTTTATGGATCTAGCCGGCTGAGGTTTGTAGAATTTTTTGTCCAGATATTGTTTCCTTGTCTTCCACTATTTATGCTTTCCATATTACTCTGATGTATTTCTAAGTAAATGACTGAGCCTGAATTTTTCTATGGATCGGTTGTTTGTGGGGCGAATATTTGCATTCCCCGACCTGCACATCCCCGAATCTTAGTAATTGTTCTAGCTTACTGATTATTGTATTTTAGAGCGTGAAAAAATTGGTATCAGAGCTCTAGGTTAATTTCTATCTCGGTGTTTACCACTCATTGGTTGAGTTATTCTTTAGAACGAGTTAAGATGATTCATTGGTATCTTTTGTCTTTTTCGCATGTTTGGTTATAAAGTTGATCTCTTGAGACCTTCTGCGTATAAGCTTCTAGTATAGGTCTAGTGTGTAGGCTTTTGCTATAGAAGATGTTTATCTTGAATCCTTAAAATAGTGATTTATTGGCTTTAACTGGTGGTTGGTTTCCCAGTTCTGTTTTGGTATTAGGTTTTGTTTTAAGATTTCTGATCTTACATTATTTGGCTGACGTTATGATTGTCGTCGTAGTAGTTATGACGTGTGCTCCATTTTAATGCTTTTCTTATCGAGTTTTGGGTGTTTGCCCTTAATCGAGTCCAGATCGATCTGGATATTTGATCGGATTGTTTGGATTGTTTTTAATTATTTATTGAAATGCATTGTTTTAACCAATTATTTTCATCACATGTGTCGCAGACATGAATCTCATAGCAGACGTGTTATGAGACTGGAGATTGTGTATACATTAGATTTTTGACGTTGTTCATATTGAAAAAATGGACATCATATTCCACATTCCCCTTATGTTGATTTTTTATTTCTAAACTATTTGTTTTATCATTAAACTATATAAATTTGATTATATATATATATATATATATATTTTTATGCAAATTTATTAATAATATATTTTACCCGTAATCTTGGATATGTTATTTTCACCTTAATGCCGTGAGCCATTATTGGCCGTATTTACCCAAATAGATTTGTGATTAATCGCTTGTTTACTACTAAGGGTTGGTTTTGCGCCATGACAGAGAGTTCTGAGGTTTTTCTATTTTATCAGCTTTGAAAAATTATTCTTACTAGTGGGTACACATTGCATACGCGATACTATATTTTAGTAGTGATATTAAATTTCGGGACAAAGTTCCTTTTAAGAAGGGTAGACTGTAGTGACCCATATTTTTTTTTTGTATAAATACTTTTTATGATTAAGTATCCTTATTTTATTTTTAATTATCGTGCGTGGTGTTCCATTAGCTCTGTGGTTTCAGTTGTTGTTGGGCAGAGGTGGTTGAGTTATGATTTTAGGAGCTGTGGTTGGTCTCTTATAGGGTTGTGTTTGTTGCTTCGAGTTGTTCCTGTCTTCTGAGGATCTGGGTGTGTGGTGAGGTTCAGGATGATCTCAGTGTGACTTTTTGGAGTTTTTCCAGTTTTCGTTCGAATGAGGTTGATTGTCATTTGGCAATCCTTCATGCCTCTTGGCAATTGTCGTTCTAACGAGTTTCATATTTGTTCAAACGAGTCGACTTGTTTTCTAGAATTTGGCCCAAGACCTCTTAGTCGTTCGAATGACTTGTCATAGTTTTTATATCTCAACTCCTTTTCTCTCTCTTCACATTTTTCTCTGCGCTCTCTCTCTAACAGACTCAATCCTTCACCTTCCTCTTCCTTCTCCTACCTTACTTAATTTGAGTTGGTTTGATCATCTCCTACTACAAAATTCCTATTCTAAATTTAAGAGAGAAGTGTTACTGTTCTTCGAAGTAGAGAGAGAGCTATTTTTGCCGATTTTTTGTTACTACTTTTCGAGCTCAGCCGCTCCCTTTTTGCGGCAGGTAATTTCCCCGCTTCCTTCTCCTCTTCTTGCGATTGTGATTGTTGGGTTTCTTAGATGGTGATTGCGGACTGATTGTGCTGCGGGCTGGTATTGTATTGGGCTTATTTTAGGGTTTGTGATTGTGGGGGTTTGTTTGGCTTTGCATTATTGGTGATTGGGGTTTGTGGTGCTTGAAATTATCGTAAGTATTGGGTTGATTGTTAGTTTGTGATTGTTGGAGGATTTGGGTGTTTGGTAGTGGTGATTATTTGGGTTTGCATCAACATTTATTTGGTGGACTGGGGGTGATCAGGGTGGCGCAGCTGATGCGTGGTATGATTGAGGATTTGCTGCAGTTTGTGTAGCTAATTCGGGTGTGGTGCTTATTTTAATTCAGTATTTAGGTCAGAATCCCTTGTTGGATTTATGATTGGTTCCGGTCCTTGGTAGTGGTTTACTTTGTGGTGCTCTTGTCCATTTTGTAGCTCATACGGAGTTTTGGAAGTCGATTCGCCGAGCACATTACCGTTGGGGTGCTGTATGGATATTTTCGCCGAATTTTTCATTTTGAGCTTTATATCAGGCGAGTTTTATCTTCCTAAATAGCTAGATCATTATGTTGAATTGTGAGTTATAGAAATGCAATGTTTAGTAAAATTTATCTGTGATTAGGTGAGTATATGGTAAATTGGTTAGGATACCTATGCGGGTTATCCGTTTAATACACCATAGGCGTGAGTCTTTAAGGGTTTGATTAGTTAATAAAACCCGAGTTAATTGTGAGTTTAGTTACTAGTTAGAACCATGTAGGTTATTGGAAGTCGTGGATGGTTAGCCTCGCTTATAGTAAGTACGATGATTTTGCATCTTTAATATATTGGGGTATGAGATTTTAGATTGGTTATTAGGGCGCCTAGCCTATTTCATGGCACTAGTAATTAGGTTCGGCTATTTGTAGGAATATACGGACGGCACGTGGTGTAACTGTTATTTTTATTTGCATATAGTTTAGAGTTTATAGTTATCCCTTTTGAATGGTTCTTCCTCGATTAGTTTAGTAAGAGGTTCTTGGTTCCTTGATAGTCTCTTGGGAAACATAGCTTCAATAAGACATGGCCTTTTGTTCGGAGCTTGTCCTCTTAGCTGTTATTATCATGATTAGTCTTTGAATTATCCTAGGTGTGCTCTGTGTTCTTTTGGCCTGGTCCTTGAGCTATGTTATTGATTTTGTGGTGTGCTGGGATGTTGGATTCCATGTTGGAGTGTGGTATCTCTTGGACTATTAGCTATTGGTTGAGGATAGACAGTTTGTCCTTAGTAGTTGATTGTGGGTGTTGTGCTTCCGATAGATTGCCTTAGGTTTTGTTTGCGCCATCGTGTTGCGATATTTAATGTCCTCATGATTCTTAGAGTTTGTAGATCTTACTCGTGGAGCCTTCCTTCCCAGGTATGACTATCATAGGGCTGTGTACCCATCTGTCATCTGGGAAGTAGTATCTCAGCATGGCGCTTAGGAGTCATCGACCTTGATGCCAGGTGGATTTGTGAAGTTGTACAGTCACCCGTGATGTTGGATCCTACAGGTCTCCAGATACATCAGTTTGTGTAGACTATCACCATGAACCATCTCCTTGTAGAGACAATCGCCATTGATGATGTTGCCTGGCTAGTTCCTGTACATTCTTTTTGGAGACTAAAGTACATAGTAGTTAAGGAGTTTGGTTGCAGCTTTGATCTTGGAGATTGTAGACTACTTGTTGGATACTTGTAGGTTATCCCTTGAGTACTAGACTGTGTTAACAGCAATGGAACTCTAGCATTGTATGGTAATCATGTTGCTTTAGGAAGTCTTAGAGACCGATGTTGTTTAGATGTTGTGATGGTTAAGTTACTATTTCATCTATGTTTAGATGGTGTAACTGAGTCACTGTTTGCATTTGTATTAGGATTATATACTACGCTGCTAGGCAGGTTGTTATCCTTTGTGCACTGTCGGGTTGGCGGTAGTTGTGCTTCAGTCTTTAGGATTTGATCTCACCTGTAGATCATCTATTATTCTTCTCATCTTAATGAGATCGGATACATAAACCCGTTCTTCATTGGTTAAACTCTGATAGGTTCGGGGATACCTAAATCGGGTTGAAATAGTAGGTAAAGTTCAGGCTGAGACCACTATCTTATCTTGCTCCCCATTCGGCAGTGTAGGAAGGTATGAGTTAGTCTGTATCCGGTGCTAGTCTTATCCTCAGTGAGGTTGAAATCCCTTAGAATGTAAATAGTTAGGACGTTGGCTCCTTGGGGTTGAAATACCCTGTCCACCTTGATCAGGTAGTGTATCCCTAGTCTGGTCGAGCTTGGCAATCAATTGTACCCCTTATATCTAATAATGATCTTATTAAGGTAATACTTTTCTTGATGTTGATCAACCAATTCATCATATGTTTTTAATTCGTAGGCTCTTCGGTTTGAAATCTTTCTGCATTAGGCCAATTGTAGAATCGCATCGTCCTGCATTTGGGATAATTATGGGATTATCCTAGTCCATCATATCATTCTTCTCATCTTATCTCAATTCTTCATATTCATCTCCTCTTATCTGAAATCTTCTTTTCTTACTATTACTGTAACTTTAGCATAACTCTTCTCTCTGTATCTATTTTCTTCTTTCTTCTGTATTTGATATTCTAGTAGGTTATTTAGTCTTGATGGTTGTTGTGGAGTTTTAGGTTGGTGTATCGGGATGCGGACGATCTCATTAAGCTGGTTTTAGCTTCGTGGTTGTGCCATGTTGGGGTTTGGGAAACCCTGTTGGATTATTGTGGGCCGAGGGTTGTTTACCCTCGTAGGTTTTACATTTCTAAGGCTGGTTATTTGCGTGTGGCGCTGAGGGCCATAGTAGTGATTTGGGTGTAGTTATAGTCTGTGTGACTGGAGTGTAGTCTATAGTCTTTGCACTCCTTCGTACTATGTATATATATATACACATGGCCTAGTTTATTTATATATATTAGACTAGTTATATATCTATTAGATATCTATTAGACATCTTTGGTATATCTATTACTTATCATTGGCAATTATTATATCTTATTATTATTATATTCTTCTCATTAGTTGGTATAATTGTTTAACATATTTGGGGAGTTAGTGAGCCGTGGTTTGCTCACTCTCGCATAACAACAATTTAGGTTTAGAGTTGTTGCAGTGGTGATATTTTAAAAATTGGGGTTGAAGGCTTGTTGCTCTGTTATTATTTTGGGTCCTTTGTTTGTGGTTCTAACTGGCTGGGGTTTGTAGAATCTTTTGTTTAGATATTGTTTCTTAGTCTTCTGTATTTCTATTTTCCTTATTGCTCTAATGTATTGCTAAGTGAATGACTGAGCCTGAATTTGTATATGGCTGGGATGTTTATGGGGCGAATCTTTGGATTCCAAGACCTACACAACTTTGAATCTTAGTAATTGGTCTAGCTTACTGATTATTGGATTTTGGGGCGTGAGATTAAAATAGTATCTTAATAACATTAGGAAGCAATAGAGGGTGATGGAAATAGAATTTGTGAGAGCGCGAGCTAATTTGTCGAGTGCTGAATGTGATGTGAAGAAGTTGAATGACGTTGATAAGAGGAAAGAGGATAGTATGCATAGTACGCAGAGTCATTGTGACAAGCTCTCTAAACGGCTAGAGAAATTAAAAGCTGGACTATCAACTAGTCATGGTAGTAAGAGAGATGTGATGGAGAGACTGAAGATTAAACTTAAGGATATAGAGGATTTGAGGGAACAACTTGAGTAGAATAATCATGAAGGGAAGGTACATTTTGAATAGATAGCAGCGCTTCAGGCCGATCTTAAATATGTTTACGCGATTGTACAAAATTCCAATGAAAAAATATGAAAAATGGAGGTTGAATAGGATGAGGCCTGGGATAGGGATGTTTGTTTAAATAAAAAAAATTTAAAATTGGAAGCAGACATTAAAATGGCCGAACAAAACCTTGATGGTGATGTCCCTGAGAGAATTGGCGACCGGGCAAGGATGGAGGAAGCTATCAGCATGCTCGAAAAAATGGATAAGTTAGTGAGAGTGACGGAGGAACGTAATGCTTATTTATCCTTAGATAATACAAAAGAAAGGGAACACTGCAGAAATTTAGATAAACTACTAAAGGATGCCCATACAAAGTTTATCAATCTCGTTATACCAAATATAAACAAACTTGCAGCCGGTGAAGTTTATGAGAAGGAGATGATTACAGTTCTTGCTTATTTTATAAATGAGATTAAGAAAAAATAAAGGTATAGAAGGATACCATGCATGATAAGATGATCGCAAATAGAGTAAGGTGTGAAATGGGCTAAGTATGCTCTGATTATGAGTACCTTACGTTAAAGATGGGAGTGCTTGCCCAAGGGCTGGTGGAAAGGGGTAGAGACTTTGTTGCAGGTAGGGTACAAGAATTTAGAATGCCTGAATCTGGTAGGATCTTTCTTGAGGGTAGTGTAGTATCCAATTTCCCATATTTAACAAGAAGAAACCAACAAACCGTAGTCGAAGACATTCCATCATTCGAGAAGATATCACGTCTGCGACCACAGTTCTTAACCTATTAAAAGTTGTCATTATGCTTGGTCAAATAAGAACCGTTGGAAGATCCGCGAAGTTTGCCTACTACCCTCGAGATAGGAGACTGTTTGTAGTAGCATATTTCCCATATTCGACAAGAAGAAGCCAACAGACCGTACTCGAAGATATTCTATCATTCGAGAAGATTTCACGTTTGCGACCACAGTTCTTGACCTACTAAAAGTAACCGTTATGCTTGGACAAATAAGAGCCGCTGGAAGATCAGCAAAGTTCGCCCACTACCTCAGAAATAGGAAACTATTTTTCTTTTTGTAAACTGCTTGTATCTACTATAAATACATATAGATAATGAGTTATTTAGATCCGCAACTTGACTATACATTCATTCTTTCTTTCTTACCAAACAACGAATTGTAATAGCAAGCAACCTATTGGATTTTTCATCTAAACCCTCATCGAGGTCATAATTTTTCTTAGACTTTACTGAGTTTCCACATAAAATTCAGTGATTTTGCATTTATCATTGTATAATCTTTACAAAAGTATTGGCAAAGATTATCCTTCCTGAAAACACGCCATTACAATTGGTACCGTCTGTGGGAGTACCACACTTTTCTTTAACACTTGATCAAAAATAATCCAATGACAAACATGAATCTCCGAAGTGCCTCAAGTACGCAAATGATCAACGAGATCAACCCAATGTCGGAAATAGTCGATCTGTATAGCGTAGTGACCAAACTTTAGAATCAAATGGAATTGGGCCGAGTCTAGAGGCTAGAAGATCAACGAATTTACACCTAGACTCTTCAAATGGAAATAGACGAAAGGAGAAAAGCCTTGGACCAATAGTGTCGATCGTATCAGAAAGAAATGAAGCATATTTACGAAGAACTCAAGATCAGCTCACAGACCATCAAATGTCACCTCCCCAAGTTCGAAATGATCATCGCTTCAGGGCAACCAAAACAGAAATCCCGCCAAGAGAAGGCGGGTTTTCTCGTTTCAAATCAGGGAATCCTGACAGGATTTCTCATTATTTTGGACTTGCATCCTCAGCATTGACAACTCTTGGAAGTCGACGTACATGCCATCAAACCCTACTGCCACCAATGAGATGGCCTATAAGAAACTGATTGGGACCTGAAGGTCATGGAGACTTTAATCCACAGGTTACAGCCACACTAAATCTTCTACCACAATTTATCACCTTGGATGACCTAAACCAAAGGATCCAAGCTATAAACTTTGATATCCCAGGCCAATGGCTTTAAGGTCTACTCTCAAAGTCAAGCCCATTCTGGAAAATTTCTACATGCCAAAATTTAATTTGTATGCAGGCCTTACTGACCCTCTTACCCATGTCTGACACATCAGAGCTGCAGTTGAATTGTACTCCAAGCTCGATCATATGTTATGCTGATTATTCAACATGAGCCTAAGGGAAGATCTTCTAAAGTAGTTATATACTATCCCCGAATCCTCTATCAATATATTCAACCAATTATAGCACCTCTTCGAGTTGAATTATGCCCATGCAAAGGAGAAAATAATAACTATGGATTTATTGTTCTTTTTCGCACAGGCGCAAAAGAGACCTTGGCGAGTTTTTACAAGTGTTTTTATTAAGAAACATAGAAAATTGGGAATTCAGATCCCAATATTGTCGTTCCAGCATTCACCTCAGTACAACATATCGACTCGAAAGTTCGAGAAGAACTTATCTTGTACAAGCCCAAAATGATGACTAAAATGATTGATGCTTTTAATAAGTACAACAAATTAGAATGATCCAAAAATGATAAGATGAAGAGCTCCACAGTCATCCATTCCAATCAAGCATTTTCATCGCCGCCTCCTAAGTAATCCATTACTGGACAACCAAAGCAATGTAGAAGAAATACCGGCACCACTAAAAGAAGAGACAAAATGCCAGAGACACCCATTCCAGTCTTGCCTCCTATGATAAGCACACTCTCCGCTATCTTACCTACGATAAAGGGAGATGTTTTGTATCGAGAAGCTTAAGGAATTCCTGATATACCCAACGAACCCTTATGTCAGTAATACAGCATCCGTAGCCATAAGACCGACAACTGTTACTCTTTAATTAATTTTTTTTATCATATTCTTCTTGCTTGATGACTTCATAATTATGTCCCTAACGTTCTAAAGTTCCTCGAAGATGAAACTAAAAGAAAAGCCGCTGAACAGGAGCAAGGACAAGGTCAAGCTTAACATCTCTACTTGATCGAGATTTAGAAAGGATAAAAGAGAAATCAAGGCGATAGAATTATATCATGTTGCAAAATGGCATCCACAGACAAATCAGTAAACTTTTTCCCCAGTTCTAGTAAATCAAAACGCCCGTATCATATTTCATTTGAGGACTGCGATACAATCCATGTCAAGTACCCTCATGACGACCCTCTGGTCATTATGCTCAAAGTAGGATTAGACTACCTGCATTCACTTCTCGTCAATAAAAGAAGCGCAGCAGATTTTTTGTTTCAAAAAGCAATTAATGTGCTAAGAGTCAAAGACTCAGCAAAAGCTTTGACAACCAGCATCACAGGTTTTAATGGTTCTAATGAATCGACCACAGGTAAAATTACTTTGCCAGTTCAGGCGGGATCAAAAACAATTTTTGTTAAATTCGTCGTCATCGATGTTGAGTCCAAATATTTGGGAATCTGCGGGCGAAGTTGGCTACATTCAATCAAAGTAGCACCTTCGACTTATTATCTGGTATTAAGATTTCTAACAGATCACGGAGTCTATGAAATTAAAGGAAGCTAAGCAGTTGCACATATGCGCGAGAATACCACAACCAACTCTCACACGGAAAAACTTCTAAAAGCATAGCAACTACAGTAGGAAACACCCCCCATATTCGAGCAACATGATGCTGAGGTAGTAGATTCCATTAAACTCGATGGGCACGGGCGTAACACCTTTATTGGCTCCAAACTATCTTGTGACGATAAAGAAGCCATGATCCAACTTTAAAAAAAAAATGTTGACATCTTTGCATGGTCTTTCAAAAAAATGTCTGGCATTGATCACTCGAACACATGCCATAAGTTCAATCTCCTTCTAGATAACAAAGATGTTGCGTAGAAGCATCAAAATTTTGTTCCCCGCCTTTGCGAAGGCGTAAATGAAGAAATTTATAAACTCCTTCATGTAGGATTTATTCGAGAAGTAAAATATCAAAAATGGGCTTCTAACATAGTGGTGGTCCTAAAGAAGAATGGAAAAATCTGAGTTTGTATCGATTTTACAGAGCCCAACAAGTTCACACAGAAAGATAACTTTCCTCTCTCATTGATCCCACAACTCCTCAACTCTGTAGCAGGGCACAAACTTCTCTCTATGATGGATGCAGCCTCCGGTTGTAATCAGGTTCCTCTCGCCGAAGAAAATCAATAAATAACAACTTTTGTCATTGAAAGAGGTCTCTACTATTACACAGTAATGTCTTTCGGATTAAAGAATGTTTAAAGATCATTTAGGAAAAATCATGGAAGTATACATCGATGACATGATTTACAAAAGCTCGAAGCATGAGGATCATTGCAACAACAACCAGACCATCTTCGATATCCTTCGTACCTACCAGATGAAACTCAACCCAGAAAAATGCCAATTTGGTATCGCATCGGGTAAATTTCTGGGACACCTTGTTAGTAAGAGGGGAATCAAAATTGATCAAGCACAAATTAAAGCACTCATGGCCATGCCATCTTCTCGAACCAAAAATGATGTAGAGGAATTTACTGGCAAAGCTACAACTCTTCACTGGTTCATTTCCAAGTCATCTGATGGATGCAAACTTATTTACCTCCTTCATGGTAATTAGATTCCACTATCCAAAAAATAGCCCAAGGAAATCCTTTACTGACTGTGAATTGGCCTTCCAAGATCTTAAAAGATACTTGGGGCGTCCTCCAATAATGAGTACTCCTGTTGATGGTGAAACACTAACAATTTACTTATCTACCACTGATGATTCCATTAGCTTAGTCCTTACTCAAGAAGATGGCGGTGGGGAAACACCAATCTACTTTATCAGCAAAACTTTTATGCCTGCTGAAAAATGGTACACAATAACTAAAAAATAGCTACTCGCCCTGGTATACAGGTCTCAAAAACCTTGACCATATTTTCAGGCTCATCCCATCAAAATTATTACCAAGTTTCCTTTTAAACTTGCACTCTTTGAAAAATAAAAGTCTCGAAGGGTTCAACAATGGTTTATTTTTCTTAGCGAGTATGACATCTCCTGCGAACCTCAGATATCAATCATAGGGAAACCGATAGCTGATTTCTTAGCAGATTGTCCAATCGAAGACCCTGATTGTGAAGAACTCGATGAAGTATTGATTGATGACACATTAACAGAACCGGACGCCTGGTCAAGAAGTACAGGATGATGACTCTTTACAGACAGATCTACTGAACCGCGATGATCCGAAATCGGCATCATCCTCGTTCCACCTTTCAATCATCGAATCGAAAATGCTATTAAACTTTAGTTCTATGCTCCCAATAATGAAATTGAATTTGAAGCTATCCTTCATGGACTGGATCTTGCTATGGCACACACTTAATGCAAAAGAAATAGGTGTATGCGTCATCTCCTTACTCGTCGGTAACCATTACAATAAAATGTTCAAAACATTAGGCATGCAGCCCTGGCCAAAGAAAAAATTGGCAAATTCAAAACATCAGCAATTTCTTACCTTTCTCGAGGCGAAAATTTACACGCCGATGCATTAGCATACATTGTTACAATGCTCGAAGAGAATGAAAGGAGAACTTTGGTTAGCGAGGTCATCGAACATTCTAGTCTCAATATAAGTTATACGATGCAAATTAATGTTATTGAAGATAAGGATGTCGAAGAATGGAGAAGACCATTCCATGCATACCACAATTCCAACATTCTCCCAAGTAACAAAGAAGAGGTCCGATCACTCTTAGCAAAATACCCCAGATTCACAGTTCAAGATAAAATCCTATATCACATCATAAGAGGAAGACCTCTTATTGGATGCATCTCTCTGAAACAAGCCTAAATCAAAATCAAAGAACTTCAAGAAGGAATCTGTGCATCCTATGTTTCGGGACGAACATTAGCCCAGTGGGCATTCACTCAAGGGCTATATTGGTTGAAGATACAATAGGACTGCGAAGACTTTGTTTGAAAGTACTACAAATGCCAAATCTATGCTCAAGACATTAAAAGCCCCGCACTCAACCTGCAAATTAGCAATATTCACTGGCCATTCAAACGATGGGGGATAGATATCATTGGACCTTTCCACCCAGCATCGGGGAACATAAAGTTCATTCTTGTGGAAACGGATTACTTCACCAAATGGGTCGAAGCAGTACCTCTATATCACACAGATGATATTAAAGTCATCAAATTTGTTTGGTAACACATCATAACCAGATTTGGTTATCCGCAAATAATACGATTAGATAACGGCAAGTAATTTATCAACGGCAAAGTCCTTAGCTACATCCACAAATAAAAAATTCAACATCCTACTTTAACTCCATACTACCCTCAAGGTAATGGAGAAATTGGATCCATCAACAAGAGCATCAAGTCAGGATTGCGCAAACGCCTCGACGAGAAACAAGGCAGATGGGTGGATGAGCTTCTTAGTGTCTTATGGGCATACCGGATGACTCCTCAAACATTCACCAATTGTACACCATTCATGATAGCTTTTGTATTGAAGCAGTCATACCTTCAAACCTTGATCTACCAAATGCTCGAAGAAAAATAACGGATGAATAAAATGAACTCGGTCATCTCTGCAACCTCAACTGGATCAAAGAAACACGTGACCAAGCCATTGTAAACTTGGGGAGTTACCATGATACTCTCAAAAAAGCTTATTGTAAGAAGGTTCAAAAGATAACATTTAGCATTGGTGACCTTGTCCATTGACGCATATAGGACAGTTCTCGACCTAAAAATTCTGGCAAGGTATCAGAAAACTGGAAATGACCATATATTATCAGTGACAAGGCCGATAGTGGGACTTACTGGTTAATGACCAAAGATAAAATACAACTCGAATATTCATGGAATACAGCCCAACTGAAAATTCTCTATAGATAATAACTGTAACCGCTATCGAATGATTCCAATAAAACTATCTTTACTTTCGATTACATTTGCCAAACATTCATCTTTACTATCTTTACTTTCAATAAGTATCGATACATACTTAATAAGTATGCATCACAACTAACATTCATATCTTCGACAAACACTATCCAATTATACGATGATCTCGTTAGCATTTATTACTAATCAAACAAAACATGTCATGTTTTGTCATTTTCAATCAAAACACAGGTATCCCATTGAGGAATATTATTTGTTACTCCTTTTCATGAGCATTTACATGGCCTTCTTTCAATCATCTCAGATACAAGCTCTAGAGCAACATTCAACATATTATCTCTACTACTATCTACAACTATCGATCTTGTCGAATACCACCACTTAGCATACTTTTAACAACAACTTTGCATATATCAATTTCTAAATATTCTCTAAATACAATAACAGGCATTCCAGAAATAACAAAATATTGTTCCGATCCCATCAACCATTTTTACATCTTTTATTAAAAGTAAACATCTTTCAAATCAAATATTTACTCTGCAGGGGGAGAGATGGCAGAATCAATCTTTATATCTACACCTGGAGTAAGCTCATCTAATATTTCCTTGGATTGAATACCCTCGGGAATCATAATCACATGAACCTCAGGTCCAATAGGAGCCTCAAAGGCTTTAGGAACTTCATCCTCCCCGTCTAAATCAAGAAAGAATTGGTTACCAGCAACAGCTAACTTCTTGTACAAATCTTTTCTCTCTTCCATCTCGTCGAACTGTCTCACAAAATAAGCCTTCATCTTCTTTCTTGCGTCAAGGTTCTCATGAATAAGTTAAACCCTCACCTCCTCCAAGATCTTTCCATGCTCCATGTACATTGCCCACCGAGAGGATGTAATCTGTTCGTGAACATCATTTTCAAAATTTACTTTTTGAAAAGACAACGCCTCCTCTCTATCCTTCGCGAGGTCGGCCCTTATCCCCTGGGCCATTTTCCCCCAAGTTTTCCTCGTCTCGCAAAGAACAACCTCTTTCACCTTCCCAGCCTCCAGTTTGTACTTTTTAAGCCTCACCTCCAACTTCTTATTTTCATCTATCAAATCTATCAATATTCTGGCAAAAGTAACTCCTTTTGTCTCCTTCTATTTAAAACCCAACCTTCGACAAATTAGGAAGTCCAATATTCTACCATAAATGCTCCTCGGGAAAAAAATTACCAAATTCATTTGACTTTTGCCTCGAAAATGACAGTACACAGACTTCTATGAATATTCGACAACTGTTTCACATTCTGACATTCTTCTCGACACAACAAGTAATTATATAATGAATAGGGTGATTGTAGTAGCATATTTTCCATATTCGACAAGAAGAAGCCAACGGACCGTAGTCGAAGACATTACATCATTTGAGAAGATGTAATGTCTGCGACTACAGTTCTTGACCTACTAAAAGTAGTCGTTATGCTTTGTCAATTAAGAGTCATTAGAAGATTTGCAAAGTTTGCCAACTACCCCCAAAATAGAAAAATGTTTGTAGTAGCATATTTCCCTTATTCGATAAGAAGAAGCTGACGGATCAAAGTCGAAGACATTCTATCATTCGAGAAGATGTCATGCCTGCGACCACAGTTCTTGACCTACTTAAAGTAGCCATTATGCTTGTCCAAATAAGAACTGTTGGAAGATCCGTGAAGTTCGCACACTACCCCCAAAATAGGAAATAGTTTTTCTTTGTATAAATTGTTTGTATCTACTATAAATACAGGCAAAGAATGAGTTATTATTTAGAACCTCAACTTAGTTATACATTCATCCTAACTATCTTACCAAACAGTGAATTGTAATAACTAGCAACCTATTGGATTTTTCATTTAAACCTTCCTCAAGGTCCTGGTTTTTCTCAGACTGTACTGAGTTTCCACATAAAATTCAGTAAGTTTACATTTCTCATTACATAATCCTTACAAAATTATTGGTAAAGATTATCCTTTTGGAAAGCAGGCTATTACAGGTAGTTGAGCTCGATTTGTGTGCGAAAAACTAACGTGTGAACTATCAATGTTTCTTTCCTTTAACCTTTGAGATTTAGGAGATAATAGATGTGTATCGATTGAAAGCATGTTTTACCTTTGTTTTAATCTTTGAGATTTATTAACTTTCAGATTTAGTAGAGAACTATATATAATTGTAGAGAGTAATATGAGAAAAAACTTGAAAATTTTCATTGAGTAGAAAAGAATGTATATAATGTTAGAGATCGTAATCTCACTTTTGTAATGTAAAGAATAATAGTAGATGTATCCTGTGCTTGGAACATAAGTGATTTAACGATAATATTATTTCAATCTTATAGTGCTCCACGGGCTTGGTATTTGATCTCTGTACTTTGTTAAGGGGTAGAAAGATCTGGGGCCAGTTTATCCCACCACAATTGATCTTCCCAATTCTCTGTGAGCTTCCCAGCGTTCAGCTATTTTCTACTTTTAGGAATCTCACGGAGGACTAGGTCATCGATTTAGAACTCACGACTGTGAATATTTTTGTTATATGAGTTGGCTAGTATCTGATGATAGCAACCCAGGTTGGCCACTACTCAGGCTTGTATTTCATCGATCCAGTTCAAGTTATAGCCTAACTCAAATTCATTCTCCTCATCAGTTTGCTCGTGATCTTTGACGAGATGATGATATTCTGTTGGGACGACGGTTTCTATTCCATAAGCAAAAAGAAAAGGGGAACATCAGGTGGACTATCTCGGTGTAATGCAGTATGCCCACGAAACATGAGGCAGCTCTCGTATCTAAGTTCCTTTCTTCCCTGATTTGAGTCTTTTCTTTATTCCATTAACGATCGTTTTGTTCGTGATTTTGGCCTGCCCATTGCCTTGGGGGTAATAAGTATTGGATGATTAATGAGCAATCTTGTGTTTGTTGAGGAATACCACTACTTTTTCTCCAACAAATTGTGGTCTGTTATCGATCCGAATTAGGTGGGGACAACCAAATCGTGTTATGATATACTCATAGATAAATGAGATGTCTTCTTCTTCTCCAGTTTGACAAAGAGGAATTGCTTCAACATACTTCATAAAGTAATATGTTTTTACGAGTAAGAACTTGCAGTTACCCGGTGTGATTGGGAATTCTCCCACTAGATCGAGTGTCACCTTTAGAAAGGCCTGAATACTTTGCTAGTATAGAGCTCAAGTGCAGGAGTTCATATTTGATGACCATGTCGTTGGTACGCATCGTATTTTTGTGAATACTCATCGGCCTATTTTTCATACTAGGCCAGAATATTCCTTATGTAATAGCTCTATTTGTGAGTGATCGACCTGTGGTATGGGGGCCACAAGGTCCCTTCATGTAGATCCTTGAGCATTCCATCTGCTTATTATCTTGAGAGGAACTTCAGGTATGGTCCAATGACTGATCACCTGTAGAGGTTGATGCCTTTCTAAATTGTATAATTCTTGGAGTTTTCAATTAATTGTTTATGCTCTTTTAGATCATCCAGAAGGGGCCCATCACATTTGTTATCAGTTCCGAGATATACGATAAAAGGCTTCCTCTATTCGTACACCTCCTCTTCATCACCCCCATTATTGATCATGCATTCCATTAAGAGATCAATATTGGAGGTTAAAATTACTTAAATTTGTAGGTATCTTGCATCTATACCTAATACCCTAGCTAAATATGCCAAGGAATTAGCCTGTTGATTCTCCTTACGAGGTAAATAATGAAATGTGGTTGTATTGAATCTGCTCATTCTGTCAGCGACCAAGGCCGCATTGTCGATCATTTTTCCATTCTTCTTGTATTGCTCAGAGTAGTGATGTACAATCAGCAATGAGTTTATATAAACTAATAGTTTGGGAACACCAATCTCTAATGCCATGTCGAGGCCATGGATTAATGCATCATACTCAGTGACGTTGTTGGAGGCTTCAAAATTAAGGTCTATGGATTTTTCAATTTTGTAATTTGAGGGAGAAATCAGTACAATTTCGACCTGGCCCTGTGTGTCATGCTAATCCACCTGTAAGAAGTCTCCACCTCTTTCGTGTAACCCATTCAGCTTGTTCGTCGAAGGGCTTTACAGGTGGATCTTCTGCAAGTTCTTCTGTGACATCAGGATTGTGCTTTTCCCAATCTGGATTTTCTACTGGGAAATCTTCTTGAAAAACAGCTACTGCTTGAGCTTTTTTTGAAGTTTGCTGTTATAATTTGATATTGTGCTCTCCCAAACTTACTGACCACTGTTGTACTATCATTGGATTTTCTTTTTCTTATAAAACTTCTTGAAGTGAGTAGTAAGTCATGACTCTGACTGAATGAGCTTGAATTAGTACTTGAATTTCTAGAATTTTTAAATGAGGGTTAGGGGGAGTCGTTCGATCTTGGAGTATCTAATTTCCACCGGTGTGAGAGACTTGTTGATAAACTACATTAGCTTCTCAATTTTCCCGTCAAGGTGAAGGAGAATGGAGCAGAGATAATTATCAATAACTGCAAGATAGATGATCACTTCCTCATTGTCTGCTGGGGTATTCATTATAGGAGATTTTCTAAAATAGATTTTTAAGGTCTTGAAAAGCTACTTTACATTCCTCTATCCATTCAATCTCTTCATTTGGTTTAACTTTGCCACTTTTGGTATATCCTCGAAGTAACTAGAATAACCATCAACATCGATCTAAAGTCTTTGAGAGAAATCTGTTGATTGCTGCAATCTTGCCATTGAGCTTCAATACATCTTTCTTTGTTTATGGGGACGACATATTATTTAGAACTCGAATCTGATCTGGATCAGCCTAGATTCCTTTCTTGCTGATGAGATATCCAAGGAACTTTCCAGAGTATACTCCGAATTAACATTTATCAAGATTGAGCTACATCTGGTATGATCGTAATATGCTGAAGACTATATTGAAATCTATGATATGATCCTTCTTCTGCAAGCTTTTGCAGAGTAGATCATTGATGTATACATCAACAATTTTCCCTAACTATTCTTTATAGATTGTTTTCATTAACCTTTGATAAGTTGCTCCAATATTTTTTAGTCTGAAAGGCATGAGTTTGTAACAGTAGAGCCCTCTTTTAGTGATAAAAGTAGTAATTTTCTTATCTTCATCTAAGAGGGGTATATGGTTGTATTCCAAAGTAGCATCCATCATTAATAGTAGCTCTTGACCTGCTGTAGAATTAACGATTTGATAAATGATTGGATGGGAAAACTGTCATTTGGCGTATATTTGTTTAGATCTGTAAAATCTACATAAATTTAAACTTTCTAATTCTTCTTTGGAACTGTGACAATGTTAGAGATCCAATCCGGGTACTTTGCTTCTCGAATGAATCCGACTTCGGCTAACTAATCGATTTTATTGTTGACTTCATCTATGAGATGTGGTGAGAGCCTTCCTTATTTTTGTTTGACTACCGTGGCTTTGTCGTTAATACTCAATTTGTGACACGCCTTGTAAGGGTCAACTCCTGGCATTTCTTAAGAAATCCAAGCGAAGATATGTCGATTCATCTATAAAAATATATGAGAGTGCCATTAACTTGAGGGACAAGCTGGGTACCAATACAAATACCTTTGCTAGGCCCATCGATGTCAGTGTACTCTATGATTTGGAATTAGCTATCACATCGATGAACCTGTAACAATATTCTAATAGAAAGTAAGAAATAGAAACAGGTGTTTTTAGCGTGGAAAACCTTTGAATTGGTACAAAACCACAACCTCGCATGGAAGATTTTTGTAACAGTATATTTATTGCTTAGAGTGGATATCTTTATTACAAGTGATCTTTAGAATATAAAAATGCTTTTAATCTCGTAAATAAGAAGTTTGAGTTATTTAGCTGGTTCCTGTCTTTTCTGGAATTTTTTCTTTTTATAGGCTTCTCCACAGTTCTTCATCGTGCTAGAACACGTTTTCCGAATTATGTGGTTAGTGGCGTTTGACTGAATAACTGACGAGTTCGTGGGAGACAGGTTTCTTTGACTGGATAATGTTTTTCGGGTTTAGCTCGACCCATGTTCTTGAGTAGGTCGTAGGGAAGGTTGGGATGATGGACTTGAGTGTTAAGTATTAAAATTGCATGAGCCAGAGATGGAGCTAATTCGAACTTCGTGAGCTCGATTATGAGTGAGAATGTGGGATAAGTCCCTATAGTCATCCCCTTGGTTGTCTTTTACTGCCTGAGGAGACAAACCAACCAACCCATCTACAACCCCAATAACAACATCTTCAATCTCTTCATTTTCCTCCACCTCCATGTAGGTGTCTGCCCAAATTATATCCACCACAACCTCGGAATATCCTTTTGACACAAGGTGGCACCCTAGTCTTTCACGCTCAGCTACCACCTCTTCTAAATTCGTTCTTGTGTACGCATATAGATTGTTTATCTCCACCACTTACTGTAGTAGCCTACACTCAGCCTTCAACAGTCGAAGCCCACTTCACAGTCTACACGAATGTATCGAAGCCTACTCAATCCCTAAAATAAACTTCCCAAAGATCCCCTGAATCCGAAGCTTCGACACAAGACAAAGCCTCGAGGATGGATTAACACATCGCAATAGAAATTCTTCGACCATATCTACACATGGTCGAAGTATGACAAGACAGACAGCCAGCTCATCAGACAAGCCGTCGCAATGATTGGTCTTTACAACTCTAGTGACAGGCCGACCACTCCGCCACAGTGCTGAAGTACAGAGACACATCAGACAGCTGTTACAGTGACAGTACAAACAGGACCGGCACCCATATCCCACTGGGATTTCCTGACAGAAATTATGTAATCTTGACCCACACTTGGTAACACAGCTTCCTATCACTCTATAAATAGAGAAGAGGGGAAACCAAGTGAAGGTTAGAAAAATCATTTCCCGCCCCTTACATTTTACCTTTGACCCCTCTGTGCATAATGTATTTAAACCCTCTCGTTACTCATCAGTAATATAATCTTTCTTAAAAATCCTCATCGGAGGTCGTAGAGTGTCACATTCGGGCCTCTACGCAAGTATTCGTCTTTAGTAAGTTCTTACTTTAAATAATTTTCTTGAATCCCTTTGATTGTAGATTGATTCTACGCTATAAGAGCCAACTTCACCTCTAAACGAAGTTAGGCCCCTGCAATTGGCGTCGTTTGTACTTCCAACCCTACCAATCATTTTTCCTTTTCTCCTCCATTTATTTTTCAACAATTTACTGCTCCTCTTAAAATGGCAACTACACGCCATTCCATCTCAACCCAAGCGGGCAACTCTATTAACGGAGTAGCTGCCCAAATTGCTTTATTATCCCCACAAGTCACTCTGACAGAGGAGCGCCAAACGGCTCTAACCACCTTGGGATCTACCCCACAAAAGATTCTTCTGACGCCACCCTCCACTCCACCAGACACCCCAGGCGCCGTCCCGCTCGAGAGTGACTTGGGGAACGCAGTGCTGAATATATACCGCATACTCGACCTCACAACCTTCGAATTCACCAATCTCCCCCTCATCCTTCTTATGTTACACAGCAGGACTTCGACCACAAAATATAACCAGTCATTCGCGTTACCGCGAGCCCAGCCACCAACTCTTAGGGCCGCCTCAATAATCCGATCTGCCCCAAACTTTTGGCTATCGAAATACCCTCCAACGTCCGTACTCCCAAACTCAGAAAGTACCGTAACACAGACCCTAAATCCTAAATCCTCGAATTCTAAAAATCCCTGAGCCTCTACTCTACGGCTGACTACCTGTTATGTCACCTATTTCCAACAAGCTTTCCTGACAGCCCACTTCGATGGTACCACAACCCCCCAAATGGATCGATACGAAGCTTCGAGCAACTTTTATTACTTTTCATCACCCAGCTTGCCTTCAACAAGGACAGAGAGGTTAGAGTAGACACTTTATTCAATTTTAGCAAATCCAGTAGTGAGACACTCGAAGCCTTCACCAAGAGATTCCTCGACGAATCCCAGAAAATAGAAAATCTCAACTGCTCGAACGCTATCCTGGCATATTCGAATGCTCTGCTCGATCACTGCCGAGTAAAAGAACACCTAGTTCTCCACAAACCAAAAACACTCGAAGAGATGATCTCGAAGGTTAATGGCTATATCGATCTTGAGTAACTCCAAGAATCTCGCAAACAGTGCCAACCTTCGCAGACAGCAAACTTCAGGAAACCTTGACAACACCCCTACTCTGCTCTCAAACCCCTGATTGTTCCTGTCTCACAGGAGATTAAGAGCCACAAATGCCCCAGTATTGATAACAGCGTTGAAGCTCGCCAGAAGTGACCAAAGCCTGTTTTGTCTACATTCACTGCCCCCCTCAGCACCCTTCTACCAAATATACAGGCAGACCCCATTTGGCATATCCCTTTACCAATTGAAGTCAGAACAGGAGAATCTTACTATGCCAATCACAAATACAACTGTCACCATACCAACAAAGGCTTTGTCCTCCAGCGCTCTCTCGAACTTATCTTCAGAGCAGGACGATAGCGTTAATATATTGCTAATCTTCCAAGCTACCTCGACGGGTCTTACCTCAAATCTCTATCCACCCCTACTACTGACCCAGCCGTGGTGCACATCTGCAGAGTCAATTTTATCGAAGTCAACAACATAGACAGTGGACATTCCAAGAGGAAATGAAAGCGCATCGAAGAATGTTACAAGCTCACCTATCAGGAGAAATTCCCTACCCTTCTGCCATAATCAAGCCGTCACCCTCGTCCCGAAGGTATTTCTTTCATCGACTGTGGCACTTCACACATTCGTTTCCCCCATTTTAAGCCATTAGTTATCATAATTAAGATCAAGAACCTCATCCTCCATACAATGCTAATAGACACAGGGAGCGCAGCTGATGTCCTCTTTCTCAAAACAATCCAAACCATGAAGAAAATAGACCTCATAACCGCAACCAACATCGAACTGAAAGGTTTCAATAGATCAACCAAAGTCATTGCTGGTCGTATCAGCCTACCCGCCACCACAGACCCTATTACCCTTCAAACCAGCTTCCTTGTCATTGACAAGAAGTCTGAATACCACGGTAGACTCAGACACGATTGGCTCCACGCCATGTGAGCCATACCTTTGACCTACCCTCAAACCCTCCATTTTAGCACTCACGAAGGTACATGGAATCTGAAAGGCTCTCAACGCCTTGCCCACTCATGCGGGCACCCAGAGATCGACCAAACCCAAAAACTTGTCAGCCATCTATAGTAATCAATGCATCTTTCTATCCCATCGACTTTGACAGATACTTCCTCACCCATTGAACCCACTGTTTATATCGAACTCGACGGTCCTGGTCGAGAATCATTCATCGGAACTTTCCGTGATGAGTCAGAATGCCTCAAACTTTCAGAATTTCATCGAGCAAAAAAAGATATCTGTGCCTGGACATTTCATGAAATGCCTGGTGTCGACACCAACCTGGCCTTTAATCACCTCGTTCTCATCCCCTATTCCACAACAGTAAAACAAAAGATGCGTAACCTGGCACCACGACTTCGAGATGCAGTGAACCTTGAAGTAGACACGCTCATAGCTGTAGGTTTTATCAGAGAAGTAAAGTACGCAGACTGGATATCAAACATTTTTGTCATTCCTAGGAAGAATGGAAAGATCCGAATCTGCGTCGACTTCACAGACCTCAACAAGAACACACCGAAGGACAATTTCCCCCTACCAAAAATTTTAGCACTCCTCGATGCTACTGTGGGACACGAGTGCCTATCCATGATAGATGCGGCTTCAGGTTACAATCAGGTACCTTTCCTCCCTGAAGATAGACTTAAAACTTCCTTTATAACTAAACAAGGCCTTTAATGTTTCAATGTTATGCCCTTCGGCCTTAAAAATGCCGGAGCCACCTACCAAGGCCTTGTCACAACCATGTTTAAACCTTTGCTTGGCAAGTCTGTCAAAGTCTATATTGACGATATGCTATGCAAGAGCCTTCAGAAAAATTTGCATATCCAAGACCTAACAGAAATCTTCTCAATACTTCGTGCATATAACATGAAACTCAACCTAGACAAGTGCCAATTTGGCGTGTCCTCCAGATAATTCTTGGGTCACCTTATCAGCAAACGTGGTATAAAGATTGACCCCACCCACATTCGAGCCCTCGTAGACATGCCTTCGCCCCAAACCAAATAAGACATCCAAAAAGTGGTTGGCAGGATATCAGCCCTCAATCATTTCATTTCTGAATCCTCAGATTGATGTGCTTGACTCTTTTCCCTCTTACGAGATCAGGGCGTCCACAAAGTAATAAAGAAAAATAATCCTGAGATCAACTGGACCCCTAAGTGCGTACAAGCCTTCCTCGAACACAAAACTTATCCTCGCCGTCCACCCATTATCAGCACCCCTATCGAAGGCGAAACACTTTCTTTATACCTTGCTGCCACAGAAACTTCTATCGGTGCAATGCTCATTCGACTTGATTCCAATATCAAAAAACCTGTATATTTCATCAGCAAAACTATAACCCCCGCAGAAACTTGATATTCAAAACTTAAGCTTTTGCTCCTCACACTTGTCTATCCAGCCCGTAAGCTCAAACCATATCTTCAGGATCACCCCATCCGTATTATTACAAGTTACCCCCTTCGATAGGTACTCTGCAAAAAAGAAAAATTCAAACGAGTGCAACAGTGGTCCGTATACCTTGGCGAACACGACATTACCTTCAAGATGCAAATATCCCAAAAGGCCAAGCAGTAGCAGACTTTCTAGCTGACTTCCCGGTTGAAGATATCGATTGGGAAGAACACGAAGATGACTTATCAGAAAACCAATTGGAAATAGAAGATCCCTGGGACCCTCTCACTGGCTGGCATTTATTAACAGATGGATCAAAAGGACCTAATGGCTCAGGAATTGGTATTGACTTGGTAACACCCACTAATGACTGCATAGAGAAAGCTGTCAAACTTACCTTCAAATGTTCTAATAACGAAGTAGAGTGTGGAGCCTTGATCCACGGCCTCGACCTCGCACTCGACCTCGGTATTCCCAAACTTGCAGTCTTTACAAATTCACAACTTGTTCAGAGACATTACACAGGAGAAAATCAAGTTAACGGTCGCATGGTCGGCTACGCTCTTATTCTGCGACAGCGCATGGACCGATTCCCCGAAAAATCTACAATTACTCATTACCCTTGATGAGAAAATAGACATGCAGATGCCCTCACCTACATAGCAGCTATGCTTGGACAATCATAATCACGGACCCTCCATATCAAAGTACTCGAACGCCCAAGTATCGACCAGATGGAAATCAATGTCATCAATACTGGGGGCGAGAGTCACGATCCAGACGATTGGCGAACACCATTTCTTTATTACCTCAATAATGCTACCCTCCCAGATGATCCCAAAGCCAAACGTTCGCTGCTTGAAAATTGTCGCAGATAAATTATCTGCAAAGATGAACTACATCGCAAATCCCCAAATGGCATCTTCTTTTGATGCATATCCCAATCCGTAACCTCTCAAATCTTAGCCGAACTTCACGAAGGAACCTGCGGTGCTCACACTGCTTTTCATTCTATGGCCCTTCGACCTGTCTCCCAAGGATTATTTTGGCCCAATATGATATAATAAGCTTCAGAATATGCAAAACACAGTGACAAATGCCAGCGTCACGCTCATGATATCCATTGCCCCTCTCAAGACCACCATTTCAGTCATGTTTCCTGGCAATTCAAAAGATGGGTCGTCGATCTCATTGGCCCCTTCCCAAATGCCTCGGGTAGCAGAGATCCTTGTCACAACCGATTACTTCGCCAAATGGGTCGAAGCTGTACCTCCATTCCGAACCAGAGAAGAAGAAGTTATCAATTTTTTATGGGAAAACATCATCACTCGCTTCGCATGCCCCCAGATGATTCAAAATGACAATGGTCCCCAATTTGTTGGGAGCAAAGTTAAAAACTTCCTTAAAAAACAAAATATAATTCTCTCACCCTCCATACCTTACTATCCTTAGGGTAACGGTCAAGTCGAAGCAATAAACAAAATCATTGTTGATGGCCTTAAGAAGGGAGTCGATGCAAAGAAAGGACGATGGGTTCAAGAGTTACAATATGTCGTATGGGCCTATCGAACAACCCCAAGAAACTCTACAGGATGTACCCCCTTCCTCCTAACATATGGAACCGAAGCTGTATTACCCACTCAATTCGACGTTCCCACTCAAGACCCTAACCTCCAGACGAAGATAATAAGTTTGAACTTGCATGCAGCATGTTATAGATCGACGAAACCAGAGACCGAGCAATCGCCAACCCTGGCCGCTACCATACATCACTTCAGAAATCCTACAACAAAAGAGTCCAACCATGGAGTTTCAACATTGGAGATCTAGTACTTCGATGTGTCAATCAATCTTCAAAACCTCGGAATGCCGACAAGTTAGCCGAATCTTGGGAATGACCTTATGTCGTCTATGATAATGCAGACAAGGGTTCATATTACTTAATATCGGAAGACAAAGAGCCTTTACCAAACCCCTGGAACATAATGCAGCTGGTTTACTATAACAGGCCATTTCTCTAACCATGTACAACTGATATAATCTTAAATATTCAATAAACAAGTTTTTCCACACATACTTCATCTCCTGTTTCATTTTGAATTTCTCGGTTTAACTTAGGTATAATGTCAACCTTCGACCCGACTGGTACTTAAGGGTAATCTTGAAATTTTTCAAGTCTCCAATTTTGAGCAAACTCGAGGGGCAAGGATGGTCGAAAGACTGGACCCTGGAGAATGTATTGGGGGCGATCAGATATGCTTCATTGTGACTAAGGCCTTCGAAGTCTAGTCCATTTCCTGGTTTCTTCTAAGAATCACGTCAACCCTTCGCCCCGACTAATACTTGGGGGCGACCTTCAAATGCTAAAGTCTCCAATTTCGAGCAAATTCAAGGGGCAAGGATGGTCGAAGGACCGGACCCTCAGGAATTCATTGGGGGCGATCAGATATGCTTCGCTGTGGCTAAGGCCTTTAAAGTCCAATCCATTTCTTGGTTTCTTCAAACTATCACGTTAACCCTTCACCCCGACTGACACTTTGGGGCGACCTTGAAATGCTCAAGTCTCCAATTTTGAGCAAACTCTAGGGGCAAGGATGGTCGAACGGCCGGACCCTTGGGGATGCATTAGGGGCGATTAGATATGCTACGACCAGGCTCTGAAGCCGTCAAAGTCCAGTCCATTTCATGGTTTACCTCGGGTATCATGTCCACCCTCGCCACGACTGATACTTGGGGCGACCATGAATTGCTCAAGTTTCCAACATTCGAGTAAACTCAAGGGGCACGAATGGTCGTAAGACCGGACCCTCGGGAATACGTCGAAGGCGATCAGATATTGCTTCGCTGTGGCTTAGGCCTTCTAAGTCCTATAAATTTTTGGGTTTGTTCTAGGTATCACGTCCCCTCGGCCCGACTGATACTCGGAGGCGACCTGGAAATTTTTCAAAAATTTCAACATCGCTGTGGCTTCGGCCTTCAATGTCTAGCAAAGCATACAAAGTTTGATCTAAATATCTTTGACACTCTTCAGGGTTCGATCACACTACGGTTATTCAAACAACAATAGTATACGCAAAAACTATCTACAATTCTATTAAATGCAGAGAACTGTCCACATATTACCCATCAGAGGAACAGTGGCGGTACAATTCAAAGATCAATCATCAGCAGTTCAAAGCAAGCAAAATCAACAGAATACGCATCAAAATTCTAACAATTCAAGGTCAGAGCAAGATAACACAATCAATCAGAAAATCAGACATCAAATCAGAAGTTCATAATCAATATGTTCAGAATCAGTATATGCAGAATTCATTTCGGAAATACGTATCAATATGTTCAGTATCCACTTTAGAAGTTCAGCAAAAAGCAAAAAGTAGAGACCAACAACAAACAACGACATAGTTCAACATATTACAACTCAACATCATATCAGCAGAAGAAGACATAAAACCCCTACCCGAAATAGCTCAAACAGGCGCGGTTACGCCTTCTTCCTCCACAGATCCCCCAGTAACAACACCCTCATCAGCTTCATTCGAACCTTCGACGACCAAACCATCAACAGTTCTACCAATGGGCGCTCCAATAAGAGAAGTATCTGTACCACCCTCAGTACTTCCAACTACTTCTTTAACAATGTTAGCCTCTCCTTCCTTCATCTGCAATTCATCCCCTTCAACAAGTTCTGGAGACACAGGGTTAGGTTGAAATGTATCGGGGTCATACCCCGTATCATCTATAAATCTTTTCAACTTAACATTCTCCTTGCATTCACCATCATACTCCTGCTGGAAATTCACCCTCTATTCTGCATTCCCCCTCTCACATGCCCTAAGCTTTGTAGTCCACTCTCGCTCCAGCCTCGACCACTAAAGCTCGAGCTTCTCATCATACTTTCGACCATAATTACTTTAGAACATCATAACTCAGATAAGTATAACCATCGATCATCATTACCTTCAGGCATATCATTGTACCTCGTGCCTATAAGAGTATTCATCTACATTATCAATCAGACACAGTAATACAAGTGTGCAGAAAATATTATGTCCATTCCAAATATTCGATCAAACAAACAGATTACATTTCTACTACAGCCCCAAGCAAAAAAAACCCACACAGAAAATAAAAACATACAAAGATACAAATATTCACCACATCAACCAGTAGCCCTACTTCCGGAAGGTCCAGCTCTACTTGCTGCGTTTTGCTCCTCGATGATTTCTTCTGCACAAGCAAGACATTTTGGCCAGAGCCATCAGGAAGAGATAGCGCCTCTCAGCAGTCAAAAAATGAAACCTCAACTATTCCCCAAAATAGGCATAAGGATCACCATTGATGAACTCCTCAGGTCCTACCTCCATAAGGTCGGGCATGTCCCAGTTCAGATCATGTTGCCCAAAAAACTTCATATGCAGTTTCGCCATCATCTGCCCCATACGACAATTGTGGGAGAACCCCATCCTCTTCGGTAGCGCGTGCATGGCGCGGTATCCATTCAAATGTTCAGAATCAGGAGAAAAAGCAGAAAAATATTGCGAATGGAAGAGGATACAGTATCCCTACACAATAACCTATACTAATAGCCTTCACTTCATTTATTACCCTATAACCACCCCCACCTCTTAATTACCATCTTTAATTACTTACTGGAAAACCAACAGTCAACTGCTCAGATTCCAAGACTAGGCAGTTTTCTCAGTGAACACCTCCTCACCTAGCTTCGAGACCTTCGCTGAGAGGGGGCGAATAAAGTAGCCTACTCGCAGCCTTCGATAGTCGAAGCCCTCTTCACAGCTTAGTCAAATGTATCGAAGGCTACTCAATCCCTAAAATAGACTTCCAAGAGATCCCCTAAAGCCGAAACTTCAACACCAGATAAAGCCTCGAGGACGGATTGACACATCGTAATAGACATTCATCAACCATATCTACACATGGTCGAAGTGTGACAAGATAGATAGCCAGGTCACCAGACAAGCCACCGTAATGATTGGCCTTTACAGCTACAGTGACAGGCCGACCACTGTACCACAGTGTCGAAGTACAAAGATACATCAGACAACTATCACAGTGACAGTGCAGACAGGATCGGTGCCCATATCCCGCCGGAATTTCATGGCCGTAATTATGTAATCCTGACCCACACTTGGTGACTCAGCTTCCTGTGACTCTATAAATAGAGGTGAGGGGAAACCAAGTGGAGGTTTGAAAAATCATCTCCTGCCCCTTACATTTTACCTTCGACCCCTCTGTGCATACTGTATTCGAGCCCTCTCGTTACTCATCAGTAATATAATCTTTCTTAAAAATCCTCAACAGAGGTCGTAAAGTGTCACATTCGGGCCTCTACTCAAGTATTCGTCTTTAGTTAGTTCTTACTTTAGACCATTTGTTGAATCCCTTTGATTTCAGATTGATTCCACGCTGTAAGGGCCATCTTCACCTCTAAACGAAGTTAGGCCCCTATACTTACGAAGATTTCAGAGCCTCCATCCATTTTCCCTCGAGCAGATCCGTTTTCAATTGATCTACGTTCCTTTCAAGCTAGACTTTCTTCCTCTTCACCTTAGCTCTCTCCTCCACGACCCCGAGGCATATTCACTTCATCAGACGAGCAGCCTAGAAAAATTAAGCAAATTGACCTCTTTAATTAGCTCGAATCATAATGCCAAATTCATTACAACGCACATTCGGGCATATGAACCTACCATTTTGCTCATCTCCTCCTCCACGTGGAGAGCAGCCAACCAAGCTTTTTCCTCCACCTCTTTCAAATCATCCTCAACAACAGGTTGATCCACTATGACCTTCATCCTCGATATCTCAGAAGGATCAACCATTCTCTTTTTCACGGCCACACCACTTCCCATTGTTTTAGAAGTCGAAGGACGCTTTAGCATTTGTTTCTTGGGAAACATTTGAGCTAATTTGCTCAACATAGTAGACTCTGGTAACCATGTGCAGTCCACTCCAGGGGGATTAAACGAGCTGACTCACCTTTCCCCATCAGTTCCCTTCATCTTACTGCCGTCAGTGCTCCTCACTAGCCTTGCCGACTGAGATTTTTGAACTTTTTCAACTCAGTTGCTGACACGCGTCTTCTTGCTAATGCCAAGTTCTTCAAATATGGCCTCGAGCTCTATTTCTTCCTGAGCAACTGAATCCAACAACGACCCTTTTCTCGCCACTTGAGATTTTGGAGCTATCATGCACAAAACATCATCATCGGCAGAGCATCATACAATTTCAACTATCAATCATATACATTATACATTGTTATATTTACTTTGTTTTACAGTTCTAAACATAAGTTTTGTGGGTTATTCATCATCTCTCTAAAGGCAATCACCCTTTACCCATATCACATTATCATTCTATGGCTGACCTGCGGAGTTCAGATTGAAGAAGCGAGGCCAAATCAAGCTCGCACCGAAATATACCCCTTCATTTGCATAATATTTTTTTACCCCATAAAATTGCTAAATGTCCACTGAGGATATCCTCCTCTTTCTCCCATCTCCTTCCCACCGTGAATTCAGAGATTCATAAGCACTTATCACCTCCCACATCTTCCCATTCATCTGAACAGGGCATGCCCTGATAATGTTCATAATCCCTTTCGCCAGATTGCTAAGGGAAAGACTCAAACCATACTCCAACTGAGACAGGTAACATTAAAAACCCTCTGAAAGTCCACTTTGAACATTCCAATCAAAATACTCTAGAGAGATCGATTCGTCTTTACCTCTATCCATTTTTTCCACTGCTAAATCGGCCAACAAATAAAAATATTTTTCCCCCGTCGCTGCAGACCCCTAAATTGCTTACTGACGTATTCTGTACAGTTACCCCATCTACCTCCTACTGAAGCCTTTGTTTTACAAAAATTTTTAAATACATCCGAGTGAGGAGGATAGGATACTAATCTTCCAGGGAAATCTAGAAATTGATCAACACCTATTTCTTCCTCCCTTTTAGACATTTCAATCTCATACTCAGCCGATGGGCCAGAGGTCAATGCCTCACTTACAGGAGAACTCACCATATCAACTGCAGAAAAGGCTTTTTTCCTACACAAACACTCCTCATGATCAACCTACAAACAGGTCCAGATATATATCATTATCTTTTACATATACGTCCAACCCATAAAAAAAATCTTTCATATATCATATATATATCAAGCAGGATTTATAGATTCCTATAAATAGTAATTTGCAACTTTACCTAGAAACAAAGCATGATCTTCAAACATACATATATGCATCACAAATCTTCCACTAACCTTCAATGTCGGAATGCAAATCTGAAGCTACGCCAAATCCTTCCCACACCACGCTGTTATTCAACCACCTTCGTGACTCGGTTTCAGCAACTCTCTCACACTTTGACTGATGATCACTGTCAATTAAATCTCTACAAGTTTATGTGCTATTTTTGCTTTTCTTCTTCCTTCCACCCTCACTACTCTTCAAGTTTTAAGAAGTTGGGAAACGTTTGATTGACGAAGATGAAGCAATGTTTATATTTTCTCTCTCTAACTTCTGGAAGTTATTGAGCCTCATATGAGTTTTCCTCGGTTTTCAAATCGAGGAATCCTCTCGACTATCCATGTTAGACGTTTTACACCTTTTCGATAAAAATGCATTCCCATCATTACCTTTTGTCTTATATTTTAATCTATTTTTATCTCTCTTTTCCAAATCTCTCTCTGACCTTAAGGCACTCATGATGACTCACGCTTGCACACAATCAGGTTTTTAAAGCTTTTACACACTGGATAAAATCTGAAGCTCCTGACTTTATCTGAACTTGCTTCTTCTACTTATAGCAATAATGACATCATTTCCGAAGCTCTCATAACAAAATTTCAAATATTTTTAAATTCGTTTCTCACAACAGTCTCAAGCAGTATTCACAAAAATGGAGGATCAATTTAATAACAATTTCTTTTAAATTATTCAAACTCATACAGTTACATACATTCAGTCACCCCTATTTACATTCGCTTCATCACCTCACATATAATTACATTTAAAACAGCATTGATGTCGCGGGAAACCACATCCAATCAAATATCCTCCAACAATCCTCACATCTTCTAATTCGATCCCTTTATAGCAAGCAATCTCACAAAACATTTTCGAACTGTAGGATCCACAACAATCTCACTAATCATCTCTTCATCGAAACGGCGTTCAAATTCACGTTCCCTCCCAATCCCATCTAAACCTTCAAGTTGAACCTCCCTCACTGGCAATTCAGCATCATAATCCAACAATCTAAAAATTTTGCCCGGCACTTTATTGATCTTTATCGCCAAGCGCCTTTCAGCGACATACCAAATTCTCTTAAATCGAGTAAACACCATTCTTATTTCTTTCCCCAAACTTCAAATTCCTTTCCCACTTATTTAAACATTTTTGGTACCAATTCCCCGCAAGTTATGATATTATCATATTATCTCGTGAAAAGAAGCCCCAATATCCTGAGAGAAATTATTTGAACATATCTCTTCCAATTGAACTCACCCATTTCAAACAATTCCAGATCGAGCTTATTCTTTATAAGTCTAATATTTGAGAATGACCTCTGTAAGATCGATTCTTTATTCTAAACCTTTTATAATTTCTTTTGCCCCAACATTTCTAGCTTACAAATTGAATAATATTTGTCATTTGACACATTTTTACAGATAAATTTCTAACATCTCAATTATTATAAATATTTTTACTTTCTGCCCTTATATAATTTATTTCATGCATTACTCCAAAGTCTTCATATCATACAACTCGATTTCTAGAGTTATTCTATTCTATATCAACACAGAGTTTGGATAACAAATTTTATTCATCTCGAAACAAATTACAAGTACTTTTACAGATAACAAGTCTTTCAAGTATTCAACATCAGGTACTTTACAATTACATGTTTTTCAAGTACTTTTATAGTTAACAAGTCTTTCAGACAATCCGAAGTGTCAAATCCTTCAGTTCGTTCTAATTTAGTGATCTTTTACCCTTATCCAAAAAAAACATTGGAAAGAACGAGAATACTGCTTCCCGTGAGTTTGGTTAAAGTCAAGATGAACTTTAAATGGAAACTATGAAAGTATGAGACTCAGTGCTTGAACCAACTCTTCAAACTAAAGGTCTTCTCAGCACAAAGTGGCGATGGAAGTAGAGAAGCAAACTTTCATTCTCCGTCTTCCTCCTCCACTACCACCACTGCCTCTCCAATAACTACCACCCTCACAGAGTTTGTAGAGATGAAGAGGGCCTGACCTTAGAATCCATTTGAGTGCAAGATTTCAGCGCAACTGCCTCGCAGTTACACCTATCCTTGTATCTGCCTCCCCAACCTTGTCTTTCGCAAGAATGCAGAGACAAACCTAACGGTTCTTGCCCGTCAAGACAACGTGGTGAAACCTCCATCAATAATAAAACTCTTCCTCAGCTTCAGCCACTTTATTTTCCGACATTTCTTTATACGTCGGAGGAACAGGAACAAGAGTCGGATTCTCCAAGGACTGATCCCCAAAATACTTCAACTTCAACCTCTACATTTCAAAAGAAATTCTCTCATCAAGAGCCATCCTACATGTCTTCACCATCTTCAACAATTTTAGTGAATGTTACAGCAAAACAAACGTACTTGGACACCAACCTCGGTGCAAGTACTATTTATATAACCCTCCATTTATTGTACAAGTACGTTTCCCCAAGCGTTGTCATTCAATGCAGACGAAACTATTCAAACCCTAACTATCACATACATTAATATTCCCAGCAACATTTAATGCACGTACATCCCCCCTTGGCACGCGTATTTTTCATGCAGTCAAACACCATCATTACTTCCTTCCTTATTTAAATTTCTAACCCGTATAGCAAAAAATTCTTTCTTAACCCAAGCCACTCGTGACTTCGGTTACGATGAGGAGATTGTAAGGGCCTGCCTCTCGATCTTACCTAAATTGAGTTGTCTCCAGTTCGATCTACCTCTATGTTAGGCCTACACATTCTCCATATGGCTTCTCCAGTCAACGATGCCACCTACTCCACAAACTAATAAAAAAAGTGGGTCGAGCTTTAACAGAAAAGCTAGAACAAGTCAAAATACCTATCTCTCATGAACTCAATAGTTACTCAGTCAACCACCAATAATTACAATATTCAGAGAACGTACTTCAGCACGATCAAAAACTGCAGAAAAAGCTTATATGAAGAAAAAGTTCCAGAAGAGACAAGGACCAGAAAATCACACAAGAAATTACCAAGATAACTATATTTTCTAGATTCTGAAAACTTCAAAATTCTGATTCATATGATTAAGCATTTCTAAATAAAGAGATTACTTGCAATAAGATATCAATCTCAAGCAATAAACATTACTATTATAAAAATCCTTAACCCGAGGTCATGGTTTTTTATATATTCATAGGTCTTCCACGCTAAACACCTGTGCAATTTCTTGCTTTCCATTAGATTTTATCATAGATACATTGGCGTAAGGGCTAATTCTAGGCCACTTTGAGCTTATAGAATTAGGCTATTACAGTAACAAAGTTTGATCTTGTTGGTTTTTGTTTCTGAGAACATTATTTTCGTATTTAAACTTTGACTAGTATTTGGGGGAAATGAATGTTGGTAGTTATCTAGAATATTACTAAAGTAATACTTTCTTGAAGTAGAATATTACCCGATCTTGTATGTACTCGGGTTTTTGCTTAAGTTCAAATTTTTTTTAAAATATGAAAGCGTAATTCAGTAAAAAAGTAACAAAGAAAAAGCTCGTTCACTTTTGTCTAAATGCCCCAGATTCAGAGTTCAAGACAAAGTCCTATATCGTATCACAGGAGGAGGACCCCTTATTGAATGTATCACTCAAAAACAAGCTCAAGTCAAAATAAAAGAACTTCACGAAGGTATTTCTGGAGCACAAATTTTGGGAAGATCATTAGCCCAGTAGGCATTCATATAAGGAATTTACTGCCCAAGATAAGACAGGACTGCAAAGATTTTTCACGGAAGTACTACAAATGCCAAATCCACCCTCAAGACATCAAAAGTCCAGTACTTGACTAGTACATTAGTAATATCCTCTGGTCGTGCAAACGATGGGGAATATACATTATCAGACCTTTCCACCTAGTATCAGGAAACTGAAGGTTCGTCCTTGTAGCAACTAACTACTTCACCAACTGGGTCAAAGCAGTTACTCTCTGTCATACTGATGAAAATGAAGTCGTCAAATTTTTTTAGGAACACATAATAACCAGATTTATCTGCCCACAGATGATACGATCGGACAGCGGCAAGTAATTCATAAGTACTAAAGTCCTTGCTTTCCTCCACAAGTACAAAATTTAGCTATCAACTTTCGCACCATACTATCATCAAGGCAACGGACAAGCTGAAGCCAACAATAAGAGTATCAAATCAGGTCCACGTAAGCGCCTTGATGAAAAGAAAGGCAGATGGGTTGACGAACTACTCAATATTCTCTGGGCATATCGAACTCGTCCTAGAACATCCACAACCTACACTCCATTTATGATGGCTTATGGTACCAAAGCAGTCATACCCTCAATGTATCAAGTGGTCGAAGAAAAATTACAGATAAAGACAATGAATTTGGTCTCCTCTGCAACCTAAACTAGATTAAAGAAACTCGAGACAAAGCCATCGTGAACTTGGGATGCTACCATGATATGTTAAAAAAAACTTATAACAAAAAGTTCACAATAGATAATTTGGTATTTGCGACATTGTCCTTCGACGAATCCAAGATAGTACCCAACCTAAGAATTCTGTTAAATTGTCTAAAAGCTGGGAAGGGCCCTATATTGTCAGCAACAAAACAGATAGCAAAACATACAGGCTGATGACAGAAGACAAAGTTCAACTTTAATATCTATGGGATAGCTCAACTGATTTTTTTTTACAGATAACAACTGTAGCAATTATCATCGTTTCCAATAAAACAATCTCTACTGTCACTTACATCTTTCTATCTTTGCTGTTCTCGACCCATACATTATAAGTAAACATCAGATAATCAATCATCTTTACAATCTTAAACTTGATCTCGATCCATACTTGATAAGTATGCATCAAACAATCAAACATCTTTACTATCATTACTTAGTCTCACTCCACTTGAGAAGTATGCATCCAGACTATCATTCAATTTCACACAAAAACTATCCAATCACAGGATACTCTTCTTCGCATTCCTTACATATTAAACCAAATATAACATATTATATTCTTTTCGAATCTACATCCAGAGATCCCACTGAGAATACACATCTGGTAATCCTTCATATTACTTGTCATTTCTTTGCCATCGTTGACTAATCATGCCAACAGGCATTCCTTACTTATCTGCTTAGAGTTAAAATCATATTCCTAAAATATCATTCTTATCGAATTTCAACACTTAGCATAATTTACAACAACTATGCATCAAAATATTTGAAAACAAAAACAAAAATCTTTTCTTCGACAACAAAAATTTATCATTCAAAGCATTATATAATTAAAATTGTTCAAATCCTATTGACTAATTTTACATTTCTCTTTCAAACATCCAACTGTTTACAAGAAAATTATTTAAACTATAGGAGAAGCGACTACTTTATCCACTTTCAACGAACCTTTAGGCGCAAACACATTTGTTAACTTCCTAGGACGCAAACCATCAGCTTCCATCATCACCAAATCATCGATGAATTCCGTCCCACTAGGAACTTTAGGAGTCTCTAGAACATCATCGTCTAAATCTGAGTCCTTGAAGACAACACCACCAGACTTGGCAGCCCCTTGTAATGATCCTTCCTCAGCTCTAGCATATCGTACTGCTCTACATAGTGGGCCCTCACCTTCTTACAAGTATCTAAATTTTCCACTATCAACTAAGCCCTAACCTCATCCAAAATCTTACCATGTTCCAGCTTTATAACCTTTCGTGCATTGGCAATCTATTCCCTTGCATCCTTCTCAAAATTTGTTCAAAGCAATGCCAATGTCTAATCTTTTTCCTTCACCCACGTTTTCTTTGCGTCACGAAGAGAAACGTCCTTTACCTTTCGAGCTTCCAGCTTGTAGATATTCAGCATTGTATTCAACTCCTTATTATCGATCAGAGCTTCTTTCTCCCTTGCCAAATCTTTATCAATGCTTTTATATGCCAGCACCTGATTTGCAAGGTCACTACTACCTATAATAAGATCTTTTGCCTCCGTCAATAACTTCTTGATCTGTATTACATTCATAAGTTGAGTATTCAAATTACATACCGGTTTCTTAAATCAAAGCAGAGTAGAAAAATTTCTCACCTTCGACATGTTTTGATGGCCCTCGCTGTAAAATGTATTCATGCTCTCATCCCCAACTAAATAATAATCAACTTCAGCCTGTAAAACATTTTTCCCCGACATATAAGAATCTATCATCATCTGGACTTCAATCATAGATTCCTCGACAAAATTGTTCTACGACGACTCTCTACTCCCCTTCTTCTTTGGAAGTGCACTTGTTCTACCCCGTGGAGGACGCCCATCCGGAAAATTAGCTGGTTTGTCAATCTTCACCCCCTCCTCCATTGTCGACCATCAAGAATTCCTCTTAGGAGAACCTAAAGGAGTAACAACTGGGCTCGCTGCCCTTTTCTTCATACTCTTTCCCAATGTTTCTGAAAATAACAAGTCTGTCTCCGTAGACTTGGAGTCAGTCGTATACCCAGCAAAAGAAGGATTTTCCAATGGAAGACTAGACTCTGCAAACCTCTTGTTCTTCGCCGATATCTTACTGTCGATTACAGGGACCTTTGACCCTTTCGCCCTCAACCTTTTTAAACCTGCCTCTTGAAAAAGGGAACTTACTCGCTCTTTGCCAATGACAAAATTGTCGATCCAACCAAAGAACCCCATCCTGATCTTGTACAATTCTTTTTGTACTTTAGAATTCCTATCGACCACCTTCAAAGCTGCACATAAACAAAATATAGTTACAAACAATTTACATCACATTCACCACTTCAAAACATTGATATTTACGTTACATAACAACAAACCTAAGTAAAAAGTCTTTCTCTTTAAGGGTACCCCAGGGTCTTTTTTGTTAAACTTATAGTTCCTGGACACGAGTAAATGTTCATCGCTATATCACCCTCCTGTTGACACCATATCGTAGAACAACGGTCTCTTCAAAAACCTCACCAAGTAGCGATAGCCTACTTTCATCAGGTTCATCTTGAGTGTGTAGTACACACATAAATAGTCAACAGTGATCAACTCTTCCCCCCTTAACTTAAGTCTACGAATTAGTGCCCCACATATGTGAAACAGTCATATACATTTGGATTGAACTGACAAGGTGCCACATCAAAGAAATTCATCAACTTCTTTTGGTCAGCTCGAAGAGGAAACTTCAACCCCTTCTTAATTAGTTCTTGATGCATGAGAATCTTGCCCAAGGGTACTTTCTGGTCGATCATATCATATTGTTACTTCTCTAACAAAATATTTCTAGGAATATCATACTTCTTCTTAAAATTTAGTATTTCCTTCATTTCTGGACCCTCTCTATAACAAGCTTCCTCAGCTTCCTCTACATCTTCTTCCCAACCCCCGCGACCTTCTCGATCACTAGCCCATGGCTCGCGATTCACATCTGTCAGGGTAACCTCCTCATCAGACAATTCGACAATCCCAGGTGCCACCCAAAACTTGCCAACACCAGCTGAGCCTGCACAACTCAACCCTACCCTATATATACCTCGCAACTGTTGTACACAGGTAGCTACATCAATCATCGGGGGCTCTACATCTTTAAGGCTCTCGTATATATCGTTATCATTGACTTGAGTTGGTTTAGCCATTTTTAAGAGCCTAAAAATCAGATTCTATTTTTAACAACAATTAGTATCTATCATATCTAATACATATATATGTTCATATGTTCATATTCGCATAGTTGTCTCCCATTACTATCATTACAATCTACTACTATCATTATGGTTAGTTTACACTTACTACATTCAGTTCTCGATACAATTTAACTATATATTCATTAAGTCATAAATCATCGATTACTGTAGTAATTTTTTTTTGGTCGAAGTTTAGGAATCTTAAGAGTTCTCGATCATACTTCACCTATTTCCCGCCAAAATACAACCTTTCAAAAATATGGGACATCACCTTCTCCGACGTAAAATTCAGCCAAATCGAACCTAACAAGAAAGTTAATTCGAACAATCTCGCTGAAATCCTAATAAATTCCCTATAGTCGCGCCGTACTCATCACGACACCCACCAATCCCTCTCTCCACTCCTCACCACCAATTAATCACATCTCTCTCACCACAATACCTTTATAACCCATTACGGCTCTGTTACCCTGGGGATGCCATCCAAACCCTGACACAGTTGAATCTCAATAACTTCCAATCCATCTAACCTTATATAAATTTCTCCTACCAATACACTAGACATACATACATCTACCAATATTTACATGTAATCAATCAAGGAACATACACAATCAACACAATTACTAACCTTGTAATCGCGTTATTTTGGTATCCATTTGTTGCGCCCGCTTTGTTGTATTAATCAAAACACTGATCTCCTCCTTCCCAATTATTAACAACGATTCCAATAATGAGTACAATGAGTTCACACTTGAATGGATTTTTCAGAATTTGTAAAATATGAATAGTCGCCCACCTCTAAACTATTTATAAACCCCGCGACTGTTCATCGCACCGTTTCATGACCGTTCGAGTAACCGAGCATAATGCCTTAAAAATCTTTTCTCAAAGTCTTTGATTCTTTGCCTTCTCAGCACCAACAAACCCCTACATTCTTGCTTTAATCCTTCCATATCTTGAAGAACTTCCTCTGACATATTCGTACACAACAAAGCACAACCTATCTTCTCACAAAGATGTTGTACATCATCTTCCCTATACTTCAAAATTTTACATTATAGATCACACCTCGCCATGTTTAATCCTCTCACTACCTTCACACATTTTTACTTTATTTGTGAATCCCTATATCTACAACAAATCTTCATTAATCAGATCAAATTTTAAAATTTTATTCGACATTACTAATATAATCAAGCAAAACATTACTACATTCCAAACTTTTACTAAGTCCGAAATATATTCGATCAAATGACAAACATTGACAACTACTGACATTAAATTCTATCATCATTTCTTCTTCAAGCATAAATCGACCATTACATTTAACTACTTCTATAAATAGAATTCATAAACTCCTAACTGTAGCAGCATCTTCTTTCCAAATTAACATCTTCGCTTGGGTATACATACAACTCATACGTTCAGGTGGACTCCAAAATTACAGTTGACAGAGAAACTGGAAATCCTCTTCAGCATCCTACGCCTCTACCTCGCTCATCTCTTCCTAATTTTGTTTAACATGATATTCTATGTAAATGTTAGCATTCTAATTACCAAAATACCAACTATATAATTCCCAATACTTAACTTAAAAATGTCTGAACACCTCATTCCGCACTTGAGATCTAGTCTTTACCATTTCTTCAAACACAACTCTTAATTTAAAAATATCCTGGGAAAACTTATAGTCCTACACAATCTAAGTCAACACAATAAGCATTTATTTATCCTTGGAACTTTACCATTTAAACAGTCAAATTAATCAACCTCGTAATCTTTTCCTGACCCCATACAATAAATAATACTTTGAGATATGTTATACTTGAAATTATACACAACACACATTATACTTCGATATTATTCTACTTTGTCTAATTTGTTTATTTAACAACACAAAGCGTCGAAAAAAAAGTTTATTCATTTGAGCTATCAATTACAATTTACATTCGACAAAATCATTCATTCGATTACATTACATCCAAATGCATTTCTTTCTTTACATTCAACTTGATTGGCTAGTTGATAACATTTTTTCCCTAGAATCTGACATTATTAAATCTTTTTACCAGAATTTGACATTTTCAGCTTCTTATCACCAAAATCTAACATTTGCTCTGTCAGCAGGGCAACGAGATTCTAAGAAACTTAGGTCAGGGAACTTTTAAACAGTATTTCTCCTCTAAAAGCTTGGCATCAGAAATTTGCAACAAGCCTCCTTCGTTCGACAGGATCCATGGACGCCCAACCAGCCTTCACATCCTCGTCTTTAATATTAGTAGTACCCCCTCCTCCCCCAACACTGTGATCAGCTTTCATACCTTCACCAACGGAAACTAAAACTAACCCAAACAGATATCCCACGTGAATACACTCTCTAACTCTACCTTCCCCCACTATCCACAACATGATGATATCAATTGCAGGATCACAAAGTAACAGTTTCGGACAGAATTTTACCTTAGTTTAGTCGTTTTGGTCATCGACTTCATCCCAGGCAACTTTCAACGCAACACTTGGGGAGGCATCTTTACAATACACCACCAAAAAATCATTCTTAATACCTTCAATTTATACCCTACCTTTATTTACCAGGTCCAATGTTCTGTATTAATTGCTTCTCGGGAAAGACACGACCAGGTTCACTTAACTTTCACCTCGGAAATGACAACATGAAGACTTTTAATGATATTCGGCAACCTTTTCAAATTCCAACTTCTTCTCAGCACAACCACAAGTACTTCTGACAAGATTGGGGTAATTGTAGTAGCATATTTCTCAGATTCAACAAGGATAAGCCTGCATAACATAGTCAAAGACAGTTAGCATTACATAGTCGAAGACAGACAGCATTGCATAGTCGAAGGGAGACAATAGTCACAAAGTTACCATAAGTTCGCGACCTACTAAAAGTAGCCATTGTACCTGGTCAAGAAAGGGCTGTTAGAGATCCGTAAAGTTTGCCTACTCTCCTCGAAATAGAAGATTGTTTCTTTCTTTTTGTAAACTGCATATATCTACTATAAATACAGGCGGATAATGGATTATTCAAGATCTGTAACCCTACTATCTTTACTTCATTACCCTACAGTCACTCTAAAACTTATAATAACTAGTAACCTTTTGGATTTTACATCAAAACCCTCCTCGAGGTCATGGTCTTTCTCAGCCTTTACTGTGTTTTCCATGTAAAAAATTTCTTATTTAAGTTATTATTGTACTTTCCTTACAAAAATTATTGGCGAAGATTATCCTTTCAAAAAACACACCATTACACACAACTAGCGTTAAAGTCATTCAAACGAGCTTAGAGTCATTCGAATGAGCTATGCATAGGTTTGCCTTAGATGTTATTCTGGGACGTTGAGTTTGCCTCGAGATCGTTTCTACTTGAATTTTAGTTCTCTTGTATTTAAAGGGGACTTAGTTTATTTGTTTAAGCTATTTTTTCACTGTAAGTTTAATTTAAGAGACCTAGAATTTGAGAGACTCTATTAAAGCTTGAGAAGCTTGGAGAGATCATTGTAACCTATTTGATCATCATAGTAGATTGTTCGGGAGTGGTTTTTTATCTGTAAGAGTTTTCCACTTCCCTCATCAGGGAATTCTTGTGTCCTTTATTGTTCTTTTTTGATTAATTCTCTTGATTAGCTTATTCCGCGTATCATTCTTGTCGTGGATGAGAGATTAGATACCTTTATTCTCAATAATTGGTGTCAAAATAAGTGTTACAGGGCTTGTATGGCGAAAAGCGATGGCCGATCAGGAAAAATTGAATATCATAAAGTTTAATGGATGTAATTTTGGAGTGTGAAAGATGCAGATAGAAGATTACCTCTATAAGAAGGATCTTTATTTACCACTAGGCAGAGTTGAGATGAAGCTAGCAGATTTTGATGTTGCTAAGTAGGCGTGATTGAATCATAAGGCACTTGGAACCGCTAGGTTAGCACTGTCATCTTAGACTCTGCACATAATCTCCAAACTTATAACAATGAAGGGTTTGATGGAGATATTGTCCGTCATGTACTTGGAACCGTCTGGGGCAAACAAGGTACACCTTCTACGGTCCTTGCTTACTTTGAAAATAAAGGATAATGGGAGTGTGCAAGCTCATATCAGTAAGTTCAATACCATTAATGCTCAACTATAATCTATTAAAATTACTTGTACAGAGGAGGTGAGAGGCGTGGGATATTTTGGGGCAGATGCCTGAAAGCTGGGAAGGGATCATTACAGCTATGAGGAACATCGGGAAAGGTAGACATCAAATTTGATACTATAGTCTCTTTGATTATGAGTAAAGATAATAGGCGTAAAACATCTTAGCCCTCTTCGAGTTCAAACAACAGTGTGTTGAATGTCAAGGAAAGTGGGAGGTCTTATAGATTAGGGCCAAAATATTAAAGGGGACAATCACAGTAAAGAGGAAAGTCTTAGCCACCCGGTGTATGTTAGACTTGTATAAAGAAGGGTCACTTCAGGCGAGATTGCAATTCTTCTTCTAAGATAGATAATGATAAGGAGAAAGATACAATAAACCTTACCGAGGAGCTTAGTTCTGGCAAGGCTCTATTACATTCGTGTGACGATGCTAATGAATCTTGGATAGCTGATTCGGGTGCCTCTTTCCATGCTACTATAAACGTAGGTTTCCAAACCAATATTATTAAAGGTGGCTTCGGTATGGCCCTTTTTACATATAACAGTGCACGTAATATTACTGAAAAGAGAAATGCTAGGCTGATGTTACCTTCAGGGGGAACGTTGGTTTCCAAAATGCATGACTTATACCCAAATTGGGGCATAACCTTATATCGGTTAGCAAATTGGCGGATGATGGCAGATATGTGAGTACCTTTGGTGTAACTTTCTGGAAGGTTACAAAGGGAGCTATGGTAGTAGCTCGAGGCTTACGACATGGAACGCTGTATATTATGTCCTGAAGGTCTTGATGATGTTGATCATAAGTTTTCTGAAAAGTATATTCTTACGAAACAGAAGAAGGTCGGTTTCAGAATAACTTAAAGATCAAAGAAACCTAGAAAGCCAGATCTTGCACACACATATGTTTGAGGATGAACCAAGGTATCATCTCTTGGTAGTTCTCACTATTATGTAACTTTCATTGATGATACTACTCGTAAACTGTATGTCTACTTCGTGAAGAACAAATCTGATATGTTCGATAAATTTAAGAGTTCGAGGGACCCTAGATAAAAATGAAACCAGTTTGAAACTAAAGTGTCTTTGGTCAAATAACAGGGGTGAATACTATAATAATGAGTTTGATGACTTTTGCGCATCAAACGGGATTATGAGATAGAAGACTATTCCTGGAACACCACAATAAAATGGTGTTGCAGAACGTATGAACCGAACAATAAACGAAAGAACGAGGAGTATGAGACTCAACGTTGGATTGCCAAAATATTTTTGGGTTGATGTAGTTAGTACAGTGGCGTACTTGATTAACAGAGGGCTTGCAACGACTTTAGATTTTTGACTTCCTGAATAAGCATGGACCAGTAAAGAGGTAAACCTTTCTTACTTGTGTATTTTCAGTTATACCTCATGTGCACATGATAATTCAGATACAAGGACAAATTTTGATGCAAAGTTGAGGAAGTGCATATTTATTGGATACGGTGGTGATGAGTTTAGGTACCGATTTTGGGATGCGATGAATCAAAAAGTTATCTAGAGCCGTAATATTACATTCAATAAGGAAGTCTTATATAAAGACTTCAAAGTACCTAGTGAAAGGAGTCGAAGTAAAGCAGCAGAAAGTGTCGACATTGATGATGATGAACCCTCCCAAGAGCTTTATGAAGAAGTCATGGTTAAGACCAATGTACCAAATCAAGGAGATTAACCTAATGATCTAGACATTTTAATAGCACTTCAGAAGGAGCTAAGAATTTCAAGAGTTCTGGCTAAGTACATTAACTTCCTATATTATTTGTTACATATGGATGGTGGTAAACCGGAAAGTTACAAGGAGGCTTTAGATGTAGAAGCCAAGAGAAAGTGGGAGCTTGCTATGGATGATGAGATACAGTCAATCATATTTGGGATTTTGTTCTATTACTGATAGGGAAGAGAGAATCGCACAACAATTGGGTATAAAGACTAATGCAGGAATCTGACGGCTCAAGGAGATTCAAGGCTTGACTTGTGGTGAAGGGCTTTCAGTAGAAAGAAGGTATTGATTTCGGTATGATTTTTGCTCCTGTTGTGAAGATGTCAACAATTTGGGATGTGATGAATATTGTTACAGTTGAAGATTTACATCTTGAGTAGCTTAATGTCAAGATAGCTTTTCTTCACGGCAACCTTGATGAAGAAATTAATATGAAGCAGCCAGAAGGGTATTCGGCTAAATGGAAAGAAGATCTTGTGTATAGGCCCACGAAGAGCTTATATGGTTTGAAACATGTGCCGAGACAGTGGTATTTAAAGTTCGAACAATTTATATCCAGAAATGGTTATTTGAAGAGCAATACAGATCACTGTTGTTTTATCACGGTATTTAAAGTTCGAACAAACTTCTGTATGATGATGATATGTTGGTAACAAGTGCTGACATGGGATAAATTATCAAGTTGAAGGAATAGTTATCCCAGAAGTTTTCTATGAAGGACTTGGGTACAATAAAACAAGTTATTGGTATACGTGTTACAAGGAATAAAAAGCAGCGAGAATTAAAGTCTTCTCAAGCTAAGAACATCGACAAAGTACTTAAGCGGTTCAATATGGATGGTTCTAAAGCTATTTGTACACAATTGGGAAGTCACTTTAAATTAACAAAGGATTGTTGTCCGAAGACTTAGAAGGATCGCGATGAGATGCGGAAGGTTCCTTATCAATCTGCGGTTGGTAGCCTAATGTACGTTATGATTTGTATGAGACCAGATATTACCCAAGTAGTGGGAGTTGTTTGAAGGTGTATGTTTAATCTAGACAAGGGGCATTGGAGAGCTGTGAAATAGATACTGATGTATCTAAAGGTGACTCAAGATATGACATTATGCTATGGGGCTTCTCATTATACTTATAGGGTTTCATTAATTCTGATATGGTGGGTGGCATTGATAGGCGGAAGAGCACTAGTGGTTTTATTTTTATATTAGGAAGCGGTACAGTTATATGGGTTTTTAGGCTACAATAGATATTAGCATTGTCTATGACAGTGGCAGAATATGTTGTAGCTATGGAAGAATGCAAGGGTATGGTTTGGCTGAAAGGATTGATAAAAGAGCTTGGCAGAGAGTAATTTTCTCCTAAGTTGTATAGTGATAGTCAAAGCGCTATACGCTTAGCGAAGAACTCAGCTTTTTACTCTAGGACCAAGCACATTGATATTCGATATCACTAAATTCGCTCACTCCTCAAGGACGGTGTGTTAAAGCTTGTGAAGATTCATACGGATGTGAATCTGGCGGATATGTTTACGAAGGTGGAGACTTTTTAGAAGTTGACGACATGTACAACTTCTGTGGGTTTTCAAAATTGAAGGTCCTGGTAGTGCGAGCAATTCATTTAGGGATCTGGAGATGGGTTACAGGATTCAATTTCAAATGGGAGATTGTAGGGTGTGAACTCGAACTGTGAATAATGGAATTTTCGAATAACAAAAATCATCGAAGTGGTTTGAGCGAAAATGGAAGTCGTTCAAACGAGCTTTAAAGTCGTTCGAACGAGATTATCTATTTTCACATATTAGAACTTACTTCCAAGCAGTCATTCGAACGAGTTTGGACGTCGTTCGAGCGAGTTATGTTTTATAGGGCTAGAGACCAACTATCGTTAAAGTCGTTCGAACGAGCTATGAGTAGGATTGCCTTAGATGTTATTTTGGGATGTTAAGTTTACCTTGAGATTTGTTCTACTTGTATTTTAGATCCCTAGTATATAAAGGGGACTTAGTTTATTTGTTTAAGTTATCTTTTCACTGTGAGTTTAATTCTAGAGACCTAGAATTTGAGAGACTACATTAAAGTTTGAGAAGCTTGGAAAGATCGTTGTAACCTATTTTATCATCATAGAAGGTTGTTCGGGGAATGGTTTTTATCTGTAAGGGTTTTCCACTTCCCTCCTCCGGGAATTCTTGTGTCCTTTATTATTCTGATTCTCTTGATTAGCTTATTCCGGGTATCGTTCTTGTTATGGAAGAGAGATTAGCTACCTCTATTCTCAACAGATAAGTCATCGAACATTGTAATTTTTGACTTGTAGTCCCCGGTATTGTTAAACAAGGGAAGTCATCGAATATCTAGTTGTTTTACTTGTTATCTCAAGTCGTTGGATTAAAAAAGTCATAGATTATTATAATTTTTTTTAACTTGTCACCCCCAGTTATTTTTGATAGGGAAGTCAGTGTAATAATACTAAATGTAATAGCCTAATTTTGTAATACAATCTTAGTTTTTACACTAAAGATAATCAGAACGTTAGTGTACCATAAGTAATTGCTAACATAAAGTTCTGCATGGAAAACCTTTGAATAGGTTAAAAACCACGACCTCTCTTAATTGTTTGGAAAGAGAGAGATATTTTATTGAAGATTGCTAGCTATTACAAAGGTTGTTCTGAGTAGTTTTATATATTTTTTGAGTGAGAATTCATCTGTCCTTCATTTGGAATTCTCTGGTCTTATTTATAGGTCTTATAATATGACTGTTTGATGACCATTATTATTTTTAATGATGGACGTTACAATATAGATTTAATAGTCCTTGAACTGATTGTGTAATGGTCTAATCTTCCTGCCTTGTAACGGCTTCATTAATGATAGAGTGTTTGTTTACTTGAACTATTGATGTAGAGGTCGAAAATGTTGAGTAAAGCTTTAGATGTTTCATAATGTGCCATAAATGTGCCATGTATATGTTGATGAGGTCGAGTGTTCGTATGATGGTCGTAGATAAAGTTTGAGTTTGAGATGCGGAATAAGCCACTACAACCACCCCCTCTCAGCCAAGAGCACGAGAAGCATTGTCGGCGAGTGGTGTTGGTTGAGAAGCTTCATTAATACTGTAATTAATACTGGGGAATCATTTCTAATATGTCTTCATGAATATCTATTATGGTTGTTGGGTTTGTTAGAAGCAATGGTTCTGGTCAAGATTATTGCATGAGAATTCCTTCTGTCGTTGGGAATTTGGAAAGTCGTCTTTAATGTTAATGACAGTATAAATTGTATTGTGGCTTGTGGTTGCAGTTTTGATTAACTAAGTATTTTTCTTAACTTGATCTTTTATATCTTTCCTTATATTTTCTGTAACCTTTCTGTTATTGTCTGTAAATTTCCTTCTATAGAGAGGATGGTAACCAGTAGACGGCAAACTCTGGAGGCTAGGATTCTTGCGAATGTAGAAAAACTGAGGTTTTGATACCTAGGGAATCAGTCTTTGAGTCTTCCTATGCCAATTTCGGTGAGTCATACCTCCTACGATATGACATATAAAGTGGTGGTAGAGGCGCAAGATGATCATTATCAAATGGTACGCTTCCATTATCTATTGATATCAGAGGAGGAGCATAGAAATAGACTGTATCTACTGGCAAAGAAGGCTATTATAATTGAAAATGAAGCGGTATGCATTTATTCGAGGGAGCCTTGTCGGTACCCTGCTGGTGAGTGGGTTATTTCTAAAAGATAGGACCCTTCTTCCTTCTCTATTACATGGGGTAATAGGGGTTATGGTAGAAGAGACTATGGTGAAGAAGCTTTTGTCTTCTGCACAATCATCGCATCTAGTCATGAAGAAGGTCCCCCTGCTGAGGGTTGGTTAAAGCACTGATGTAATATAATGTAATGCAATATAATATGCAATTCAATCTATAAAAATGTCTTGAAGATTTGTTAACTGTAAAGTATTCTGCAAATTCTAAGATGTAAGAAATATTTAAGCTAATGAAATATCTTTATTCTGCCAACTTTATATTGAATTTCGAACTTCAATCTTTATATGTCAAGCATTCTTTACGAAATGACTTACTAGAGAAGGGGAACAGATAGGGATAATTTGAACTGCTGATAAATTAATATATGAGAAGGTAAAAATAGTATAAAGTATTTTTGGAAATATTTTTGTGTGATAGGCACTTTTAACCGAACTAAAAGAGATTTAGGTGGTGTGAGCCACAAAATTGTGGTAGAATCGTTCTGAAAAAAGTCAAACGGGAATGAACTAGGTATTCTTATCAGTGAAGATACTGGGAAATAAGGCTTAAAAAGGGAAGTCCAAAAATGTAATGAGGTTGTTTGGTGAATGTAAGCAAACAAGTGGCTAGTATGATCGTACGGATTGAGAGGAGATTGGTATGCGCAAAAGTTATTGTTTTGAACTGACTGGAAAATGTCATAATGAAGATAGGTAAATGATATCTGTCAGTAGGTGCTTTGTTGGATCTACTGTTGTAGGTACTTAAATATTTAATGTGAACTTCATCTTTGCGGATATGTTATTTGTACAAAGCATGCGAATATGATCTGAGGATATACTTCGTAAAATGGAAAGTAGTAGCTATCAAAATAATCTCAGACTTCTGCTGATATTTTTGTTTACAAAAATTTGTGCTTGTAAAATATATCTTCCCTCAAAATCTGTTATGGAAGCGACTTTATCGGTCTAAATAGATCTTTATGCTGGCTATTTAAAATGTTAATCCTCATCTACTATGCCTTGTATCTTGTACAGGAAAAGCTTGGTATTAGTTGATTGGAAGTTATCATGGTGAGGACACATTCTCAGCGTGTTCGTCAAGAAATGAAAGGTAGGTTGAGCATCAAAGTGGCTAAACACCGTGTGCGTTATTTTTGCTTGTTGCCTTATAATGCCGTGTTACCCGAGTGGCTGTTGAAGTTGGGTGGGTTAAATGACAAAGGCAGGCGAGTAAAGTATGATTGTTTTATTTTTTTTATGTGTTTTGCGAGCTGCTTCTAGATGCCACCTTGCGAGAAGAAGTTATTTTAGAGATCATACGAGACAAACTTGTTGAAGAGGATGAGAGTGTAGTAGGAGGGGAGATAATTCCATATGGTGAAAAAATTCTTCCGGGTTGCTTTAAATGTAACTACATGTGATTGTAAGCACAAATTTTAAGAGCTCGAAATAAATAAGTAATATGTTTGCAGTATTCTATTTTTGCTATCTGTTGAATGTAGAATAATAAAAATTGAATCTGCAAACTAGAAAAAATTAGATCAATATATTTCTTGAACTACTCATATAGTGATTACAGCTATTTGATTTTAACAGCTGTGTAGATAATTTCGATTTTTTAAATATTGAGTTATTTTAGGAATGACGTATATTATGGAATGATCTTGGCTGAGTATAAAAATATAGTAATGGATCGTTTAGATTGTCTTAGGAAGGGGGGAAAGAATTGTTTAATGGCTGAAAGTGGAGACAGACGTGATAGCAGTAGACGTTATCACAAAAGTCATGATGATGCTGTAAGATGAAAAAACATGCATGTAGGGGTAGTAGGGGTGAAAGACACGTGTCTGAAAGAGTCATCATTTAAAAAATCGAGGGAGAGTATAAAAACTCGTCTCTCTCTCCCTCATAAATTATCAATAATTATAGATTGAAAAAATGTGGTGTAACCAGTGTCTCTAGAGTGAAGAAATGTTTGATTTCTGAGTGTAATCTCATTGAGAAAGTTTTATCTGGTGAGAGAACTGTGTTGGAGAAACAACGGAATCAATTACGCTTTGTGAAAGTTGTTGGCAAAGTAGAAGGTTGTGAAATTTCTAGTACAGGTTAGTAAATTTTATTTTTCTATGTTGATTGTATTGTCTGGTACTATGTATATGATGTTGCATGTTCATCGCCTCTGTCTGTAAATTATTTGGGGATGTCAAATTTGGGAATGTAGGGGGCTAAGGAATGCTTGTTCACCTATATTTTTACTGTTTGTAAAAGCAGTGGGTATGGTAACAAACTCTTGAAACAGAAAATTGTCTTTGGAGAAGAAAAGGGAAAGTTGAAAATGATTTTCTGTTGTTTTGGAAAAATTGAAAATATATGCCTTGGCTGAGTAAAAAGTATAAGTGGGGTTGTTTCTATTATATGTATGGTATAGCATATAATTGTGTAAGTGTTGAATCATAAATATAGAGAAAATAATAAAATGTTGTGTGTACCTTTAGGTCCAGTATGCGTTCAAAAAACATAAAGCCTATGAGTAAATTTGTAGTGTCATCTAGTTTTAAGGAAACATCATCGTCAAGTAGGGAGGACGATTGTAGTAGTATGGAAGAAACTGTAGATAAGAGAAAAATTACTATAGGTGTAGAGTTTGGAGAACCCAGTGAATTAAATAATGTTGTAGAGGAAGATGATATAGAGGTGAAAGATAAGTCATTTTATATATATCCTAAAGGAGTTGATGTAGGAAAACAATTTTTGAAATTTAAGAAGAAGTTAAAAGGAGAGTGGGGAAATTATGTGATAGAGCAAGGTTGGTGGTTTAGGACCTTGGTACCAGGGAAAGGGGAAGAAAGGGTATACTACCAAGTTCCTAGCCTAAATATCTAGATAAAGGATAAAGGTATTAGTGAAGATGTAGAACTTGCGTACTATAATAGAGTAGGGATAGTAGGCCCGAATGATGGGTTTTTGTGCTATCTGAACCAGGTCGTATATGGCCTTAGAATTCCTCTAACCTTCATTCAAAAAGGGGTTATAAATGTATTGCAATGTTGCCCTGTCCAACTAAATGGGCATGTATTTGAGATGATGAGGTTGTGTGAGGCATCCAGTATGAGGTGAAGGGAAAGTGGGACTGCAAAGCAGTTCGTAGCTGATGGCGTGTTGAAATTTTATAGAATGAAATTTGTTAAAGGTCGTAATAGTGGTTACCTGTTTATGACTCATCTAGGCCAAAGTTTTTTAGCATTGAATCTGCAGGTAAACCATAGAACGGCCACCTTGTATTGGTAGGGTGCAATTGTATGCAGGTTCCAGATGAACCGGCGCTCATACTGAACCATAAATATTTAAATCCGAGTAAGTCACGCCTGCTAACTTGACTAAATATCAGTTTGTCTTTTAACTGCTAACCATTTCCCTGTTTTTGATTGTCAGATCCAGATCCCAAATTCTTTTTTAATAATACGAGCTTGTTCGACAGCGTAGCCCTTGAGCAGGTCAAGTTCAAGCAAGTACTTGGTGAGCTAAATATTCGTAGGGATAAAAGAGTAGACTCTTGAGTGCCCAAAGTGCAACGAGCACATGAAAATTGAGTTATGGCTAAAAAGAAAAATACCCATCTTCCTCTAGGTAACTTTATTGGTATCCCACCACCTGCAACAGAGAGTACGAGTGTAGGGTAGAAGTTTCAGAGGCTAAAAAAGATAGTGCCAGAAGTTGTGCCTTCTACTGTGGTGGTGGCCAAAGGAAAAGAGGACTATAAACTTGTTGTCGATGGTGTAGTAGAGGAACAGGTGGTGAATGAGGTCACTCCTTCAGAAATAGACAAGTGGTTACTGAAAAGGAAAAAACATATACTTGAAGGCAGTGACCATACAAATGTTAAGTTTGTAGCTAATCTGAGAGAAATGGAGCAAAGTTTGTTTAAGTTGGTAGGAAATGAGCCGCAGCAGCTCGAAGAGATGTTTCAAGAAGAAGCAATAGGTGTACGTACTGATAGTCTCTATTTGTAATATGGTGATTAATTTATATGTATGACTGATCTTGTTTCTTGTATTGGCAGCTCTCGATGTTGGTGAAGGGAGCTACAAGTTTTATTGAGAAGAAGAACCAAGAGTTCGGAGAGCTTAGTTACAGGTTCGATGCTCAAATAGCTCGGATAAAGAAGCTCGAGGTGGAGCTCAAGAAGGAGAAATAGAGTAATGTTGAAGAGTTAAAGTCTGCTGAAGAGCGGTATGTTGAGTTATCTAAGCGTGGGGAGACTCTGTCAGAAGCATTTGGAAAGATAAGGGATAAGAAAAATCATATGACCTAGTCTTACAATCACTTTAGGCTGACCGCGGCCGATATCAATCTGGGACTAGCAGGTAGGTACCATGAGATAGTGTTCTAATTGGATGCGAAAGACAAACTGGCGGAAGATGTTGCTTATCCAGTCACTGTACCTTCCCTGCAAATTAAGCAAGTTCTAGCTGCTAGTAATGAAGTGGATCCTCCATCTGATGTAGAGACTGGTAAGAATATTTAATCATATTGTGGAATTTTGTTTCAAGCTATGTTGTTCGGTCTTGACTGTGATGAGATTGTGTTTTATGTGTTCTGCAACTGTTAAGTTTGATAGATATCTTTTAATTGTGCTCTTCATGAAAGTTTGTGTGATAAGAAAAAAATTATAATCTGTGTAGGAGATAGAGCGATTGAGAAAAATTGTTTCCACCCTGGAGAGATCATTTAGTTGAGCGAGGGATTCCGTGACTCGTATTCAACAGGTACTAAGTAAAACTGAGTCTGAGAGAAGGCAGTTTAAATCTAATTCAGAAAAAAAAAATTAAGGAATTATATGATCTACAATGTAGATATGCAAAAAATAAAAGTAGAGAGGGATGAAGTTTTAAGAAAAAAAGAGGAGAGGGGGGCGGTTATACGAAAGCCTTAAGACTTGGTTTTTTTTATTGACCTAAGTAATAAAGCTAGGTGTCAAAAGCTTTTGGTAAGTCTGACACTATATTTTGAGGCCGAAGTTGATAGTGAGCGGGGTTTAAAGAAAGTTTATGCAGAACTTTTGAAGGAAAGGGGTGTAGTACCTTACCCAGCTCGAGTTATGTTTTGAGCTCAAGAAGCACGTATTCGCCATAGTGTAGAGGCGAAAAAATGCTTAGCTCAAGTTGGTGTGCCTATTATATGGGGTGACGTAGGACTCTTACCTGATGTTCTTGGCTTTATGTAGGGTCAAAGAGCAATGAGGATTTTATTTTTCAAAATAAGAAAATAGAAAATAAAAGTGCAAAGGAAATTAGAGGGTGAGTTAAAGGAGTTACAAAATGTGTTGACGCAAAGAATGGAGTAAAAAATGTCATTAGCAAATCAATTGACAAAAGAAACAACTGTTAGAAAGAAGGTAGAAGGTGATTCGAAAGTCTTAGGTGTATTGCGGAAGAAAGCCTGTAAGCGTATGCACAGGGAAGATATACAATTGAGGGAGCATCTTTGTCTACCACGAGCAAAGGTCGCTAGTCAAATGGACCATGAACGTCATATAGAAAGTATTATTAAGTTTTATGGAGAGGAGTTGGCGAGGGAAGAGAACGAGTTTAAGAAGTATGTAATGGATTGTGGGAAAGATTTTGATGCAGAAAATGAAAAACTAAAAATATGTGGCTTATAAATAAATGATAAGGAGGAAAAGGTTGCTGAAAAACTAACTCCTAGATCGGTTTCAAATTTGTCAAGGGATGATGAGGAGGAGGCCGAGAGATTGATACCTTGGTCATGGTGAAAGCAATGGAAGTAGAAGGTGGTGGCCTTTATAGCTCCGTTGGAGGTACAGGAAGATAGGTCAAGGAGTTTGGGAGATAGGGGGTAGTCCTCTCATAGCTTGAGGCGGCGAAAGTAAATTAGTTAAGTCTTTACCAACTTTTATATGCATAGCTCCTTTTTGCACTATTTTGATGATAAATAAAATATATTCTCTATACGTCTTTTGCTAATGATAATATTGATATAAATAGAGATGTGGATCGATAAGTATTATGTTGTTGAGTAAAATTGTTAACTGTGATATGTAAACTGTTTTGATACACGAACTAGTGTGTATTTGAAAGTTAACTATTGCTTCGGCGGGGGGAACTGGCTGAGGTTCAAAGCCAGTGTGAGGCGTTGCATATGTAAAATGAAAAATTGAACACTAATTTGAATTTACATTAGGAAGCACTAAAAAGTGCTACAGAGTTAAATGTAAAAATGGCGGTGAGGGTAACTGAAGAGCAAGGCATGGTAGGCCACGTGGCCGAACAACTGGAAGATAAGGACGCTAAACTAGCCATTTTACAAAAAAAAATGAAGGAATTGAAGGAGGTTGTAATGAAAAAAGAGTTGGATATTGAAAAAATTCAACGTCAAGCAAGTAATATTTCAGAACGAGTAAACCACCAGGAGGCAGAACTTATTCCATTGCAAATTAAAATGACAGATTTATTGGAAAGTTTGAAGAAAGAAGAAGATAGTTTAAATGCTTGTAAGTTTGTATAAATACACTTGAAGCGGAAGCAATTGATATGCAAGCTACGGTAAGGGAAGCAGATAGGCGTGCTTATAAATTTGAAGGAATGTGGTATGCTACTAATATTAGGGTAAAAGAGTTAGAGGAAGCCAATAACGGACAGAATAAATTAATAAAAAGGCATTATCTTAAGATAGGGACTTTAGAGGATGCAGTTTAAGTGATGGAGTTAAACGTTTTAGAGTACCAAATGGAAATTGGGGAACTAATTAGCGCGAATACAAAATTGGAGGCGAATCATGAGGTGGCTGAACAAAGTCTTGATGCAGTGGTTGGAAATAGAAGTCATAATGAGTTTATGATGGAGGAATCGATGGCTATGTTAGGGAAAATGGTCAAGTTTATGATGGTAATGGAAGCACGTAATAAAGCTTCTGTGGATAAAAAAAATTGGCGATGGAAAATCTCAGCAAAAATTTGGAAGTTATGCTGAATGAGGCTAAAGGAAAAACTACAGAGCTCGTTGTTCCTAACAAGGTGAAGCGCGAGGCAAGTGACATGCAGGACAGAAAGATGATGGTAGTACTTTCTTTTTTCGTGTCTAAGTTCAAGAGATTAGAAAAAGAAAAAGACACAGTTTGCAAGAACCTGATCACAAATGGTGTGCAGTGTAACATGCAGCTAGTGCGAGCCGAGTATCTGGAGTGTATTATGTCAAAAATTGGTGCTCTCACTAAGAGTAAGCTTAAAGAAGGAAGATAAATTGTTATTGGGAGGGCACCAGAATTGATGTGTCTGCGACTTTCGGGGGGTGGGGAAAGTTTGCTTGGTGATGTGATTTTTAAGAGTTCGAGTGAGTAAGGAGGCGTAATTAATGCAAAACGGAATTATTCGTACTATAGCAACAAAAATAGTGTAGATAGAATATGAAGGTTTTTCTGCAGCAAAATTGTACTAATAGTATGATTAGTGATCTGTACATATTTGTACTGACCTTTTGATGAACCAATTATGTTGTAGAAGTCTATGATCTGTGAGTCAGATTGTGAATCCAATAGCCGACCTGTAGTATAATAGAATATCGAATTACCTAAAATAATAGGTAATTTGTTATGTAATAGAAGATCAGATTGGCCAAAGCAGTAAATGATCAATAATGTAATAGAAGATGGAATTGGCAGAAGCGATCTTTTATGTAATAGAAGATCATATTGGCTAAAGCAGCAAACGATTTGTAATATAATAGAAGATCAAATTGGCAAAGGTAATAAATGACCTGTAATAGTAAAATGGGGTGAACCCACTGGTAACCTGTGACATTAGAAATATGCTCTGTATATAGAAGTACTTGTATGAGAGAGTAGAAAAGTACTGAAATGTAGGGTAACCAAACACAAGTATTTTATTGGTGTATGATTGACGTAAGAAAATGTAAGATATAGTAGAAGAGTATTGTTTAAAATAGTAGAAAGTACTCTAATGTAGGTCAGTCAAACATAAGTATTTAATTGATGTAAGAACGGTGTACATGATAATATAAATTGTAAAAGAGTACTGTATGAAATAGCAAAAAGTACTATAATGTAAGTCGATCAAACATAAGTATTTCATTGATGTAAGAACAGCGTACAAAATTGGAAGTACACTGTGACAGATTATTATTTGCAATATAACTTTAATCTCCTCATATTCCATGGATTAGGGACTCGATCTCCAATTTTTGTGACGAGATCTTAAAAGCCAGACCCGCTTTTGCCAATAATGATAAAAGGTCCTTCTTAGTTTTCTACGAGTTTCCCAGCATTGAGTTCCTTTTTGTTTTTTTGTACCTCTCATAGGATAAGATCTTTAATATAATACTCTCTATGACTAACTCGTTTGTTATATGATCTTACTAAAGCATGATGGTACCTTCCTAAGTTCATGACTACTCTATCTCTTATTTCCTCAATCCAATTCATCTTACATGCCAACTGCAATTCATTTTCTTTCTCAATCACGGTATGATAACGCAGTTGGCGATGATATTGGGTGGGGATTATTACTTCGGTTCCGTGTACCAGCAAGAACGGTGTACATCCAGTCGATACTCAAGGTGCTAATAAATATGCCCATAATACATACAGTAATTCTTGTACCCAATTGCCCTTCTTTTCTGTCAAGCAATTTTTAATTCTGTCGACTATAGTTTGGTTGGTGATTTCGGTCTGACTATTTCCTTATAGGTAATACGGATTTCAAGGAAAGTTGATGATATTATGCTGGCTGAGGAAATTAACGAACTTGGAGCCAACGAACTGTGGTCTATTGTCGATTCCGATGAGTTGGGGGCAGCCAAACTGTATTATAATAGTTTCCTATATAAAATTGATAACTTCATATTTGCATGTTCGACACAAAGGAACTACTTCTACCCACTTGGTAACATAGTTTGTTGCTACCCGGAGATCGAGGGCTCATCTTTTGAATGGCTAGACAACTTTGCTAGAATGGAGTTCTAATGTTGGAGCTCGAATTTTGGGTCCATATCGTTGGCAGGCATCACATTTGCTAACATATTTGATGGCATGAGCTTTTATTTTAGGCAAAAGACTCCTTGTGTAAGAGCTCAGTTTGCCAAAGACTGTCCTACTTTATGGGATCTACAAGTGCCTTCGTGTAGTTCGTGTAGAAAGGTTTGGGTCTCTTTATCTTATAATCATTAGAGATAGGGTCCTGTAACTAATTTTTTGTAAAGAAGGTCGTCTATAATCATCTTCGACCTCTTTACCACCCCCAGTATTAACAGAATTTGAGCTGATGATATTAATGCTAGGGGTGAATACTACTTCAATCTTCAAATATCGAGCTTTGGTTCTGATGACTCCCAAAAGATAGGCTGAGGAATCAGAATGCCTGTTTTCTCCTTGAAGCAAATGTTTGATGGTAGCCTTTTTGAATCTGCTCATTCTGTCGGCTACTACTATGGTGTAATCGATCATCTTTCCATTTTTCTGATATTTGCCTGTATAGTTGTTTATGATGAGTAAAAAGTTTTTGTAGACAGATAATTCGGGCATACCTATCTCTAGAGCCATATCTAGTTCGTAGATTAATGCCTCATATTCGGTCTCATTGTTTATGGCTTTAAAGTTGAGTCGGATTGATTTCTCAATTCTATTATTGGAAGGCCTGATAAGAACAATCCCGATTCTTGACTCAGCTGCTCCTGCTGAACCGTCAGTTAGAAGGCGCCAACCATTTTTGGATATCCAATCTAACTTTTCCTTGAACTGTTCCTCATTTATGTCTGTATTATCCTTTTTCCAGTCAGGGTCATCAACTAGAAAATCTGTACAGAAATCTGCTACTGCTTACCCTTTTTTGGAATGCTGTAGCTAGAAATGCATATCGTGCTCACCAAGAGTAATAGACCATTGCTGAACTCATCTAGATTTTTCTTTTTTGGAAAATATTTTGCGTAAAGTATAATTTGTCACTACTTGAACTGAATGAGCTTAGATATATTTTTTAAACTTTTGAGATGTATAGACAAGAGCTAAAAGCATTTTCTCAATCTTAGTGTACCGTGTCTCTACTAGGGTCAGAGTCTTGCTGATGAAGTAGACAGGTTTCTCTATCCTTTTATCAAGTCAGATGAGGACTGATTTCAGTGATTCATCAGTAATGGCGAGATATATTGTGAGCTCTTCTCTTTCCTTAGGTGAACTCATTACTGGTGGTTTCCCCAAATAGCATTTTTGTTCTTGAAACGCTGCTTCACATTTGGAAGTTTACTCAACCTTGGGATCTTTTTAAGGCTTCTTTTTCTTCGTCCCTTCATGTAGTAGGTCGAATAACCTTCGACACTGATCTGAAGACTTGGAGACAAAATTATTTATTACTGCTATCTTCTCGACTAACTTATATACGTCTTTCTTTGTCTTTGAAGAAGGCATTGATAACAACGTATGAATACGATATGGGTTGGCATTGATACCCAGCTTGCTAATCAAATGTCCCAAGAATTGGTCTGATTGGACTCTGAATTAACATTTGTCAAGAGTTACTCTCATTTTGTAGGATCGAAGAATTTTGAAGGTAGTATGAAAATCTGCGAGATGGTTTTTCTTCTTTAGACTTTTATACAGCATATCATCAATGTAAACTTCCTTTGTTTTCCCAAGATGGACTTTGAATATCTGTGTCATCAATCTTTGGTAAGTGGCTCTTGCATTCTTGAGGCCGAAAAGCATAACCTTGTAGCAATATGATCCATGCTCTCTAATGAAAACTATTTTCTCTAAGTCCTCGGGCAATAGAGATATCTAATTGAACCCTAATACAGCATTAATCATAGATAAGAGTTCGTGTCCCGCAATAAAATCGAGCAGATGGTTGATAATAGGAAGTAAAAAACTATCTTTTGGAGTATGTTTATTGAGGTCCGTGAAATCCACGCATACTCTGATCTTACCATTTTTCTTTGGGACTGTAACGATGTTCAAGATCCATTTGGGGTAATTGGCTCTCTAAATAAAGCTCACTTCCATGAGTTTATCAATCTCTTTGTTGACTTATTTCCGTAATCTTGGTGCTAACGTTCTATGTTTTTATTTGACTACCTAAGCTTTATCTTTTAAAATAAGCTTGTGGCAAGCCAAATTTAGATCAATGTCTGGCATTTCATGGAATGTCCATGCGAAGACATCACTGTTGTCTTTGAGAAACTGAATAGGAGCATTACGCTCTATCGAAGGTAAAAGAGTTGCAATGTAGGTGCCCCATTTGTCTTCACAGATTTCGACGTATTCTATAGTTTCTGTACTTGGTAACAGGTTTTTAGTAGAGTTCTCTGTAATGTTCTCTATGGTTTTCTAAAATTGTTATGCGAGCTGCTGTGCTAGTGGCTCTATCACGGTGGTAACAGTATTTTTACAAGCTGGAGCTAGCTTCTGACTGCCTTTGATTTCATAAATGCCGCCATTCCAATCGAATCGTAGCGCCAAATGATAGGTCAATGGGATAGCACACATGTTATGCACCCAGCAACATCCCATAATTCCCAAATAATAAGATTTTGTATTGATAACATAAAATACTATGTCAACCGTTGTCGGTCCAGCAGTAATAGAAAGTATGATCTTCCTTACACGTTCTACTTAAGAGCCATTGATCCTACTGATTTTAATGTCGTTAGGCTAAACTTTGTTGGCCAGTTTTATTTGATCAATCGTATTTTGGAAGAGTAGTTCGATACTACTGCTAGTATCTACCATCATTGTATGCATTATAATATTTCTCATTTTCAACATGATCACGGGTGCATCATGATGAAGAAAGTTGGCGTGGCGAACGTCGTAATCTCCGAAAGAGATTACTGTACGTTATGAACTAGATGCGGGGAGTAAGCGGGCTTCTTTATTGACTATAGACAGATTGTGGCATTGGCCAAGACGTCGTTTCATGAATCTGATCGACCTATTAACTGTATGAGTCTTAATAAAATGGCTGAGGGAGATGTGGTATAAACTTTTTTCCTCTGCCACTCCTTCTATCTATGCGATCTCAGTAGTAAGCTCGTAACTCCCATTTTTGAATCTTTCAATGTCCACTATGTACTCATGCATTCCTCCGTCCGCAAAAATATACTCCAACAGTCATTGTAAAGCAAAGCAATGTTCTATGTCATGATGTCAGACTTTGTGGTATATGCAATATGGTTTGCAATTTATAGGTTGAAGATATTTGGCATTGAAGAAGAATTTATCCTTTTGAAGTGTAGCATACGGCTGTCTATCGTAACAGTCATTTTAGGAAGACAGGGCTTAGACATATTACTACCTCTCAAAGTTTGATCGTTATTAGATTTGGTCTACTTTTTGTCTCCTCCGTATCAGCAGCGCGATTGAATTCATGTTCTATGGATTGATCTCATGCTATCAAGATCAATTTCTGTGTTTTTTGCCTTTCGGATACCATCCTTTCAAGATCAATATATCCATTAACCTTTTCGATCATGTCCTCCAAGGTCGTAGGTTTGTTTAGTATTAGGTACTCCTTTACTTTTCCATCCACAAGCAAAGCATTGGTAAAGACTAAAATAGTATTCTTCTGATCAAGTCAGTCCACCTTTCTGGTCAGCTCCAACAATTTTTTAGTAAATGTTTCGAGCTTCTCTCCTGGCTCCTACTTAAGGTTGAACAGAGAATACAAATTCTCTTCTTTATCTCTATTGTGTGAGTAGTTCTTAATGAAGAGTTCCCGCAACTATTTAAACATTGTAATGGACCCTTCTAATAGTGAGTCGAACCATAGAAAAGGGTCGCCTTGTAGGCCATTAGAAAAAAGAGGGCATAGAATGTGGTTTGATGTAGAATGCAAGCCTAAGGCATCTAGCAATTTTTAAACGTGCTCTACGGAATCATTTCCCTAGTATTTACAAATTTTTGGGGTGTAGAAACCGGTGGGAACTTCGCCGTCCAATAGTTCATGAGCAATAGGGCTTTTCTGTTGAATATTATGAATGCATTTAGTGGTTTGAGCCTGGGCTTCGAACAATTCTTTGATACACTTTTCAACATGTTCCTAAGCCACATACTAACGAGTTGTGATGGTCTAACGTGGGATGTACCTTTCGCAAGGAATGTGGTCACCACTCCCTTCACTTAGTTGCTCACGTACTAGAATACGAACTTTTACACGGGGTGGATCATATGCTTCTCTGACTCCAGCAAGACCGTCATCATCTTCTTGGTGAATTTCTTGTATCTGGGCAAACTCGACCCTCGGCTGAAAATGATTAGATCGAATATCACCTCCAAGGCTATTAGTGTGAGACCCTAGCCAATCTCGAATGGAAACTCGTGAGGTGGCTGGCAAGCATGCCTTTGTCCCTCCAAGGCTACAATCGGTTGTCCCTGTAGAACCTCCAGTGCATCTTACGTAACCGCCAACTATTGTTTCAGAAAGGCTCGCCTTTCTTTTTTGGAGTGTAGAGTTGCTCGCAATTCTGCTAGCAGGGTGCTTCCTTCTATTGGGCCAATTGGTACTAGAAGGTCTAGAAACGTTATCTTGTAAAGAGAAAATCAACTATTTCTATGAAATAGGACTAAAAAAACTTTATTTCCCACAGACAGCACCAAATATATTAGCCTAATTTCTTAATAGGATCTTAGTCTTTACACCAAAGATAATCAAAACATTTGTATACGATGAGTAATTGCTAAAAAAATGTTTAACGTGGAAAACCTCTTAATAGGTTAAAAACCATGACCTCTTTCAGGATTAGGAAAGAGAGAGAGAGAGAGATTTTATTGAAGATTGTTAGTTATTTTAAAGGATGTTCTGAGTAGTTTTGTATAAAGTTTGAGTGAGAATTAAGTTATCCTTCATTTGGAATTCACTTGTCTTATTTATAGGTCATATAATATGATCGTTTGATGATAATTATTATTCTTAATGATGGACATTACAATATAGATTTGTACTGATTACATAACGGTTTGATCTTCCTATCTTGTAATGGCTTTATAAATAAAGGAGTGTTTGTTGACTCAAACTGTTGATGTAGAGGTCAAAAATGATGAGTAAAGCTTTTAATGTATCGTAATGTGCCATAAATGTTCCACGTATATGTTCACGAGGTCGAGTTGTCATATGATGGTCAAAGATGAAGCTTGAGTTGAAGATACGGAATAAGCCACTGCACTATAAAACAAGATGCACAGAGAATTCAAAAAACAAGATTGTCATTTAAATGTATAACTAACATTTTTAGGGAATTCTAAATACATAAAGTACTAAAAGTTAATATCTCTATAAGGTCAAAGTAAATTTTATTGATTGAATTTCTTCAGTGATAGAATGTTCCAGGGATTCATCAGCGGCTTCTCAACTTCTATCATAAGAAAGTAAGATCCAATTTTTTCTTTGCTTGCGATGATCAAAGGACCATCCCAATTTTTAGCCAACTTTTCACTTTTTAATGGTTTTTGACCTTTTGGGATTCTTTTCAGAACTGAATCACCAACATTGCTTATTGTATGTTTCTCCAAAGATTCAGAATATCGACCAAGATGTGCAATTGCTATATCTCATGATTTTTCAATCCAATTGTAATTTTAAAGTTGACCATGTTGTTTTCTTTATCTTTTATCTTTTATCTTTTATCTTACTGGTAGGACGTCTATGTTTGATCGGATGATGGTTTCTATTTCAAATGCTAACAGAAAGGGCAAACAACCTATAAAAGTTCCAGAAGTTGTTTTATAAGCCTTCAAAACATGTAGTAGCTCTTCAGCATGTCCTCCTTTCCTTTCATCTACCCTCTTTCTTAGACCGTCTGCAATTTTTTTGTTAATTGCTTCGACCTATCAGTTGCTTTGGGGATAATGCAGAGTAAAGGATGTGAGTTTGATTTTATGATTATTAAGAAAAGCTTATACTTTTACACCAATGAACTAAAGTCTGTTATCTGCTCGAATCATGTCTGGACAACCAAACCTTGTGATGATATGCTCTCATAGAAATTTGACCACTTCCTCTTCTCGTGTGACCAAGTGGTACTGCATCAACCCACTTTTTAAAATAATTTATAAAAACAGTAATCATCTAAATGTTTCCTGGGTCTTTCAAAAATTTTCCAACAAGGACGAGTCCACATCGTTTAGAAGGCCAAAGGACTTGACTTACATGTAAATCAAGTGTTGGACTCCTAATCTTTCTTAGATGTATTTGACACTTGACACATTTTCTTGCATACTCATCATACTCCTACCTCAACAAACATGTAGTAACTCTTCAGCATGTCCTCCTTTCCTTTCATCTACCCTCTTTCTTAGACCGTCTGCAATTTTTTTGTTAATTGCTTTGACCTATCAGTTGCTTTGGGGATAATGCAGAGTAAAGGATGTGAGTTTGATTTTATGATTATTAAGAAAAGCTTATACTTTTACACCAATGAACTAAAGTCTGTTATCTGCTCGAATCATGTCTGGACAACCAAACCTTGTGATGATATGCTCTCATAGAAATTTGACCACTTCCTCTTCTCGTGTGACCAAGTGGTACTGCATCGACCCACTTTTTAAAATAATTTATAAAAACAGTAATCATCTAAATGTTTCCTGGGTCTTTCAAAAAATTTCCAACAAGGACGAGTCCACATCGTTTAGAAGGCCAAAGGACTTGACTTACATGTAAATCAAGTGTTGGACTCCTAATCTTTCTCAGATGTATTTGACACTTGACACATTTTCTTGCATACTCATCATACTCCTACCTCAACTTTGGCCTATAAAACCTTGAGAAAAAGTATGTTGAGCTAGCGATCATCCTGAAGTGTGAACAACGTAGATACTCCTAAAAAACTCCTTAATTGCTTTATCTGAGCTTGTTTTTGAGAATGCATTCTATTAGTAGTCCCAACCTTGTGATTCGATAAAGTTACCAATTTTGTGTAGAGATTAGTACAGAAATCTTACATTTAAAAGTACTTAAACCAAGACATTTTTACCATCCTAAGTTATTAATAAGTGTGACTAACAACTATGCTATCTATTTTTAGGTTTCTAGATCCTCCTAAGAGAACTTGGTGCCAAACTAGAGTTAAAAGCCCTAACAAGCCTTCTTTAGGAATTTCTTATTCCAAAGGCAGTCAGAGTAGCCAAAGTATTGTAAAAGTATAGTAGATCAAGCCTAAAGCTGCCCTAAGATTTAGGGACCAATCCTAGAAGTTCAAGCAGTTCCCTAGTCTCCAAGGAGTAACCAAAATATATTTTGCACATTCCAGGATGGCAGGGATAGATCTGAGTAAAATTTTAGAACTAAAAGAGGCCCAAGAAAAGTCCAGTCAATGATCAAGACATGTTGCCACGATAGACCTGCGATCGTGGTTCCCTAGGCCTTGGGAGTCCCTCGTTCACGGGTCGGCAGGGTGGCACAGTCCCCAAGTTTTAGCCAAATGTTACTTATGCTCATTGTACATCAGAAGTAGAAAAAAAAACTAAATTTAGCTTATACCCATTGTACAATAGAAGTAAAAATAAAACTATGTTTTTTTAGTCCTACATTGCTTATTTAATAATAGGGCATTGACATCATCAGCTATAAAAAAAACTTCCCCTCAATTGTAACCTTCATCTCTCAGAGGAATAAAATTCCAGAGGGAGCTTTTTTTTTATGAATAAAGTGTTTAGTTTAAGACTTGCTTGGACACAAACCTAGGTATGGCCAGCTAAACTCCTTACCGGTGATTAAGGAGGAAGCCAACCTACTTGAGTAGCCATTAGCTGAGTCAATTTGTTGGGTCACATTCGGGTCTCCATCTCAATGGTCTGAGGGAGGGTCAAGAAAGGTTACCACTATTAATTGAGCCTAATAGCTATTCCTAGTGGCATTCCTTAAGACCCTTGGGGCAAAAAAGTATGCTTTTCTATGAAAGAGTACACCTAAAGATTTAGGAAGTAATCCTCCTCAGTTTAAGGGAGAGACTAGGAGGATTAGCAAGTTAAGTGAGACTAATCCATATTCCTAGCCCCCACCTAAGAAAGGCTCAAGCAGGGAACACGAAATCCCGATGCCATAGTCTCTCTACTAGAATATTCCTCTTCTCTCAAAATAATCTCCAACCAGTTCCAGCAAACAACCAAAACCCATGTTGTCAAACTGAAGAACCGATACTGACACCGCTTGCCGACATACTTCTGTAGTAGTGAGAATTTATTAAAGCAAAATTTAGTGCATCAATTGGCACCATTAACGCTGAAGAACAGAAGCTAAGTTCACGGTTAAAGCTTTGACTAAGTATCAACTCCCAATCAGTGAGCCTTTTTAAGGTGATTTTTATTTTTCTTGCAAGCCTTAGATTATTTATAAAATGAAAAAATTAATTTTTTTTGCAAAAAGTTTAGTAAAATATATCCAAACAAACGTTTACAAGATGAGGGAAAACCAACCATACTATACTCTAATACATTTCACTAGGGCATATGCATATGGCTCTCTACGTATATAAGGAAATGCAGAAGAAAATAAAATAGGAAATTGTACACCTCATTACCAATTCGCTCGAACGAGTCCATTGTCGTTCGAACGACAAGAACAGCCTCGTTCGAACGACCTCCACTGTCATTCGAGCAAAAAAAAGAAAACCTAGAAATTGTCTTCTTTCTTGACAAAACAAAAGTGCGGTTTTGAGATGAACGTACAAGTTGTTTGAATGACTTCAAAGTCAATCCGAATGAACTATTGAAATTTGGCTTCAAACTTGTCGTCTGTCTCGACAATTGTAAAAGATGTCATTTTATACGAATGGCCTTCTACTTTGTTTTAATGACTTTCCAGTCTCAATATAAGTAAAGTAAAAGCATTCATCCAGTTTAGCATGATTTCCAGACTCTTAAGCATTCTGAGACATGGTCTTCAATATTTTGTAAGTAATCCAGTTTGCTAGTTGTCCATTCTTCTGCTGGCTGGTTTGGGTCCGACCCTCTTCTTATAATTTGATCTACCGAGAAGTTGCATTCTCTCCATACATGGTTGAATCAGATTTGCAAAAGTTGAGGGATGATGAGGTCCCAAGCAATTTTAAGTATCCAGGGTATTTTATCCTTGATGAACGCTTTAATTGTAGCAGCCGAGTCCGAAACTACCCACATTCCTCTCCACCCTTGTGTTATATCTCTCTGAACTCCTAAAATGATTGAAGTAATTTCAGCAATAAACTTCATAGCTTGCCCAATGGATTTATTGTATATTTGCCAAAAACTTCCCTTTTATTGTTCCTGTAAATAATACCTATACCTACTACACCGGGATTACCTAGAGCCGATCCATCACAACAGATTTTTACCTCGCCTTGGGTAGGAAGCCCCCATTTATAGCTCTCTATGTTGTTGCCTATTCTCGGTTTGTACTGAACATTAAGCCCCTTAATGATTCTGAGGTCATGAATGGTGTTGTTCATTATATTTTTGGAGAGAAGAGAGGCATCTGCAACGTCAGTCAGGATGTGTAGCGCAGCTTGTTGGATAGGGGTTAAGACTCCATCATACCGCCACTTGATTTAGCTCTCCAAATGTTACTACAAAGTACAAAAACCATGGCCACCCATAGATCAACAATATATGGACTAGATGTTTTACCTCTCACTAGTATGGTTCTCCAGTTGTCTGATAGAGTGATAAGTGCATACGAGAAGCATGTCGTAGCCTTCTACCACAGAGAGATTGCAAAAGGGTACAACAGCAGAGTATGAGACTCCGTTTCTGATGCGATATGGCATTGGTGGCATACCGACACAATAGAGGTGCATCTCTTCATTATGGCGTCATCCATAGGGATTATATGGTTCTGCAAGTACTAAGCAAAGCCTCCCAATCTAGGGTGGATTTCTTGTCTCCAGATGTACTTCTACCACCATGCCGAATCTTCCTTACTGCACAGTATTTCATATGCATTGTTGGTGGAGAAAACTCCTTGGATATCTGGTTTCCAAATCATAGTATCATGGGAATTGGGGTTGTATTGGATGTTCTGAATGTTGATTCCTAGTACCAGGAGTATAAGCAATATAAAGCTAGGGAAATGCCAGCCTTGTGGGTTAATAAAATCGTTGAGCATTGTTTTACAGTTTTTCAATAAGTGTTGAGGCAGATCAATATGTTCCATGAGTGGGATATCTATTGCCCATGTATCTCTCCAAAAATCAATTTTCCGTCCGTTTCCAATGAGCCATCCTATATGTGGTTTTTAAATAACCGTTCCGGTCTGTATTCCCGTCCATAAAGTAGATGGCTTATAATATCGAATGGTATCACCGCTCTTGCTGCTGAATTTATATTTGAGAAATTTTGCCTATTCCTTTGTTCCTTGTTTAAAACCCAATGAAGTTTGCAGAGCATAGCTTAGTTTGTTTACATACCTTATCCCATTTCAGCGTTAACAAATTTAGTAGAACGTTAGTTTAGTTGATTGTTTAAAATCTGCACCACTTAATAAAGGTAGTAAGAAAAGGTTAGGACTGCACCGCTGTGGAGGAAATTCTTATAAGGGACCCTCAACTCGTGGGACTACCCATTAGAGATATAACAAAAGTTATATCACCCGGATTCCAATAACTGTCCCCATTAACCTTAATTAATTAAAACTTAAAAGCTAGTAGAAGATTTCCAATAGATTTTATAACTTGCAAAATTAGGAGATACCAGACCCCGTTGTGCTAGGAAATACAATTTCAGCAGAACCGGGTGTTGACGACTGAAAAAGAGACTCAACTATGGCCCGTGTCTTAATGCAGTGTTCAAACCAAACACCTACCTATGATTCAACACTAGAAAATAAAAGCTTTTATGTACGAATCAAGCACCTAGAGCCAAATCAAGGTACCTTCAGCAACACACATGTAGATATTATAGGGAGACCCATAATTCTATTAAAAAATGGATGATCTTATACAATTGGCTTTCAGTAGTATTGCTAGTTTAAATTCATTTATTAGTAGTAGTAACTGCATGATACATTGGCCTAATGTAGGAAAATGTCTAAGAGATTTTCCTAAACCAATCTGAATTAATAGGTCTTCTTGCCCCACGTAGAACACGCATCAGAGGGCATCATCACAGTAATTGTATAGGGATCATACAAACCAACAATCAAGAGAAAATAAATTCAAGTTTACACAACACTATTCAGTTGATAGTTGGAATAAACATCGAGCCTCCAATAGTTCAAAAATCCCTACGAGATTATTGGACCCCAGATGAGGACACAAGGCCTTCCTCTATAGTCTTCCCTAACATTTTAGCTCAAAACTATGAGATCAAACCAAGTATCATTAACATGTTACCCACAGTTTAAGGGTTTGACGTAGAATGCCTTATAGGCACATAAGTAACTTTGAAAGGATAGGCATACTTCACCTGATTAAAATGTCATGGAGGAATCTATTCGCCTTTACCTTTTCCCCTTCTTTTTAAAATATAGAGCAGGATGATGGTTAAACTTATTAGCAACTTCGTCAATTAGAACATGGGTCAAATTTTCAAAGAAGTTCATATCAAAATTACCAAATTCCATCAAGATGAGTCTAAACCATTCTACAAGGCCTGGGATAGATTTAAGGATCTTCTTCTACAATTCCCATATCAACGTTTCGAAAATCAGCATTTAATCCAAATATTTCATACGCCTGACAACCGATATAGATTAGAATCTATTCATCTAGGTGATTTAAATAATCATCAACCAGATAACATTTATGAAGCATTTGAGGCATTAGCAAAGAAATCCTAATATTGGGACTTTAATCCCCAAAAAAATGGTCGAAGCAAAAAGGGAGAAATCCTAGAGATTAGCAAAAACATGGAACTCCTTGCCAAGATGGATATTCTTAGAAACAAGATTCATAAACTATCTACTTCACAGGACCAGGTAAATAATGTCTAACAGTCATGTGCGATGTCTGGCGAATAATCTCATATTGAGAAAGATTGCCTCCTTTAAGCTGAAATTAATAGTTCAGGGCACGTAAATGCTCTGTACCAAAAACTACCATGGTAAAACTCCCCTTATTTTCTTGGAGAAACGACCTTTTAAATCCCATTAATTATAGGCCTATCTAGCAAGGTACGCGACAAATGAATGATAATTAGTACCCGCCTAGAATTCTACTCACAACTCGATTCATAGAATTTGAAAATCAAATATAAGGTCGTATAGGAACTATTAAAAATCAAATAAAGCTTCATTCTCAATCCATTTCTAGAATAGAGCAAAAAATAAGGAGCCTATTCGACAAGTTTAGCGAGAAAGAAAAGGCGAAGTTCCATGCCAACAGGAAACGTATCACAAAGGAACTTAAAGTGAAACATCTACCTTAGGAACAAAACAAATACTCAAAATCACTACTCGTAGGAGTGGTAGAAAGTTGATAACCTAATCAAAATGGCTATGGAAGATGCCCTGAACTTCACACCAAATACTCTGGAAACTAAGGAAAATATCGAGAAAGAACACGTTAAAAAGAAAACTAACGAGCCCATACAAATAAGTAACCCTGTATTAACTAGATATCATAGCTTCACACATGATACATCTGAAAAACTCTCTACTCCTAGAATCCCATACCCTCTAGCTTGATAGTGGACACAAGGATACTCAATATTTAGAAGTAATTAAGATGTTTCGCCACATTCACATCAATACCCATTACTTTAAGCCCTAGAATGTATGCCCAACTATGCTAAATACTTAAGGGAAATATGTACTAGCAAATGTCGTGTTAATTTCCATAAGAAAATATTCATCACAGAAACACTGGCTCCACCAAAACTCTGTAACCCAGGTACTCCCACCATTCTATACAAGTTCAAAAATCATCATATAGATAACGCTCTCCTAGATTTGGGAGCAAGCGTCAATATCTTACCTTATACTGTCTACTAGGAATTAGGATTATGAGAATTGACCCCTACCAGGATAACTTTTCAACTAGCTGATAGATCTAAAAAATACCCAAGGGGCGCACTTGATGATGTTTTTATCGGAGTTGAAGAATTAATTTTCCCAATTGACTTTGCCATCATGGACACGAAGGATGTGTTAGACGCTGTAAAAGAGAATCTCCTCTTTCTTGACTACAGCTTACACTGTAATTAACTTCCTCACTAATGTTTTAATCCTATCTATGGGAACTTTTACTGCTAGCCTAAATATGTTCAACAATTCTATGGAAGATCCGACAGGTACCAATGAAATAGCAACTTGTGTGCAAGACTCTAGTACATGTTCTACAAACTCAGTAAAATCTAATAGTATATACACAAGAAATGATAAGATAAGTTTCATTCCTAATCACCCATTACAACTTATGGGCGACCCACCAGATAGTCCACCACCTATAATACAGCCACTTCTTTAAAAAGTTAACTCACTCCCCTAGTACACAGACATAGAAAATTACTTAGTCACGGAGTACTTTCTAGGACATTTATCATACCAAGACAAGAAATTTTATCTTTACAAAGCCAAGAGATTTACATGGGAGGATACCTAACTATACTAGTTATGTTCAGACCAAACAATTCGACAATGCATACCGGATGAAGAAATAAACAATGCCCTTAAACTATACCACTCAAGAGCATGTGGGGGACATTTTGGGTTTTAACAAACGGTGGTAAAAATACTTTAAAGTGAACTTAATTTTCTCACAATTCTCAAAGATGCCTATAAGTATTTTACTTAATGGGATAAGTGTCAACGATCTGGAAATATCTCTCATCAAAACATGATTCCCCTAAATAATAACATTTCAATCGAAATATGTGATGCTTAGGGAATATATTTTATGGGTCCATTCCCTGCATCTAAAGGAAATTTGTTTATCCTAATGGTTGTTTATTACGCATAAAAATGGGTAGAGGCAGTAGCGTGTCCTTCAAGCGACCATGTGCCCGTGATAACACATATACAACCTACTCTTCTATAGTTTACTTCTAAAATACTCTATCACATGTAAGGTAGCACTTCTTATCATCCTCAGACTAGTGGTGTCACGACCCTAAAATCAAATAATCAGTACCTGATCCGATTACTGAGACTCGAGGTTGCACAGGTTGGGAATCCAAAGATGTAACCCACGAACGATCGAGCCATAGACAAATTCTGGCTCGATCATTCACTTAGCAAAATTATCAGAGAAAAATTAGAATTAACAACAATAGCGGAAGCAAAAGACATATATATATCAACTGAATATATACAAAGTCCTGAATAATATACAGAGTCAAAATCTAAGATCATATACAGGGATATCTAAAACTATGGAGATCTGCAACAGCCCCAAAATTAGCTCCAAACCAGCTGGAATCCTTGGCAGAAAATACCTACTCAACCTCTGAAATGTTAACAAATAGCGAGGGTGAGCAAAACCACAGCTCACCGAAACCCAACAAAGCTAAATAACCAACTAAGTGATCCAGTGCCGAAGAAGAGTGAGGAGTGAATAATAAAGGGAAAATCTTTAATGTAAAGTAACCAAAAACAATAACTACTACTACAGTTTAATTACGCTACAGTTACTCTACACGATCACTAACAAGATCTATAATGCTGCTAAGAGAAGAAGTGAGTGATTTAGAATAAGAACATAAGAATGGATGATAGGATTTAGAGTAAGAATAGAAGAATGGATGAGAGGATTTAGAATAAGAGTTAGGAGGAACAGAGAGTATGCAGAATATGATATGAAGCAATGCTATGATGATATGATGGTGGTAAATTTGGAATAATCCCATACTTATTCCAAATTATACAAGATGTGTTATTATGAGACATGTATTTCAACCTCGCCTGAGGAGTTTGAGCACCAGGAACTAGCATCCAACCATGTCTCTCCATGTTGGATGAGACTGGGCACCAGGAGAACTATTCCAACCATGATTTTGCACGCAGGAGAAGACTGGGCACCAGGAAATAGTATCCAACCATGTCTCTCTTCGTAGGACAAGACTGGGCACTAGGAAAACTAATCCAACCATATCTTCACCTTGTTGGACAAGACTGGGCACCAGGAAATAGTATCTAACCATGTCTCTCTTCGTAGGACAAGACTGGGCACCAGGAAGACTAATCCAACCATATCTTGTCTCTGTATCTGAAACCCGATCATACTAAGTTTTAGGTGAATTAAATACTATCCAAGGGGTAAGCGAATTCACAGACAAGCAGTGACTAATTACCCCATCACACTGCTATGCCATAATTGCGCTAAACGACGAAGGAGGGTCCAATCTGACATGTCTAACGATACTAGAAGTCCATAACTTTTGTCAAACCAATACTAAGATCGGCTAACAAAATTAACAGGCAATAAGCTACAATTATTCTAAGAACGGCTAACTAGTTTATAGTTAAAATTATCAACACCTCTCTAATACAGGTAGTTCTCTAAATCAACGCTAAGAAATTAGTATGGAAACTTAGCAAAGATGGGAAACTCACCTGTTAAAATGCTCGATTCCTGATGATGCCAAAATCGGAGTTCCAAGCCCTAGGAATCGCGAAACGGCAAGGGGAGTGCGAAACGGGCGACAACGATTACCCAAACGACCTAACAACACCCAAAACCCCAATTGAAGCTCAATAATCACAATCCCTATAAACCCTAAATCATACTCCAACATTAGTAATCGAAACAAAGCTAACGGAAGAGATAGAAGAATTACTTACCGAGTAATGGAGTGAATATCACGGCGAGGAGATGCGACGAATTTGGCGTGAGAGGAGAGGATCTGCAGAGAGAGGAGTGAAATAAATTTGGGGGCTAAGTGTTGCTTATATAGTGGAAGGCCAATGTGTATCACGAGGAAGAGCTAACGCTCGAAAAAAAACACCACAAAACAGCCCAAAACAGTTCAATAAAAATAGTCCAGAAAATGGACAGAAAAGACGCCGAAAGGACGAAATGGATGGGTTAAGTCCTAAGCCTTAAAGGAACTGATAGGGGCCGTCGGCAACACCCACACTCACACAATAACATAACCAACCCATCTAGAAGAGCCAACGCTCGAAAAAAATAGGTCAAAACTTTTATAAACAAAAGTTCAGAAATGGACAGAAAAGACGCCGAAAGGACGAAATGGATGGGTTAAGACCTAAGCCTTAACGGAACTGATAGGGGCTGTCGGCAACACCCACACGCACACAATAACATAAACAACCCATCTAGGGGTTGCCCACAATCAAAAAATAGCCTACTCCGCCCTAAAACCACCGGAACGCCTAAGTTGCCGAAAAGGAATCTTTTTACCTAAAAATTCCAGAACCTGGCGGCGAACCCAACGGGCTTCCAGAATCACCCCAAACCATACACACTCTATTACAACATCATACCCGACCCATCTAGGGGTCCCCAAGGTCATGATACGGCCTCCTCCCGCCGAAACCGCCGAAACCACTATAAGGGAATCTAATACCCAAAACTGAAAATATAGTACACCAATGTATGCATAACGGTTAGAATAAGCGTGGAATGTGTAACGTGAATGATTATATGCTGACGTTAAAGAGTTGGAATATGTAGAATGATCAGGAATTTGAAATATGCGAAAGTGTAAAAGAAATTAGGAATTTTCAGGGTCACTACAAGTGGCCGGGTAAAAATCTCAAATCATGAAATAAAAATAATTACAGGAAAAAGTTGTACGAAGAGACCGAGGAAATTGGTCATATCATTTAGATGATACCCTTTAGGCTTATCGCACAACATACAAAATACCGATAGGGATGACACCATATAGACTGATCTTTAGAAAATTGTGTCATTTGCCAGTAGAATTACAACACAAAGCCTTATAGGTTACCAAGGTATTCAATATCGACATGGAAAAAGTATGTAAGCATAGATGCTTACAGCTTTCTGAATTTGACAAATAACGTAGAAATGCTTATGAAAGTACAAATTCCTATGTGGAAAGAACAAAAATACATTACAACAAATTTATAATAAGAAAAAAAAATTCTCATACCTAAAAGTGCTTCTATATAATTCAAGATTATGCCTATTATTATGAAAGCTAAAATTAAGATGGTAGGGTCCATATATCGTTAAAAGACCCTATTCAAATAGTGTTGTTAAAGTCTATTAGAAAAATGGCCAAGGCGCATTTATTGATAATGGACAGTGTCTGAAACTGTTTCTTGAACATGAGGAACAAGAATCAAAAGTACTTTATATTGATGATCTGGTCAACTCAGATGATTAAATAAATGCTCTAGACCGTGGAAACAATACTTGAAAAATATAAGTTTGGGGGTATCTTGTGTCTGGCTGAAGACGAAAAACATAATGATATGTGAGGGAACCCACATTCCCTCGCAATGCTTATCTTCTAGTGAGAAATAGTATTTTCTAAAAAAAATTAAAATACGACCAATATTAATAATAAAGAGGTATTTATAATAAATCTAAATACTTTTTTTTTATCAATATTTTAAAACTTCTATTAATTATGATCATAAAAATTGCAATGAACACATAGAGAATGGAGGCCCATTTTTAGAACCTAAGAGAAATTCTCAGAGATGCTCAAATAAAACAAGCCAAACACTGAGGCATATTCTTTAAAAGATGCCATTTTCAAGTTCAAATATTTCCTCATTTTTATTAGTCACATGAGCATGATCCTTAGTCTTCAAAGAAGTCAAGAGGACAATAATATAGGTGGGAGACAAGCTCTCACATTCCAGCAAATTCATTATATCTAGACACATTTGATTTTAAATTAATAATATTTAATTCTGGGATAAGATTCCCCTCACACATATAAATACCCATCTACTTCTCCAATTTGAAATCATATCAAATTTTCTATCTTAAATTTCTTACAAGAAGAACAAGCACAAAACTCAGACGATCTCTCTCTATCTAACCCATGAATGTCGGTACCAGCAGTAGAAATAGGTTATAATCACAGGTCAGTTAGGTCCAATTTTCCAAGAAAATTAGAGTTCCTCTCTTTCTCTATCTGAGGTCAAGCCTGCAACAAAATGGCAAAAAACTCAAGGAGGAGGAAGATTACATGACACTCTTCAAAGATAATCGTTACAACATGTTCTTCAAGGTGACAATCAAGGAAAGATGGTGAAAGGGCCTTTTTCTACGACCCAGGGGTAACCTCCTTTTGTCCCAAAATAGTCTGGGAGTTCTACGCATCTATCGTCTCTTTGAACGTGCCGCTCGGATCACTCATGGTGAATTGGAGGGGCCAAGTATTCACGGTAAACCTCAAAACCATTTCTCATGCTACCAGCATTGATTTAGGGTATGTAAGGCCAAATATGATCAATGGGTCAATCTTGACCTATGCAGAGAAACTTAATTTCCCTAGGAATCCTAAAAAAGGGATGGTGGGCTTATAACCACATCTTTGGCCACTTTTAAGTGGAAAGTTATTAATATACTACCATCATCCAAAGATATGGATGCCCACTTAGCCCATATCTACCCTCTCCTTTGTTTGCAAAACATCTGCTACTTACAACATTCATAGAGCATTATTCGAGTCCATCGAAAAGAGTATCCCCTACTCTAATCTTGGCCCACAGGGTCATCTAGCTCTCCCTATTCTTATTACTAGGATCATAGAGAGGACAATGTCTGGATTTACATCAAGAGTTGGCCGAATCACGATGAAGAAGAAATTATCACGCCCCAAAATCTAAATATTATAGTATATCTAAAACAATGTCATCCAAGGCGTGCAGGTCGGGTAATCCAAAGATTCATCCCAACAAATAACCTTGCTAATAGGAAATTGCTCAGTCATTCACTATAGCAATACCATCAGAGTCAAAAGAATAAAGCGGAAGTAAAAGATATATATATATCAAACTGAAGATATAAATACAATATCTCGATAATGTACAGCGTCAAAAGCTAAGATCATACAAGAAATACTACAACAAGAATAGAATATCCAGCTGCAAAAACTGGAACTAACACAGCTGAAGCTCTCAGCAAAACCAGCAACTACCCTACCTCTGAAAGGGGGGGAAATACGAGAGTGAGAAAAACCACGGCTTACTAATGCCCAAAAAAGCTAACTAACCTACTAATAATACGGTGCAGAGAAAGAGGAAAGAGGTACATGAGATAGGGAAATTTTAAAGGTACAGTAATATATAAGAGAAAGAACAGAGGGAAGGGGAATAGGAATAGAGATATAATGATGTGATGATAAGATATGATGACATGATATGATATGGTGACATGTGATATGATATGATTCTAGAATTGTCCTAATGTGGATGTTTATGATGTTATGATGAACCAATGGACTAGACCCTATAATCAATGTAATGAGCTGATCAGCCGCTAATGCAATAATAACCTTAAGGAAATCTCAATTGGATACAATGGGTACGATTAGTAGCAAGCTCAACCACGCTTAGGATTTATCACTTGATCAGAGTGCTCCCGGCTTTGCAACCCACGGAGGCAACGTCCGAACTTTATTTCACTTATTCCAAGGGATTTCAACCTCACGGAGGAAAAGACGGGTACCAAAGGAAAACTGTATCATACCATCCCGCACTACCGAATGGGTAATAGATATGATAGAGTCCAACCAAACTTCACCTACTTATTTTAACCCGATGTAGGAATCCTAAATCCTATTGAGGGTCAGCTAATATAGAGTTTTGTTATATATCTGACCCCGTTAAGTTAAGAGAATATATAAAAACTCACGCTGCAAATAGATCCCAAAGATCGAAATACCATAGCCACCACACGGCCAACATACACATAGGATAACCACCTGCCTCAGAGGATGGCAAACAATCCTAACACCGCACACATAGGATACCCACCTGCCAAAGGGGATGGTAAACAATCCTAACACAGATGAACACTTACCACTAGTCATAGCATCCAAACCATATCAGTCTCAAGGTGACTGAAACACAGAGTTCAAGGACAGAGCTACGAGAATACCACACGAAAGCACAACTCCTAAAGGACAAGGAGAAACACAACTCAACATGCAAAATAGCATCCAACAAGTAGTCGACAATCCCCACGAATAGAGCTGCCACAAAACTCTCTAACTACTATGTACTTATGTCTCTGCAACAGATGGACAAGAAGCCCACTAGGTCCCAACATTACTGGTGACAATACAAATATCGTAGAACCCCCTGGTTCTCAAAGACAAAGCCACGAGAGAACCACACTGATGCACCACTTCCTAGATGGCGGAAGGCAACACAGTCCTAAAACAAACCATTAGATGCTCATCGCCCACAATCATCAACTACAGAAAAACTGAGTATAAACAACCACTTGAATAACTTAGAGGTAATTACGCAGTAATGTTCAAGGATAAAACTGTGAGAACTAGCCTAACAGTGTCTAACAAATCCTCAAAATCCAAGATGACCAAAAGACTAAGTTACAGAATAGCTAAAAGGATCTCAACAAACAACACAAAAGGAAAACGAAGCTATACTATAACTAAATCATATAACACCTCACTGCCAATTGCATAACACTCTAACTAACACTTATTAAACTAGTAGTGGACTTTAGCAAGGAAGGGACACTCGCCTACTAAGGATAAAGACGAACCCGCCAATCTTAATTCAATAGAGAAAACTAACCTCAATACCATGGCCAATAATAATCAAACCAATACCTACAATAAACACAACTCCACAAGCACAAAACCCTAAAATCAACCCAAAAATCACAAACCCTAAAACATAAAGGATTTCAACCGAAACCAAAATCAAATCAACAAGGAAGAGGAATAGGGGAATTAATCACCGAAGGAGTGGCGAAGATCAATCCTAACAATCAAATCACAGCTCACAAAGGAGTGAGAGAGAAGCAATGGATTCCAATTTGGCAAGTGAGTTAGAGAGAGAGAAAGAAATGGGTAATTATAACCCTAATATCCAATACTCATCTCGAGGCAAGCCAACGGCCATGAATTGCATTAAAAGACCCAACCTGGTCTACAAAACACGCCTCTGTTCGAATAGAACATATTCCTGTTCAAACAAAACAAAGCAGGAAGATCCATATTCGAACAGAAAAAGGCTTGTTCGAATAAAATGAAGCATATAGAAATCTATTCGAACAGAAACAAGTTTGTTCAAATAAAATAAAATAGGAAAAAACATATTCGAACAGAAATAAGTCTGTTCGAATACAACAGGTATAAACTGGTAACAACTCAGAAAACCAAAAAGATTTCCTTAACCAAAAGCTGGGAAAAACCCATAGGAAAATCCTAACATAGATCCCCCTCGGATCACACACCACACAACAACACAAAACAACAACAACAACATGCCTCCACCAACCCAACCACGGGATCCCACCAAGTCAACCATAGGCTCCTAAAACTATAACTCAACCTCCTCCGCCAAAACCACCGAAACCACATAAATGAAAACACAATACCTGATAAAAGAATTAATATGAGGATACATGATGTGCAGTGATATATGCATAATGATGATAATAAAGAATAAAATAAAATAAAATAATAAATAATAATAAATTTAAAAAATTCGGGTCACTAAACCCTCCTAAAAAGAAATTTTGTCCCGAAATTCATCATAACTCTGAATCTGGCCTACACAACTCCCCCTGCATCTGATACTACAATCTGAACTAACTGTCCAATAGTTGAGGACTTCTGACTAGCTTAGGATAAAACTTCTTAGTGTGCCCTTTCTCTCTGTAGTTCCAACACGTACCAAAAGCAAGTTATCCTCCCCAAACTCTAGCTGGAGCACCATCAGTAATACCGAACTTCTGCCTCTTCGGACCTAAGCTCTCATACTGACTCTGGACTGCCTTGTCCTTATTGGGTCTCTGATCCTGTCTCACTGGGTTCCTCGAGTCCACGGACTTGAGATTCTCTACATCGCTCTGCTCTATCTCTAAAGCTTTAGACAAAACTTCTCTGTACGAACTAGCACCCGAAGCAATCAAAAACTTCCTAAAGCACGGACACTTTTATCGCTGCTCTAGATAACTATACTCCCTGACTGCTGGGCTCTTGGCCTGCAGGAAATAGGCGGTGAAACCCTCCATAAATTACTTTATCTCAGCTAAAATACCAGGAACAACTAGAATAGGTAAAATACCATGTTGTTCTGGAACCACTGAAGTTGGAGGAATTTCCTAATGAATCTAGCCTCCTGGTACTATTCCTACATTAACTCCAGCCTCTGAAACTATCTGCTCATCCTGAACAATCCGAATAGAACCAAAACACTCCTGACTGAGTGCTGGCTCATCAGCAAGTGCACTAATACGAGTGCCTCCAAGGCCATGACCTACAGTATGACCTCTGCCTCTGCTACCTCTAGCCATCTATACAAACAAAAGGCACACACCTCAAGAAAGGTGGAAAGACAGGTAACAAAAGGAATACGATAAAATACGTAAAACCGAAAAGGAATCGACCTAACTCAGTCTAGAAAACAACTCGTCATATGATTGCAAGAACAGAGATAGGAATTAACCTGCATATATTAGAGCATATCTAAAACAAATGTCATCCAGGGCAAGCAGGTTGGGGAATCCAAAGATTCGCCCCCACAAATAACCTTGCTAATAGGAAATAGCTCAGCCATTCACTATAGCAATATCATCAGAGTAAAAAGAATAAAACGAAAGCAAAAGATGTATATATCAAGCTGAAGATATAAATACAATATCTCGATAATGTACAGTGTCAAAAGCTAAGATCATACAAGAAATACTACAACAAGAATAGAATCTGCAGCTGCAAAAACTTGAACTAATATAGCTGAAGCTCTCAACAAAACCAGCAACTACCCAGCCTCTAAAAGGGGGGAAAATACGAGAGTGAGCAAAAGCACGGCTCACTAATGCCCAACAAAGCTAAGTAACCTACTAATAAAACGGCGCAGAGAAAGAGGAAAGAGGTGCATGAGATAGGAAAATTTTAAAGGTAGAGTAATATATAATAAAAAGAATAGAGGGAAGAGGAATAGGAATAGAGATATAATGATGTGATGATATGATATGGTGACATGTGATATGATATGATTCTAGAATTGTCCCAATGTAGATGTTTATGATGTTATGATGAACCAATGGACTAGACCCTTTAATCAATGTATTGGGTTGACCAGCCACTAATACAATAATAACCTTAAAGAAATCTCAATTGGATACAATGGGTACGATTAGTAACAAGCTTGACCACGCTTAGGATTTATCACATGATCAAAGTATTCTGGGCTTTGCAACCCAAAGAGCCAACGTCCAAACTTTATTTTACTTATTTCAAGGGATTTCAACCTTACGGAGGATAAGACGGGTACCAAAGGAAAACTGCCTCATACCATCCCACACTCCGGATGGGTAATAGATATGATAGTCTCTAGCCCAAACTTCACCTACTTATTTTAACTCTATGTAAGAGTCCTAAATCCTTTCGAAGGTAAGCCGATGTAGAGCTTTGTTATGTATCCGACCCCGTTAATTTAAAAGAATATAAAAACCCATGCTACAAATAGATCCCAAGGATCAAAGCACCACTGCCACCACACGGTCAGCACACACATAAGATAACCACCTACCTCAGAGGATGATAAACAATCCTAACACCGCACACATTGGATACCCACCTACCAAAGAAGATGGTAAACAATCCTAACACAGATGAACAGTGACCACTAGTCACAATATCCAAACAAAATCATTCTCAAGGTGACTGAAACATAGTATACTAGGATAGAGCCACGAGAATGCCACACAAAAACACAACTCCTAAAATACAAGGAGAAACATAACTCAACATGCGAAACAGTCTCTAAATTATAGTCGAAAACCCCCAAAAATAGAGCTGCCACCTAACTCTTTAACTACTATGTACTTAAGTATCCACAATAAATGGATAGGAAACCCACTAGGTCCCAACATGACTGGTGGCAATACAAACGTCGTAGAACCCCCTGGCGCTCAAGGACAGCGCCACAAGAATGCCACACTGATACATCACTTCCTAGATGATGGAAGGGAACACAACCCTAAAAAAAACCATCAGATGCTCAATGCCCACAATCATCTACTAAAGATAAACTGAGTATAAGCAACCACTAGAATATGTTAGAGGTAATTACGTTGTAATATTCAAGGACAAAGCCGCAATAACTAGCGTAACAGCTTCTAACAAATCCTCGAAATCCAAGGCGACCAAAAGACTAAGTAACAGAATAGCTAAAAGGATCTTAAGAAACTACATTAAAGGAAAATGAAGCTAGACTATAACTAAATCACATAACACCTCACTGCCAAATGCATAACACTCTAACTAACACTGATTAAACTAGTAGAGGAAATTAGCAAGGAAGGGACTCTCGCCTGATAAGGATAAAGACGAGCCTTTCAATCCAAATTTAACAGGGCAAACCAACCTCAATACTACGGCCAAAAACAATCAAACCAACACCTTCAATAAACACAACTCTACAAGCACAAAACCCTAAAACACAAAGGATTTCCACCAAAACCGAAATTAAATCAACAAGGAAGAGGAATAGGGGAATTACTCACCGAAGGAGTGGCGAAGATCAATCCCAACAATCAAATCACAACTCACAAAGGAGCGAGAGAGGAGCAATGGATTCCAATTTGGAGAGTGAGTGAGAGATCGAGAGTGTAAGTGAGAGAGAGAGAGAATAAAATGGGTAATTAAAATCCTAATTTCCAATACTCATCTCGAGGCAAACCAACGGCCAAGAATCGCATTAAAAGACCCAACCTGTTAGAAAAAACACGCCTCTGTTCGAGCAGAACATATTCTTGTTTGAACAAAACAAAGTAGGAAGAACCATATTTGAACAGAAAAAAGTTTGTTCGAATAAAATGAAGCAGATAGAAATCTATTCGAACAGAAACAAGTTTGTTCGAATAAAATGAAACAGGATGAAACATATTCGTACAGAAATAAGTCTGCCCGAATACAACAGGTAAAAACTGGTAAAAACTCATAAAACCAAAAAGATTCTCTCAAGCAAAAATTGGGAAAACCCAAAGGAAAATCCTAACATAGAGCCCCCCCAGATCACACACCCCACAACAACACAACAACAACAACAACAACACGCCTCCACCAACCCAGCCACAGGCTCACACCAAGTCAACCACAGGCTCCTTAAACCACAACTCAACCTCCTCCACAAAAACCACATAAATGAAAACACAAAACCTGATAAAAGAAATAATATGAGCATGCATGATGTGCAGTGATATATACATAATATTGATAATAAAAAATAAAATGAAATAAAATAATAAATAAATAAATAAATAAATAAAATCTGGGTTACTACATAAATAAATCCCTATGGTCCCGAAAAAGAGTGTTCAAGCGCCATGGACCCATGAGATAGCCAAACCAGCTGAGCTTCTTGTCCAGTCTCGGTCCCCAAGCCTATAATATTCCCAGATGATGCATGCACTCTATGCGCAGATCCCTAAGCCAGCTACCAGGGATGTTCTACAGACTTTTAACAGAGTTTTTTAGAAGATTTTTCATTCACGTCATAGGATTGAAGAACGATTTGTCATGACCGCTACAGCATAGAAGTAGCTACCGAGGTAATTCTACTAGATTTGGAGAGTCTAGCACCCGTGACACTTGTCATAACGTCAGAGGATGTCACCCCTTGAAAAAAAAAGTATCATGTATTTTTCCTTTATTATGTACTTTTGTGAATTCCAAATGAAATGTTTGTTTCATAATATATCTGTTGTCTTTCACAACTTTCATTTTAACACAGCATTGGTAATATGTTCCTTTTCCTTAGCACTTAATTTATTTCACACGAATATCTAAAACATTAGTGCTAATGTAAATTTAAAGTTTAGGGGTATGGGGTTACATTTGGATTTTGGGAAAAATAAAGTGTTTTTCAGAGAAAAATAAAGCAAGGATACATCCTAACCAATTATGTTTGTCCTACATTAAGACTAAAGAGTAAACATTTATATTTTAGATTAAGTAATGCATACATCTAGTTTAGTAACTCTGACATATTAATGTTATTATTCATAAATAAATTAGTACATTGCTCTCTTGTTATACTAATTCATTGGAAAAGTACTCGATAAAAATACTCTTACAACAGGCATATACTGCTTAGTCTAGATGAATAGTTTGGTCATAATTTGAAAACTAAAAGATAATTGTAGAAACTTTTGGAACCCATAAAAGTTATCTGAACCTTGAATAACCTTTACGTGTCATACATAAACTCTCTCTAGATTCAACATCCTTAAATTCATGATGTCATTATTTATTGCACTATCGATTATCGTGGTTGAAATAAAATTTGCGTTAAAAAATACTAAAACCCTTCCTTGTCTTCCTTTGAAGTGAAAAAGATAAAATGCAAAACTAAGGAAATGATTTTAGACATTTCTTTGTTAAAATTGATTTTGGCCTTCATAAGAAAGCACCTTAAATTATTTTCTATTAGTCACCCTGTTGAGACTAAATAAGCCAGCATTTGTAAGATAACTACCTTTATCCCATTCTGAGAATGTTTAAGGAATAGATAGTTGCAGTTGTGGTAATAAACAAATAAATGAGAAATAATATGAGTAAAAGGGAATAATAAGAAATTAGTTAGCAAGACAAACCTCCTGGAAATATAAAAAGAAAGAAAAATAAAGTATATCAAAGAGGGGATTATCAAGCAAAAAGGACTTAAAAATAAAGTACATTATCGAGCTAAATCATATAGAAAAATCATGAAAAGTGGAAGAAAAAGGTAAACAAGTGAACCATAAGAGAAGACCTTAAGTTATTCTCTAAATGCCAGCAAAACACTATTTTTCCATGCATTACCTATCCTTAGTCTATATTACATCCTTTAAAAGTCCTTCTTGATCCTTAGTCTAGTTTGGTCAGTTTAGTGGTGATAAAAGATAGAAAGTCTATGGTAATACTAACTTGACAACTTCAATGACAATCGAACTTCCATTCATGAGATCTATACAGAAAAATGTTTATTGCTTCTAGTAATTATGAGCCTTTGTTCCGCTTAAAATCAACGTGTACTTATTTTTGCACATGAGAGAAATGCCAAAAAAATAATCAGTGATTATTCGAGATAAATTCTATATGAGGCTGCAAGTCAAAGCTAATTTATAATAATAGTAATCAAAATTATAATCAATTTAAAATCAAAAACTTTGTAGTATTTTGACTGAGCGCATACATACACACACAGATAAACACGCACACCAATTCAGAAATTTTATTGACTTTGTCATCACAACTAGACAATGTACAAAGATTATCATGAATAATTTATTTAATCTTTCATTGATTTAGCACTAGCGCTTATATTACAACTCTAGACACACTTTATGTTGAACAATTATAATTAAAATATTGTATCATAATTTAAGGCATATATTTACTAAAAACTTACACGAGACAACACTCGTCTACCAGGGGCACCTGGGGTTTAATGGCTTGTTGCATATGCCAAATGCAACTACGAGTATTGTGAAAATGACTTAGTAAAAATTCAATAGATTTTATTTTACTCGAGGACGAGAAAAATGATAAGTTTGGGGTGTGATAAGTACTAAAATCTAACATTTTAAAGCACCTAAACCAAGTTATTTTGGTTTCTCTAAGTTACAAATAAGATTGATTAATGAAAATATTCTCTATTATTAGGATTATAGACCCTCCTGTGATAGCATGGTGTAAAATAGGAGTTAAAGCCCTAAGAAGCCTTCTTAATGCATTCCTTAATCCAGGGCAATCTGAGGATCGAAGGTACTGCGGAAGCACAGTAGATCAAGAGTAAAGCTATACCATGAGTCAGAAACTAGTCCCAGAAGTTTAGACAGTTCCCTAGTTTCCAAAGTTAACCAAAATTTATTTTACCCATTCCAAAACAACAAGGCCAAATCTGAGTAAAATTTTATATTTAAAATAGGCCCAAGAAAAGTTCAGCCACATATCAAGACCTGGGGCCCCCACAGACCCCCGGTCTTGGCACCCCAGGCCTTGGGAGAATATTGTTCGTGGGTAAGTAAGGTGGCTTGGCTCACAAGATTTAATAAAATATCTCTTATATTTGTACATTATAAGTAAAAGAAAAAGAAAAAATATTAGTTTTGTTTAGTCCCACATTGCTTATGTAATAAAAAGGAATTGATTTCTTCATCTATAAAAGAAACCTCCCCTCAATTGTAATCTTCATCTTTCATAGAAATTAAATCCAAGAGGGAGCTTTTTGTTTAAGATTAAAGTGCTTAGTATAAGACTTGCTTGAGAACAAACCCAGGTATGGTCGGCTAAACTCCTGAGCTATGACTAGGGAAGCAGCTAGCCTATATGAGTAACCATTAGCTAAGTCTTGCGGTTGGGTCGCCTTCAATTTTTACCCTCAATAGTGTAAAGGAGGGTTTAGGAGGGCTAAAGATCTTAATTGAGTCTTTCACTTATTCCTAGTGTACTTCTTTAAAACCCTATAGTCAAAGGAGTGCGCCTTTCTATGAAAGGGTACACCTGGAAACCTTAAAAGTCCTCCTCCTTTACGGCCTGGGGGAGGGACTAAGAGGATTAGCGCTCTTAGGTAAGACTAATTCCTATTCCTAGCCATCTCCCAAGAACTAACGATAGATATGGGCATACCTCTCAAAGAGGGTACTTCAAGAGGATTAGTTAGGCCTCGACCTCTCTAGAGATAAAAACTAGGTTAGGTGGTACTCTTTGTAGACCAGCCATGCCCTAGCTCACTCAGTTGACAAGTAGTGGTGTGAGTCCTAATTAGGATCACATCTAAGGACCTTGATGAGTTATAAGAAGGGTCCAAAGCTATTAAGGAAGCAGGACTCTAGCAACACCCACTAAGGCGTAGCAAGGTCCTGGAGCCAAATAAGCTTAGGACTTAGTTGTCCCTTTCACTCCAGACCAACTACTAACGGTGAGACCTTGCCCCTAAAAAGGAAGGTTCAGACTCTATCTTGAATTAGAAGGGTCCCTACTCAGGACAGTCATGAGTAATGGCCCTTAGAAGGGTCCTTAAAGAGAGCTTGGGAAGGCAACCCCACTGGTTAATTCAAATAAGAAAGACTCAAGTAGGAGACGCAAAATCCATAAGTCATAGTCTTTCTACTAGAATATTCCTCTCCTCTCAAAATAATCTCCAACCATCTCCAGTAAACAACCAAAACCCCCTGTTCATAAATAGAAGAATCAATACTAATCCCAAACATGGTTTGACCCTGCTTACAAACATACTACAACAGTAGTGGGAATTTATTATAATAGGAATTCCAATGCATTAAGACCTTTGTAAAAGAGATTGAGCTTCTTTTATGTTTACAGGAATGATGTCTTTGTTGAAGATTTCGAGCTCAGAAGAGCATTATCCAATCATCCAGTTCAAGTGGCTCACTATTTGCTTATATCAGAAGTAGTTGTTGTTGGTCATGGCATTAAATTTGTACTACTTTGATTTTTAGTGTTCTTCCTTCTAAATTTCCCAACATTGCTACAATATAAGATATACCATATGTATGTTTGTTTTCTCCTCGAAGAAGGTAATCTAATGTAGCTTTCTCAAACTTCTTCATCCATTGTTTGACCGATGCTGCATAGTCGATCATCTTTCCTGGAGTTTGAAAAGCTTTTGAGTATTGACTGGCAATTAGCTGTGAGTCTGTATAAACTGCAAGGTCATTGAGCATGAATGCTTTTTCAATTATATTGTTGGAAGGACTGAGATCTGTGGTGTGAATGCAATATTAAATTATCCTGTGAATACTGACCATTGTTGGATCCTCTTCCATTTACCTTTTTTAGAAAGTGCCAACATTAAAGGAAATTTTGTGATCACCATTATTTTGTATACCTGAAAGTATGGCAGCAACTTTTGGGAAGTATATACAAGCAAGTAACAACTTCTTTGTTGTGGTAGACCTTATCTTTGCTAAAGTGAGTATCTTGCTAATGAAGGAGATTAATTTATCAGCCCCGTCTTCTTCGCAAATTAGAACTGATTGAGCCATCTGTGACAGTGAGCTATATTGCATGAGTTTCACCTTTGATTGGATTGCTCATAACTCGTAGTTGAGCCAAGTAGTCTTTTAGTTCTTGAAAAGCAAGCTCACTCTCTGGAATCCAATCAATTGTCTATTTGTTTATTTTCTTAGTCGAAGTTCAACGTCCCCAAAGTTGAAGGTAGAGAAGCTTGCATCTATCTTATGAATTTAGGATGAAATGGCTGAGTGATACGACCATATATGCTAGTTTTTAAACAACCTTTTTTTATTTTAGAGAGGGCATGGCTATCAGCGCTCAAATTTTTTCTGGATCGATCTATATTCCTCGCTTACTTACTAGATGTCCCAAAGTTTCCGGAAGCTATTCCAAGCTGGCATTTTTCAAAGTTTAGCTTCATTTTGTACTCCCTTAGAATACTTAAAATAACCCTGGGGTCATTAATGTGATCTTTTTTCTTTTGCATGTTTGCACAACATGTCATCAATGTAGACCTCCATAATTTTTCCCAATTTTACCTTGAACATTTTAGTGACTAACATTTGGTAAGTAGCTCATGTGTTCCATAGTCCAAATGGCATAATTTCATAGAAATAAAGACCTCATTCTGTGATGAAAGCTATTTTTTTATGATCTTTAATTGCCATAGTTCGTGACCTGCTACTGAATCATGTAGTTGGTCATCTTTTGTGAAGGAAAACTATCCTTTGGGGTGCACTTGTTTAGATCTGTGAAATCCATGCATACTCAAATTTCCCTATACTTTTTAGGTATTGATATCTACTCGGGGTAGGTTGTTTCTCAAATCAAACCTACTCAAATAAACTTGCAATTTCAGCGTTTACTGTTGCTTTGATTTTTGGAGCAAAATTTCTTCACTTCTGTATATCCTCTTTACTCCCTTCTTCGAGGTTCAGACTGTGACAAGAAAGTTGTGGGTCGACTCCTAGAATTTCTTGGAATGACCATGCAAATACATCTTTTTTTTCCCTAAAAATTAAGCCAGTTCTCATTTTTCAATGTCTTTAAGCTTAGACTCGATGAAAGTTCCCTGTTTGGATCATCGGTTTTCACAGGCTCCATAGGTTTAATGAATAATGATTCTAACTATTGTGGACTTGTAAACTATAATTGCTATGCTTTTAGTAATTTGATGACATGAGTGTTTAATTGTTATGCTTCTAGTATTTGAAAGATTTGCCTACATGAGATTAACATGGAAATTTTTTACTACTCGAGATTAATCAATTTTGATAAAATCAAGCCAAATAAATTAGGTCTGATAATCCTTAAATTTAATGGTATAACTCTAACCAAACTTAAGTTGATATGATAATCTAGTGTTAGCAACAAACAATCAACTACGCATAAGAACTAGCAATTTTAACCTTGTGGAAAATCTTTCTTTAGGTCAATATCGAATCTCCCACCAGCTAGCATCCACTATTAAAAAGGAATTACAAGAATTCAATCACTTACAGACTCAGTAAGCGCATCCTGTGGTTACCTCCCCTTTAATTGATCTTCTTGCAATCGATTCCTTGCTCTCGCAACACCTCACTCCAATCTCACACCAAAGCTTCCCAACTTGAAACTTACGAGGTTACAAATCAAATTAGGGTATTTAAAATTTTAAGATCGATTAAACTTAAGGGTTAATTCTCTATGAATTTTCTCGTATCTTAAAATATCTCAAGCCCAAAAAAAAGTTTTGAAAGAGTTAATTTTGAAAAATAGAAAAGGAACCTTTTATATTAAAATTGAAAAATCCAATGTACTGTTCGAATAAAAGCAAAGTCAATTCAAGCAGAGAGGCTCCTGCCCTTATGTATTTGAATAGAACTAAAGTTTATTCAAATAGGACCAAGTCTATTTGAATAAAACCAAAGTCTATTCGAATAGTAAGGCTCCTACCCTTGTGTATTCGAACAGGAATAAAGTCTATTCGAATAGTAAACAAGTTTCTTCCAAAATAAACACAACTCTTTTTCAATTTTGAAAAACACTATTGGGCTAGAATATTTGAGCAAAAAGATACTAAACCAACATACCTATTCATTATCAGTCCAACTGTAGCCATTCTACGCATACTCTCTGACGATGAATAACCATGAGATAGTACTGATACTTACTCTTGACACAAAATGAAACAAATACCAAATATAGATGCATCAATCTCCCCCTTTGGTTCATATTGTGATAAAACTACTACTATAAAATAGAAAAAATTACAACTCGGTGGGATGACTCAATCACAAAACATCTATTCTCAAAGCCACTATTTTTTTCCCATAATTTCTGCTCAGGAATCCCTACATGCTGAATATGATGTATCTTGTAACATTTCAAAAAATAAGGAATTCATGAGTAAATCAAAAACTTACCTGGCTTGCCTGTCATGATTACCTCTCCCCATTTTTGACACAGATAAACAAAGGGTAAATGGAAAGAAATATAACTAAATTAATATAACATTGAAAAAGTACTAGTTATTTCCCCAAAAAAAGAAGATGCATCTCCCCCTTAAAGTAATGGTTACCCCAGTTAGAACACAAACACGCACAAAATCTAAGAATAAATGGCATAAATATGCATTGGCAAACACTCTCCCAAACACAATGCATGACAGACGAATAATTAATATAAAATATGCAAAATAGGTCAAAACATTACCTCTATGATATAAAAAATATCTAAAATATATTACTCAATGTGTGTTTCTGGATAATCAGATAGTTTCCATCTTTTCAACTTATTATTTTATGGCAATTATATTACTATGTTGAAACTTGTTTTGACTTTGGCCTCTCATGGGTGTTCGCTCAAATATCACTAAGATTTTCTTAGGCACTTTCTGATTGGAAAGATGAGTATGAATGAATGTAACGAGGACTCATATACCTTGAATAGGTGGATGTTTCCTTTAAGATCTCATGGAAAGGAATTCAATTGTTGGTGAAAGTGTTAAGTTAACTACCATAGACTTCATATCTCTAATCTTTACTAAATAAACCGTACTAGACACATGATCAAATAGGTATTGTAAGGGTTGCAATGTAGACTAAGGATAGATTAGTGATGGATATAGTGTTTTGCTGGCATTCTAAGAATAATAGGGTCTCATATTCCATCAATAATTTATTATATCTCAACTTTCTTATTCACTTTTCTTCACCATTCTTCTTTTTATTCTTATCTTTTCACCTTTAAAAGTCAAATACATGAAATTTCTATTAAATTTAGTATTGAAAGACTATCACAAACTTAATGATTCTCCTCATAGTTGTCTTCTCACCAATCTCTGAAAATTTCTTCACATATATAATCAGACATACTACCCATTGGAAAAATATACCCTAATTATCCTAAGAATGAATGGGGTAAAGGAAATTGGCCAAAAAATAGCTTTTTATAGGCTCAAGGGGCAAAAAATGGATAAACATAGGATACTTTTTATTCACAAAAAGTTTAGCATTTTATATAATCGGAATCATAAGTACAAGGTAAGTACAAGACAAGGACAAAACTGCCCTTAAAAGCACAAAAAAAGAAGAAGCAGAAACACGCCCTGTTTAAATAGACAAAAAGTATATTCGAATAAGGCTACATTCGAATAAATTATTAGTCTATTCAAATAAAAGCAGACAATCATGTATGTATTAAAACAGAGAAGGATTATATTTGAATAAAAGCTGTCAGTTAAGAATGTATTCGAACAGAGAAGGATTATATTCGAATAAAAATACTCAGGCAGGAATGTATTTAAACATAGAAAATTCTATTTGAATATAATCACTCAGGGAAAAAGTTTATTCAAACAGAAAAACTTTTATTCGAATAAACTCACTCAGGATAAATTATATTTGAATAGGAGAAGGGATATTCGAATATAAAAAAAGTTTCAGCAAAAACGGAAGTACTCAGAATGAGCATCTTCAATTCATGTCAGAAAATCCGGTCTACCTTCAACCCATTCCTCAAAAGATTGGTCAGCTCTGGATCCTCTCTTTTAGCTATGGTGGCTGCCGAGAAATTTGCTTCTCTCCATATTGAGTTGAAGCGGATTGCTTGTATGGATGTGAGTAGATTCCTCTACTTGCTTTGGAACTTCCATAGTATCTTACCTAAGATAAAAGCTTTGATAGTTGTCGAGGAGTCTGACATTATCCACAAAGTTTTCCATCCTCTATGTATTGCTCGTTCCACCCCGTCTACGATAGCTTGAACTTCTACCAAATAGTTAGTGGTGGAACCCACTGCTTTACTGAGTGTGCCAAAAACTATGCCCTCCCAGTCTCTGTATACAACTCCTATCCCTGACAGATCAGGGTCACCCAAAGTTGAGCCATCACAACACAGCTTAACCTCTCCGATGTTTGGCATAGTCTATCCACAGCTACGAATGGATGGAGCGTTTGCCATTTTACAGTTGATCAATAGCTCTTTCACCACCTATAGTTCGAAGGTTGTGGTGTACATACTATTTGAAGATAGTTTGGTGCTATTGAATATGTCTCCTAGAACCATATTTTGTATCTCTCGAATAGACAGCTTCCTTTCATCTAATCTGATTTTATTTCTCGAGTTTCAAAGCCATCGACAGATTGCGAAGACCATAGCAATCCATAAGTCATTGAGGTACGAGCTATGCATTCTGCATTTCTAGAGAGTATTTTTCCATCCATCCGTACCTGAAATAGCAGTAAGATGGAAAGAATTTATAGTCCAAACCCAATTCACCTTAGCCATGGGACATTCAAAGAATATGTGGTCTTCCATTTTGGCTTTGCTTCCGCAGTAAATGCATACTGAGGCCATATGTATTCCTTTCCTCTGGATTTTCTCATCAGTGGGGAGGATTCGGCTCATTAATCTCCATGCAAACCCGCATAGACTCAGATGTAAACACTTCCTCCATGTATATCTCCACCGCCAAGTTGTGTCTAATCGTTTCCTGGTACATTCGAGTGCATTTTTAACTGAGAAATCACCATGAACATATGGTTTCCATATCTGAATATCCTCCACACTTGGGTTACAAGGAATACTATTAATGTCTATTCCCATAGCCAAGAAGGCCAGAGAGATATCAGCAGGGAAGTTCCATATATCAGCATCTATGAAATCACTGACCCTAGCTGTACACTTCTTCCATAGGTGGTGAGGGAGATCAATATGTTCTTGTAAACATTGAATACTCATCAAAGACCAAAAAGGGTTTATTAATAAAACACCTAGGATCATGTCATCGGCTTTGTACGGTCTCTTTTTTGCCTCAAATCAAGGGTAAGAAGTGTTCTAGTATGTTATCATGAATTCTTATGTCAACTTCATTAATTGATTAATGAAAACAAAAAATGAGATCATAAAAGAAAGAATTACTAAATTTATGAAATAACACTTAAAGCTTGTAGAAAGGTTAGATCATTGCACAATATTTGGTAACTAAGTCTCCACAATTATCCTCAATTGTTCTTAATTACGGTTGGGTTTTAGTTTAGACAAGGATGCAACTGACTGCTGTGAATTAAGATTTTTACCAAGTAAATATTCAATGAATAATTATACCCCAAAAATACTATCCTAGTCTAGCAAGAATACTTTATATTTGAAATCTCAGATGCATAGTACAAATACAAATTATACTGCTACTATCCTAAAATGATAAAAAGAAAAGAGAATAACAAAGCAGAACAGAAAGTAAGAGATGTACCTAATCAATAAAGCAGACACTGATAGCCCAAATAGCTGCCAGTATAGCATTACATCTTAACTAAGGTATTTCTAATGGCTAGTTTTCCAATAGGTAAACCTCATCAATACTTATGTAAAGAAGTATGATCCAAGTATAAATAGAAGTTAATGCACATTAGATTTTATGTCAAAAACTCAGTGAAGTCTAAGAAAAACCACGACCTTGAGGAGGGTTTAGATGAAAATCCACTAAATGTTAATCTATTGCACTTGTATATAAATTTGGATAGTGGATATGCCAAAAAGAAAAGAATTGTCTCTTCTGTGATATGTTTTGCCTGTATTTATAGACAGATATAAGAAGTTACAAAAATATAATATTTCTCCTATCTTTAAGGAAGGTGGGCAAAGATTGCAAAGTACGTACAACCACTATATTTGACCAAGTGTAACAGTTGCTGTAAAAAGTCAAGCTCTACAGTTGTAAATTGGAATGTTCACAAATTATAGTTGGGTAAATAATCAAATACCTTCGACATGCCTTTGATAGTTCTTTTTTATCGAATCTGGGAATATGCTACTTCAATCGCCCCATTTTTGATACAATTACTTGTGATTGTATCAAGAAGAATATTTTGGGACTTGTAATGTTAACTATTATCTTGGAAAAGAGGATGGGGGACAAAAAGGATTTGTGGCATGAATGCAGACCAATTATCTTGACCGGTGTTGTATATGCATTGGGATAGCTGTGGCTACTTCTATAAATATCCATGTTTGTTGAAGGAGATACATTATGTTTACTACAATGGTAAGAACTCAATCTCTCCATTAGAAAGATGTAGAGGGAGGTTGTCTATCCATTAAGGTTATTGAAGTGGAAGAGTTGTACTTTGGGCAATTTTCTATTTCTGACGTGCTTCCTCCTCAGAGTCCTTTAGATGTTACAAGGATATCTTTGTAACAGATGGAGCTAGAGGCTAATCGCTGGTTCTGGTATGACATTTTTACAGATGAAGTGCAAAAAATCAATCATCGTAATACTGTGTTAAGGTATATTATAGTGGATGAGATAAGACAAGAAGGTGTTCTTGCTGCTGAAGGAGTGTTGATTCCATGTAGGCAAGTGAACCATATTCCATGTTTCAAATTAAATTGCATGTAATCATGCTTTGTACTTGTTCTCGATGAAATTAAATGTGTCATCATGTTTAAATAATTTTCGATGTAGAACTTAGTTATGGTATTGTGTTATCGAAGATTATTTGAATATTTAGATTATGGCTATAACTATCTCGTGAGTATAGGAGGTAAATAAAAAGGAAAGATATGGTGGGGGTTTGAAAAGAATAATGGCTAGGTGGTTACCTCCAAGTGATGGATTAAGTTATAAGGAATTTAATATTCAGTCCCTTTTTGTGGGTTTAAGAATTATATTTGAGAAAATGAATAGAAATTGAAGATGTTGAGGTGTATCTAGATAGTCTAGAGCAATAGTGCAATGGTCTATTACCTTTGAAGAGGGAAAGAGTAAAGGAGTTTGAGAAGCGGTGTGCTAGGCAAATAAAAATGAGAACTGGCAAATGGTTAAGCGAAAGGATTCGAGGTGGTACATCAAACCGTCGCATGTGGTCTATAAATACCCCTTTACCTAGTGATGGTTTGCACTATTTGTTTTCTGAAAATTCAAAACATTACTCTGATTCTTCCTACTCGTCGCTTGTAAGCTGTTCCAATATTGGTATCAAAGAGATCTCTGTACTTATTGTGAGGGCAAAAGTTGTAAAGGTGAAATTAAGATTTGGAAGTAGTTCGTCTTCAAGGTTAGATTTTTTTGCCTTTCCTCGAATCTCTTGTGTTGTTTAACTTAATTGCGATTTGAATGAAACTTATTATAGGTTATGATTGCATGCATGTTGTGTAGGAATAAATTGGAATAAATTTGGGTATTGCATGAGTAATTGTAGTGGCGATCTATTTTCGGGTTTTGTTGCGATTTTCTAGATTAGATGTAGAGTTGGCTGAATGTTGCTATTTAGAGAATATCTTTTAGACCAAGATGTATGTGCATGTATAAGGATTAGTGGTTCCTTGAATGTCATGGATATTATGGGTTTGATTTGTTGTGTAGAATACGGTGTAAAGTTTAGAAGGTGTATTGGAGGTGAGGGAAGAGACAGAAGTTAAAATGACATTGTGAAAAGAGTGAATATGGAATTACCAGTTTATACACCGTACATTACCTTAATTTCAACCATAAATATCAAAAAGCAATTGCCTCCTCTTTTGGTGGGAAACTGGGCATCATTTTTACTGTTTCATCTTTGAGAAGAATTGTTGAATATACCTGTATAATAACTTCGAGAATATAGATAAGTAGTTAAAGAATTTTCGATAAAAACATGGTCGATATAAGAATTTTAACAAAGTTGTTTTATGAATTTATTCGAGAATGAAACAGTAACAAATATAATGACCAATTGAAGCATAAGCTTTCACAAAGCTTGGAAGTATTGATAAAGGATGCTCCTTTAATATCAATGTGGCAATAATTTAAATTCATTTGTAGTACAAAAAATGATGTAGAACTAATTTAAATATATGATATGATCTTCAGGTTAGAATTGCTGAACCAGTTGAAAATACTAATCTTCCTTACACGGTTGCAGAAGGAACTATGTTTAATGTTATCGATATAGAACCCATAATTATCAATGTTACCACCTGTGTAGAGGAGTTGGGCAAAAATTATAGGGTTGGGAATAAGGGTGGTGATAGTTGTGGGGAGTATGGAGGAACTAGATTGGCGAATGAAGTCGCCTCATATTCTGATGCTGTGATGGAAGAGGTTGATGAGGAAAGGACTGAAGAAAACATCAAACATGGTCCTCAGACTAGTGATTGATGAGAGTGTACTAGTAGGGGTAGGGTAGGAGGTGAATCTGATGTAGATCTTGGGGAGGATGGTGAGTGTTATGGGGATGTTGAGGAAGCCATTAAAATTGTAAACTTTAAAAAGAAGTATGACATTCCCTAAAATGTGAGATTAGAGGAATATTATAGGGAGATTATTGATCAAGAAATCCCAATAGATGGTATTCTCGTTCATCTGGAACATATTAAGAAAGGCTTGAAATTTCCTCTTCGAGATGATCAAAAGAAGTTCTTTAACTTCTTCGAGTTGTCCCAGGTCAGTTCAAACATAATGCTTATGACTAATTCCGGGTTGCTGCTGTATTAAATGCTTAACTTAAAGAGAAAGGAGGGCAATTAATTTTTGTGGATAATTTATTGGTGTACTACACACTGAAGTAAAATCCAAGTAGCTAGGGTATAGATATTTGCCTAGATTTCTTAAAAGGCCGTTGTTGCATGATATCGTGTCGACTGGTAGTAAATATTTTACCAATTGACTTCTTGTCTTAGGGAATTATGAGTTAGATCTAAAAGACCCTGGTGAACCTTTGAAATGGAAGCACTTTCACTTAGGCTAGTGGCATATGCTTGTGTATTTTTGTTTTCTCGAGCTTAATTTTTTTATTTTTTTGTACACGTGTTAACTGGCTGTACTGTTTGTACAGCTTCGAAGGAGGTCGATAAAAATTCCAAGGTGAAGGAAAGGTTGTATAACTTGAGAACAAATTATTATGGTCGAATTGATTCCCTTGTCAAGGATCAAGAGGTAGTAGAGGATTTATTCAAGGAGGCGAGGTTGAAGAGATGTCGAACAAAAGGCGATGAGGTGTGTCTTATCAACGGTAACTAAGAAAGTTGCAAATTTGAGCATCCCCCATGAAAAGCCTAATCTGAGTGGGCACAAGACTAATTTTGCTACTGCAGAAAGGGAGGCCCTGCTAAGTGGGGATTTTGGGAAGGATAGCAAGAAAAAAAAGGTTGCCACTCTACCTCCTAAACCTACTCCTTCTTCGAAGGGGATTACTCGACAAACACCTATGGAGAAGAATGTGAAAGGAGAGGTTATCATTGCTAGGACCGAGAGAGCTCCTGAGGTTCAACCAGTAAAGGCGGCCTCCGTGCCCCTGCAAAAGGTTATGGGTTTGAAGAAGGGCTCTCTCAATTCTTTGAAATCGAAGCCTGTTAGAAATTTGGTGGACTTGGAGGAAGAGACCCACCAAACTATTGAGGCCTTTTCTGCTGAAACAAAGTCTATGGAGCAAGGCTTCGATAACTGCTTGGCTGGAGCAGAGAGCATCTCTACTTTCTTCATTGATGGTCATCGAATGATGAATTAGGTAAGGAATCTTAACAAATTTGTGCAATTAATTAATTTGGTCCCTTCGTCTAGAACTCACACTTTGACTATAATGCAGATCAAGAAGTTGTTCCTCGATGGGAAGCCATTATTCCTTGGATGGAAAAACTTAGCCAATGAACTCTTGGTATATTAAAATATCGAGAAGGAGTTGGTAAGGGAGAAAGAAGAGCTCAAAACTGAGCTAGATAAGGTGAAAGCTGGTATGGCTAAGTCCAAGGATGTGGTAATCCATGAGGCCAAGAGAATATGGGAGATTGAGAAAAAGTAGGAGATCAAGAAGTTAAAAGCTAATGTGGATAAGGAGAGGGAGGAATCCCTGGCTCTACAAAAATCTAACTTTGAGGATGACGTTCGAGAACAAATTCTAGCTGTGAGGAAGTCGATGGAAGTAGAAAAGGACAAAGCTCTTGCCAAGGCTGTTGTAGATGCAGATATGGTAGATCTTGACTCCTTGGAGTACATGAAGGAGAACTTCTCGGGGCGGTTCAAGTTGATGGAAGAGAGAAAAGATTTTTATAAGGGGTTTGTTATAGCTGCTGGTCACGAATTTGTAGATTCTGATGCTGAAGAAGATTTATCTGAAACTACAACTACTACTCAAATCGTGTTTAATATTGCTGAGAACCTAGGAGAGTAAATTCTCTCTGACATCACTCCTGGTATCCCAGTAAAGAATATGCCCCAGTCCTATCTCCAGAGAAGAAATAATATGTTTTATCCTCTCGAATTTGTATTGCTTTTAATGGCATGTTTCGAATACTCTAAGGTTAACTTGTAAAAGTGGACGATAGGACCTATTGACAATAGTCCTATTTTTTTTTTAATTTTATCTTTAATTAGTGAATATCTAAATGTTTCATTTAAATTGTTAATGATTGAGATACAAGTAAACTAATATACTTGATGTGATTGTTGATATCCTTTGACGGAGTATCATGTTGATTATATCGAAATGGTCAACAGAACCGATTAAGACCAATAATTTTTCTCATCTGGTTTAGATATGTTGCTCAACTATAGGATATCTGCTTCGAATGACAAGGTAAAGATGATATAACCATGGTATGGTTTGTTGAGTTAGTAATGATGGCCAGATTTGTTTCCCATTTATGGGATATCTGGTTTGATTGAAAAGACAACCATGGTATGGCTTGTGGAGTTAGTAATGATGGTTAGACATGTTTCCCATTTATGAGATATCTGTTGTCGAATAAATGAGACTCGGATTTGACATTAACTTATATAAAGTTTTGTCCAAATTGATAATGGGTAATTTATTAAAATGATATGGAAGAAAATTTCTTTATAATAAAGAATAGATTACAAATCCTATCTGTAGAATATCTTTAAATGGGTTGTATTCCATGGGTAATCTAGTTGTACTTCATCTTCAGTCATCAACCAATATGTGCCACTATCAGTTTTATCACCTACGATATAAGGACCTTCCCAATTTTCTGATAACTTTCCAAAAAAATTGGCCGAGTACTATCTTAAATTAGTCAAAGTATGAGGTCGCCGATGTCAAACGTTCGCTTTCTTACCTTCTTGTTGTATACTTTTCTGAGAATATCATGGTATCTCCCCAGGTTTGTGATGGCATTATCTCAGGTTTCTTCGATCTAATTAAGGTCACATAAAAGTCTGAGTTCATTTTCTTCATTTGTTATTTATCTTCTAGGAGCTGGAAGGTCAATATCTAAAGGAACGACTGCTTCAGTTTTGAAGGCCATCATGAATGGTGTACTACCTTTGGATGTCGTGGTGTGGTCATATATGCCTATAAGATACTGAGTAGCTCCTCGGCCCACTATCCTTATTTTTTATCCAACAACTTTTTATAACCCCAACTTGATGTTCTTATTAATGGCTTCAGCCTGGCCATTTTCCTGCAAGTAGTAAGGTGTCCAGGTACTCAAATGTATTTTAAATTTGTAGAGGAATTTAAGGACTTTGTTACTGATTAATTGTTTACCATTATCCGACCATATCATTAGTGGACATCCAAACCTTATGATGATGTGTTCCCATAGAAATTTGATTACTTTATTTTTGCTAGTGTGACAAAGTGGAATGGCCTCAACCCATTTTATGAAATAATATGTAGTTACAAGGACAAATTTTATGTTTCCTGATGCGGGGTAGAATGGACCAATGATGTCGATCGCCCATCTTTTAAATGGCCATAAGACATTACAGACATGTAGGTCGAGGGCTGGGCTTTTAATGTCTTCAGCGTAGATTTGGCATTTACAGTATTTTTGTAACAAAATCTTTACAATTTTTCCACATCTCTGGCAAGTACAAACCTTAAGTGAATGCCCTTTGATTCAGTGATCGTCCTGAGACATGTGATGTGCAAATTCCTTCGTGTAGTTCTTTAATATGGACTTGGGATTGTTTTTGAGAAATACATTCGATCAGTGGGCCTTCGCCAATAATTTTGTACAGTACTCCATCTTGGACCTTAAATCTAGGATATTTTACAAAAAGGGATCGAGCTTCTTCATTATTCTAGGGGAAAGTATTAGAGTTGAAGTATGTAAGGAATGATTTTCTCCAGTCTTCAGGATCTTCTTCTTCAGTAATTTGAATTTTCATTACATAGTTTGTATCAAGAATGGAATGTTGGATCACTTTAATTTCTTATGTCATTTCCTCACTATCTTCAAGTATTGGGGCTATGTATGCTAGTGTATCAGCATGTCGATTTTCAGCTCTTGGTAAATAAGAAATTGTGGCTCTTTTTAACTTCTTCATATTTTCTTTGAACAGAGAGGCATATTCAGCTATTATACCTGATATTTTCGATGTTTTATTGCAATGGTTGGCTACTAGTAATATATCCATATAGATGAAAATTTCTTCTACCCCAAGTGCAAGTGTGAGGTCTAAGCCATGTAAGATAGCCTCATACTGTGTTTCATTGTTTGTTGCATAAAAATTGAGCTTGATAGCTTTTTGATTTTGTGGTTGGAAGGTGCTATTATAATGATGCCAATCCCTGATCCTCTAGGCCCTACTAATCCATTTGTAAAGAGTCTACATCCTATTCTTTTGGACCATGCATCTGGTTCTACCATGGAGTCATCGGTTAATACTTCTTCGAGCTCCTCCCTCTCAGGGTCTTTAACGGGGAAATCTGTTAAACAGTCGGCTACTACTTGTCCTTCAATTTATATTTGGGGCTCAAAAGAAATACCATTTTCTCCTAGAAATACAGACTATTGTTGCACCCTCCTAGATTTTTCTTGTTTGAAAAGAAAAAGCTTGAGGCAGAATTTGGTAATGACTTTGACAGGATGTGCCTGGAAATAAAGTTTAAATGTTTAGGAATTGTAAACCAAAGCAGGAGCTACTTTTCAGTTGTTGTGTATCTTTTTTCTACAAGCATTAGGGTTTTACTAATGAAGTAGAGTGGTTTTTCAACCCAATTACTTCTCGAATGAGGACATAACTGATTGAATCTTCTGTTAGCGATAAATATATTGTTAAAATTAGCCATTAACAGGAGTACTCATTATGGGAGGATTCCCCAAGTCTCTCCTGAAGTTTGAAAAAGACAATTTACATTCTTATGCCCATAAGATCACTTTGGGATACTTCCTAGTTATTGGAGTTGGATTTCCACGAAAGAGGAGGTAAAGAAGTTTGTATCGATCAGATGACTTCGAGATAAATCTGTAAAGAACAACAACTTTCCCAGCGAGCTTTTGGAAGTCTTTTTTTGCTTGTGGTGAGAGCATGGCCATGAGTACCTTGATTTCCTCTGGGTCAATTTCAATTCCCCGTTTGCTTACCAAGTAGCCTAAGAATTTACTGGATGCTACCTCAAATTGGCATTTTTTTTGGTTTAATTTCATATAAAATGTAATAAGAATATCAAAGATTGTTTGCAGATTGTTGCAATGATCCTCTCATTTTAGGCTCTTGTAGATTATGTCGTCGATGTATACCTCCATGATTTTTCCCAAGTGGTCTTTAAGCAATCTTATCATGAATCACTGATATGTTGCTCCTGCATTTTTTAATCCAAACGGTATGATTGTATAACCGTAAAGGCCTCTTTCTATTATGAATGTAGTTTTTCTTGATCTTCTTCGGTAAGTGGTACCTAATTATAGCCTGAAGCTGCATCCATCATCGATAGAAGTTCATGTCCGGCCACAGAGTGTAGGAGTAAAGAGATCAAAGGTAGAGAGAAGTTATCCTTAGGTGTAAACTTATTAGGTTTTGTGAAGTCCACGTAGACCCTGATTTTCCAATTCTACTTTGGGAGAGCTACGATGTTGGAGACAAAATTTGGATATTTAGCTTCTCGGATAAATCCAACTCGAAGCAGTTTATTGATTTCTTCATTAACTGTTTTGTGTAGTCTGGGTACCAAGTTACGTCATTTTTGTACTACAGCTTTGTTGTGAGGTACTAGGTTTAATTTGTGGCATATGATGGAAGGGTTAATTCCCAGCATTTCTTGAAAAAGACCGTGCAAGGGCACCGACATTCCATTTCAAAAATTATAGGAGGGTTTCTTTTTCTTCTGGTGAGAGTTTAGAGCCAATAAAAGTATTTCTCTCAGGTTCATCAATTTCTATGGATTCAACGGTTTCTGCATAATGTTGCTCGAACATTGGGAGAGGCTTTTTCTGTAATTGCTATGCTATTAGAAGTTTTGATGCGTGAGAGTTTGTAGTAGTAATTTCACACATCCTTGCGACGGCTTCACTCCCTTTGATTTTGTAAACTCTGTGATCACTTGGGAAATGCAAAGCCAGATAATATGTCAAATGTACAACCTTGAGACCGATAACCCCTTAGAATGGGTAAGATGTTAGACAAGGTGGTTGTCATAAGTGGTAGAACTAAGATTGGTATATCCGTTTTCCTGTATTTTCCTTTAAAATTATCGTTAGATCGCCCACATCGTTTGGTGACACCATTGCTTGTCTGTTTTGAGTGTAGTGGTGAAAGAGTATCGCTGGAATGAATGACGGAGGATTTTTTCATTTTATCCATTTTTAGCCTTTCAATATCTATGTAATTATTAACCACATCTATCATTTATGTTACCATTTTTGGTTTATGAGGTATCAATTCATCTCGAACTTTAGAATTGACGTAGAGTACAGATGTGAATGTTGGTACTGCAATCTTTGAATCTAAGTTTCCAATCTTCCATGTCTTTTGTAGGAATCGCTTGACAAAATTTACGAGGGTTTCCTTTATACCATGTTCGAAGAAGAAAAGAGAATCGACTATAATTTTATGTTCTTTAGTGTGTACATAATTTGATTCGAACAACTGCTGTAATTGAGCAAAGCTAGTTATCAATCCTTCAGGAATTGTATGAAACCATCTAAGAGGCTCTTCTTTAAGACTCATGTTAAACAAATGGCATAGCATGTGATCGAGTTTAGAGTAAAGGCTGACTGCTGGTTTGAATTGTCTAACATAGGCTGATGGGTCGATGAGGCATGTGTACTGATGAAACCTTGGCATATGGAAGATATCAAGAATATGCATGCCTTCGAGGTGAGGGAAGATGGGATTTGCCTTGATCCTGTCTAGAGCAAATCCTCGACTCGGGTTATTAGAATAAATGACCTGAATTTGATTGTTCAAGTCATCCAAGGTAACAAACTGAGGGAGCACATAAGATGTTATAGCAGCGTGAGGGTTGAAGTTTCCTTGCCCTTCGGGGCACAACCTCTCTCTTATAGATCGTCTAGGCAGAGGTGGAGGGGTCTGATGTTGAGTATGTTGACTACCCTGAGTGGTCGATGCTGATAACGTGAGACCAAAGTGTCTTGATACTATGTTTGGATTTTTTATCTTGATCTCGAGGTTCAATGTCATTCTTCTATCGGTGACCCATTCTCCCTCTGAGATGCTCTCAATCGGTGATCACTTCGGGCCTGAATGGACGACCCTGCTAGTGGTGAATCAGCCATGCTTTCTACGTAGGCTTTCCCTCTCCTTTTGATGGATTCGGCTTCACTGCTATAGGGTTTTCCTCCTCTCATCTCTTTTGACTTGGAGGGCTAGAACGTAATTTTTTTTATCTTCGAGTCGTTGAACTCTGTCAGATTCCATCTATTTTTGGAGTTCAAAAACATCATTGTATAAAGTGGCAGTTTCATGAAGAACAGCAGTTGGAATGTCCTCGTTGTTCCTCTGGGTACTTGAAGTACTTCTATGGTTCATGTTGGCCATGGTAGTGATGGTTAAGGATGAGATTTGATAGAAAAAAAATGTAGTAATTTCCACAGACAGTGCCAATTATAATAGCTAGTTTTTTGGTAGGTAAACCTCGCCAATACTTATCTAAAGAAGTATGATTCAAGTAAAAATAAAAGCTAATACGCAGTAGACTTTACGTGGAAAACTTAGTAAAGTCTAAGAAAAACCACAACCTCGAGGAGGGGTTAGATGAAAATCTACTAAATGCTAATCTATTGCACTTTTAGATAAATTTGGATAGTGGGTATGTTGAAAAGAAAAGAATTGTCCTTTCTGTTATATGTTCTGCCTGTATTTATAGTCGGATACTAGCTGTTACAAAAATATAATATTTCTTCAATCTTTAAGGAAGGTGGGCGAACTTCAAGAGCACCTACAACGGCTATATTTGACCAAAATATAATATTTCTCCAATCTTTAAGGAAGGTGGGCGAACTTCACGGAGCACGTACAACGGCTATATTTGAATAAGTATAACGGATGTTGTAGAGTCAAGCTCTACAGTTGTAGACTGGAATGTTCTTGAATTATAGTTGGGTACATGATCAAATACCTTCGACATACCTTTAATAGTTCTCATTTATCGAATATGGGAAATATACTACTACAGTGTTAACTCATCCTTTTGTACTCAAATAGCCCGAATAGCCTTTTAAGTTGATGTTTCTTGAGCAAACATAGCCTCATATTTCACATTAGTACATATTAGTATAATATCATGCTTGCGTCATATCTTTGCCAATTGGGTAATCGAACAAATATATGATCGATAGGGTTTAGCAAATCTACAATAAAACGTAACATGACCCTTTCGACCACATGTTTTACAATAAATTATACGATTATAAGAAACCTTCTTGACCTGACCATGAGTAGTTGATAATGTACTATGTTAAGGCAATGAGGTTGCTTTAACAATTTTTGTGACTCGAGGGGTTTTAAAGTTAAAAGTAGGTTTTTCATATCCAACTCTCCTTTTATCAGTTTTGGTTCTACCCATACATAACATCTTATCAATCTTTTTCGCTCCATGACAAAACATATCAAGTTTCTACTGAGATGAAACTAAATCAAGCTTAGCCTTATCAAGTTCGCCTAAGGTTGATTTCATTTTTTTCCCAGCATCATGAAGTTTCTTTTTTAAGATTATAATTTTGTTATGGAGGCCTTGTTTCACACCTTCAATCCTTTTTATCTCAAGACTTGAATTTTTAACTTCTCTTTTAAGTTTAGGTATGAGTGTATGAAGTTGATCTTTCAAGACTTTTTTAAGTTTACCAAGATTAATACACTTAGAAAATGTCAAAGCATACAAGTTTTCAAGATTCAGGTCCTCAAACTCATCATTTTCATGATCACTTTGACTTTCAATTAGATTCTTGATTTCAAAAGTGTCAGAGTAATCATTACAAAGATATTAAAAATCAAGGTGTGCAAATTAAATATTGTCTATTATCACCTACTTGGGGATGATCATTATTATTATTATTTTTATCATCACTATCATCTCAAGTAACATTAATAATCATAACCTTGTAATTATTTCTAGATTTCTTATTGAGCCAACTCTGTACTTATGACCAAACTTGTAGTATTTATAACATTCAACTTGACTTATGTTAATGTTATTGTTGTTATGTCGGTTATTCTATTTAACTTGATCATGAGTTCACGACTTATAATTTACCGATTGCCCTTGACTTAGAAATTAACGTTTTTTTACAATAGTTTTGAGTTGTTGACTTATAGAAGCAATTTGTGAATCAATATTCGGCCCTTCATCATCACCCGGGACATATGAGTAATCAACCACTTTGGTACCCTTAAAAGATGAAGAGTAAGATAAAGACTTAAAAGCTATACTCTTGTTCTTCTCAGGGTTTTCTATTTTTATCTCGAGTTCAAATGTTTGCAACTTTCTAGCTAATGGTTTCATTTTCTTAAGATCCTGAGCTTCCTCGATAACATCACGTCTGGATCTAAAGCTTTTAGGAAAATATCTTAAAATTTTGCAAATAATTTAGATATCAAAATAAGTATCTCATAATACGGCACTAATGTATGCAATGTCACTTAGTCTCGCATAGAATTCATCAAAGGGTATACTTTCACTCATTTGAATATTCTCGAATTGTAAAGTAAGCATTTATAGCTTGCTTTCTTTGACTGTATCATTGCCTTTATGAGTTCTAACTAAAATGACTCAAGCTTCTTTCGAAGTGGTACAAGCAGAGATATGTCAAAACTCACTTTGACTCATAGCCATAAAGATAGAATTACGACCCTTAGAGTTATAGCTAATAACATATTTTTCTTCTTTTGACCATTTCTATCTAGGCTTAGGAACCTCTACAGCACTACCTACTGGATCTTGCATCATGGTAGAGTGTTTCCATCCATCCTTAATGGAAATCCATACATCTTCTCTTAGTGATTATAAGAATTTAACCATTCGGATTTTCCAATATAGATCATATTTTCCATTAGAGAGTAGAGGACGATTTACTAGACCTCCAAATTTCTCAGAATCCATTATTCTTGAAAAATAATAGAGTTAGGATCCATGTTCAGATTGTTAAGCCTCGGAGCATGACCACTTTGATACTAATTAAAAGTTTTCACTACTTGAGATTAACCGATTTCGATTAATTTATGTCAAAATTGAAAGGTTTAATAATCCTTGAATTAATGGTCTAACCCTAGCCTAAATCAAGTTGATTTAGTAATTGGATGCTAAAAGTTAATAGTCTCAAATACGCATGACAAAAACCCAAAGGTCACTATCGAATTGCTCGACAACTAAAAGTCTACTATTAAAAAGAAATTATAGGAATTTAATCACTTACAAACTCCATAAGCACATTCAGCGGTTATCTCTCTTCTAATTAAGTTTCTTGCTCGATTCCTCGTTCTGACAACGCCTTGCTTTAATCTCCCGTCAAATCTTCCAAGCTCGAAACTTACAAGCTTACAAATCAAATTAGGGTTTTTCAAATTCTTAAATTGATTTAACTTTAGGGTTAATTCTCGTTAAATCTCTCGTTGAATTCTCTCTTCTTTCAAAATATCTTAAGCCCTAGAAAAAGTTATGGAAGAGTTGATTTTGAAAAAATAGAAAAGAAACCATTTATTGTAAAACATAAAATCTCGTACTCTACTTAAATAGAAATAAAGTATATTCAAACAGAGAGGCTCCTTCCCTTATGCATTCGACTAGAACTAATGTCTATTTGAACAGGACTAAGTCTATCGAAAGTCTATTCGAACAGAGAGCCTCATGCCTTTGTGTATCCTTTTTTTTGCAAAAAGTTTAGTTTATTTTTATATGCTCAATCGAAAATTCCAAGAGAGTTACATCCTATGGACACAATTTCCCTCACACACTCAAAAGAAAAACTGATCACTCTTCTGTTCGAATATACTATTTGTCTATTCAAATAAAGTAACAATTTATTCAAACAAAACTGCCCAGGCAGAAATCTATTCGAACAAAAATAATTATATTCGAATAAAACTGCCCGGGCAGAAATCTATTCGAGCAGAAATAATTCTATTCGAATAAAACTGCCCAGGCAGAAATCTATTCGAACAGAAATAATTTTATTCGAATAAAATACCCAGGCAGAAATCTATTCGAACAGAAAAAAACTTATTTGAATAAAAAAAACATGTATTTGAATAGGAAAAATCCTATTCGAATAAAAACACTCAGTCAATCGAATAACATTTAAAATCCAAGAATTGTCTTGGTCAGCAGAATCAAAAGTACTCAGTGAAGGGAACTTCAATTCTCGTGAGGAAAGTTGGTCGTCCATGATAGTCTTCTTCAAAAGGTTCAGCATTGCCGGATCCTCTCCTAGCCATAAGGTCGGCGGAGAAATTGCATTCCCTCTATGTGTGGCTGAATCGGATTTGCCGAATGTCTTTCTTGAGGAGACTCCATTGTATCTTAAACTTCCAGGGAATCTTATCATTTTTGAATGCTCTAATTACAGTTTCAGAGGCGGAGATCACCCATATATTATGCCAACCTCTTGCAACAGCTTTCTGAATAACTGTAAGTATCGTAAGTATTTCGGCTACAAAACTAGTTGAGATGCCGATCGCCTTGCTAAATGCTCCCAGAACCTCTCTCTCACTATCCCAAAACACCACACCAATACCAGCAGGACCTAGATTTCTAATACTAGAGTCATCACAACAGAGTTTAACTTCATTCGGCATAGGTAGTTCCCAGAAACTGCATTGTACACCTGCATAGCAGCTGGCCTTGCATTGAACTTTAAGAATTTTGATGGTCTGTAGTTCCTGTATGTTGTTATTCATCTTTCCTTTTGACAGTTCAGCAGTATACTAAACTTTTTTGAGAATCTCCCTCTTCATATTAGGCATGGATGGCGCTGTATCGTCAAATCTCAAGCTATTCCTAGATGTCCAGATTGTATGGCAGATGGAAAAAATAGTTGTAATCCAAAGGTCGTTTATATAGCAGTTAGCTGAACGGCTCTTTTCCAGAATGGATTTCCATGTGTTTGTACTAGTTATAAAAGGAAGAAAGAAAGTATTAGTAACCCATAACCAAATATTTGCAGCTGAAGGGCAGTGCAAGAGCAAATGTGTTTCTGACTCCTCCTGCAAGCGGCAAAGAGTGCATCGCGAAGTGATTTAGATTCCCTTTTTTTTAACTATGTCATCGAAAGGTAGGATATGATTTTCCCTTGTGTATTCGAACAGGAGTAAAGTTTATTCGAATAGAAAGCAATTATCTTTTAAAAATAGAACTTTTTTATAATTTTGCAAAACATTAATGGGATAAATTATTTAAGTAAAGAGATACTAAACCAACGTACATGTTTAGTATCAGTCCAGCTGTAGTCGTTCCACGTGAACTCTCTAATAATGAATAACCACGAGATAGTGTTGACACTTACTTTAGACACGAAATAAAACCAATACCAAATATGGATGTTTCAGTATTTTTACAAGTTCAAGCTAATTTTTGACTTTCTTCGAATTCATATATCTCATGGTCTGTCTGGAAGCAGAGTACTTGGTAGAATGTAGAAGGTATGGCCTTCATATTATGAAGCCAATTTTAGCGTAATATACTGAGATATTTGCATTCTTCATCAATGGTAAAGAATGTAACATTTAGAATCTTTGGACCAACCTATGCATGCAATGCAATTTCTCTAAGAGGTTTGTCCTTTGACCTATTAAAGTCGGTAATGGTTATAGTACAACTTTTGATAGCATCTATTAGTCTTAGCTTCTCAACAGTTTTTTTTGTAGAGGACGTCTACGACACTTCCAGTATCTACTAGATGAGTGTATAAGTAGTCTCTACCAACATTAATTAAGCATTATCACTAGTGGATCTTCATGAGGGTACTTGTCATTACTGACATCATAAGCGGCGAAGGAAATTTCTAAAGGTTGAATAACATTGTTGGGTCCCCCAAGCAATTTTGGTATCTTTTCCTCCATGCTCACTCTATAACAAGCTTCAATTCTTTGCTTCTTTCCTTTCATTTTCTCATTTGTCTCAACTTCAGTCATGTATAAATGTTGAGCTTTTGCTCGGATCAAACAACAATCCAAGACCTAAGAACAGAAAGTTCTGATGAAAATGACCTCGCCTACAGTTCGGAGACTATGAAGCATTTTCTAAACTCACACTGCAGAAGATACTCCTCTATTCATCAAATAGTTCGCATACATGCGAACTCCACAAGAAATCATATCTTCTCCAAACGGTCTGAAGTGCAATTAAGAAGGCCTTTACAGATCAGCAAATATCAAATATCAAGACGTTACAGGAAATCTCATCAAAGCTCATCAAGTTCAGACGACCATAACGTCCATCATTAAATGTACCCAGCGGTCGTATTATAAGACCTATAAATAGTTACCTGGAAAGGAGGCCGAGCGGGGGATCGATGGCTAGTTCTTACGCATGACATACTTAGAGAAGATTACACTTGCATTTTCTGTAATCACTCCAGCTTCTCTCTGTAATAACTAGTCAATCGTAATACAACACTCTCTCTCTCTTTTCAAAATCCTCACTAGAGGTCATGGTTTTTAACCTATTGAAAGGTTTTCCACGCTAGATACTGTGTCATTTACTCTCACAGTTGTATAATATCTGCTTTTAACACTGGTGTAAGACGTGTTTTCGACCTACTAGAAAATAGGTCATTACATTTGGCGTCGTCTGTGGGAACCCACGATCATACTCCGCCGTATGTTGGAACCCACGATCATACTCCGCGTTCTCTTTTCCAAAAGTCGACTTCCAAATTTTTTTACGAATGACGAACCCAGAAAACGACGTTCCTAACGCTGCTGGGGGGTGACGGATTTACGAACTACCATGCAGCAAGAACAAGAAAAGTGACTACAACTGGAGAAGCAGGTCGCAAGCAAGCAGAACATAATAAAAGCTCTTCTAGATCAACAACCAGCCGGCCAAAGACCATAACCTACTGGGTCACGAGTCTCAGTCCTGCATAGATTGGGAAATAAGGGCAAGGGGGCGGTGCTCCTTCAGCTCGGCATGCAGGTGACCCCCGGTCACAATTACCAGCCCGATCAGTCGGTGACCTACGACAGTAAGAGCAACATGGAGACACCATTCACCTACCATGCATTTAGCTGATGGACTGTTTAGGCGAAACAATGGGAGAGCACGACCCACAAGGAGTGTGAGCCGCAGGACGAGCAGTCACATCTCGCCTAGATCTCACCCCATAACACGTGGATAAACGCATTAAAGAACTTCTTGACGCTCAAATTCTAGATGGGAAGAAGAACCAGACTAAAATCTAGAAGAGCCCAATTGTACAGACTTTACTTGACGAAGAAGTGCCCGCCGGCTTTCATAAACAAAAAATTCAGAAGTACAAGGGAAGAGATCCTGTAGAGCACGTACAGGAGTTCTAAGATTCGCAGGGATTGCATTCTATGTCAAACCACATCCTCTGCTGCCTCTTTCCGACCAGTCTGAAAGGCGAGCCTCTACGATGGTTTCACTCCCTTGACGAAGGTTCCATCTAGAAGTTTGATCAACTCCGCGAACTGTTCGTCAAGAACTATTCGCACAATAAGGAGAAGGAAGAAACACGTTACTCTTTATTTGGCCTCAAGCAAGCCCAAGGCAAACGACTGGAGGCATTCACAAGAAAATTCTTGACTCTAGCTCGGAAGATAGACAATCTTGACCAAAAGATTGCCGTTTCGGCCTTTACCAACTCATTGCTCATGGAAAGTCGAGCTAAGGAATATCTCATCCTCAATAAACCACCATCATTAGAGGATATGCTCGAGAAAGTCCACCGATTCATTGACCTATAGAGGTTAACAGTGGAAGAGTCAAAGCCTCAAAGCTCCATCCTCTCCAACAAAAATCGCCCCGACGAGCGGACTCACGAGAGCAGTAAAAGTCAAGGAGGAGAAAAGAAGCGCTTCAAAACCAGTGACAACCGAAATCTCCAAGGAAAGAAGAGGCTGCCACCACCCATGCCAAAGCTGAACACAACTATGGCCAGTCTGTACATTCTGATTCAGAAAGGCAATCTTTTTCGAACTGCCAGGGATCTCACACCAATTGAAGGCAAACCATAATGCGTCCATCATCAAATCCAACATCATGACACGGAAAGATGTCTCTCACTTAAGTACCTACTTCTCGATATATTTTCAAAAGGTCATTTGCTCGAATACATCATCGATGTCGAGAGTTACCGTAATGGAAGTTACAAAAATGAGGGCGCAATTGTACAGATCGGTGAGGTAAATGAAGAAAAGCATTTGTATTTCATTGAGACCCATATCATCAACACGTCCAACAGAGTCAAACGCCGACGTGTAGCAGAATGTCACGACCTATCAATAGGAGATAAAGAAGCTCGCTTACTTCTAAAATCCAGCAACAGACGAGCCGAAATATCTTTTGGAGATTGCGACGTTCGGCACGTCACTTTTCCACATCATGACGCTCTCGTCGTCATGCTCAAGATGAAGAACATAGTCCTTCATACTATGATGATCGATACAGGGAGCAGTATCAAACTATTATTCCAGAGTACAATTGACCAGATGGGCTTGGCGCACAAGGTCGAGCCAAGTGAAATCAATGTCTCCGGATTCAACGGTTCTAAGGAAGAACGGGTAGGCGAAATCACACTGCCTATCACAGCCGGGCCAGTTACACTTGATGTATTCTTTTACATTATCAATGCCAAGTCAAGTTACTTGGAAATCATGAGGAGACCTTGGTTGCACAACATGAAAGCTATTCCCTCCACCTATCATCAGACTCTGAGATTCGACTGGAAGGGAGGGATTTATGAAATCAAGGGTAACCAGAAGTTGGCTCGTGCCTGCAATAAAACTGTTTATACATAAGCTGACCCTGCCGCGACAACAGCAACTGCAGTACCAGCCATCACAGTACCAGTCTCAACCCTGGCTGCATAGCAATCACAGCAGGCCAGATCATCAGAACCTCACCTTCCAAGCATCGAGCCTACAGAATATGTCAAAATCAATGGTAGCAAAAGAGGCACTAATATTAGAACATTACTGAGTTCGGATGAACGTTTGAGACTGATTCAGTTCCTCACACAGAATAGTGATGTCTTCGCATGGACTTTCCATGAGATGCCAGGAATCGATCCAGCCATAGCATGTCACAAGCTAGAGTTTAAAGAAAAAGTAGAACCTATAAAACAGAAGCAGCGAACTCTAGCGCCAAGATTACGCGAAGAAGTCAACAAGGAGATCGACAAGTTGATTGAAGTCGGTTTCACCAGGAAAGCTGTCTATCCCGATTGGATATCTAACATTGTCGCAGTACCTAATAAGAATGGTAAAATCCGATTTTGTGTAGATTTCACAGACCTCAACCGTCATACACCAAAGGACAGTTTCCCATTGCCAATAATCAGCAATCTGCTCGATTCCACAGTAGGGCATGAACTCCTATCTATGATAGAAGCTGCGTCAAGTTATAATCAGATATTGCTTTTCCCAGACGATCAAGATAAGACTGCATTTATCACCGAGTACGGCCTATACTATTATAAGGTCATGCCTTTCGGTTTGAAGAACGCAGGAGCAACTTATCAGAGATTAATGACGGACATGTTCAAAGACCATCTCAGAAAGACAATGGAAGTTTGCATCGATGATATGCTTTGTAAAAGTCTCAAAAGAGAGGACCATCTCACAGATTTGAAAACAACCTTTGAGATTTTGTGAACTTATAAGATGCGTCTGAACCCCGATAAATGTCAATTCGGGGTATAGTCCGGAAAGTTTTTGGGCCATCTAATCAGCAAGCGCGGGATTGAAGCAGACCCATCAAGAATACGCGCACTCCTGGCTATGCCTTCACCAAAGATAAAGAAAGATGTTCAGAAGCTTGCCAGGAATTTTGCAGTGCTCAATCGGTTCGTATCAAAATCTTCAGATTGATGTCGACCATTGTTCGAACTATTACGACAAGGAACAAAACGACGAAAGCTAAAGAAGGATCAGGAAATTGAATGGACAGACAAATGTAAGAAAGCTTTTGTCGATCTAAAACAATATTTGGGTACCCCACCAGTAATGAGTATGCCGACATAAGGGGAAGTGCTAACGATATATTTAGCTGTCACGGACACCTCTCTCAGCTCCGTCCTCCTCCGCTAGGATGAAAAAATTGAGAAACCTGTGCACTTCATCAGTAAAACTTTGACTCCAGCTGGGACAAGGAACATCATGATCGAGAAGCTTCTTCTAGCTCTCGTTTACACATCTCAGAAGCTCAAACAATATTTTTAGGCTCACACAATTCGCGTTCTGACGAAATATCTAATCAGAGAGATCTTGAGCAAGCGAGAAAAGACACGACGTATTCAATAGTGGTCAGTCGCACTGGGTGAACACGATATTCATTTTGAGCCCCGGCATTCAGTAAAGGGTCAGGCTGCAGTGGATTTCCTAGCAGATTTCCCAGTAGATGACCCAGATTGGGAATCAGATATTCCCGGCCAGCCAGAAGAGTCTCCTCCCGAACAACCCGAAGATAAATCAAAATTGATTTCAAAGAAGGGTTGGCAACTTTTAACCGACGGTTCCGTCGGGCCGTCAGGATCAGGAATTGGAATGGTTCTCATTACACCCTCACATGATCGCTTTGAAAAATCAATACGACTTGATTTTGAAGTAACCAATAATGAGGCCGAGTATGAAGCATTGATCCATGGACTAGGCATGGCACTTACATTGGGTGTTGCAAAACTCTCTGTTTACACAGATTCTTTACTAATAGTCAATCACTATACAGGCGTATACCACATCAATGGGAAAAGGATTGACTATGCCGCAGCAGCTGCCGAACGAATGAGCAAGTTTTGGACTATTTCTATCGAACATTTCCCGAGAGGGGAAAACAGGCATTCAGATGCACTTGCCTACCTTGATGGCATCCTAGGCTCAGAAACACGTTATATAAAGATTGACGTTATTTCTAATCCCAGTATTAATGTCGTCACGACCAATACCATCAATACTAGGGGCAACAAAGAGGTCGAAGATGATTGGCGACAACCATTCATCACCTACATAGGACTTGACAACAAGTTCGACAGACCACTCCCAGAAGATGCTGCCGAACGAAAGAAAATAATTGATAATGCTCCAAGATATGCGGTCCAAGACAACCACTTGTACAAAATCACAGTCACGGGTCCATATCTCTTGTGTTTATCCGAGAAAGAAGCGCAACAATTCTTACATGACCTACATAAAGGCACATGTAGATCCCACGCATCAGGTCGTTCTCTTGCAAATAGAGTTATTACTCAAGGAATGTTTTGGCTAATATAAGGAAACAAGCCATCGAATATGCTCGGAAATCTGACGCTTGTCAGAGACATGGACTAAAGATACGAGCTCCTGCACTCGAACTCCATCTTAGTCAGGTTACTTGGCCATTCAGACATTGGGCTCTCGACCTAGTGGGAGAAATTCCTACAGCACCTGGCAGAAGGAAACATCTTTTGGTTACTGCAGACTACTTCACCAAATGGGTAGAAGCAGTGCCACTATGCCGAACGCACGAAGAATAAGTTATTCGCTTCATCTGGGAGAACATCATCATTCGATTAGGCAGACCACACCTCATCAGGATTGATAACGGACCCCAGTTCGTTGGATCTAAAATTGTGGCATTCTTAAATGAGCACAAAATCATCCATTCTCCATCCAACCCATATTATCCACAAGGGAACGGCCAAGTAGAGATTACAAATCGAACAATAGTGGATGGAATCAAAAAATGACTTGACGACAAGAAGGGAAATTAGGTGAACGAGCTACCGCATGTACTTTGGGCCTACCGAACTACTCTAAGAACGGCAACAGGCTGTACTCCATTCCTATTGGCCTACGGGACTGAAGCCATCATTCCCACTCAATATCACCATCCAATCCATGATCATATAATGACAGATGAAGAAAAGAAGTTCCAATTAGCATGCAATTTGAACTGGATCGAGGAGACACGCGACCAAGCTATTGCCAATTTGGGTCGGTATCAGTTGGCTTTAGCCAAAATGTACAACAAAGGATTTTGACATCGAAAGTTCACAATCGATGACCTCGTTCGTAGAGAAATACCACAACATCGCAAGGCACCCAATAACGGAAAATTAGCTGATAATTGGGAAGGACCTTTTATTGTCACTGGAACAAATGGCTTAGGATCCTACGAACTCAGTGATCACCACGGAACCCAATACCTAATCCATGGAATACCCAAAGACTGAAGTTGTATCGGAGATAAAGTTAATGTATGAGACTGTTGATACAGATTTATTCAATAAAGAATCTCTTCTGCATACATATGGCAAGTCCGTTCAATGTCGCTCAACCCGACCTCAATTATCAAATACAATTTCGCCTCATTAAGGTTGCTTATTGATACGCTCAATTCGACCTGTAATTGGGACCGCCACATAGCTCATGAAACACATTTGCTCTCCCAAGAGACCTGTGTCCAGCTATCTCAAATACAATTTCGTCTCATTAAGGTCGCTTATTGATACGCTCAATTCGACTTGTAATTGGGACCGCTACATAGCTCATGAAAAACATTTGCTCTCCCAAGAGACTTGTGTCCTGCTATCTCAAATACAATTTCGTCTCATTAAGGTCGCTTATTGATACGCTAAATTTGACCTGTAATTGGGACCGCCGCATAGCTCATAAAACATATTTGCTCTCCCAAGAGACCTGTGTCCAGCTATCTAAAAACCAATTTCGTCTCATTAAGGTCACTTAATGATGCGCTCAATTCGACCTGTAATTGGGACCGCCACATAGCTCATGAAACACATTTTCTCTCCCAAGAGACCTGTGTCCAGCTATCTCAAATACAATTTCGTCTCATTAAGGTCGCTTATTGATACACTCAATTCGACCTGTAATTGGGACCGCCACATAGCTCATGAAACACATTTGCTCTCCCAAGAGACCTGTGTTCAGCTATCTCAAATACAATTTTGTTTCATTATGGTCGCTTATTGATACGCTCAATCCGACCTGTAATTGGGACCGCCACATAGCTCACCAAAATACACTTACTCTCCCAAGAGACCTGTGTACAGCAATCTCACAAACAATTTCGTCTCCTTGAAACCAACATATAGCTCATAGAGTACACATGCTCTCCCAAGAGACTTCTGATACAGCTATTGCATTTCATCAGTGCGGTCGTCAATTTATATTTAAATTCGACTTATCACTAACACACTTGTAAATACAACTTATACATATAACACTGAATGATACTCATTGGATAACCCAATTGTTTAAATTGTCTCAACAGATCATTTTATACAGGTCAAGCATATGTTACAACGACCCTTCTATTTGTCATGCTTTGGGTACACCAAAGTTGAATTTTCCCCAGGAAGAAAGGTTGGGAAAAGCATATTAACGACATTTTCAGCTGACGGGAGATCAATTATTCCCGCCACTCGCACCATCACAGAATCCAGAAAGGTTAAACGTATATCTTGCAGATCATACTCCACGCCTTGCTGCTTTACAGTTTCATGATCATCTTGCACTTTCTTCACGTCAGAGCGCAAAACTTCAAACGCCCGTAATGAGGCTTCATCCGCAGGAAGCAACAAAATTTTGGATAGTCCGGATTTCACCTTCATTAGCTCCCCATCAAGATGTTTACATCGCGCTATATGGAACTCTTTCTCCTTCAACAGAGAACCCTTATACTCATCAGTGACGACTACAGTACGGTAAAGTTCATTCTTCTTAAATCGCAGCTTCTCGAATAAATTCTGATACTCTACACATTCAGCTCTTCTGAACTCTCGTCCACTACCGACTCCTGCAACTCACGGTATTTCCGATCTAATTCGGTATATCGAAAGTTATCTTCCAGACGTAACTCCAAGGATTGTTTCTCATTTTCTACCTCAGATATCTGGATATGACACTTATTGAGGTCCTCATCGAAATTGAGTTCCTTCTTTTTATGCCTGTCGTCTTGGGCACGAGCTCTATCACTATTCCTCTGACAAGAAACTGGGGAAGCATGCAAGTCACGTGTCAGCATATCTATACGACCTCTCAGATAATGAAGTTAACCATCTTGTTTCTTTACAAGATCTGCATTCTCTGACATCGAACTGCAAAGACTCATAAGATTAATTTTTTGTTGCGAAATGATACTATTCAAATCCAGCACTTTCTGATTGCCAGTCATAATGTCAAGCCTCTTCTTCTTCAATGCAGCCTTATATGCTTCAACACTTTCTTTAGCAGCAACTATATCAGCATCTCTCTGAGACAGCTCTATTATCACAGTATTTAGCCGATTCTGCAAATGAAATAAATTAGATTCGAGTTTGGAATTCAAGATCGCAGTCTCCTCTGTAGCCAACAAACACTTTTACAATTCTTCATTCGTTTTATTAAACGAGGTGGACAAAGCAGACAGGTCGTTCTGCTTATCAGCTAACTCCTACAAATACTGATAATAAATGAGCATGCATACATTATTACAAGGGAGCTACATCATTCTACAATATATATTACAAAAGCTCGAATTCAATGTTTCAATCACAATTGAACCCTACTAGCATCTGTTTGCAGTGATTGCACTTTCCTATAATCCTTTCTCAAGTTGAAGAAAAGGTTCCTCATCGATCTCCGGCCCTACAAAAGCCAAGATCATCAGGAAAAGGACCTACATCACCCCATATCACAGACACGCCAGCCCGAGCTGAACATCTGCGGGCTTCAACACTATGGCGATTCCCAGCTTCTTGTGCCAAGAATTTTACTCAAGATGGGTCAGTCACTATACCCCTCTCAGTTAAAATCTCTAAACAGGCCGCTTCAAGCCACGCTCACTATCTACTTCGGCTTCAAAATACAGTGTCAAGACGGATAGTAATTCTTGACACCTAAACTTACAACTCTCATGGACAAATGGAGTATCTCTCACAGTTTTACAAAATTCAAGATACCTAGTCTACTCTTTTCGCAAAACCTCATCTCTCTCCGTTATTATTTTCCCATACCCACATTAGAGCTCGACTAGATCACTAAAGGTTTTATCATAATTCGATTTATGAAGACGTTTCTCATATTCAAGTTTATTCTGTACCAGTTGGGTACGAGTGATGCTATCCCTCGCTCGACTCAGGGACTTCTCCAACTCGCTCACTCGTCCTCTCAACCAAACTATCTCCTACAAGCACAACATGAAATTCAAGATCAAACAACACCAACAAACTGTCTAAAACACTCAAACCAACAGAATAGTAGTATTATCAATGCAAAGACATGTTTCCAACCAAGAGAAGTACAACAAAGTACAAAATCAAAGATTAAACTTCAAACTACCTTCAAGATCGATGCATTAGTCGAAGGAGGGACAGGAGTTTTCTCAGGAATAATGGTTGGATCAGCAGCTGGGGATGCGTCTTCTCTGAAAGGATTGACCTTTTCATAACCGCCAGCAATAGAGAGCTCTAGTTCCTTGACAGACAAACCCCAGTGGTAGCATCAATTAACTAGATGGTTTCGACCTTCCACCACTTTAGCAATAGCCTGCTGACCCGCTTCAATCAGTTTGGCTCTCTGTTTAGCAAGAGCAGCCTCAAATTGTTCTTTCACCAGAAGCTTCTCTCCCTCGAGCAGAATTTTTTCCTTCCCGAGCTGTACGTTTTGGTCTTTTAACTGTTGAATCAAGGCCGCAGTTTCTGCCTCAGCCAAAGCACGCTCAGAATGAGCCGACATCAATACTTCAAACACTCCCTGACAAGAAGCAGCCAACTGCACCACAAAAAAGACAGTATAAAATTTCAGATCGCATTATTGTCAAAAAAAAAAAGGGCACAAAAGAAAAGTCATTCATACAAACATGCGAGATGCTCAACTGAATCTTCACACTTAGAAGGCAAGGATCATACCTCATTAGGTCGGCAGATTCTTTCGCAGCGGCCTTCACATCTACCTTATGAAAAGATCTCAGCTCCATGACCATAGATTGTTTTTGCTTCGTTGAAAGCGGGGCATCACGCCCAGAAAGGTCGACCACATCTTTTGTAATAGGGGCCGGCGGCTCAGGAGTAACAATCTCAGCAAAGGTCTTAGAACCTTTCCTTCCCCGCTTCAGAGCATTGTCAGAAACCCCCACCGGAGCAGTGACAGCAGTTACAGCTTTAAAAAGAGAGCTCAGAGTGGCCATAGCTCTGTTTTGGTGACCCCGCTGTATTTTAACCACTGTGGAATTTAGCCACTTCTCCCGACGGATGCCTAGCTCACCAAGTACGTGATTTAGCTCGGTTCCCTCTCGACCTACAATGTCAAATAGACTTGACGTATCAGTAACACACTTCGGTCCGGGCTCTGCAATGATCAACAAGGAGTGATGTTAAAAGTTTATCACAAATTATAATAAAGCCAAAGCAGTAAGAAAACACTTACTCTCAGTAAAATTCCTGTGAATCAGCTCGAGCGCTGGTTCCCCGGCCACTTGCATATAATCACCCCTCACAATCACAAGATGGTCGCGCCAGGGTCTCCCCGACGATTCAAAATCAAAGAATTTTGACCTTGTCGAATCACTATACAGATATCCACTACGGGAAGGTTTCAGATACCTGAATTTATAAAATTTTAAGACATCTTCAGCAACGAACTGTTTGCCAATATCACCAGTTCCCCATTGGTGGTTAAGAGCTTCGCAGACCCTCATCATCTCATGCACATTACTATTTAATTAAGCAGGGCAGTAATGCAATAAATTCATCACCCCCTTCTGGAAAAAAGTCAGGGGAACTCTCAAGCCGTATTCGAACTGGCCGAGGTAACAGAGGAACACCTCTTCTACGACCTCCTCACCAGTCCCGTTATAGTACAAGACTTCTACGTCCTGTCCTATACCCTTCCCTTTTTTCCACTTCTTCAAGGAGGGCACCACATAATGCTCTATATCACCATTATCCCTCACAATAGTTTTAAACCATTTACTTCCATGACTGAGGTAACGCCCCCAACTCCCATCTAAGCATCGTCTATACTTAGAGAACCACTTGACTTCATTACCAGGTTTGGGAAAATAAAAGAATTCCCCAGTCTCAATCTCAGTGGCAGACACATCTATAACAGGGACATGTTTAACCTTTGCATCGTCTACGGTCCTATCAGAGGAAGATGTCTCTGGCGAGCAAGACTCCATAGTCGGCAGACATCACTATTTTACTACTGGGCTTAATATTTTAGGAACGCATCTAAAAATAAATACAACAGCAGGAGCCCTTTTCAGAATGTTTCAAACCTCTGGGCTCCTCCCCCAGACGAGACAACACAGATCAAAACTACTACTATCACAGTTGAACTATATCAAGCCACTCAAAGAATCAAAGAAAACAACACTAACCTGTACTCGAAGAGCAACAGTCTGCAACGCCAGCAGATACTCTCACTCCAGACGACAGAGCTTTGTTTATCCGGGGCAACTCAGATGGCAATGGCGGACCACGTTCAAAGTTACAAGACTTTCTCTCTCAAGAAATATCCTTCTCTTTCTCTCTAAACAAATGAGTATTGTGGGAGGAAGAGAAACGGCTTTTATTACCACCCCTCGATTCAAGATGACACGCGTCAGCATCCTCCCTCGCAGCAGGCACATCTTTTCGTTTGCCCTCTTCATTATGTTAGGGGTTACGTGCTCTACTATCAAGTCTGACCCTTAGGTCTATAACCGCTTCGTCTACCTGCCTGTCTACCATTATTTTAAGCAAGGTTCACTGCCCAAGAAAATCAGCAGTAGTACAGTTATTTACGTACAACAACAAAGTCTGCAGCCACACGACCTTGCCTCATTATATATAGCTTGTGTTAAAAACCCTAATACAGTTATCACAGCTGTCACTCATCCTATTCTAGATCTACACAAGCAGAAAATCAGCAGAAAATCATGCAACAATATTGCATCCGATCAATTCGAGACAAGAGAATATCGAAGAAATCATTTTATTATGGTCGAGAATCCGACCCTACGCAATTTACAAAGAATAATCTTCAGCAATACTCTCGTCCTCTACAATCCATTTTTCAGGCATCATCTACCGAACTATCACTTCGTATGGTTCAGCAACAAGGCAGTTCTACTTCCTCTATCATACTTCACCCATTGCATCCGAGATCTCATCAGGATCACAGCCGCTCCTGACAACTATGAAGATACCATTCCAACAGAACGGGTATATAGCACGAAGAGATTATTATGCGTAATAACTTTTCAACAGATATGGCAATAATAAAGCTGCACAAGGAGCACGTATACAGCTCGACGCCAGCAATGATTCTATAATTTAGATGTCTATATCCTCAAGGATACTCCCTGACTCTGAAGAATACAAACTATGTACTAGCAACGTACTCTACAAGGGACTAGTTCGAAGAGTATAAAAGAAATATTACCGACGACAAGTTTATTTCATACAAACAGTTCGGATACAGTAAAAAACACACTTTAGCAGACACGAGAGAAGAAAAGTCAGCGAATAAGAAGTTTTCATTCAATTCGGAATTTCGATTACAACAGAACATTTTTACAGACTGCTCGTTCTATTACAAGACGATCTACTGTGTTCCTCAGAAGATGAAAGTGCAACACTTAAACCGAAGTTTTCGTACGGCCCCATATTATCCAGCACAGCAGTGGAGTACAGGAGCAGACAAGGCAGTGAATCCGATACAACTGCCTCCGTATCCTCACCGCCTCCGCATGTGACAAAGACGACGCACCTCCATCGTTTATACTACCCAATCTTCAGCGGGGTATCGGCAGTACTTTCCAGGAGTCACCCCAGCCTTCTCATCTTCCGCTTCCACGGCATCTTCGGCCAACATCCGAAGATAGGGCAGACGGTCACTTGCCAACACAACGACATGGTGGAAGCGCCACATGTTATCATAATCATCCTCTGCCTCCACCATTTCATCCCACGTCATACCATAGAAGGTGGGATGAATAGGATTAGGAGTAGGCAGAGAGAGCAACTGCTTACCAAAATATCTTTCTTGCAAAATATTCATCTTATTTTGCACCCTAATCTTTTTGGCTTGACGACGAGTTCTCACCATCAGTCCTTTTCCAAGCAGTACAGGCGACTGACAGGAGAAGAAGGATGAACAGTGACATGCCACGTTAGCATTTTTATATCAGAAGCATTTAATGCACATTGCAACTTCCCATGAAATTCAAACAGCAGCGCGCACCTCAAGCCGACTTTTCAAAAGCCCAACAGTCAAAGTCATTTTTTCTCCAGATTCATGGAACCATTCAATGAAGCATTTATGACGACGGGAAAACTTCTCACCCAATAGCACTCGCAACACATGTACTTTCTGCTATTGGCTGAGAGGGGCATATGTAATGGACTTATTTCTAAACCCCGTACTCAGTACGGTATCCGAGCTGATATAGCTCGAATCAAACAACAATCCAAGACCTAAGAACAGAAATTTCTGATGAAAATGACCTCGCCCACAGTTTGGAGACTTTGAAGCATTTTCTAAACTCACACTGCATAAGATACTCCTCTATTCATCAAATAGTTCGCATACATGCGAACTCCACAAGAAATTGTATCTTCTCCAAACGGTCTGAAGTGCAATTAAGAAGGCCATTACAGATCAGCAAATATCAAATATCAAGACGTTACAGAAAATCTAATCAAAGCTCATCAAGTTCAGACGACCATAACGTCCATCATTAAATGTACCCAGCAGTCGTATTATAAGACGTATAAATAGTTACCTGGAAAGGAGACCGAGGGGGGGATCGATGGCTAGTTCTTACGCATGACATACTTAGAGAAGATTACACTTGCATTTTCTGTAATCACTCCACTTTCTCTCTGTAATTACTAGTCAATTGAAATACAACACTCTCTCTCTTTTCAAAATCCTCACTAGAGGTCGTGGTTTTTAACCTATTGAAAGGTTTTCCACGCTAGATACTATGTCATTTACTCTCGTACTTGCATAATATTTGTTCTTAACACTGATGTAAGACGTGTTTTCGACCTACTAGAAAACAGCTCATTACATTCATCAAGGTAAGCATTGATATCTATGACGAATTCATGAAATCTGTCATAATCTAGAATTCAAAGATAGATTTTATTAAGTGCAAAGCAATTGTCTATCTCATGATTGTGGCATTTGTGGTATTAGCAGAAAGGCTTGTCTGGTTTTTCTTTGATGTATTGGGTCCCCTTGAAATAATCATCTTCTTTTATGATGTGTATAATGTTTATGAGAGTAATGCTCAATAGATGCAGAACTTGTATAGGTTGCTTCCTTTTGTTATCTCGACCAATTTGCTTGTATAAATCTCTGCCATGCTTTCAGTCAACTCCATTATTGTTAGTACTATTGTTGTTGTCGTAGGACCTCGAATTGTTCTTTCCTTTGTCGTTTTCTCCCTGTACAACAGCAGTGCTCTTCTGTTTTTCTTTCTTCCACCTTTCAAGTTCAATCTAACGGCTGACAAGGTCGAGCATAACCTTTAGAGTTAGAGGTTTTTCTAGAGTCAGTTCTTTTCTTACTTTATAATCAATAAGCAGTGCCAAAGTAAATGCTAGAATTGCTAGCTTGTGCTCCAAATTATCAATTTTTCTGGACTCCTGTAAAATCCTTTTGTAAAGTTGGCTAACGTCTCTAGTGCCCCTTGACTGAGGTAGAAAAATGAAGTGACTACGACTTCTCTTTCTTTGGCATGTGTGTAGTTATACTCGAACAAATCCCTGAGTTGAGGAAAATTTATGATTTATCCTTCAGGTAATGGGTGGAACCATTGTAAAGGTTCTTTTTTTAGGCTTATGTTGAACAGGCGGCAAAGAATGTGATCGTGTCTAAAGTAGATGTTAATTGTTTCTTTGTAATGTTGAATGTGAGTTACTGACTCTTTAAGACCTTTGAAAATAGGCAGTCCTGGCATGTAAAAGTTTGCTAGTATTTCCATTTGCTCGAGCAGTGGTGAAATAGGGTTTGTCTTGAGTTTGCTATAAACAGAAGCTTTTTCACCTTCGACCTTTCGGACAGCATGTATACTGTTGTTGAAGCCTTGGAATGTCATATATTATCATAAAGCAGGTGGGAATACTTGTTGAGAAACAAAACCTGGGTTGAAGTCTCAATGAGCTTCTTGTCCTAGTCTTTCTTTGACTGGTCGATATGGATGAGCTTGAGATTTTCTTAGGTTTCTTGTTCTTCGAGTACCCATTGTTGTTGAGGATGAGCGAGTTACACTATAATGTTTTGTTGACTGCTCTTGGTGTCTTGAATCATGGTACCTTGAGTTGTACCCCCTTCGAGGGTTGTAAACGATATTTCCACGATCTTCACATCTTTAAGAAATTCGGGAACGTTCCCTCGACCTATGCTGACTTGGTTCTGGGATACGAGACTCCTGACGTGCTGTGAACCTTTCTTTCTTCCTCTGAAGATTGTTAATCTCAATTTGGTGTGCTCATTCCGCTTGTTCTATTGTTCTTCTATGCTCCTCTTTTTCGACGCGGAGATCAACTTCATATTGTTTTTCTGTTGCTGCTCTTCTAGTTTTTTCTTTTTCAAATTACTTTTGAGGTTGAGCGATAGAAGCTTGGGTAGATGTCTCTAGAGGAACTTCCGCTGAAGATTGTTCTAGCGTCGGTCGTTGTTGTGAGTGACTGCGTAAGATTGTCATTGTCGGAGGAACGTAAATAAAAGGTAGAGAAAGTTGGGCAAGACCCGTAGCCCACGCCAAATGTAAGGGATAAGTTTTCTAGATAAGACAATTCTAATATTGCTTAATGAAGAATGGAAAGTAAAATTAAACAAACGATTTAGTGTGGAAACCTTCTTAATATGGGAAAAAAAAAACACGACCTCTGTGTGAGGATTTATGAGAATGGATTATTATTAGTTGCTAGACTTATTTCAGAGTTCTTAAAGTATATTACAATAATAAAATCAACGTTAGTTAGAGTAATTTTTCAATGCTCTGGTTGGCAAAAGTTCTGACACTTTTTTAGAAGAAGACTCATTTTATTTATAGAGGTCCATAGTTCGGGCAGATAGAGGACGTGTCTAAATGGTCTCCTTCTTTTATGGAACGTGGGAACATGCTTCAACGACTAGTTTGACTTGTGCACCTTGTTTTAGGGAACGTTCTGTGCTATAATGGTAAGTTTGACTTGATCTTCCACATGGTCGAGCTTAACAATGTTGAAGTTTAGTGCATCACATTCTTGATAAGTTGGACCTTGTCTGGCTTCGAGCTTAATATTCCTTATAAGTTGGACGTTATCTAGCTTTGATCTTGTCTAGAGCTTATTTTTCTTGAAGTGTGATTTGGAACTTCATGAAAGGTGGGAAGTAAGGAACTACAGGGCCAAGGTGTCGAGTGGAGAGAGAGTCAAAGAATAGTAAATCTTTATTACAAATCGGTAAGGAGGCTTGTTGCTCTATCTAAAAATCTCCAATTACTAAACACCATTACCAATTACTAACTCTCTATTGGGTCTTATGTGGACTCTCAAATCCTATATTTGGATTGGGCCTTTAACTATGGCCTTAATTTATAACGGAACTGTTTTATATTTTCTGGTAACTCATTGCCACTAGGAAACCCATCCTTCCCTATAAGAGCATCAACTAAAGTACCTGACTGACTTGGATGAAAAAAAACCAAATTCAAGTCAGTCAGACTCTATTTCCTCCAACAGTACCTGACTTGGATTTATATTAGGCGCCTAACACTTGAGCGCCTGTAATATTTTTAAGCAAGCGCCTAACTCTTAGGCACCCAAATTATTTTTTAACAGACCCTAATTTTAAAAATAAGATAACTTAGGCACCTATTTAAAAATAAAACAGACGCCCAACACTTAGGCGCCCAATCGCAACATTAAATTCTAAGGCTGAGTTTTGAAATCCAAGACTCAGCCTTGGATTTGGAGGGTGAAATCCAAGGTAGTGAGGCACTTTAGGAGATGCTTTAAGAGCATCAGTAGCAGACTAGGTATAGTTAATGTAACGATCCAAATGTTGTAAAAACTTCTTCAGGATCGCTATCGCTCAAATGGCACTCCTATTCATAAAATCAGTGGTTATATGTAGTGATGTTGTTATGCTCAAATTTTGTTAGATGGCCCACAAGTTTTATATTTTCTTAAAATTGGTTTTGTGTGTATAATATGTTATTTATTTAATAAAAAATGTTGTATGCCAATTGAGTTGGCGGCAACGTCAATTCAATTGGCACAGGTTATTTTTTATTTTTTTTAATTTTATATATATATATATATATATATATATATATATATATATTGTGTGTGCTAGCGCCAATTCAAGTGGCCCACAACATTTTTTACTTTTTATTATTTTAAATTAAAAAAAATGGCATATTATCTGACTTGGCACTTAGCGCATCTCTACCCTGAAAAAGATAATTTTTTTACCAACTGCTGCATGTAAGATTTTCTCTAATTTTAAGCTTATCATGTGGCTGGTTAATATACCAAGAATTCTGCCAATGCTCTAAAGCTCCCCTTTTCTATGTTCACACCCTGATCTAGTCTCAAGTCAAGTTGGGTGGGTCTATCCAAGAACTTCAAAATAACAATATGCGTGCTATTTGAGTGCACCCGCACGCTAGGGTTGAGCACAAACTGACCAAACCGGGAAAACCGAACCGAATCGACCTAAACTGAATCAGATCGGTTTTTTGACGAGGTTTGGTTCAGTTTGTTTTGAAATGTTAAAATCGATAAAGGTCGATTCGGTTTTTGGTTTTGTATATTTGTAACCCGTATAAACCAAATCGAACCGAATTTTATTGTCTCACAACTCATTTATCTCTCTCCTTTGATAAATTTTTGATCTCTTCTGATGAGTTGTTCTGATGTTGGATTTATTGCATTTAGGGTAGTGGGGTTAGTGATGAGATTGGAGAAATGGGTATTTGCTGTTGTTGAAAGTTGGGGAAAAATGGTCTACAAATTGAGAGAAACAATCTCAAACACAATACACGATTCACCACAGCATAAATAACACAATTACATATCAAAATCTAATAACACTACCACCAAATATCACAACATTTACCTCAAACACACAGATCGCAAACCGTACAACAACACAATCTTCACCATTACGACCTCAATCAAATACAAAACCAACTACATCTCCTAATCTAACTGTAATGGACTTATTTCTAAACCCCGTACTCAGTACGGTACCCGAACTGATATAGCTCGGATCAACAACAATCTAAGACCTAAGAACAGTTCGAAGACTTTGAAGCATTTTCTAAACTCACACCGCAGAAGATACTCCTATATTCATCAAATAACTCGCATACATGTGAACTCCACAAGAGATCGTATCTTTTATAAATGGTTTGAAGTTCAATTAAGAAGGCCATTACAGATCAGCACATATCAAATATCAAGACGTTACAGGAAATCTCATCAAAGCTCATCCAAGTTCAGATGATCATAACGTTTATCAAATATCAGGGCGTTACAGGAAATCTCATCAAAGCTCATCAAGCTCAGGCGGCCATAACGTTCATCATTAAATGTACCCAGCGGTCGAATTATAAGACCTACAAGTATCTATCTGGGAAGGGGGCGAATGAGAAACGCATGGCACACTGAGAGAAGATTAAACTTGCATTTTCTATAATCACTTCATTCTCTCTCTGTAATAACTATTCAATCATAATACAACACTCTCTCTCTTTTCAAAATCCCCACTGGAGGTCGTGGTATTTAACCTATTGAAAGGTTTATCCACGCTAGATACTGTGACATTTGCCCTCGAACTTGCACAATATCCGTTCTTAACACTGGTGTAAGACGTATTTTCGACCTACTAGAAAATAGATCATTACATTTGGTGCCGTCTGTGGGAACCCATGATCATACTCCGCGTTCTCATTTCCAGAAGCCGACTTCCAAATTTTTTTACGAATGACGAACCCAGAAAATGACGTTCCTGACGTTGCTGGGGGGGACGAATTTACGAACTGCCATGCAGCAATAACAAGAAAAGCGACTACAACTGGAGAAGCAGGTCCCAAGCATGCAGAACATAATAAAAGCTCTTCTAGATCAATAACCAGCCGGCCAAAGACCACAACCTGCTGGGTCGCGAGTCTCAGTCCTGCATAGATTGGTAAATAAGGGCAATGGGGCAGTGATTCCTTCAGCTCGGCATACAGGTGACCTCCGCTCACAATTACCAGCCCGATCAGTCGGTGACCTACGATAGGAAGAGCAACATGAAGACACCCTTCACCTACCACGTGTTTCGGTGATGGACCGTTTAGGCGAAACGATGGGGGAGAACGACCCACAAGGAGTGCTAGCCGCACGACGAGCAGTCACATCTCGCCTACATCTCACCCCATAATAGGTGGACAACCGCATTAAAGAACTTCTTAACGCTCAGATTCTAGGTAGGAAAAAAGCCAGACTAAAATCCAGAAGAGCCCAATTGCACAGACTTTACTTGACGAAGAAGTGCCCGTCGGTTTTCATACACCAAAAATTTAGAAGTACAAGGGAGGAGATCCTGTGGAGCACGTACAGGAGTTCCAAGATTCGTTGAGATTTCATTCTATGTCAAACCACATCCTCTGCCGCCTCTTTCTGACCAGTCTGAAAGGCGAGCCTCTACGATGGCTTCGCTCCCTTGACGAAGGTTTCATCCGGAAGTTCGATCAACTCCGCGAACTGTTTGTCAAGAACTATTCGCACAATAAGGAGAAGTAAGAGACACTTTACTCTTTATTTGGCCTCAAGCAAGCCCAAGGTGAACGACTGGAGGCATTCACAAGAAAATTCTTGATTCTAGCCCGAAAATAGACAATCTTGACCAAAAGTTTGCCGTTTCGGCCTTTACCAACTCATTGCTCATGGAAAGTCGAGCCAAGGAATGTCTCATCCTCAACAAACCACCATCATTAGAGGATATGCTCGAGAAAGTCAACCAATATATTGACCTTGAGAGGTTGACCGTGGAAAAGCCAAAACCTCATAACTCCAGCCTCTCCAACAAAAATTGCCCCGACGAGCGCACTCACGAGAGCAGTAAAAGTCAAGGGGGTGATATGAAGCGCTTCAAAACTAGTGACGACCGAACTCGCCAAGGAAAGAAGAGGCCGCCACCACCCATGCCAAAGCTGAACACAACTATGGCCAGTCTGTACATTTTGATTCAGAAACACGATCTTTTCAGAACTCCCAGGGATCTTACACCAATTGAAGGCAAACCATATTGCGTCCATCATCAAATCCAACATCATGCACGGAAAGATGTCTCTCACTTAAGTTCCTACTTCTCGATATATTTTCAAAAGGTCGTTTGCTCGAATACATCATCGATGTCATGAGTTACCATAATGGAAGTTATAAGAATGAGGGCGCAATTGTACAGATCGGTGAGGTAAACAAAGAAAAGCATATGTATTTCATTGAGACAAATATCAACAACACGTCCAACAGAGTCAAACGTCGACGTGTAGCAAAATGTCACGACCTATCAATGGGAGTGAAAGAAGCTCGTTTACTTTTGGAATCCTGCAACAGACGAGCCAGAATATCTTTTGGAGATTGCGACGTTCGGCACGTCACTTTCCCACATCATGACCCTTTCGTCGTCATGCTCAAGATGAAGAACATAGTCCTTCATACTATGATGATCGATACAGGGAGCAGTATCGAACTATTATTCCAGAGTACAATCGACCAGATGGGCTTCGCACACAAGGTCGAGCCGAGTGAAATCAATGTCTCTGGATTCAACGGTTCTATGGAAGAACGGGTAGGCAAAATCACACTGCCTATCACAGCCGGGCCAGTTACACTTGATGTAGTCTTCTACATTATCAATGCCAAGTCAAGTTACTTGGGCATCATGGCACGACTTTGGTTGCACAACATGAAAACTATTCCCTTCACCTATCATCCGACTCTGAGATTCGACTGGAAGGGAGGGATTTATGAAATCATGGGTAACAAGAAGTTGGCTCGTACCTGCAAGAGAATTCGACCCAGCTGTGACAATAGCAACTGCGGCACCAGCCATCACAGTACCAGTCGCAACCCCGGCTACATAGCAATCACAGCAGGCCAGATCATCAGAACCTCAGTTGCCAAGCCTCGAGCCTACAGAGTATGTCAAAATCAATGGCAGCAATAGAGGCACTAATATTAGAACTTCACTGAGATCGGATGAACGTTCGAAACTTATTCAGTTTCTCACACAGAATAGTGATGTCTTCGCATTGACTTTCAGTAAAATGCCAGGAATCGATCCAGCCATAGCATGTCACAAGATAGAGTTGAAAGAAAAAGCAGAACCTGTAAAATAGAAGCAGCGAACTCTAGCGCCAAGATTACGTGAAGAATTCAACAAGGGGATCGACAAGTTGATTGAAGTCGGTTTCATCAGGAAAGCTGTCTATCCCGATTGGATATCTAACATTGTCGCAGTACCTAAGAAGAACGGTAAGATCCGAGTTTGTGTAAATTTCACAGACCTCAACCGCCATACACCAAAGGACAGTTTCCCATTGCCAATAATCAGCAATCTACTAGATTCCATAGCAGGGCACGAACTCCTATCTATGATGGACGCAGCGTCAGGTTATAATCAGATACCGCTTTTCCCAGACGATCAAGATAAGACTGCTTTTATCACCGTGCACGGCCTATACTGTTATAAGGTCATGCCTTTCGGCTTAAAGAACGCAGGAGCAACTTATCAGAGATTAATGACCGACATGTTCAAAGACCATCTCGGAAAAACAATGGAAGTTTACATCGATGATATGCTTTGTAAAAGTCTCAAAAGAGAGGACCATCTCACAGATTTGAAAAAAACCTTTGAGATTTTACGAACTTATAAGATCTGTATGAACCCTGATAAATGTCAGTTCGGTGTGCAGTCCGGAAATTTTTTGGGCCATCTAATCAGCAAGCGCGGGATTGAAGCAGACCCATCCAGAATACGCGCACTCCTGGCTATGCCTTCACCGAAGACAAAGAAAGATGTTCAGAAGCTAGCTGGGAATATCGCTGCACTCAATCGGCTCGTATCAAAATCTTCAGATAGATGCCGACCATTGTTCGAACTATTGTGACAAGGAACAAAACGAGGAAAGCTAAAGAAGGATTTGGAAATCGAATGGACAGACAAATGTGAGAAAGCTTTTCTCGTTCTAAAACAATATTTGGGTACCCCTCCAGTAATTAGTACACTGAACGAAGGGGAAGTGCTAACGATATATTTAACTGTCACGGACACCTCTCTCAGCTCCGTCCTCCTCCCCTAGGATGAAAAAATCGAGAAACCTGTGTACTTCATCAGTAAAACTTTGACTCCAGCAGAGACGAGGTACATCAAGATCAAGAAGCTTCTTCTAGCTCTCGTTTAGACATCTCAAAAGCTTAAACAATATTTCTCGGCTCACACAATTCCCGTTCTGACGAATTATCCAATCAGAGAGATCTTGACCAAACGAGAAAAGACACGACGCATTCAGCAGTGGTCAATCGCACTGGGTGAACACGATATTCATTTTGAGCCTCGGCATTCAGCAAAGGGTCAGGCTGTAGCATATTTCCTAGCAGATTTCCCAGTAGACGACCCAGGCTGGGAATCAGATATTCCCGACCAACCATAAGAACCTCCTCCCGAACAACCCGAAGATAAATCGGAATGGATTTCTAAGTAGGGGTGGCGACTTTTAACCGACGGTTCTGTCGGTCCGTCAGGATCAGGAATTGGAATGGTTCTCATTACACCCTCACATGATCGTCTGGAAAAATCAATACGACTTGATTTTGAAGTAACCAATAATGAGGCCGAGTATGAAGCATTAATCCACGGTCTAGACATGGCACTTACATTGGGTGTAGCAGAACTCTCTGTTTACACAGATTCTTTACTAATAGTCAATCACTATACAGGCGTATACCACACCAATGGGAAAATGGTTGACTATGCCGCAGCAGCTGCCAAACGAATGAGCAAGTTCAGTACTATTTCTGTCGAACATTTCCCAAGAGGGTAAAACAGGCATTCAGATGCACTCACCTACCTTGCTGGGATCCTCGGTTCAGAAAAACGTTATATAAAGATCGACGTTATTTCTAATCCCAGTATTAATGTCATCACGACCAATACCATCAATACTAGGGGGAGGAGGTCGAAGATGATTGGCGACAACCTTTCATCACCTACATAGGACCTGACAACAAGTTCGACGGACCACTTCCAGAAGATGCTGCCGAACAAAAGAAAATAATTGACAATGCTCCAAGATATGCTGTCTAAGACAACCTCTTGTACAAAATCTCAGTCACAAGTCCATATCTCTTGTGCATATCCAAAAAGGAAGCGCATCAATTCTTACATGACCTACATGAAGGTACATATGGATCCCACGCATCAGGTCGTTCTCTTGCAAACATAGCTATTACTCAAGGAATGTTTTGGCCTAACTTGAGGAAACAAGCCATCGAATATGCTCAGAAATGTGACGCTTGTCAACGACATGGACTAAAGATATGAGCTCCAGCACTCGAACTCCATCTTAGTCAGGTTACTTGGCCATTCAGACGTTGGGCTCTCAACCTAGTAGGGGAATTTCATATAGTACCAGGCAGAAGGAAACATCTTTTGGTTGCTACAGACTACTTCACCAAATGGGTAGAAGCAGTACCACTATGCCGAACGCGCGAAGAAGAAGTTATTCGCTTCATCTGGGAGAAATCATCATTCGATTCGGCAGACCACACCTCATCAGGATTGATAACGGACCCCAGTTCGTTGGATCTAAAATTGTGGCATTCTTCAATAAGCACAAAATCATCCACTCTCACTGCAACCCATATTATCCACAAGGGAACAGCCAAGTAGAGATTACAAATCGAACAATAGTGGATGGAATCAAAAAATGACTTGACGACAAGAAGGGCAATTGGGTGAACGAGCTACCGCATGTAATTTGGGTCTACCGTACTACTCCAAGAACGACAACAGGCTGTACTCTATTCCTATTGGCCTATGGGACTGAAGCCATCATTCCCACTCAATATTACCATCCAATCTATGATCATATAATGACAGATGAAGAAAATGAGTTCCAATTAGCATGCAATTTGAACTGGATTGAGGAGACACTCGACCAAGCTATTGCCAATTTTGGTCGGTATTAGTTGGCTTTAGCCAAAACGTACAACAAAAGAGTTCGACATCGAAAGTTTACAATCGATGACCTCGTTCTCAGAGAAATACCACAACATCGCAAGGCACCCAATGCCGAAAAATAAGCTGATAATTGGGAAGGACCTTTTATCGTCACTGGAACAAATGGCTTAGGATCCTACGAACTCAGTGATCACCACGGAATCCCAATACCTAATCCATGGAATACCTGAAGACTGAAGTTGTATCGGAGATAAAGTTGATGCACGAGACTTTTGATTCAGATTTATTCAATAAAGAATCTCTTCTGCATACATATTGCTAGTCTGTTCAAGGTCGCTCAAGCCGATCTCAATTATCAAATACAATTTTGTCTCGTTAAGTTCCCTTATTGATATGCTCAATTCGACCTGTAATTGGGACCGCCATAGCTCTTGAAACACATTTTCTCTCCCAAGAGATCTTTGTCCAGCTATCTCAAATACAATTTTGTCTCATCAAGGTCGCTTATTGATACGCCCAATTCGACCTATAATTGGGACCTCCAAATAGCTCATGAAGCACATTTGCTCTCCCAAGAGACCTGTGCCCAGCTATCTTAAATATAATTTCGTCCCATCATGGTCGCTTATTGATGCGCTCAATTCGACCTGTAATTGAGACCGCCACATAGCTCATGAGACGCATTTTCTCTCCCAAGAGACCTGTGTTCAGCTATCTCAAATACCATTTCGTCTCATTAAGGTCGCTTATTGATACACTCAATTCGACCTGTAATTGGGACCGTTACATAGCTATCTCAAAAACAGTTTTGTCTCCTTGAGACCAATATATAGCTCGAAGAGTTCACATGCTCTCCAAAGAGACTTGTAATACAGCTATTGCATTTTATCGGTGCGGTCGTCAATTTACACTTAAATTCGACCTATCACTAACACACTTGTAAATACAACTTATACATATAACTCTGAATGATACATATTGGATAACCCAATTCGTGTAAACTGTCTCAACAGGTCATTTTATACATGTCAAGCATATGTTACAATGACCCCTCTATTTTTCACGCTTTAGGCGCACCAAAGTAGAACTTTCCCCTGGAAGCAGGGTTGGGAAGAGCATATTAACGACATTTCAGCTGACGGGAGATCCATTATTCCCGCCACTCGCACCATCACAGAATCCAGAAAGGTTAAACGCATAGCTTGCAGATCATACTCCACGCCTTGCTGCTTTACAGTTTTATGATCATCTTGCACTTTCTTCATGTCAGAGCGCAAAACTTCAAACGCTAGTAATGAGGCTTCATCCGCAGGAAGCAACAGAATTTTAGATAATCCAGATTTCACCTTCATTAGCTCCTCATCAAGATGTTTACATCGCGCTATAAGGAATTCATTCTCCTTCAACAGAGAACCCTTATACTCATCAGTAACGACTACAGTACGGTAGAGTTCGTCCTTCATAAGTCGTAGCTTCTCGAATAATTTCTGACACTCCACACTATCATCCGGCTCTTCCGAACTCTCGTCCACTACCGAGTTCTGCAACTCACGGTATTTCCAATCTAATTCGGTATATCAAAAGTCATCTTCCAGACGTAACTCCAAGGATTGTTTCTCATGTTCTACCTCGGATATCCGGATATGACACTTGTTGAGGGCCTCATCAAAATTGAGTTCCTTCTTTTTATGCCTGTCGTCATGGGCACGAGCTCTATTACTTTTCCTCTGACAAGAAGCTCGGGCAGCATACAAGTCACGCGTCAGCATATCTATATGACCTCTCAGATAATGAAGTTTACCATCTTGTTTCTTTACAAGATTTGCATTCTCTGACATCAAACTGCAAAGCCTCATAAGATCAATTTTTTGTTGCAAAATGATACTATTCAAATCCAGCACTTTCTGATTGCCAGTCATAACGTCGAGCCTCTTCTTCTTCAATGAAGCCTTATATGCTTCAACACTTTCTTTAGCAGCAACTATATCAGCATCTCTCTGAGACAGTTCTATTATCACAGCATTTAGCCGATTCTGCAAATGAAATAAATTCGATTCGAGTTTGGAATTCAAGATCGCAGTCCCCTCTGCAGCCAACAAATACTTTTACAATTCTTCATTCGATTTATTAAACGAGGTGGACAAAGCAGACAGGTCGTTCTGCTTATCAGCTAACTCCTACAAATATAGATTATAAACGAGCATGCATACATCAATACGAGAGAGCTACATCATTCTACAATATATATTACAAAAGCTCGAATTCATTATTTTAATCACAATTGAACCCTACTAGCATCTGTTTGCAGTGATTGCACTTCCCTATAATCCTTTTTCAAGTTGAAGAAAAGGTTCCTCATCGATCTCCGGCCCTACAAAAGCCAAGATCATCAGGCAAAGGACCTACATCACCCCATATCACAGACACGCCAGCCCGAGCTGAACATCTGTGGGCTTCTACACTATGGCAATTTCTGGCTTCTGGTGCCAAGAATTTTACTCGAGATGGGTCGGTCACTATACCCCTCTCAGTTAAAAGCTCTAAATAGGCCGCTTTCAAGCCACGCTCACTATCTACTTCGGCCTCCAAATACAGTGTCAAGACAGATAGTAATTCTTGACACCTAAACTTACAACTCTCATGGACAAATGGAGTATCTCTCACAGTTTTACGAAATTCAAGATACCTAGTGTACAATTTTCGCAAAACCTCATCTCTCTCCATTTTTATTTTCCCATACCTACATTGGAGCTCGACTAGCTCACTAAAGGTTTTATCATAATTCGATTTATGAAGGCGTCTCTCATATTCAAGTTTATTCTGTACCTATTAGGTACGAGTGATGCTATCCCTCGCTCGACTCAGGGACTTCTCCAACTCGCTCACTCATCCTCTCAACCGAACTATCTTCTACAGGCACAACATGCAAGTCAAGATCAAACAACACCAGCAAACTATTTAAACTCTCAAACCAACAGAACAGTAGTATTATCATTACAAAGACAAGGTTTCTAACCAAGCGAACTACAACAGAGTACAAATCAAAGATTAAACTTCAAGCTACCTCCAAGTTCGATGCATTAGTCGATAGAGGGACAGGAGTTTTCTCGGGAATAGCAGTTAGATCAGCAGCTGGGGATGCGCCATCTCTGAAGGGATTGACCTTTTCATAACCACCAGCAATAGATAGCTCTACTTTCTCAGCAGACAAGCCCCAGTGGTAGCATCAATTAACTAGATGGTTCCAACCTTCACCACTTCAGCAATAGCCTGCTGACCCACTTCTATCTGTTTGGCTCTCTGTTTAGCAATAGCAACCTCGAATTGTTCTTTCTCCAAAAGCTTTTCCCCCTCGAGCTAAATTTTCTCCTTCTCGAGTTGTACGTTATGGTCTTTTAACTGCTGAATCAAGGCCGCAGTTTCTACCTCAGCCGCAGTACGCTCAGAATGAGCCAACATCAGTACTTCAAGCACTCCCTGACAAGAAGCAGCCAACTGCACCACAAAAAAGACAGTGTAAAAATTCAAATCACATTATTGTCAACAAAAAAGGGTACAAAAAGTCATCCATACACACATGCGAGATGCTCGACTGAATCTTCACTCTCAGAAGGCCAGGATCACGCCTCATCGGGTCGGCAGATTCTTTCGCAACGGCCTTCACATCCACCTTATGAAAAGAGCTCGGCTCCACGACCACATATCGCTTTTGCTTCTTTGAAAGCGGAGCATCATGCCCAGAAAGTTTGAACACATCTTGTGTAATAGGGGCCGGCGGTTCAGGAGTAACAATCTCAGCCAAGGTTTTAGAACCTTTCCTTCCCCGCTTCAGAGCATTGTCAGAAACCCCCACCGGAGCAGGGACAACAGTTGCAGCTTTAAAAATAGAGCTCAGAGTGGCCATAGCTCTGTTTTGGTGACCCCGCTGTATTTTAGCCACTGTAGAATTCAGCCTCTTCTCCCGACGGATGCTTAGCTCACCAAGTACTTGATTTAGCTCGGTTCCCTCTCGACCTACAACGTCAAATAGACTTTAGGTATCAGCAACACACTTCGGTTCGGGCTCTGCAATGATCAACAAGGAGTGATGTTAGAAGTTCATCACAAATTATAATAAAGCTGAAGCAGTAAGAAAACACTTACTCTCACAAAAATTCCAGTGAATCAGCTCGAGCGCTGGTTCCCCGGCCACTTGCATACAATCACCCTTCACCATCACAAGATGGTCGTGCTAGGGTCTCCCCGACGATTCAAAATAATAAAAAATTAACCTTGTCGAATCACAATACAGATATCCACTACAGGAAGGTTTTAGATACTTGAATTTATAAAATTTCAAGACATCTTCAGCAACGAACTGTTTGTCAATATCACCAGTTCGCCATTTGTGGTTGAGAGCTTCGCAAGCCCTCATCATCTCGTACACATTGTTATTTAATTGAGCGGGGCAGCAATGCAATAAATTCATCTCCCCCATCTGGAAAAAGTCAGGGGAACTCTCAAGCCGTATTCGAACTGGCCGAGGTAACAGAGGAACCCCCCATCCACGACCTCCTCACCAGTCCCGTTATAGTACGGGACTTCTACGTCCTATCCTATACCCTTCCCCTTTTTCCACTTCTTCAAGGAGGGCACCTCATAATGCTCTATATCACCATTATCCCTTACAATGGTTCTAAACCATTTACTTCCATGACTGAGGTAACGCCCCCAACTCCCATCTAAGCATTGTCTATACTTAGAGAACCACTTGACTTCATTACCAGGTTTGGGACAATAAAATAATTCCCTAGTCTCCATCTTAGTGGCAGGCACATCTATAGCAGGGACATCTCTAACCTCTGCATCGTCCACGGTCCTATCAGAGGAAGATGTCTCCGACGACCAAGCCTCCATAGTCTCGGCAGACATCACTATTTTACAGCTGGGCTTAATATTTTTATAACGCATCTAAAAATAAATACAACAGCAGGAGCCCTTTTCAAAATGTTTCAAACCTCAGGGCTCCCCCCCCCCCCCCCCCTCCCCCCAGACGAGACAACACAGTTCAAAACTACTACTATCACAGTTGAACTATATCAAGCCACTCAAAGAATCAAAGAAAACAGCACTAACCTGTACTCGAAGAGCAACAGTCTGCAACGCCAATAGATACTCTCACTCCAGACGACAGAGCTTTGTTTATCCGGGGCAACTCAGATGGCAATGGCGGACCACGTTCAAAGTTACAAGACTTTCTCTCTCTAGAAATATCCCTCTCTTTTTCTGCAAACAAATGAGTATCATGGGAGGAAGAGAGACAACTTTTATTACCACACCTCGATTCAAGATGACACACGTCAGCATCCTCCCTCGCAGCAGGCACGTCTTTTCGTTTGCCCTCATCATTATGTTTGGGGTTACGTGCTCTGTTATCACGTCTGACCCTTGGCTCTATAACCACCTCGTCTACCTGCCTGTCTACCATTATTTTAAGCAAGGTTCACTGCCCAAGAAAACCAGCAGTAGTACAGTTATTCACGTACAACAACAAGGTCTGCAGCCACACGACCTTTCCTCATTATATATAGCTTGTGCTAAAACCCTAATACAGTTATCACAGCTGTCACTCATCCTATTCTGGATCTACACAAGCAAAAAATCAGCAAAAAATCATGCAACAATATTACATCTGATCACTTCGAGACAAGAGAATATCAAAGAAATCATTTTATTATGGTCGAGAATCCAACCCTACAATTTACAAAGAATGATCATCAACAAAACTCTCGTCCTCTACAATCCGTTTTTTAGTCACCATCTACCGAACTATCACTTCGTATGGTTCAGCAACAAGACAGTTCTACTTCCTCTATCATACTTCACCCATTGCATCCGAGATCTCATCAGGATCACAGCCACTCTTGACAACTGAGGAGATACCATTCCAACAGAACGGGTATACAGCGCGAATAGATTATTATGCGCAATAAGTTTTCATACAGATATGGCAATAATAAAAGCTGCACAAGGATCACGTATACAGCTCGACACCAGCAATGATTCTACAAGTCAGATGTCTATATCCTCAAGGATATTCCCTGACTCTGAAGAATGCACACTATGTACTAGCGACCTACTCTACAATGGACTAGTTCGAAGAGTATAATAATATTACCGACGACAAGTTTATTTTATACAAACAGTTCGGATACAGTAGAAAACACACTTCAGCAGACAAGATAAGTCAACAAATAAGAAGTTTTCATTCAGTTCGGAATTCCGATTACAACTCAACATTTTTTACAGACTGTTCGTTCTATTACAAGGCGATCTACTGTATTCTTCAGAAGATGACAGTGCAACACTTAAACCGAAGTTTTTGTGCTGCTCCGTATCATCCAGCACAACAGTGGAGTGTAGGAGCAGACAAGGCAGTGAATCCGATACAACTGCCTCCGTATCCCTACCGCCTCCGCAGGTGACAAAGACGACGCACCTCCACCGTTTACATTACCCAATCTTCAGCGGGGTATCGGCAGTACTTTCCAGGAGTCACCCCAGCCTTCTCATCCTCTGCTTCCACGGCATCTTCGGCCAACATCCGAAGATAGGACAGACGGTCACTTGCCAACACAACGACATGGTGGAAGCGCCACATGTTATCATAATCTTCCTCTACCTCCACCATTTCATCCCACGTCATACCATGGAAGGTGGGAGGAACAGAAATAGGAGTAGGCAGAGAGAGCGACTGCTTACCAAAATATCTTTCTTGCAAAATATTCATCTTATTTTGCACCCTAATCTCTTTGGCTTGACGATGAGTTCTCATCATCAGTCCTTTTCTAAACAGTACAGGCGGCTGACAGGAGAAGAAGGATGAACAGTGACACGCCACGTTAGCATTTTTATATCAAAAGCATTCAATGCACATTACAACTTCCCATAAAATTCAAACTGCAGCGCGCGCCTCAAGCTGACTTTTCAAAAGCCCAACAGTCAAAGTCATTTTTTCTCCAGATTCATAGAACCATCCAATGAAGCATTTATGACGACGGAAAAACTTCTCACCCAACAGCACTCACAACACATGTACTTCCTGCTATTGGCTGAGAGGGGCATATGTAATGGACTTATTTCTAAACCGCGTACTCAGTACGGTATCCGAACTGATATAGCTCGGATCAACAACAATCCAAGACCTAAGAACAGTTCGGAGACTTTGAAGCATTTTCTAAACTCACACCGCAGAAGATACTCCTCTATTCATCAAATAGCTCGCATACATGCGAACTCCACAAGAGATCGTATCTTCTCTAAACGGTCTGAAGTACAATTAAGAAGGCCGTTACAGATCAGCACATATCAAATATCAAGACGTTACAGGAAATCTCATCAAAGCTCATCAAGCTCAGATGACCATAGCGTTCATCATTAAATGTACCCAGCGGTCGTATTATAAGACCTATAAGTAGCTAACTGGGAAGGGGGCGAATGAGAAATGCATGACACACTGAGAGAAGATTACACTTACATTTTCTATAATCACTCCACTTTCTCTATGTAATAACTAGTCAATCATAATACAACACTCTCTCTCTTTTCAAAATCCTCACTGGAGGTCGTGGTTTTTAGCCTATTGAAAGGTTTTTCCACGCTAGATACTGTGTCATTTACCCTCGTACTTGCACAATATCCGTTCTTAATACTGGTGTAAGACGTGTTTTCGACCTACTAGAAAACAGGTCATTACACTAACAACCCCTCACTACAGTTTGTATCAAAGAGATGCAAGCAACTCCTCAAGTTCCTCAAGAGACTCGTACCAAAGGGATTTGAAAAACAAACAACCCCTCATCACCACTACCTCCTTGTTGTAACCCTGATCATCCACTATTTCTCATAATTACGAAAGCAAGGAAAAAAATTTGCAAAAAAAGAAATCAATGTAATTGAAACCGAGAACTGATCTGAAAATCAGTGCGGTTTCGGTTCGGTGCGGTTTTATCTTTAAGATTGTCGGGTCGATTGTGAAGCCAAATCGGTTCGGTTCGGTTCGGTTGTCAATTTTAGGAACCGACTATGTCGGTTCGGTCCAGTTCTGGCCGAAAACTTACTCAAACCAACCGTGCTCAGCCCTACCGCACGCCACGAACCATCATCTTTCTTTTTTTCTCCTTCATCGTCATCATAATTCTTTTACTTCTATTACTGGACACCAAATTGATTTCTCCAACAACACGTTTTACACCTGAAACCTCTCTCTCTCTCGATTTTAACCCTAATTTCAACATCTCCAAACCCTCAAATCTCTCATCATCAAAACGTCAAACCCTAATTGTAACAATTCATGGCAGGTCAAGATGAATTCAACAACAACAACCACCTCAAATCTCTTATATTCAATCGTTCCATCTCCTTTCACCCATCTCCTCAATCCCCAAAGAAACAACAACCCAATTTAGAAGGATCATTCAAGAAATCAACGGTTGATACAACCAATTTGATCATCGGGAAGGTAAAAACCCTCTGTAACTCATTCGAAGCAAAAGCGTCGAAAAAAGAATCAAATTTTACTTCTAGTTTGAAACGAGCTGTTTCGTCTCGGCAATTGGGGTCCAAAACTTGGGTTTCATTGTTATATCGGAATCGATTACGATTACCCGATACTGAGGATCGAATTGTGGTATATTTCACGAGTTTACGGGGGGTTCGGAGGACGTATGAGGATTGTTGTGCGGTTCTGATGATTTTAAGAGGGTTTAGGGTTTGGGTTGATGAGAGGGATATTTCGATGGATTCGGCGTATAAGAAAGAATTGTTGGGTGTTTTGGGTGAGAAGAGTGTGAGTTTGCCTCAAGTTTTTATAAGGGGGAAGTATGTTGGTGGGGCGGAGGAGATTAAACAGCTTCACGAGGGAGGAGAGCTTGCAAAGTTGTTGAAAGGGTTTCCGATTAAGAATGTTAGGTTGGTTTGTGAGAGTTGTGGGGATGCGAGGTTTGTTCTTTGCTCAAATTGCGATGGGAGTCGAAAGATTTTCACTGAGGAGGAAGAACAGATGCGACGTTGTTTGGAATGCAATGAGAATGGGCTCACGCGATGCCCGAAATGCTGTTGTTGAATGCACATTTCAAATATTGATTGCGGATTCGGGTGAGATTTTACTGAATTACTACTTCTTAATACTATTGGATTGTAGGTTTGGGTTGGTTTCAGTTTGTTGTCAAGTATTGTTAGGTCCCACTTTTTTCAGCTTTCTGTAAATTTGTCCAAGTTTAGATACACCCTCTAAACAACTTAGAGAAGTGATCATTACACGTTTTACTCTATGTACATAAATGTGTGTTTACTGTTAGAGAAATGAAATAAAGAAATGTGAAGTTATACTTTGTTACTTCTTTTTTCTTAATATGCTCAGGACATATTTTGGTAAATCAATATAGTTTGTAAGTTTATTGTTTACTAACCACTAATTTACATGCCTATTGGAAGTTTGGAACATAGTGTAAACATATGAATTCACAGAGTAAATAGGCGATGATGTCTTTTGATACCTAAGATGGATGGAAATAAAAATGAAGATACACGTGGAAGTACTTGAAGTATAAAACTTGAGTAGATATTGTTGATATGGTTCGCACCATCTGCTACATTCATTGTCGGATGCAAGTTTTATTTTGATTTCCCCGTATGCAATGAATTAATCAGTTATATGAAGAAGTCATTCAAGCCTACCCATATATGCTTATTTTCAACGTATTAATCTTGCACCTTCTTTCCATTTTAGATAAGCCTTTAGTCCCTTTTTTGATGTCAGTGTTATCCCCAAGCTTTGTGACAGTTATACACGAGCCTTTCTGGGTATTTTTGGCAATAAATCCTTTCGCTCGCTATTCTGCTCCTTTCGAAGCCCCACTACATATCTCATGCCCACATGCTAGTGTTCCTCTTGAGTGCATCTACTTGCATCATATTTCCCCTCTCAAAACATGTTCTCTTTAGCCTATAGCTCTCAAACCTCAATAACTTTCATTTGGAGTTTCTCACACTTCGTAGCATCTCTCGGGTTTGTCTCGTGCTGCTCTCTTTCCCCATATTCACCAAGCAAATCTAAACCCTAGAGCTTGCGAACAATGAATATAAAGAGGAGTTCCAAGCGAGCATCCTGTCATTGCAGATGGAAACAGCAGAAGACATTGAGGAGGAAATGATTGCTCCTCCAGAAGTGATACCTGAGGAAATTGAGAAAATGGATGAATGGAAAAAGATCAAGATATGGGAAGAAAATTAGGAAATTGGATGAAATGGAAGAAGAAGTGATCTCTCTGCAATCTTGAAAGTGTAGATTGCTTCTCCATATATCTTAAAATTTGAAATTAAATCATTCCTGGTAAATTATACGCAAGAACTACTAGATTATATCGGGTTGATTATGATCTTATGCTATGTGCTATGAAAGCGGTTCGCACCATTTGAAAAACTTTGGAGGTTCCAGGTTCATAAGAAAGAAGAAGACCAGAAGAATGCCATTTGTCACTGAGGTACTGGGAAGAGATGAAAGTTCATAGCACAATGGGAATTACATGCAGTGTCCAACATAATCAAGATGTGCTTATCTTTTCTGAATATGACGTCAAGAAGTAGGATAGTTTGCTTATGAGAAAGGGTGTACTCTTTATTTTTGTTCTTTCTTTTCTTTTCCTTCATGTTCACAAATGATTTCCTTATATGGATTTTAAAGGTTTTATTTCATTGCGGTCTGTTTATGAAAAATTGATGGGAAGTTCTGTGGATATAAATCTTGAGCCTATGCTTGCCAACATAAGAAGGTAGTTTTATCTATTTTGTAGGCTTGTTGCCTGTATTTGGTAGTTGTGTGCACTATTTTCACCAGAGAGTGCAATCAATTGCAAGCATCTCTTGGTTGATAAAGTAATCGAGTCAGAACATAGACCAGTACAGCAGGGTTCCACCATAGTTACAAAAGAGGATAGTAGATAAAGTATTCGCCTGCACCATAGTTGCAAAAGGGTGTAGTGGTTTTATTGGATACGTGATGAATATGGCTTCTGTACCAGTTTTGCCTCATCTTTGTGAGGCACGCCTCAAGTTGAGGTGGGGGGTAAGTCACTTTTATCAAATGGTTGTATCTTCTGCTAGCTAGACATAGTGGAACCTTGGCGTTGCACCACGATGAATAAGCTTTCAAACTTGTGGTGTGTAGGTGAAGTTACATTCTGGAAGGGAGTTGCAATCCGCGAATGAACATATAATGCATATATTTTAGCAATTAAATCTATTGCGAGATAGTGCTTATTAAAAAATACGAGGAAGGCTAGTTTCACACCCTCTGCGAAATCCACTCATCCTTCTGGTTCTTAACGTTACAATGTTTGTGAAAAAAGGTCGTACTGCAAATTCATGCTATCAATATTCTCTTGTTTGGTTGTAATGACGTTGAAATTCAGAATAGCAAGAAAGTTACCAGGAGTGTTCTGTTTGAATTCATTATTCCAACTAAAAGTTAATTAGGGTAGGGGTGATTCCTAAAGGAGCTAGCTCCAACTCGTTTTCAATTGCAAGTTCGTAGTATTTAAGGTCTCTTGTTCGATGGGTGATAACAATGAAATCAGAAAAGCAAGAAGGTTAATTAGAATTCATTATCTTGAATTCCTGATTAATGGTTATGCAGCATTTGCTTGTGGTTTATTGAAGATGCATTGCATATATTGCAAGGAAGTTTTTTGATACAGTGGTTGATACCATTACCTTATTTATAAATGTCCCACCCTGTGAGGTGTTGCTTCTCTCTATTTTTACTGAATTTTTTCCGCAATGTGATCTCATGTGTCACAGACAAGTTTAGAAGTCTCCCTTTATTTCATTCTAGTTAGGTGCATGGACCTCCTCGTCTCCCTATCCTCTTGAGTTTCATATCCAGCCTCCCGTCCCAGGTAGCAATGAACTTTTAGTGTGCTCTAGGGGATAAGATCATTTATTTATTTGAATTTTCACAGCAAAATTTCTACTTCTGCAAAATGTTATCTAAAATAAATTGCTAAAGATGCTCAAGATATATGTGTTTTTGTCTATAATGGTTCTAAACTGCAACTACATTAAAAATATGAACATAAAAAGTGAGAGAATACGAGCCTGTATAATTTAAGTTGAAAAAAAGAACATCATGACAGCAAGCTCTCAATACTGATGCACACATTTGGTCCTTTAGCAAACCTGAACTATCTTCTCTAGGTTGAACTGATTGCTATCTCTGGTTGGTATTATAAATGTCTCTCTACTTAGCTCTCTTGATTGTGATAACGATGTTTTTTCGGTATGAAAATAACAAGCTGAGGCCGTACTAGAATTAATGGAGAATGCTTAATCATGCCTTCCCTTTGCAATTGATTGCTCTGACGGATACTTCCCTTTAAAGATGCCTGCAGGATATGAAGCATTCAAAACATAGCAACATCCCTCTCAGAGCTGATAGTTTATGCTATTTCTCCTTTTGAAGACCCTGCAAGTCCACTTTCTCTTTACCTTTGCCATTATATATATATTGGAAGTACTGAGCATCATTTTCATGCAAGAAATGTCTTTTTTGTGTAGCTCCTATTTGCTGTTATTTTCAAGAGATTGTAATCTTTCAGGACCTTTTGTACCAGTTTCTCCAATGGACATGGAAGGCCATGAATTGTTGCAAAAATATGGGCAACAGGAAGACATAAAAGCTGGATGGTAGCATGGTGATTATGAATCTTGATAATCTTGAGAAACATAATTAGAACCTTCACCGGAACACAGGTAATTCCAAGAACCAACTTGCTGAAGTTCTTGTAGGACCTTTTACTCTGATTGTCAGCCTCGGTAAACTTGTTAAGCAAATTGGTATACTCCATGGTCCCTTAAGAATTTGTATAGCCGTCAAATGCTTTTTGCGGCTGAGGACAAATTGAATTCTCTTTTTTTTTCATGACACATGACTCTTCATGACGATCTTCTTGAATAGGATGCAGATAGTTGGTTTCTTCCACATTCTTTAAACTTGTGTATGCAATATTGGTATATCAACTGTTTCCAAGTGTCTTGTTAGCCTCACCACTTCCATCAATAACAACATGCTCATTTTCAGCATCCTGACTTGTGGCTTTTTCCTACCAAATCAACAACAGACTTTAAAATATCGTGAATTCTATCAATAATAGCAGGTCCATGGTCCAATTCAGTATTTGCTCGAGACTTTTTTGCCCTTCCATCAAATTGTTCGTATTTACTTCTTATGCTTTACCTTGTATTTAGTAATGGCTTCTTAATATCCGTTGATGAGAGCATCATTTTTGGTTCGTCATCTCTTTGACCCTAATGGGAGTTTTGGGACTGTTATGTAACTCTTAAGATCTCTCCAATTTTTTTTTTTAAAATTGGAAACTGCAGCAAGGTTTTGTCCCTGTTGAGACTTTCATCGAAAGATGTTATATTCATATTGCATTTAAGTGTAGCTGTTGTTCTGATGGTGTTTAAGCATTTATTTGATAGCTTCTTGGTCTAGGTTCATGGTAATATGTCTGATGTGCCTTTTATTAGAATGCTTAAGTATATGTTAGGTTCGAGCATTGGTACAGTTTTGTGTCTAAATCCAGCCATCTAGGATATATTAGAGCATCCACAGCAGTAGGTTGGGTGGATTTGCAGCCATCTAGGATATATTAGAGCATCCACAGCAATAGATTGGGTGGATTTGCCCAAAATCATGGTGAATTCAATCCACCCCATAACAGTTGATATCGAAATCAAGGTGCACAATCAACGCACATGATCAACCCACGTGTCCCCATCTCAAACGTTCAAAGCTGCAGCGCAGTTCCAAACCGCGCGTAGTTCTGAAAGCTTGACAAGTGTCATCATCTCATTGGCATCAATTCATCAAAAACTTGGAGAATCCATCCTCAAGGTGGATATTGGGTGGAAACGTGGCAAATTCACTTAGCTCTTGGGAGGTGGATTGGTCTCCACGTCATCCTTCACCTAGCTACTATGGGCGCTCTTAAAGGTATCCTTCCTTCTCAAGATATTTACAGTTTTGGATCATTACTTGATGAGGCAAAGGTTGTTCTAATCCTAAACAAGATAAGAGTAACCTATTTTTTCTCAGAAGATGTAATTTTGTGTTTCTTTTTCGTTGTATATTTTTCAATCAGTAAAGCCCTTATTCATTACAAAAACAAAAAAAGTAAAAGTAACAAAAGAAAGGAGGTGATATGATCAGTTCAGTTCCCTGTGCTTTCCCTAATGAATCAAGTCATGTCTCTTGTTAACTATGTTTTGGTCCCATTTTACTTACTGTTGTTTGAGTTATGTATCAGTTTTATGCGATTATCACTTGCAAGTCCTTGAAGTCGGTACATTGTTTAGGGAAATGCATAGATCTTGGAGCTATCATTCGCTTCTTTGACCATAAAGGTTATGCTGTCCATGCCTTTCTTAGATCCCAAGGAATGTGATGTAATCACCAGAATTCGTGATTTTTTCTTAAGCTAATTAAGTAGAAAGGGACTTTTAATAACTGGATAGGTTAAAAAAATCAAGTTCAGAATTGGGTCAACACTAGGGTTTTCAGCCATGGCAGCTTAAAGGCTAACAAGAACGAGCACAACACTTCATTAATATTTGTTGGCAAATATCTCCTGCAAGTGGCCTAAATATGGTTATCTCTATGTGTTTTATGTTAGCATAAAACAGAATTCAGATCTCCAATTTCTCTTTCCTGGATGGATATGCGTATACTACGTTAAATTTTCGAAAATATTCATGGTGTCGCCATTGGGTGGCATTCAGTTTTTTTATGCTTTTCAGTGACTTTACTAATGTCCATCTTCTGTCTAGTATTCCATCTCCATAGTAAGATGCAGGTATTGGAGTTTCTAAGATAATTGTGAAGGAAGAAAAAACAACTTTTGAAGATAGAAGAAAAATGAAAAAAAGGAAGAGTTTACTTACATTCTTAAAACATCTCTGTTCCTTTATGAAGATCGCTACAAGGATTGCAAAGGTACTTCCTGTATAACTTAATTACTAGGCTGCTGCATAAATGCCATGATGTAGGAATATGGCATACAGTAAATATCTTCCCTTAGCTCTAGTTCATTCTTAGAGGGACTCAAAGAAGAGGGATATCTATTGGAGTGGTATGAGCGGACTGAAAGCTGAGAGTTAGGGGCATTTAGGCCAATGTATGGCTTAGCTAATTATCAATTATTAGCTCATTTTTAGTAACCGTGCCATGCAGTCCTTCAGCTTGTGTCGAAGGCTTCTTATCTGTTCTATGGGGACAGATTGTGTAAATTCTGCGGAATTTAAAATCTACAAAACATGGTAGCAATGTAGCTCAAGTGTCAGAAAGAGGCCGTATAAGATCAAACAAACCTATTGGTTGTTGTTACTTGGTACAAGGTAAGACACTGAGATTAAATGGCTGCAGAAGTAACAGTTCCTTTGCAATCCAAAGAAGAGGATCCATTAGGGAAGACACTGTTACATGGTGAAGGGCCACTTAAAAAGAGCATAGATGGAAGGTATAAAAAAATAGTGAAACTTTGGGTTTTGATAACAGATGATCTATGTACTCTGAAATCAGTCAACATAGATTGGATGATGGAGAGCTAGACTGCAGATAACGTTCAGTTGAGGGAATTGGATTGTACTTTTCAGATTCTATTTAAATCTTTGCAGATTGTTCCTGCAGTTCATAATCTCAACGAGAAGTCAAGATCATCAGTATATGGAATGATTGTGAACAGGATGCCAAATGATTCTGAGGAGGTTGGTAAACACCAGTGAAACTTCGGGTTTTTACAACACTGACCTTGTGTGCAGTTTGCAGAGACTAACAGAATATCCCACAAATGCAGATATCTTGGATTCGTCTTATCTGAAATCAAGTGCGACGTTCTGGCAACAGCAGCAATCATCCTTTCTGAACTCCTAACTTCTCAGGTTCCTCTCTGCATGGTAAAAGCACCATAAGGTCATGCTAATAAGGTCGATAGATCACTTCAAAGTAGTGGGCACTCCATTATAAAAGCTCTGAGGACATCTGTTATCGGCTTACACTTTAATAGCTTTGTCATTCCAACCGCAATGAGTAGCAATGCACTATAAGAATGAAATTTGCTGGAAAGGAAAATTCCTGTGCACAAAAGAGATGCATCAGCCAGGCACCACTTATTCGATAGAACTTTCAGATTATGGGGCTCTAGAAGCACATTCCACTTTGAGAAATTATCAACGTGAAACATCCATATTTGGAGTTTGTTTCATTTCGTGTCTCATAGGTGTCAGCACTACCTCGTGGTTATTTGTCGTCTGAGAGTGCACAAATAGCGACTACAGCTGGACCGACACTGAACAGATATACGTGGGTTTGTACCTCTTCTATTTAAAATACTCAAGCCAGTAGTATTTTACAAAAGGTCAAAAAAGAATTATGTTTTTTTTTGAAGAAAATAGGTTTATGTTAGAACAAACTTTTTTCTGTTCGAACATTTTACTCAGATCACTGTTTCTTCGAATATGATCTTTGGCTCTATTCGAATATAACTTTGTCTGTTCAAACAGACTTCGGGTTTTTCAGTTTTCTTATAAAAGACAATTTTTCTATTTTCCTTTTTCTTCTTTTCTAAAACCAACTTTTCTAGTGCTTGAAATTTTAGAGAGCAGAGAGATTTCAACGAGCGATTCAATGTGAAACAAAACTCAAATTGAATAAATCGAAGAATTTGTGAACCAAAATTCAAATTTCAGATCTTAAGAGTTTGAGGGATTAAAGCTTAGATGCTTTGACGGGAGATTGAAGCAAGGCACCGCGAGAGCGAGGAATCAATTGCAAGAAGCTTGATTAGAAGAGAGGTAACCACGGGATGTGTTTATCGATTCTGTAAGTAATTGAATTATTGTAATTTTGTTTTAATATTGGATTGTTTAGTTGTCGGGCGATTCGGCAGCGACCTGTGGGTTTTTCTCCTAAGAAAGGTTTCTCATAGGGTTAAAATTGGTTGTCATTGTGTTTTTGATTTCTTATTGCTTATCATATCAACTTGAGCTAGGTTAGAACCAGGCAATTGGTTTCAAGGATTATCGGCCCTTTCAATTTGACCTAAATTACTCGAAATCGGTTAATCTCAATTAGTTATCACAACAGAAATCGAGGAATCTCCTAAACCCAATATGGGTTTATGCAAATCATGATTATTGATGAATTCATCGAGTATTCCTTTGATCTATAATGTAATTGGTAGCGATATAGGTATAAATACGGTAGGTTTACGATGGAGGGGTGCATCAATGTTGTTGATGGCATATTGTTGTTAATTTCCCTATAGTCGTGCTATTGTTAGAAGGGTATTGCGGTATTGTTGGTTGTTTGCTTCCATTAATAGATTTCATTAGGGTATTCTACGGTGGAGGGAAGTACCTCATTGCCCATTGTGAGTGTTGTTGTTTGCTGTTGTGGTTGGAGACTGAGGGGGATAGCCCCTTGAATGTAGATTCAGTGAAGTTTCAGTCTCCGGAATATGGTGGCTGGTTTTTGTAGAACAATGGCTATACACTGAAGAACATTTTATAAAGGAAATGTCTGCTGAAGGTATTCCAAAGATGCAGTGATCGTATCATGCTTCTTATGTATTTCAGTTTTAAATTGGGCATAGATAAAGAGTAGAGTTAGCCTACCTCTCCTCGACAAGAAGGAATGGTTAGCATGTTTGAAATTATCTATTCACTTGGTATTTTTTATGGGGATGCAAAAATTTCTTCACATATTGGATTTCCAAGTTGTAAAGATTCCGTTAGATCCAATTATTTCTAAAATTATTGTATCAGGAAATCTTCTTGGGGTTCGAGGCAGCTAAGTTATTAAATCGGCAATTCTTTTCAGTGTATTTGGATTTCAGCTAGAGGCATACGAAGTTAGATGAAGCAAGGCCGCGATTTGCTGCAATCGAGGGTGATTATATATATATATATATGTCAGAGCCATGAGTGGTTAATTTTTTGGTTTGCGTAGGTATGATAAGTGTCATATGAGAACTAGGTATGCTTTACTGCCTATCTTCTTTCTTGATTGAAGATGTTTTCTCAATCTAGTCTGGTGAGAGAAGTAGGTATGTTTGCTATTTTTATTCTTTCAATGGTTGAGATGTTTTCTCAGTCTAGCCTGGTGAGCAAATTAGGTATGGTACGTCACCCAAGTCGCGTATGGCGTTGTTGTCATGAAAGTGGACGTTTAGCCGATAAATCGTTGACAGACGTGTGCCTGAGCTTTTCACTAAGACTATACAGTTTAAGCATCTTTGTTTGGGAAAAATAACCACCAGTAACCATACTGACACCTTTTACTCAGATTACATTGTTTAAACATCTTTGTCAGGGAACAGAGATAAGCAGTAACCATACTGACATTCCAATATGAGATTTACATATTTATGTAATCCATCCTTCTCATATGGATGAACTTAATAGGTCTCACGAGGACCAATCATCTATAAAAAATTCTGAATTGATAGGGTTTGAACAAACCCAGCAACTGAATCAATGGACTATACCAGCTATCAAGTCTAAATTAATATACAAAAGAGGTATGTTCAACTTCATTAGCCAATATAATATCAAGATTATGGAGCAGTCCATAGCTCTTGACAGTAAATATCATACCTTGAAACTACTTAATCTCCATGATATTGAAAGATATCTTAAAAAATATAATTATTTGCATATTGGATGCATCTAAGTAGCATTCAAACCATTGACTCTCGTAGGGATCAATTCTAGTATTCTTGCCTATCTCAGAGATGAGAGAAGTCGAGAATTTAAATAATCCCTTATGGGAATAGTTCAAAGTAGCATCTGTCATAGACCAGTTTATTTTGATGTTTATCCCAACTTAACCTTGTCCTTTACCGATAAGTCTATATTTGATGCTATTAGTCTACGAATCCATACACAGGGATATGATTTTATCCCTAGAGCAGAAGTTATAGTCATTATTTGTCAAATCCACTATAAGGTTATGAATACCTTATGCCCTCGTGCTATTCTGAAAAGTAAACCAGGTACAACTGTAGCAGTTCATAGCAACTGTTTAACTACTAATATTGCAGTCAACAGACTTATGAATTGGGATGAACTTAGTATCCCTACTGAATGGGTCTTACCTAGAGCAGTAGTCCCTAGACCTATGTTTACTAACCAAGTAAACCAAATCACTCAAAACCTTGATGGAGACGTCGAGGTAACCTTTGCATCCCATCCCATCAAGCTATCCCTCCATAAGAGTAGGTTTTGTAGACAGATATCCAACAAGGATGATATTCCCTACCATGTCTCCTGCCTTTCTTCCAGACCTTCAGTTTCTAGAAATTCTACATCTAAACCCATTATTCAGGGAATTAGACTCTCTGATAAACAAATTCTTCATGGTATCTATAATGATCCCTCTACCAGTACAAGGTCCGAAGTAGATCAAACTACTTCCCCTATATCAGAAGCAAGCTTCTATGTTTAATATGCTTTATGGATTTAAGCCCTAACTCTATTATTTTCTATTTTATCAGTAACGAATTCATGACTTCCAGTCATGATGAATTCAGAAAATGGTATTTCCAGAATTTTACAAGAGATAAATTACACTTTATTGAAGACATTTACTACCATGAAATTGAACGAAGCCAAAAGATCACATTCTTTTGTGACTGGTTCACAACATGGTATCCTTGTCATCAATACATTATCAGTAATATAGAAGATTTCACCAAGACATGGGTTAAAATAGATGGCACAAAAGTCCAATCTGTCCACCCTCCCCCTAAATCTCTTAATTTAAGCAAAGGAAGTCGTAACTCCAAGCCTTTGGAACCTAGCGCCTTTGCCCATCCTACCAATCAAATTACTGATATTAATTTCGTTATTAAACAGAATAATTGGACTAATGTCAGTCTTCAAACCATAGGAAACCAGCTAAATTGTATAGAAGATCACATCCAACATATCAGTAATATCAACATTGATACAGCCAGTACATCCTCTAGTACACATTGTGTTGTGGTGAATTCTCTATTCAAAAAGACATCTAAGGTTCTGTAGGAATTCTCTATTCCTTTCATCTCGTTGTGGTGAAAGACTCACAAAATGTAAAAGGATAGTTTGGAGAAAGGGTGCAAACAACATTTTTGATAGGGATAGTACTAGTGCCTTCCTTTTTGACAGCTCCAAAAAATTTTATCTTCTGAACATGAGTGATAACATTGTCTCACCAGCCTTTAAGTCTTCCTATGAACCCATTGGAAATAAATTTAGCTACGTTGTCGACTTCATTGCCAGCAGTTTTACAGATACATGCATATATAAGCATTTTATAAATAATTTCATAAATTTGGTATTCTGATAAACCATCAATATTTCATTCATAAATGGTACGTCTATTATAAGATATTTGATTTTGAAAGAATTCTTCTTCGAATAAAAGATCCTGAGGGGTAGGCATTTTATAATAGGTTTTTAATTGGGATGGTTCATATTCGATTTTATGAAGAGTGGCTTCAACTGCTTGGATACGAATTTCAGATTGATCATCAGAGGTTGTTTCTGATTTAGAGGTTTGTTCCAGAGTATTAACAATAAATTTTTTAAGCTTTTCAACCAAAAGGTCAACAAACTCAAAATCCTGTGAATCAGATAGCTTAAAGTCATTGACTAGGAATGTTGGTTTAATATTAACACAATGTGTACTAGAGGATGTACTGGCTGTATCAATGTTGATATTACTGGTACGTTGGATGTGATCTTCTATACAATTTAGCTGGTATCCTATGGTTTGAAGACTGATATTAGTCCAGTTATTCTGTTTGATAACAAAATTAACATCAGTGATTTGGTTGGTAGGATGGGCAAAGGCGTTAGGTTCCAAAGGCTTGGAGTTAGGACTTCCTTTGCTTAAATTGAGAGATTCAGGGGGAGGGTGGACAGATTGGACTTCTGTGCCATCTATTTTAACCCATGTCTTGGTAAAATCTTCTATATTATTGATAATGTATTGATGACAAGGATACCATGTTGTGAATCAGTCACAAAAGAATGTGATCTTTTGGCTTCGTTCAATCTCATGGTAATAAATGTCTTCAATAAAGTGTAATTTTTCTCTTGTAAAATTTTGGAAATAACATTTTCTAAATTCATCATGGCTGGAAGTCATGAATTCGTTACTGATAAACTGGCAAATAATGGAGTTAGGGATTAAATCCATAAAGAATATTAAACATAAAAGTTTTCTTCTGATATAGGGGAAGTAGTTTGATTTACTTCGGACTTGGTACTGGTAAAAGGATCATTATTGATGCTATGAGGAATCTGTTTATTAGAAAGTCTAATTCCCTGAATAACAGGCTCAGATGTAGAATTTCTAGAAACTGAAGGTCTGGAAGAAAGGCAAAAGACATGGTAGGGAATGTCGTCTTCGTTGGGTATCTGTTTACAAGACTTGCTCTTATGGAGGGATAGATTGATGAGATGGGATACAAATTTTACCTCGACGTCTGCATCAGGGGTTTGGGTAATTTGGTTTACATGGTTAGTAAACCTAGGTCTGGGGACTACTGCTCTAGGTAAGACCCATTCAGTAGAGATACTATGTTCATCTCAATTCATAAGTCTGTTGACTGCAATATTAGTAGTTAAACAGTTGCTATGAATTGTTATAGTTATACCTGGTTCACTTTTCAGAATAGCACGAGGGGCATAAGGTATTCATAACCATATAGTGGATTTGGTAAATAACGGCTATAACTTTTTGTTCTAGGGATAAAATCTTGTCCATGTGTCTGGATTCGTAGACTAATAGCATCAAATATAGACTTATCGGTAAAGGAAAATGATAAGTTGGTATAAACATAAAAATAAACTGGTCTATGATAGAGGATAGTTTGAACTATTCCCATAACGGATGATTTTAATTCTCGACTTCTCTCATCTCTGAGATATGCAAGAATACTTGAATTGATCCCAAGGAGAATCAATGGTTTGAATGCTACTTGGATGCATCCAATATGTAGATAATTTTATTTTTTAGGATATCTTTCAATATCATAGAGATTAAGTAGTTTCAAGGTATGACATTCACTGTCAAAAGCTATGGACTGCTCCATAATCTTGATATTATCTTAGCTAATGAAGTTGAACATACCTTTTTTATATATTAATTTGGACTTGATAGCTGGTATAGTCTATTGATTCAGTTGCTGGGTTTATTCAAACCCTATCAATTTAGAAAAAAAATTTATAGATGATTGATCCTCGTGAGACCTATTATGTTCATCCATATATATGAAGGATGGATCACATAGATATGTAAATCCCATATAGGAATGTCAGTATGGCTACTGCTGATCTTTGTTCCCTGACAAAGATGTTTAAACAGTATAATCAGAGTAAAAGGTGTCAGTATGGTTACTGCTGGTTGTTTTTCCCTGGCAAAGATGTTTAAATAGTATAGTCCTTGTGAAAATCTGAAGCACACATCTGTCAACAATTTATTGGTTTAATGTCCACTTCCAGGACAGCAACGCCATACGCGACTTTGGTAACGTACCAGATCTAATTCGCTCACCAGGCTGGACTGAGAAAACATCTCAATCAGTGAAATAATAAAAATAGTAAACATGTCTCCTTCTCTCACCAGTCTAGACTGAGAAAACATCTTCATCAAGAAAAATGATAAACAGTAAAGCATACCTAGTTCTCATATGACACTTATCATACATACGCGAACCAAAAAATTAGCCACACATGGCTCTGATACTAATGAAAGTATAAGATCTATTCAAAACAGCTCAATTAAACTAATATGAAATAAACTTGAAATCTTGAACATAAATAAAAACTAAATTTAACTAAAATGAAAAAAACCTGAATTCTAGAACATAAATAAAAACTAAGGTTATGAGGTTGCCCTTTCAGGCCCTCTCACCTATGAAGATACCCTCAGGGGGGGTGTACAGAGATTGTGAATACTTATGAAGCACAATATAAACAAACTTTTATTTATTATGAAATACTTACAGAGGATTACAGGTTACAGAGGATTACAGAAGATGGATGAAGATATTCAGTGGATGGAGGTGGTAGCTTACAATCATAATCTGAGTAAAAGGTGTCAGTATGGTTACTTATATATATATATAATTTTAATTTTTGCAAGGCAAGCCGGTTTTATATAGGGATCTGTAACCCTAAGGAGGGTGATTATATGATGTACTTGAATGTATAGAAAGGGTTTCTCCAGTCCGGTAAATCCTCTCAGTGGTGTCTCAAAAACTTCATAAATTATCATGTAATTAAGGATACTGAAGTTAGACAACAACTAAGTAGAACAGCACAATGGCTAGGTCTTGTCTTAAAATCCTGTGAAAGAGACACAGGTCTAAGGATGGTAGTTACTACTGGATATTTTGCCAATGCCTTCTATTAAAAACATACAGTCTGAACGGAATGTGTATGGATTTATTCCTTAATCTCACTCAAAATCGAGCTCACGAAGCTCGATTTACCTCCATCTCAGGCTCACGCATTTTTAACACTTATCACTCCAGTCAACATTCTAACAAGCCCCACGAAGTTCTCAAGAACGTGGATTGAGCTAAGCCAAGAAAATGTTATTCAGTCAAAGACACCTATCCCCTACAAACTCGTTAGTTATTTAGTCAGCCACCACTAACCGCATTATTCAGAAAACGTTCTCCAGCGCGATGAATTGCTGTAGGAAAAGCCTATATAAAGGAAATGTTCCAAAAGAGACAGGGACCAGAAAAATTACACAAACTTCTTATTTATGAGATCAAAAACATTTTTATATTTAGACATCACTTATAATAAAGATATCCGCTTCAAGCAATAACGATACTTTTACAAAATCCTCCATACGAGGTCGTAGTTTTTTTACTTGTTCAGAGGTTTTCCACGCAAAAAACACTTGTTTCATTTCTTACTTTCCATTAGAGTATTGTTACAGGTTCATTGGTATGATAGCTAATTCCTAATCATTTCCAGCTTGCAGAATTTGGCCATTACATTTGGCGCGGTCTGTGGGAAAGATTGCATTTCCACGATATCTTAAGTCAGTCTTTCACTACAATTTTCAATTACAGTTTCTTCCAGACGACTGGCCGAAGGAACTCAACTCGAAATTTCTATGGATCCGGGACAGCTCACGGAGTTACGGGCGAATCTCCATGCCGAGATAGAGAAACGCGCCAAACTCGAACTTTAGTTGACAAAGAATCACGAGCTCTGAGAGAAAGAGCTCAATGCAGAACGATAAGTTGTACGTCCGAAACTCCAAAAAGTGGTCCGTAAAACAAACCCATCCTCCCAAAGTTGAATGTCCGAATCTCCATAATTAATCTACTACTGTTGAAAGACCCGCTCTACCGCGTCTCTCAACCACTAGAGCCCATCAATAATTGACCATTTTGCCTACATCATAAGGTAAATCATCATACTACTGACAATTGCTATGCTTTACAGCGGTTGCTCGAGTACATTTTCACGGAGGGACAGATGCTCAAATATATTGCTGACCTTAAGTCATACCAAGATGGCACGTATAAGAAGCAACCCAAAATTGTTCAGGTCAACGATAAAGCTGAGGAGAAGTATCTCTACTATATGTACCTCAGTAACATGATCAAAATTAACCAGATCACCAATTCCAACTGATCAAGGCGCCGAAGGCTTTCAGAATGTTGTGATCTTACACCTCAAGACAAAGAAGCCGGACTTCATCCCTAGTCAAGCAATCTCCGACTCTGAATCTCCTTCGAGGATTGCGATACTAGCCATGTCAAATTTCTACATCATGATGCGTTAGTCATAATGCTCAGGATGAAACAATTTTTCATGCACACAATGATAATCGATACTGGGAGCGGTATTGAAATTCTTTTTCATGTCAAATTCCCTCTTTCCAACATTTATCAGATCCTTAATTCTACAGCAGGCCTTGATCTCCTATCTATGATGGACGCTGCATTATGTATAATCAAATTCTACTTCTGGAAGAAGATTAAGAGAAGACAACGTTCATCACCGAAAGTAGCCTTTATTATTACAAAGTCATGCCCTTCGGGCTCAAGAACGCAGGTGCCACCTATCAACGATTGATGACTACCATGTTCAAAGCACACCTAGGGATAATCGTTGAAGTCTATATCGATGATCTCTTATGCAAAAGTGTACAGTCAAATGATCACATCTCAGATCTCAACACTATATTCAACATCCTTCGATCTTACAGAATGTGTCTCAACCCTGATAAATGTTAATTCGAGGTACATTCTGGCTGCTTTCTAGGCCACCTCATCAGCAAGAAAGGGATTGAGGTCGATCCGGATCAAATTTGGGCTCTCTTTGACATGCCTTCTCCAAAGACAACAAAAGATGTTCAAAAACTCACAGGTAAGATTGCCGCAATCAACCATTTTGTCTCTAAATCTTCAGACCGCTGTCGTTGGCTATTCCTATTACTCCGCGGATGTACCAAATGAGGAAAGGATCTGCCAACTACAGAAGTCGCATGGACACCAGAATGCGAAGCAGCTTTTCAGGATCTCAAAATCTATTTGGGGAGGTCCCCCATAATGAGCACCCTAGTAGGTAATGAGGTCGCCCATAATGAGCCCAGTTCTTATTTGCCTGGAAGGGAAAATAGAGAAACTAGTCTTCTTCATCAGGAAAACACTCATACCAGCAGAAACTAGGTACTCTAAAATTGAGAAACTTCTTCTCACCCTTGCTTACACTTCACAGAAACTCATGCACTACTTCCAAGCACATTCCGTCAAAGTTATGAAGAACTACCCACTTCGGGAAGTTCTGTCCAAAAAAGAGAAGTCACGAAGAGTGCAACAGTGGTAAGTCAGTTTGGGAGAACATGATATCAAGTTCAAACAGCGTTATTCTGAAAAAGGTTAGGCCGTTACAAATTTACTCGCAGATTTTCCAGTGGAGGATCCCGAGTGGGAGGAGCATGACCAGGACCTTACCGAAGACACACCAGAGAATCCAACCCCCAAGCCATTCAATGAACGAGCTGACTAGATCACTACGTCAGGGTGGAGGTTTCTCACAGATGGATCAGCAGGACCCGCAGGGTCAGGGATCGGGATCGTTTTGATTACCCCTTATAATGACAGAATTGAGAAATTAATCTACTTTGATTTTGAGGCCTCAAATAATGTCATCGAGTATGAATCTCTCATTCATGGACTCGACCTCGCACTTGAGCTAGATGTCCTCGAACTCTCAGTTTACATAGATTCATTACTCGTCGCTCATCACTATTTCGAGTAATACAAGAAGAACGGGAAGATGATCGAATACGCAGCCCTCATTGCAGATAAGGTGAGTAAGTTTGCGAAAGCAACTCTCGAATATCTTCCTCGAGGTAAAAATAGACACGCCAATTTCTTAGCAAATCTAGCCGGGGTCTTGGGTGCAGAAGCTCGATATATCCAGATCGAAATCATTTCAACCTCCTGCATTGATCGCATATCTATATGCATAATCAACACTGGGGGCGATAAAGGGGGAGACGACGATTGGCGAAAGCCTTTCTTAGCCTACCTCGGTGTCGACAACAATTGCAACGGACCACTCCCAAAAGATAAAAAGAGCGTCGACGGCTGATCAATAACTCAAAGCGTTACATTACTCTAAACGGTATGCTTTACCACCTTTCCGTTATAGGGTCTTGCCTCAAGTGCTTCTCCAAGTCAAAAGCAGGCGAACTGCTCTGCGAATTATGCGAAGGAACTTACGGCTCCCACACCACAGGTAGATTATTAGCGAACAGAGCTATCACTCAAGGAGTATTCTGGCCCTGCATGAGCAAGCAAGCAGAAGAGTATTCCCGCAGGTGCGGCACCTGCCAGAGAAATGGACATATGATACGCGCCCTTGCGCTCGAACTCTATGTAAGTAAGGTTTTCTAGCCATTCAAAAGATGGACATTTGACCTCGTCGGCGAATTCCTAAACTCTCCAGGTAATTGCCGTCACCTACTCGTAGCTACCGATTACTTTACAAAATGGGTAAAAGCAATTCTACTATGTCGAACCAGAGAATAAGAGGCCATCTCTTTTATCTGGAGCCACATAATCACTCGGTTCGGGTGCCCCTACCTAATTCATATCGATAACGGGCCCCAATTTGTGGGAAATAAGGTCGTAACCTTCCTAAACCACCACAATATCATCCACTCACCATCAAATCCATACTACCCTCAAGGCAATTGCCAAGCCGAAATCACCAACAAAACCATCGTGGATGGACTAAAAAAATGGCTTCACTCTTAGAAAAGAGGAAATTGGGTTCGCGAACTACCTCACGTCCTTTGGGCATATTGAACCACTCCCCGATAATCCACTGGGTGTACCCCATTCCTCCTTGCTTATGGCACTAAGGCTGTCATTCCTTCTAAATATCATCATCAAGTTCACGTTCATGAGCTGACTGACGAGGAAAATGAGTTTGAATTGGCTTGCAACCTCAATATGATAGATGAGACGAGAGAATGTACCATCGCTAACCTAGGTCAATATCATCATATGCTTGCCAGATCGTATAATAACCGAGTCAGGAGCTGTATTTTCTAAATCAAAGATCTTGTCCTCAGAGATATTCCTCAACATCGCAAAGAGCCTCACCTTGGAAAATTAACCGACAATTGGGAGGGTCCATTTATTATCACAGGTCTCTCAGGCCCGTGATCATACTATCTCATGACAGAAGAGGGAGTCCCCATTTCAAATCCTTAGAACACTAGGCGACTGAAATGGTACTATCGTTAGGCGTCTTACTACTCCATTTCCATTGTTCTCTTTTTGTTTTTCAATTCCAAAAGTGAGATTCTCATCTCCATCTAATGTAAATTCTGAACTTATCAATGAAAGTTTTTTTAAAACAATATTATTCTCGTCACGAACATTCGACCACATTCTATAGATTAAAGCATAGATAATACTAGCTTACAATCGATCTTATCCAAGTTAGATCAAAGATATCACTCGATTTAGCTTCTTTTACAACATCTCTGTGATTGTAGCAAGTGTAAAAACTTGATTCATATCAAAGACTCTACCAAACAAGATATGAGGCAAAGGTAATACTAGTCTTCATCTTTTTCTACTTGTTTGGACCATTTATACCGGCTGGATCAAGGATATCACTTGGTTTGGCTGGTTCTACTAAATCTCTGCGATTGTAGCAAGTGTTGAAACTTGTTTCATATCAAAGACTCTACCAAACAAGAGATAAGTCAAAGATAATACTAGTTTTCATCTTTTTTAACTTGTTTAGATTATTTATACAGGCTGGATCAAGGATATTACTTAGTTTGGCTGACTCTACTAAATCTCTGCGATTGTAGCAAGTGTAGAAACTTGTTTCACATCAAAGACTCTACAAGGCATAAGATAAGGCAAAGGTCATACTAGCTTTCATCTCTTTCAATATGTCTGCGACTAGTTCAAATCAAGTTTCAATTTGGTTTAACTCAATCCATTTTTATGATTAAAATGATTGTAAAAAATTTGTTTTATGTTAAAGACCCCACCAAACACAAGATAAGGCAATGGTCATACTAGCTTTTATCTATTTCAATGTGTCTGCGACAAATACTATTTATTTTTAGGTCAAATTTATATTACAAGGGTTTCTTTTCAGCTGATGGAGAGTCAGCAGTGCTTCCCTCTGCATCAAGAGGTCAAACTTTCAGTTCGCGAATCACAGCAGCTCTACCTAATTCTATCAATTCAACAGTTCGGGGGCCCAGTTGGGTCTCCATGATGCCCAGACAATTGCCTCAATCTATCTTAGCTCCACAAATGCATCCCTTATCTGACAGAGTTTTAATCAAGGTATCTCATTCTGACTCAAGTCTTTTTACTTCCTCTATAAAATATGCAACAATTGCCTTTTGGAGGTCGAGCATGAAGCATCAGGTATGACCATTACTGCAAATTTTGCTCTCACCTTCTCGAGGCGTAACTCTAACCTGGCATACTCATTCTTTTGTTCAGTCATTTCCGCATCGACCTTAGCATGATAGATTACATTCTGCTCTAAGTTTTTTGTATACTAAGCTGATTCAGCAAGGTACATGGCTTCTAAGTCTACTACCCGAGCACGGAGTCTATTAATTTTTGCGTTTAACTCTACCCTAGCCAGAATATCTTTCAATAATTCTTCTTTCCTCTTTACCAACGATTCCTTTGCCTTAATATCCCCTTCTAGACTTTCTCCCTGATAAGAGCAGCATCCAACTTATGATGGCATTCCCTCAAGTTCACATTTCCATTCTGGACATGCCCCTGAATACGAGATACGTCACTCTCTAGCTCTCTAATTCGACCTGAGAGACTAACTACATCCCCTAGAACAAAAGGTGTCTTAACCTCAGTTCTACTTCCCCCTGAACGTTCTCTAGCCTTTGCTTTCTTGGCACGCGCAATGGCCTGCGCTAGTTCGGCCTTAAGTCGTGCAACCCTCTCGTTTAAATCGTTACACCTTCATTGTATTTCCCAGAATTCCATATCTTTGGCGGGTAGGGCTATTTGCAAATGTTCAACTGCAGCTTCCAAAGCCGATAGATTTTCTTGAGCTACCCTCAGCTCGTCGTCTTTTTCAACTAATTTTTGTCTCATTCGCTCCAGCTCGTTCCTACATCTCTGGAGATCATATCAAAATCGTTCCTCCGTTTGTTCCAACGCCTGATCACGGTATTAAGCCATGTCGGCTTGCTTACCCTTCACAGCCAACGCGTCAACTCGACTTTGAAGCTTCTCGGCGTGTTCTGTTACCTCGCTAGCCCTTTTATTCTCTTATTAATCTCAGAATCTTTCTCTTCGACCTGAAGAGTCAGGACGGAAACGTCTTAGGTCACCTCCATAAGTTTAAAATGCACTTTTACATATTGATCTTCTCTATTCTTGTTCGCCTCCTTCATCCTATCGAACTACTCTACAAATTTCCGATTACACATGTGTACGCCATCCTCACGTGAGCGAGATGAATCTAATTCGACCTTGGAAATATAATAATTTTTAGTACAGTTAAATTCAGGAAAGCCTTTGAATATATAGATACTACATTTCTAAAGAGACTATATGAATTCTAAGCATCTGCAGTCCAAATACTTTTTGACTAAAAGTTCGGAGTTCATTCTCAGATGAACACTTTATGAGTTTTCTTTCGGCGTACAAGGTACATACTTTCGATATGCTACTCTATATTAATAACATTGGATTTTTACCATATATCTATATCCTATTTACTTGATAACTTAACATTGGTATAGCATACAAGTCGAAAGACCTATTCCGATCTAACCTGCAACTCCGCTTGCATAAACAACAAGGCTTTTGAGGTTTCTATAAAAAGATTTATAAAACAAAGTCAATCTTTAGAAGTTTCTCCCCCATACAGTTCAAACAACTTACAAATATTTATACAAAACACATGTGTCTACCCTACCTTCTCACTACCACCTTCTGGGAGCTTGACGTCGTACCCTTGAATGTCGAGCACCGTTTGGTGGGAAGCACTATCCAGACCGTCCACGATCCCTACCGCTTCCGCTTTCGCTTCCTCCCCATCTTCCTCCTCAGCATAGGTGTCCGCCTTAATGGCAAACACTGCCTCCTCAAAATAGCCTTTCAGCATTAAATAATGCCCTACTCTATTACGTTCCACAACCATCTTGTAAATATTGGCCTTTGTCTCCACCTACAGTTGACCAATCGCCACGGCATGAGAAGCCTTCTGCTGCCTAACTTCCTTCTAAGCGTCAGTCCTGGATGGAGCTAATTCCTTTTCCAGCTCGATATTCGCCTTCTTCAGCTCACTTTTTTCATCCTCAATACCGAGCCAAATCCCCTTAACAAGATGATCAACCTGAAAAAATTACATCGATCTCAGCGATTAGCTCAAAACATATTAAGTAGTTCTTTCTGAAAATATAAACTTACCATCTTGCTCGTGCCTCCCTCTCCGCGAAGAACCGCCAACCTGGCCCCTTCCTCGACCTCTTTGAGGTCGTCCACAGCAGCAGATCGCTCTTCGGCGACCTTCTCTCCTGACTCCTTCGAGGGTTCAAACTTTCTCCTCTTATCTTTTGCGACCTCACTACTTCCAGTGGTACCAACCAGAGACCGGCGGAGCCTTTCACATCCGTTTCTTCGGATATTTTAGAGCTATTTTGCTCGACTTAACAGGATTCGGTTGAGCCAGGCTGCCAGTTCCAGGAGTTTTGGAAAAATTAGTTCGAGCCTCCTCACCACTTAGTTTCCTTTTCCCTTTATCAACACCCGCCATCGTCCTGGTAGACTGAGCTTTTTGAACCTTTTTCGACCTACTATTAACCATCTTCTTTCTACTCAGGCCATCTCCCTCCAACACAAGTTCGAGTTCAGTCTCCTCCTCCGCAACATCATCCAACAGAGATTCCTTCCTCTCCACTTTAGACTTCACACCTGCAAGAACATTATTTTTACTATCAACTACAGTTATCAGTGAAATGCAACAATAATTCTATCTATGCATGTCTATACTTACTTTTCTTTATAGTTCTAAACCGAAGCTACAAAGATTCTTCATCATCTCTTTGATGACAATAACCCTTTACCCATATGATGTTATCATTCCAGGCTCGACCTGCTGAATTAAGATTGAAGAAGCGATGCCAAGTTGCGTTCGCACAGAAGTATGACCCCCCACTAGCCTTATAATTCTTTACCCCATAAAACTGCAAAAGGTCCTCAAGGGTTATCTTCCTCACGTTTCTCTCCTTCTCCCATTTTTCATTCAGATGGTCACACACGGCTATTACCTCCCACATATTTCCGTTCAATTGAACATGGCATGCCCCAATTGCATTCATAATCCCCTTCGCCAAATTGGTGAGGGGAAGATTCAAACCAAACTCTAATTGAGATAGGTAACACAAAAAACCCTTTGAGAGGTCACTCCGGGCATCCCTATCAAAATATTCTAACGAGATCGATTCATCTATACCCCAATCTCATTTTTCCACATCAAAATCTTCCAGTAGATAAAAATACTCTTCCTCCTCCGCTACCGTGTAACCCCTAAACTGCCTACCGGAAAACTTTATACAATTATCCTACTTCCCTCCTATAGTCGTCTTAGCTTTACAAAACTCTCTAAAGGCATCAGAACCAGCAGGATAAGATATCAATTGACCAGGGAAACCCGAGAATTGTACCAATCCTACTTCCCCTTCATTATCAGACTCATTTGTCCAACCAGAGGTCGATACCTCATTAACAGACGAACTACCCAGCAGGATAAGATATCAATTGACCAGGGAAACCCGAGAATTGTACCAATCCTACTTCCCCTTCATTATCAAACTCATTTGTCCAACCAGAGGTCGATACCTCATTAACAGACGAACTACCCATCTTAAAAATAATTTCTACAGGCACATTTTCGACCCTACACAGATGCCTCTCACGCTCGACCTACATACAGGTTAAGTTATTTATCATTCTTCTATCTATCTATGTATATATATATATATATTCAACATATATCTCTAATCAGTCGTTTACGTATAACATATATATTCGTCAACATATATTGCATACATCTCTACTAACCTTCAATATCCGAATGAGAATCGGCAGTTGCGTCAAGCTTTTCCCTCACAACGTTGTTGTATAGCCACCTACGAGATCCTGAATCTTTTGCCCTCTTCAACCGTTGATCTCCTTCGGATAACTCTTTATCAAATCCCCTGATCTTTTATCTCTCTCTCTGAGTGCTCTCCAAATTTTTTAAAGTTGAACGTTTGATTGGAGAGGAAGAAGCACTATTTATCCTTTCTCTCTCAAGCGGCTGGCATTTATTGCTCCTCACACGAACCGTCCACGATTACAGAACAGAGGCGTCATTTCCACTCTTCCTGTCAAATGCCTTATACCTTTTCAATAAAATCACATTTCCACTCCTTATTTCCATATCTTTTCCTGACCTTCCCACACTCATGATGACCTACTCTATACGATGTCAGAGTCCTATTTCCTTTTGCATACAAAACAACCTGAGAAGCTTCTGCATTTTCATATATATATTTTTTGTCCTTGCTTATCATACTTATAGTGAATGACGTCATTTTCTAAACTGTGCAATTTTTCAAAATTATTCAAATTATTTGCTAAAATAGTCTCAAAACATATTCACACCTATAGAGAATATGATTGACTTATATCATTTTTGTTACATTCAAAACAAATATATTATTTATGTGCAACGCTTTATACAACATCTATCGCAGCCTTAGTAAACTGAATGATGTCATCCCATCACATTATTCGTCAGTCCTTAGATCTTCGAATTCGATCTCAACTTCAGCAATCAAACCCACCAACCTTTCTTATTCTACCGCATCCCTAATCAATTCACGAAAGCACACTTCAAAAAAATAACGAGCATACTATAGTTCTCTAGTCCTTACATGTAAACCTTCGAGCTCACATTCCTTCACAGATAGCTCAGTATCATAACCAAACAAACCAAAGATCCTCTCACGTACTTAAGCTATTTTTATAGCCAATTGTCCTTCCGCGGCATAACGAATCCTCTGAGTTGAGTCTGTATCATCCTAATCAATCCCCATTTTTTACAGATCATTCTACTCGTATTTCTACGTTTCTCACACACTTTCCCCTCAAATTCATAATTTTTAACCTTATATCTCATAATAGCAAAACCCAAAATCTTAAAATAAATTATTTGAACTTATCCCCTCACTAGTACACACATTAGTTACTATACTCGACCTTACGCTTCCACAAATTGTGTCTTTATCGACCTATAGAAGCTCGAATTTTTACGATTACATATTTTTTACAATTTCACTCCCTCACCTGTTAAAAACATAAATCATTTTTACATCAAAACGACATTGTCACCACATACTCATCTCAGTTCGAGCAGCATTACAACATTGATTCATCACTTATAAGCAGTTATTCACCCTAATACCTAACACAATTCAGTTCGATTATGAAAATTTGTCTCTATAGACAATTTATTGAATATCAACTTTTATTCATTTCGAAAACATTACATATGATTTACAGATTAAAAGTTTTTTAACACATCGACCTCAGGAATACAATAGAATGTTATCCGTCCAGTACCAAACTCCAGGTACTTTACAGATAATAAGTTTTCCTTGTTTGTTTAAAGCCAGAGGTCTTTTAGGCACGCCGAGGTATCATGTCTTCCAGTTCTTCTTGATTCAGCAATTTTTCACCTTGATGCAAAGATTACATTGAACACAACAAAAAGTTTTCCTCACATAAGTTTGGTCGAAGTCTAGTAGAACTTCAAATGGAAACTATGCAAGCAGTGAACTCAGTGCTGGCCCCCACAAAGCATGATGAAGGTCTTATGAGTGCCAAAACACGATGGAAATGTGTCAGCAGACTCTCACATCTAATCCTCCTCTTCCACTGCCACTACCACCGAAGAGTTGGTAGAGATGATGAGGGCCCAAACTTAGAATCCATGGTGACAAAAGAAATCAGCATATCTGCCCCGCAGATACGCCTATCCCTGCATAACCCTGTCTCGTAAGAGTGCGGAGACTGGCCCTCTATTCCTCGCCTGTCAAGGCGGCAACATGAAATCTCCACTTATAGTAGAAATCTTCCTTAGCTTCAACCACTTCCTCTTCCGATAAGCCTTGGTACGTTGGAGGAATATGAGTGGGTATCGACATTTTCAAGGAATGGTCACCAAAGTATTTCAACTTCAACCTCTGCATTTCAGACGCAATCTTCTCTTCAAGAACCATCCTCCGAGTTTTCACCATCTCAGAAAAAGTTACACAAAGAGGAACTATTTCAAAGATTTGCTACAGGTACTATTTATATAACCCTACACTTATTGTACAGGTACATTTTCCCAAATGTCATTATTCATTACAGACGCGACTATTCAAATACAACCGTCACATACATCCGCATTATCATTTAATACCCATCACTTCCCAATATCATGTAACTTCCATCCAGTCAAACGCCATCATTACTCTGTTTCAAATTTCAAACTTTTAACACATTCTATCTCAACCAAAGCCACTCGTGAATTTGGTTGTGAGGGGACGATTGCAGGAACTTATCCCTCAATCTTACTCAAAATTGAGCTCACGAAGCTTGATTTACCTCCATCTCAGCCTCAAGCATTTTCAATACTTAACACTCCAGTCAATATTCTAACCAGCCCTGCGAACTACTCAGGAACGTGGATCAAGCTAAACCCGAAAAACGTTATCCAGTCAAAGACACATGTTTCCCACAAAATCGTTAGTTATTCAGTCAACCACCACTAACTACATTATTCAAAAAATGTGCTCCAGCACGATGAAGAGCTGTGGGAAAAGCCTATTTAAAAGAAAAATTCCAAAAGAGACATGGACAAGAAAAATTGTACAAAATTCTTATTTACGAGATCAAAAACATTTATATATTTAGAGATCACTTGTAATAAAGATATCCGCTTCAAGCAATAAAAATACTTTTGCAAAAATCCTCCATAGAAGGTCGCGGTTTTTTTACCTGTTTAGAGGCTTTCCATGCTAAAAATACCTTTTTCTATTTCTTACTTTCCATTAAAGTATTGTTACAGGTTCATCGGTGTGATAGCTAATTCCTAATCATTTTGAGCTTACAGAATTTGGCTATTACAGAATGTTCAATACTTTTAGTTCTTGCAGAAGTCTATATTCATCCATCATCTGTGTTATTTAGGAATTGGTACATTCATTACCTCATTAGTCATTAATTAAGGTAGAGGAGGTCAACTGATATGGCCATATTTTAGGCAATGAAGCCATTTTCAAGAAGAAAAACTCATCTTTACCTTAACAAATATTGTAAGACTGAAAAGGAGACGACATATTAATGTAGAGCGAATGTGACCAGGGGATGTCAATATGCAAATACTGGTATGGCCATGGTGATGTCTTTGATTTATCGAGGAGGAGATGAATAGGAGAAGATTAAGTTGGATAATTAAAACTTCTTTCTTACGGTTGTAGAGATTTAAACATATCTTTGTGCCATAAGCAAGGGCGGAGCCAGGGTTTTCATCCAGGGGGTTCAAAATAAGGGTATGGGGGAGGGAATCCCAGAAGAAAAACAAAATTAGGGTAAAAAAAATTTCATAAAAAAAATGAGCTAAAAAAACTATGTTGGAGATGAGACTTGAACCTGTCTTCAATGTCTCCAAGTCAAAATATCAAATAATAACCAGTTGGGCTATAACATTCTTATGTTATTATTTAAGGAGGTTAAAATATGTAATAATGACACTACATTTTTTTTTGGGTAAAATCGCTACACCAAAGGGTAGTTCCCGGCAACCAGGACCCTCCTGGAACACCCCTGACAATAAGAATTGATTAAATCCAGTGTGTTTACATTATCTGTTGCTAATTTGGCAATTGAAATCGCGACCGAACACCCAATGCATCGTATTCCAGCAGATACAGTCATCATTAAAGGCTCACATTAGGGGGTCAAAGGGTACACTAAGGAGTCAACGGTGCTTTTTGCAGTAAAACCACGGGCGGGAATTTATTAAATCCAGTGTTTTACATTATCTGTTGCTGAATTGGCAATTAAAATTGCGACTGAACACCCAATGCATCATATGAAATATAGATAGGGTCATCATTACGAGGGCTCACATTAGGGTGTCATGCTAGGGAGTCAACGGGATTTGTGAGGGCTGGGGGGCTAAAAAGAATTTTGGAAAAAAATTACAATGTTGTGTAACAAAATTTGAAAAATTAATTATAGTATGATTATACTATCATTATTATTCTTCATTCCTCTAATTCCAAATAGAATTAGCTTAATAGGTTAAGAATCTTTGAATTGTCTAAGGTTCAATTCTTGGTAAACTTTTTTTTTTTTTTTCCTTTTGATCGGGCCTAACCCGAACTGCGTTTGGGGTTGTCCAGCAACTCCTAGCCCTAGAGAGTTTAAGACTTCTATTTATAACCCTACAAGGTCTTGTTTTTTTATCATAAGAAAAACATAACGAAATCCTACATTTTCTCTCTCTATCTGTGTTTATATGTTTGCATGATTAGATAGATTGTGTTTGGCTTTTGTTCTCAACATGTTATCAGCATCGACTCTACGAGGAGCTTATTAAATTTGCTGATTGGATATATCTCTTTCTCTCGCTCTGTTATATTGGATTATTTGCGTTGCGGAGCAGTATAACTCGATATACTCGTTGAATTCTATCGTTTAATAATTAAATACATGTTAGATCGTTACAATACTATGATTTTAGATTTGTTTTAGTAAGAAAAAGGAAGAAGAGGATTTTTGGGCGTTTTTACCTTTTTCTAATGGTTGTTTCAAAGGTATTTTAGGGTATTTTTGTGTCAACATTAGACTACGATAGTATTTTTGTTGTGAAGCCTACGTTCCAACGATTGCAGACATATATTACATGCCTCATGGAAGTGAACGGATCATCGGGAAATTGGTCATGAAAACAACGAAAAACCACGACGAATCTGTGATTTTTTTTTACGGTAGCTGACCTAAGAATGATGCCATCTTAGGGTTTATAGCCTGCTAGCGTTACCCCTAGGATTGATGATGTTATCAGACTATGGTGGAACCAGCAGTGGTGACGTGTCATTCCTGAATAGGCTAGCTAGTGGATTCCACACATTTTAATGTGGCAGGACCCTACTAGCTGATGTTGCATGGGAGGGTCCCACGGTGCTGACATTTCATACATGATGTGTTTGCACGTGACATCGATGATGTGGTACCTGGTGTCCACGTGCTAACATACCACTGCCATGTGGCACAAATAACGTAGCACCAAGGGTCCCACGTGCTGACGTGCCACTGCCATGTGTCAGTGGTGACGTGGTAATGCCACGTGTCATACTAACATGATGACATGACACTGCCACGTACCATGCTAACGCAGTACCAGGGGGTCTCTCATGGTGACATGACACGCTAACGTGGACTTGGTGATGACGTGTCAGGCCACGTATCACACATACGTATTGTCACATGTCTTAATCCCAGACGTGCGACGTATCTCAGAGGCACGGTAACACATCACCCAGTTCAGACTCGATTTAGATCTAACCCGACCCAATACTCGGTCCAACTGAGCCTAACCAGTTCTAAATTCGGTTCAGACAGATCCAAACCAGTCAAAACCAATTTTTTTTGAAAAAAAAAAAACATTAATTTTTGTTTTTGTTTTTTAATAGTACTACCCGTGGCTCGCCACGATGAACAACGGCGACACGCCTTCGACGCTACATAATTGCTCATCAACGTGCCTTCGACACTCCCCTCATCCCACGTATTGATAAGTCGCAATGTTTGAAAGCAACATGAAAAATGATATATAGAGTATGAAGATTAAATCAAGTACTCCAATGATGTCACAAAATCAAGATACAAAAGCCGAAGAACTATGCCACAGGCCAAATACGTCGATGCGCCTTCAGTGCTATCCATATTATCAAACACATGCCATCGGCACTACAATTTGAAGAAATAAATTATTGTGTTCTATGATGGATCACCAACATCACCACTTTTTGATGACATAAATTAAAACCCCAAGCACCATTTGAGGATGCCCATTAGCCAAACGAATTATAGAGTAAGTATGGAAATGAAACAAAGTGTACAGTAATTAATAAAGGAAAATGATGCCCAAATGCCAATTTAAAGCTACAGCTGTAGATTGTTATGCTAGAAAAATCTACTTTAAAGAATCATCCACCACACGTTGTATACTTGTATGATATATATAATAAGATATCTTAAGACTGTTTGTTCTACTTTGTCTACCAAAAAAAAAAAAACATCTAACTACTGCCTTAGCAAACATAAAATCACTTTGGTAATGAACGCTTGATGCTTATTTTTAAAAGAAGCATTTATAGAACTAAGCCTCCTCTATTTTATTTTTTGAGTCCACCATTACTGGTATCGCCGTTTGCGAAAGTATGAAGGACCATCTTTGCTGCAGTCTTTAAATTTGCTTCACCGCCCTAGATAAAAAAAAACATGTTACACACGTTACTACCAAACTGCTCAAATAACTAAACTTTGTAATCAATAGTAGATAGGTCCAAAACAATATATTTGTCAATTATTTCCAAAGCAGATTGATACTATATATATCTTAACCAATATACTGTACGATATAAGAGCTACTAAAGAGAAGAAACAATAAAAACACTAAGAAAGAAGAAGCCATGAGATTTTGAAGACTGAAACTAAGAATAAGAGGTTGGATTGATTATTTAATACTTGCATGAGATACGTATTTATAGCCAAATCTATATACAAACAAGCTTACAGATGGATACAAAGCATAATAAATGCACTGAAATATATAAAAAAAGAAATGGATGCACTTCTATATACAAACAAGCTTACAGATGGATAACAGTTAAGCAGTTAGGCCATGATAACACTTCTATGAAAACAGTTAGGCAGTTAGGCTTACAAATGGATGCACTTCTATGATAATAGTTCTATGATAACATTTATAAATGGATGCACTTCTATGATAACAGTTAGGCAGTTAGGTATTTGGTGCTTCCTTTGTTAGTTTCTAAAATGGATATACAAACTGGATTCAAACTGTATATATACTTCTATACAGTTTATGGTATAACACTTCTATGAAAACTGGATTCAAAAGGTATTTGTGGTATAACACTTCTATGAAAATAGATTCAAACTCTGTATAATAGGCCATACAAGCTGGATAAACAAACTGTATAAACAGGCCATACAAATTGGATATTCAAATTCTGTATAAACATACCATACAAACTGTACAAGCAGACCATACAAACTGTATATCATAATAATCTGTATATACAAACTGTATAAACAAACTGCATATACAACCTGTATAAACAGGCCATACAAGCTGTATAAACAGCGGAAGATAACAGTTCCTTATAAGCATATACAGACTGTGGATACAGATAACAGTGGCAGATACAGACTATGGATGGATGGATGAATAACAGTGGTAGATAACGTTGCGTAAAAAGTAGATGATAGTTGAGCATAAGAGCTACCAAAGAAAAGAAACAATAAAAACACTAAGACAGAAGAAGCCATGAGATTTTGAAGACTGAAACTAAAAATAAGAGGTTGGATTGATTGTTTAATACTTGCATGAGATACCTTTTTATAGCCAAATCATATGAACTGGTCAAATGAAATAGAACAGTCTATTGTGATCAAGATGATCCTTGCAAAGAATAGGTCTATCCAACTCATGTGAAGCTATGTTAGAAAAATTAAACTCGTACCTGTGCACCCATTAAAATCATCAGTTGACCGAGTTAGTTCTTTGAAGTTTACATCTGGATGTACATTCATTTTCCTTGAGTGGATCTGTATAGTTGCATTTCAAAGGGAAAAGATAAGAAAAAATATTAATGTCAACTTAAGGATAAAATGATGCACCTTCACTTGTTCGGAAGTAATACCATATATTAACAATGGGTATATAATGTGTACATATACCGATTGCCAATCAGACCTTATATATTTTAACACCTTCCCTTGGGTACAATGTTCTGTGTTGTTCCCTTGTTATTTGTCTTAGACACTATGCGAAAAAAGAAATGGTCCAATTTGTATATCTTTTATTACTACAGTCAATCCTCAGTTATTAAATTCAGGAAACGAAAGTACAACTGAAGCCATAAAAGGTGAGAAATGAATATGATAACTTTTATGCGGTCATCACTACTAAATCCATCAAGCTGATTGAGCAATTCCAACATTGTTCTCTGCACTTCCCTATCTCCACTCACTTCACTACAATAAAATATCATGATTGTTATATGCACCCTTTAAATTTTTCACAAACAGTTGGTGTGCATGTTCTCTTTGATCTTGTAATCGGCTATATGATGTTGTGCGGTTACTGGATGATTCGTGGACTTCTTCCGACTGCCATTACTTGGAGCATACTTGTTAGAGCTGTAACGACTAATAAGAGTCCTTTTCCATATTCATTTGATAATAAACTCTACACCAAATAGTTGAAAATAATTAAGGATTGGACAACTGAAGCCACTCTGAAAACTTCCTGATTGTGCACATGGTGATGCCGGCGAGTAGAAGTTGTTCCTTATTTTCTGAAGGAGTCAAGGATGAATTGAAAAATCAAAGCCAATCAAATCACCCCTGAAGACAGTTTTTTTTTGTCAATCAATTAGATGAATGAAAATTCACATTAGGCAATGATCAAAAGCAATCAAATTCGGTGATTGCCTAAAACAGCGCTAATCTTACAATCCTTTTGTCAGGGATAAACAGTTCTAGCTAACGATGCATGTGAAAGTTGGGTGTGCTTGTATATAAACGGCATGAAAGGCATACTTTCTAGGTAAAAACTATGCATTATTAATAGATACCTGAGTATTGGCTTCAGAAATATAGACAGAGCCGCTCGATGATTCTCGATCATAGCTCTTCTATTTCACGATTATCCCTTGCATACTGCACTCATCACGAATGAAATTAGAATTTATATTTCCATGAACTCATCCATACTAGGATGCACAACATATTCAAAAAACATTTAGTTGATATTTTGATGAACTAATAGGATCCAAGAATCGGTAATGTATTATTGATTCTAAACAATAGGATTAAGAGAGAATTGGGTTTGGTTCTAAACAATAGCCAACAGCAACAGAAAGTATAACCAATACCAAAATCAGCAAGGAAGAGAGAGAGATCGCAGGTTTAGAGAGATGGAGAGACGACTTTGGGAGAGATAACAGTTGAGTACCTTGCTTAGAATCAGAATCAGTTGAGTGAAGCAATCGTCGATGCGAAGCGCGATTCACAGCAGCAGGACTTCAACCTGACCTTTACGAAGAAATACATCCATCTCAAAACTACTTTGGTTTCAACCTGTATGTATATACCATACTCAATGGATGAAAAGCCGAAGTGCCATATTGCTGACTTTCAAGATGAAGACCGAGAGACTAAAACCTTTAGAATGGAAGCCCTTAAAGAATAATGCGAAACTGTCTAACCCTTGAAGAATAATGGATGTAAAGTTCTTTTTCTTTTATATAATGTGGTGGGGGTCAACCCTTATTAAAATTTATAAACAAATTTAACTTAGTCCTAAATGGACTTGTAATCTAAACAATATGGTCCCATATATTCTTTTAACCATCCTTGTAAAGTATGAAATTGGTAATATAATAAGTTTTCCAATAATAGTATAATATAGTTCAGAATCAAGCTTGGGTTGGTTGAACACTTGAGTCTCAACTCAAGCTGAATATAGATGGAGCTTACACTTGTAAGTCCTTTGCCTGCACGAAAAAGAGCAAACCCATGCGGTATAAAGGTTTGGCTAGTCCTTTGCCTGCACGGAAAAGAACAAACCTAAGCGGTATAAAGGTTTGGCTAGTGCCCTTTGTTCAGGTTTAGCCAGCCCAACTTGCATTTCGTCCTGCACATTGTTGGCTAGTCCAATGTGCAGGACGAAAGTTTTTAGTCAATGCACATTGTTTGCTAGTCACCTCTCCTTCCTCCTTCCTCTGAATTTGACTAAAAACTTGAACTAAATAGTGAAAATCCGGAGGTGCTTTAGAGTGACTTCTGGAAAAGAATAAACCTATCAGATCACCCTACCATAGTCTAATATATTTTGCTGAAACTCTTTTTTTTTCCAGTGTTATAAAGGACATATTCTATGAAGTTGACAAACATATAGAAGCAGACACTTTGATAAGTGACCTGAAGATGAGTGCTCTTCCTAATTTGTATGGCCACTTTGTTAAGCTAATGGAGATATTGGTAAGTTCTTGCAACTAGATACAAATTTACCCATTATCAGAAAGCTTATAAACTTCTAGGCATGATTTGTACACTTTATCTTATATATATATATATATATATATATTAATAGGATAAATAAAGCTGACTTCGAACATATTCGCACCCCCAAAACAATTAAGGGTACTGAGGCCTCCAATAGGGTCGCTCACACAAAGAAATTCCTAGTTATAGCTTGGATAATCGATTTCAGTAAGCAAATGATTGGCTTAATAAGGATAAAAAAAAACTGAAATGAAGATTAATGATGTTACCTTGTTCATCAAAATGATTGGCATCTCAACTTTCCTCGGCACTGTAAATCCTCTGATTAAGGCCTAAAGAGACTTATAATCTAGAACTTCAAAAATGTCCTGACATTCTCCCTTTAATAATGTGCATATCTATCTGCTGAGTTTTGCTGCATTTTGCGGTAGCTCTAACAAAATCTCTCGTAAAAAATAGAAAACTGTAATCCCAGGTAAACCCAAAGTTAGAGTAACATATTAGGATAGTTGTATGCTTATCTAAAGGAATTTAAATGGCGTAAAACCGAAAGTTAAACACCAGGAAGAATAGTACAATTATGGTGGCGCTCAGAGAAATACTCACTCTCAATTGAGGCAAATCGAATGCAAAACAGTTCCTCCTTCAGTTCACCATCAGAGAAATCCGTTGCATGCCAAACACACGATTTCTCATTCCCGGCGTGCTCCTGGATCGAAATCGACGGTAAAACTATAACCAAAACAAATCAAACCCAATACAAAATCAAATCAAATCAAATCAAATCAAATCAAATCAAAACAACTACAGATTCACAAAAAAAAAAATCAAAAAATTTACCCAAATGGTTCGCGCAGATCTTAGGCGTCTTCGATTGCCTCATCACCAATCTCACCTTCCGAGATACCTTATGTTTCAACAACTTCACTCTTCCTGCACCTCTCTCCTTCCATTGATTTCCCTTCTTATCAAACCGATACAACTTCGCTTTCCTAAATCACTTAGAAGGGGTAACAAAACTATCAGTGACTAACAAAACCTAAACCCTAGAAATCAAAATTAGGGCTTAATTCGATTGGATGTACTGACAGATCTAGAAGGGCGTCTTCTTCTTCTTCAACAATTGTAACAGCAACCGCTTCGAGTCTGATGATGGGGGCAATCAGGGTGCCTGTATCTTCTTCTTCTCCTGCTGCAATTTCTGGGATCTCTAGATCAGCGAGCGCCATTAGAGATGACGTTTGAGAGAGAGAGGGTTTGGAGTGTAAGAAAAATAGAGGAGAAAGAAACTCTATGAGAAACATGAGTCGGGATGAAAGCTTACTCTTTTAAGACTAAACTACCCTTCTGATATGTTTTGTCATGTAGTACCATCCCTTTTATGTGTTACGTCGAAACTACCCTTAAGCCAAAAAGTTAAACAAATCTCGTCCGTCGATCTTGTTGTTTTCCATAAATCTCAGCCATTCTTTATCTTTGAGAGAATGACAAACTTGTCTATTTGAATTTTTGACAATGACAAACTTGTCTATTTGAAAAACATCATTGTGTAATATAGACTAGTTCTACCCGTGGCATACCACAGATGCACCCGTTGTATGTTGACAAGATGCATGCCTTCAGCAATACAACCATACCCGTAGTGACAATTCAAAAATATATAATACTCGTAGTTCGTTAAATCCTTGGTCTTTGTCAATTACACTTTGTAAGACATATCGACCTCATTTATGGTGCTTTCTTTTACTAAAATAAAATGTGTACACTGTTGATTAATCTAATAAACAAATTTGAATACCCCTAATTAATGTGTACAAACAGGTGTTACTCCACCAATAACTACCCCTTCACCCGACCCATGTTCAAGGTTAAAATTATCACTGTCTACAAATAGTACAACACTTCCCCTTTAGTAATACATAAGATCTTTAATGATACTTTTTTGTATTATATATTGACTAATTTATAACATAAAGTATTGGATCTTAGGGGTTTGAACCGCCGTCACTTAAGATAATTGGAATTTCATTTCCAACCCCAAACGCTCTAAAAGTCAAATATTGTTTTGATAACAACTAAATACTAAAAATTTAATGTGCAAAAAAGATGTAATAAAAAAAGAGAAGAAAATAACTATCTTTTTCATGACATAGTGAGAAAAAGAAACATAAAGAATAACTTACCTTTCCTTGAATAACTTGTCGTTTTATGTTTCCGGTTATAGCCGTTGGTTTCTGCTGGAGCAATGAAAAAATCCAAGAGTATTTATTTAAAACGATGCATCATAATCAAAGCTCGAAGATAATTTTAGAATAAAAATTTAAGGATAGACATGTTACAATTGAATGAATTAAAAAACATGACTACTGAAATAAGTCGGAGGACTACCTGTGGTGAGCCACGACTGCACTGGGTTGTATGATGACATGTTGTGTGCCTTCAGTACTACAACCCTAATGAGGTATGCCAAGCATAAATACCATTAGTGACAATTAAAAAAAAAGTATACCTGTATTTCGCTAAATCCCATGTTTTTGTCAATTATGCTTTCTAAGACATGTCAACCTCATTATGGCCTGCATGAAATTTGTGCACTATGATGATTGACCCAGTAAATACGTCTCCCAGTGACTTTGAATACGCTTTTCATGATTGATTTCATGTTTGTTTTCCCATGAAACTGAATACCCTTAATTAATGTGTACAAATCGGTGTTACTCCACCAATAATTACCCCTTCACCCAACCTATGTTCAAGATTAAAAATATCACTGTCCACAAATAATGCAACACTTCTCCTTTCATGATATATGATCTTTAATGGTATTTTTCTATTATATACATACTAATTCATAACATAAAGTATTATGTTATTGGATTTTGGGGATTTGAACAGCCGCGACTTGAGATAATTGGAATTTCATTTCCAACGCCAAACGCTCTACCATTTTTATTTTTATTTTTATTTTTATTTTAGCGCTATACCATTTGAGCTAAAGATCAAATATTGTTTAATAACAATTAAATGCTAATAATCCAATATGCAAAAGTGTGAAATAAAAAAAGAGGGTGTTCAGATGGAACAATTTGATTTACTCAGCTAAAAGAGAGATCAGTCTGTCTTTGTATAAAAAACCCAATTCAGAGAGAACAATTTAATTTACTCAGTTCTTTGTTTCATGCAAGAAAAGTATGTGAAACAAAAACCTGAGAAATCTTGGTTCTATTGTTGTTGGTATGTTTTGAACATTGTGATCTTTACTTTTTGATGTGTTTCTGCAATGTATGACACAGTTATGAACATTCCTTTGGATTGAAGAGCATGGAGTCAAGAAAATCTGTTCGTAAACTTTTTGACACAATCCGTTCTCTGCTAGGATTAAAGGCACATTGTACTCCTACCTGGGCTGATTTTGTTTGTAAGATAGTCAAAGAATTACCCTATGAAGAACCATACAAAAATGGTTCTCAGGTAAGATGTCTTAGCTTCGAAACAACGGGTTCCTCTGAGAATATTCAAGGTACATTTCATTGTTTTCCCGACATTTGAAACCTTACCATAGATCTCTAAACTTAAACTGTTTTGGTTTACTTTGTTTTTCACAAATGATATTGCTGCCTTGTATGATCATCTAAACCGATTATACTTGCAGAGGAGGCAAGCTCTAAATGATTTTCTAGACTTGAAAGGTTAGTCATGTTATTTTACTTTTAACAGATGATCAAATTAAATTATTCATTAGCGTCCCTATTGGAATTAAAACTTAACTTGATAATGTCCTCAACAAAGTAAATTTGCTTCTATAGATTTTTTTTTCATCTGTGATCTTAGCATTTAGAGGATAATATGAGATTGTATTTTCACTACCATTACTTTCATTACAGGTAATATTCGTGTATTATGTCGAATAAGGCCTATGGCGCCGAGGGAGGAAATATTTCTCCTTCAGGGATCTGTTGTAGCCGCAGATTCGAATAATGTTTTTCTGAAGCTCGGGGAAAGTAAGAGCAAGCGTTACAGCTTTGACACAGTTTTCCACCCGGGATCATCACAGGTTTGTAAGAAAAAGAAATAGGACATAGTGAGAAAAAGAAATAGAAAAAATAACTTATCAAAATATCCAAGTAGCATTCCAACTTGCAAGATCTCTACTTCTAAATACTGCATAAACCTTTGCTATCAGCATGTAACTAAGAACACACAAACAACAAATCAATATAACCCCAAATTTTTGGGAGTCAAATAAGTTCAATCATAGTATAATATAGCAAAATTAAAAAACTAAGCAGAACCAAAGAATTGTAGATGATAATTCTGAAATTTACCAAAGAGGAAGAGGCGTGAGGTTGAATTATCGTGGTTGGAGAATTAGAAGAGATAACCTCTAAATTTTATAGGAGTTTCTCTTCTACCAATTTGTTAGGATATTACTGGAAGTGTTTTGTATAAACTGTCATTTTCCCAAATTGGCGTCAGCTAATTGAACAACCAATCTGCTAATCGGAGCTAAGACTCGTACGTATAGCTATAATTGATACACTCGAACACACAAATATAGACTCACATAATATAAAGATTTTACGTAGTCAATTCCCTTCCTAAGGTCTTACTTGTGCTCCTCTTTTATGTCATAGTTTCCAAAATAACCTCAATTAACTTCAGATCCCTCATCCTATGAAATTATCTTAAAATTATACTAATTACAGCTACAGTTTTCTCTCTCTATGTCTTCGAAAGCTTAATTACAGGGTCTCAACCGAACCATTACCACTTGCCTAAATTTGAACTAAAAATTGAAGCTTACCTCAAACTCCATTACCCTCCTGGATGTCATAGTTTCCAAAATAACCTCAATTAACTTCAGAACCCTCATCCTATGAAATTATCTTAAAGTTATACCAATTGCAGCTACAGTCTTCTCTCTCTACGTCTTCAGAAGCTTAATTGCAGGGTCTGAAATGAACCATTAACATATGCCTAAATTTGAACTAAACCAAAAAATTGAAGCTCACCTCAAACACCATTACAGTCTTCTTATCATCCCCAATCATCGAATCCCAATCTTCATTTACCTTCTCCAAATCATAATTGTAAGAATGAGCGATTTCAAGCTTTTCCCCTAAATCAAACGCTAACAGTTTAAACCATCGATTATGAGCGTGAGATCAAAAACCCCGAGGAAAATCATCAGAGGTTGAGAGAAATTACATAAAGAGAGAGAGAGAGAGTTGGTTTTGTTTAGAAGAAGTATTTTTGTATCGGGGGAGGAGAACTAAAGTTTTTAGTCGGGATTGGGATCTTTAGTTTTTAATCTTAAAATCTAAATTTCCAAAACTGCCCATCCTTGTGCGATTTTCGAGGCACCAATAATAAATCGTGATAAAACTTAGGTATGACTTGTGGAAGTTCATAGGGTTCATCTGAAAATATACTTTCTATTTGTGATTTTCCTTCAAACTATATTGTGTGAATTGATTTACTTGTCACTGTGCATACGATATTTCTATATTTTTGCATGTTTTGTATTCCTTATAAAAATTCAGGCAACAACGATCCAAATGAAACAATATCTGAATAAACCACTTTAGCCCGCACGTGGGGGATTATGGATCGGATCATAATATTCTTTTAACCAAAAAAAATCCTTATTCGTAAAAATCCTTTTTATAAAGTCCTTTCGCAATCCATCTCCTCATTATACTTCCCATTGATTAATCGATTCCTAATGCTAAATTCGTTGTTCCTCTTTTCTAGTAAACCTATTCCTAATTTCCGTGAATGCTTAACATTTAAAACAATGAATCATGTAAAACTCGCATAAACACTATAGTCTTAGAAACATTAACAACCTAATTATGGTTTAAGCAAAGATAACCCTTTTAACAACAAAAATTCTAATTAAAACCATTGTAGATAACTGATAAACCCTAGAAAATAATCAACAACTACATCACAAACCTGATAAACTCTTAAACCAATTCCCCTCAAATTAAAACAACAAGCAAACGTATCAAGCACAATAATTCGTGAAATATAAGTACCACTTCCGAAGCTCTCCTCTTCTTCAACTTCATCATGAATCAATCACACTCAAAGCATTGCTGAAATGCACCAACGCCGATCGATTCTCGACTCCAATTGTATATCAAATTCTACCAAAATTATCAGAATCACTGTTCAAAGAGGTATGATTCTTCGTTGTTTGAAAGATCGAATCTTAGTGAGAGAGAGAGAGAGAGCTCGTACCAGATTGCTTGAAGAAGATTTTTTTTTTAAAGAAAAGTGGATTTTTTTCCAGGTTGGGGGATTTTAGTCGGGGAGAGGTATTTAGCTTTTTCTCTTAAAACTTAGATTTCCAAAACTACCCCTCCATGTGCCAATCTCGAGACATTCACGTTCCATCTCAACCCCTCTTTGTCTCTGGACATAAGACAGACTTGTCCAAAGTGGCAAAAACACCGCCCTATTATAATAAAAAGATTTTTTCCTTTCCCTACTTTGACCTTTAGGGGGACTCTATTTTTTGGAAAAATAATTAGATAGGGTTAAGCATATTATAGTTTTTATTTATAAACATTTTATATTGGACATAAAATTATATTTTAATTTACCTAGTCTCTTACGAGAGCTAGTAGAATTTTAAAGCACTGAATGCCCCTTGATACTCTTTATTCTAACCAGGGGTTAGTGATAAAATGAAACATTGACTAATTCAGATACGACTTAAAGTCATTTCTGAATACACTCTAATATCAATGATATTATTGAGCACTCAATCACTGAGTGACCTTGTCTAGTTTCTAAAAACATAGCTTCTAGGAACCAGTTTTTCGTTTTTCAGCGCAATTAGATGTAACCTAATAACATCTAGAAGTATATAGGTCATTATTGTACCCTGATACACTTCTAGATCGTTAGTTCCAAGATAGGTTTAAATACATATTTGGGGAACACAATAAAGTTCAGGGATAAAACCACTCAACTGTTAAACATCTAATATCCCCACATAATTATAGAAAATGATTCATTTGGCTAGAATATACAGACATTATAGAATTATAGAGTTTAGGAAACTAAGGATAGTTAATTAAGGCCGCAATAACAAGTGGTTTGTAATATGCTATCTTCGCTAAGACCTATTAAAGCGTATTTTTTTTGTTAAGATCATCTCTTTTACTCGTTAAATTAGTGATTTAACAAATATCATGGGTATTGGAATATGAACTAGGTTTACATATTAACTTGATTGAGAATCAGTTACTTGCCCCAATTTTTCTAAAATTACTATGATATTTATACATGCATGAGAATGTTTATCGTTAAATTACTACTAAATCATGATTTACATGTTACATTTCAGGTGACTACGAAACTCAAGAATGTTGATTTTGATGCACTGCTACTTTATGGAGCCAATTACCTCACTTGGTGCTTGGACGCTAGATTGCATCTTAAAGCTTTGGGACTTGAAGAGATAATCGCCGACAAGAACACCGAAACTTCCATTGACAAGGTAAAGGCCTTGGTCGCTCTCCATCACCACATCTAAGGGGATCTCAAGATGGAATACCTTACTGAGATTGAACCCTGTAACCTCTAGGCCAACTTGAAAGAACGTTTTGGAGAACATAAAATATTCAACTTTCCAAAGCAAGGCACCAATGGAATACGTTAAGGTTCCAAGATTTTTGGAGTATCTCTGACTATAACTCAGTAGTTCACAAAATCACCTCCACACTTAGGTTGTGTGAGGCACTGGTCACTGATTAAGATATGATAGAGAAGACTCTATCCACTTTCCACACCTCCTATATTGGCCTCCAAAGGCAATATAGGCAAGAGTAATTTAAGAAACACTTTGCTTTCATCCAGGCTCTGCTAATCTCTGAGCAAAATGATGAACAACTTATGAAAAATCATGAGATGAGGCCAGTTGAGAGGAAGCCAGTACCTGAGGTACACAACGTCAAAACTCAAGGTAACAACAATCGCGGCTGTGGGCTTGGTTATGGCGGTAGACAGACTCGAAGAGGACACAATTGGAGAAAGGCAGGAATAAAAATTCCTTTACCCTATAAAGAGGAAAGGGGAACAAACGAGCTGGCAAGAAATGGGATGGGAAGGAGAAGCAGCCTGACAAAGGCTCTCCATACTTAAATTGTAGAGGGATTGGACACTGGGTGCGGGACTGTAGGTCACCTAAGATAGCCAAGGATGTTCGTGTCCAAACCCACCATATGACTGCTGATGTTAATTCTACGGCGATTGAATTTTCAGCGATGGATTTCTTCTAGGATACTGATGCACTGATGGACCAGACTCATGAGTAGTCAATAACACCTTCTCATAGGATGATTGATGTCACATATTGAGAGCACATAGTAGTTATTTTTCTTGGTTATAGTAGTAGATTTGCTTTATTATCCAGATTATGTTTGGAACATAGTAGTTGGTTTAGTTTAATAAGTGTTGTGATATACATTAAATATCGTCATCTATGAGATATTTATTTTTCGGTTATAATTGCTATATGTTAGAATTTTGTCTTGGCATAGTAGTTAATTCTATTGCATGATAGTTAAATTGGCTATATACAGGTTGCCCATATGGATCTATTTTCTCAGCGAATATTTTTCTATAATCAGATGAGTATCGATAACTGTTTTGTAAAGAATGGTATAATGCACTCGATTATATGAGATAAGAAATATTTTTTGTCTCTGACCCCATGCATCGGCGATGACACAACTAGCACTGACTTGGCTAGTTTGATAGAAGGCACTGGTAGTGCCACGTTATAGGTACCCAACGATACGATACTGAGTATCCAGTCCACTTTATACGCAAGTAATTCCCCCAGGAATTTACTCAGCTTTCGGGATATCCATGACAATGGTTGTAAAGTAGAAACTAGGGGTAAAAGACCAAACTAGGTTTTGTGTAACACTTTGACCACTCCCCAAAATTAGAAAATAGTATTAGAATGGTGTATAATATACCTCTCATGGCTATATTTCATAGACATTCGGTATGTCGAGACCTACAATAGAACGGATTTTTCTCCCTTATAAGAAAAAAACATTTAAATTATGACACGATCGTTGGGATATCCAAGTTCTATGAAGATGAGGAAGATTATCGACAGTAGCTCTAGATATTCTTTAAAAGGAGAAAAGATCCGCGTACTATGAGACTACCCTTGCAACGCCTGTTTCCATGGTAAGTTGATTATTCGGCCTAAAATGACCAAGGTGGAGTTGGGAGTCTTTAGCCATTCTCCAACGCATCCATGGAGATATATGTGGACCTATCCATCTAAATAGTGGTCCGTTTAGGTACTTTATGGTCATTATTGACGCATATTTGAGATGGCCACATGTTTGCCTATTATTAACAAGGAATATGACGTTAGCATGACTTCTTGCACAGATTATTCGGTTACGGGGTCATTTCCCAGAATACCCAATCTAGTCGATCTGACTTAACAATGCAGGTAAGTTTAGCTCCCGCACATTCAATGATTATTGTATCATTAATGGGATAGATGTGGAACATCCGGTGCCCCATGTCCATACCCAAAATGGTATGGTAGAGAATATAATCAAGCTATTACAGACAATCACTAGGCCACTGTTGCTAAGATCCTAACTTTTAACCACTGTTTGGGGTCATGCAATCTAGCATGCCGGAGCATTTATTAGAGTTCATCTGAGTGCGAACTACCAGCTTCCCCAAAGCAACTAGTCACTAGGTTAGAATCCAATGTAGCCCATTTACGCACTTTAGGATGTACCATGCAGGTGCCGATTGCACCTCCACAACGTACAAAAATTGGTCCCCAACACCGCCTTAGTATCTATGTAGGTTATGATTCACCATCTATCATCTGGTATTTGTAACCCACTATAGGCGACGTCTTTACTGCGAGATTCGCAGATTGTCACTTTGACAAAATGATTTTCTCGACATTAGGTGGAGATGTGACATATAATGCCGTGAAAGTTCCTAAGTTAACTTGGGAAATAACATTGTCATCTCATCTGGATCTCGTTACTATACAGAGTGACAATAAAGTCCAACGGATACTTCACTTACAACAGGTTATAAATAAAATGCCGGATGTATTCAACGACGTTGTTAAAGTGATCAAGGGGAATGTACCTGCAAGTAATGTTCCTTTATGGTTGAAGGATCCAAAAGGAACTACTATGCTTCCTGCAAATAAATTAGAGGTCAAGAGACCCCGTAGATGTCCTCCTAAGGATAAAAAACTGGCTTCGAGGAAGCGGCAAAAATTGAGACTACAAAATACTAATGGTGTATTCGGGTCATCTAGGATAGAACTGCCCAATTATATGGCTATTATAAGTAACTGCACAACCAGTTGGTACATTACTAGAAATGCCTGGTATGGCACATAACTATGATAACAGAGAGATCTCAATCAATTATGTTTGTAATGGTACAACTTGGGACCGTTCTAAACTGGTTATGGATAACATATTTACATTCGTTTTTGTGCTCGCTCGCCATCGAGGATGACGATTCAGAACCCCTTACGGTTGATAAGTGTCGTAACCATAAAGATTGGCCAACTTGGGAATCTACTATCCAAGTTGAGTTTAGCTCGCTAAAAAAATGCGAAGTGTTCAAACCTATCGTCCACAGGCATGATTCCATAAAGCTCATCGGTTATAAATGGGTATTCGTACAGAAGCGTGATGATCATGGGAGGTAGTAAAATATAAGGCAAGACTAGTTGTACATGGCTTCTCACAAAGACTTGGCATCGATTACGATGAAACTTACTCTCCGGTCATGGATGTTATAATGTTCCGTTACCTTATCAGTCTGTCAGTTGTCAAGGAAAATCTGGGCATGCGTGATATGGATGTAGTTAACACGTATCTATATGGGAAACTAGATGCAGATATCAACATGAAGCAACCCAAGGGGTATAAGCTTTCAGAAGTAATAAAGCCAGACACATGGGGTATGTATGTAATAAAATTAGATAAGTCATTGTACGGTTTGAAGTAATCAGGACTCATGTGGCATAATAGCTTGATTGAATACTTGTAGGCCGAGGGCTTCGCCAATAATCTTATCTACCCATGTGTTTTCATTAAGAAGATAGAAATTGGATTTGCTATCATTATAGTATACGCCGATGATCTAAATATCATTAGAACTCTAGGAGAGATAACTAGTACCGTTGAATAGCTTAAAAAGGAATTTGAAATGAAAAACCTTGGAAAACTATGTAATGTCTCGGTTTGCAGATTTAACACCTTGGTAGTGGCATACTCGTCCACCAGGTGACATATACCAAATGGATCCTCAAACGATTCGGTATGGATGCAACATACAGTGCTAAGACAGCTATGGTAGTCTGCCACTTGGATGTGTACAAGGACATCTTCTACCCTCCAGATGATAGGGAGGAATTCCTAGGGCCTGAGGTACAATATCTTTGATCAATTGGTGCTTTGTTATACTTAGCAAGGTATACTAGACCCGATATGTCATTCGTGGTGAACTGTTTGACCCCCCACAGTTCTACTTCTACCCAAAGGCATTGGAATGGGATCAAGTACATTCTACGATACTAGAAAAGTATAATAGATTTGAGTTTATTCTACCCGAAAAGTGGTAAACATAAATTGATGGGGTATACCGACGCAGGATATTTGCCAAATCCGTATTTAAGGCTGATCTCAGTCGAGATATACATTTTTGTATGGTAATACAATGATATCATGGATATTAGTGAATTAGACAATGGTGGCTACCTTTTTGAATCACACAAAAATTCTTGCACTTCATGAAGTTGGTAGAGAATATTTTTGGTTAAGCTCTATAGTGAATTGCATCAACCAAGCTTGTAGAATAGATTCTGTCCAGAAGGACCCTACTATTCTATATGAAGATAATGTTTCTTTTATCGCTCAAGTTAGAAGAGGTTTTATCATGGGAGACAGTGATAACTGAAGAAAAACACTTTATGCTCATTTGAATATGTATTCAAAGTTAGGGTTAAGGCAACACATCCTTTATAAAAAGGAAAAGAGTAAAGACAGTTAAAAAGACATAAAAGCCCTTGAGCTATACAACTTAACTCTAAAACCCTCCATCAAACTCCTGATGGTATAGCAAGTAACATCAAGAGTTTGCTAAGGAAAAAATAGAAGTGCTGCACAGTCTGAGACTTCGTGAAGAAATCAGCTAGGTTCAAACTAAGACTGAATATAGGGTAAAGATAAGGTCCCCTTCTATAAATGATGGCTAGTAAAATGATAATCAATTTTAATGTGCTTTACTCGCTCATGAAATACTAAATTGTAAGAAATCTGGATGGCACGATTGTTGTCACAATACATAGGGGTAGGAGAAGAGGGAGAAACTCCTAAGTCATTAAGAAACCACCGGAGTTAAATTATCTCAGCTGCAGTCACAGCCATAGCACAGTACTTAGCTTCAACAGAAGACCGAGAAATAATATCCTACTTCTTACACCGCCAAGATAAAAGAGAATCACCCATAAATACACAAAGGCCGGTGGTTGATCGACGGTCAGTAGGATCCCCTTCCCAATCAGCATCAGAATAATCTCAAAGAACTAATGATGAGGATGACGGAATCAATAAGGTCTAAAATAAAGTACTACAAATGTACCTTAGAATCTGAATGACGGCAACCCAATGCAAAGTTTTAGGAGCCGAAACAAATTGGTTGATAATATGAACAACATATGCAATATCAGGCTAAATAATAGTCAAATATACAAGGCTACCAACAATGACTCGGTATAAAGTAGGATATCACAAAGGTACACCATCAGAAGGTGTAAGATGCACATGAATCTCAAGAGGAATCTGACTAGTCTGAGTATCAGTAAGTTGTACTCTCTCAATAACATCTACAATATATTTAGATTGAGATAACAAGTAGCCTTTAGGAGACGAGGCTACCTCAATGCCCAAAAAATAATGAAGAGAACCTAGATCCTTCATCTCAAACTCATGATGTAACTGAAGTTTCAAAGTGGAGATGCCAATAATATCATTACCAGTCATATCATCAATATATAACAGCAGAAAAATACTACCCGCTACTGTTGTACGCACAAACAAAGAAAAATCATGGTAGAGGAGTCATATACACTTCCTCGAGCCTTACAAAGTTTACACACTTTATAAGGCGAATGAGAAACTTATGGAAGAGGAGTCATATACACATCTTCAGTCAAATCACCATGCAAAAAGGCATTCCTTACATCCATCTGGTATAACTCCTATTGTCGAGCAGACGCAATAGTAATCAAGGGACGAACTGTGGTCATCTTTACAACAGGAGCAATTGTCTCCTCATAAGCAATCTTATACTCTTGTATGAAATCTTGAGCAATAAGGCGGGCCTTGTATCGCTCGACTGATCTATAAGATTTTATATTTATTTTCTAAATCCAATGACTACTAACAACATGATTCCCCAAAGGTAACGACATCAAATCCCTTGTCCCTATTTGGTGTAAGGCAGATAGTTCCTCATCCATAGCCTGACGCCAAAGAGGATCAATGCATGCGTCTTTGTAAGAAGATGGCTCAGAATGACCATGAATAGTTGCTAAAAAAGAAGCAATCTCAGTAGAATAACAAGAGTTGGAAAAACTCAATTTATTAGGAGGGCGACGATCATGTACCAAATAACGTCGAGAAGCTGGTCCAACAGAAATAGGGGTCATTGGGACATGCTCAGGAATTGGCAGTGTAGCTAGCGTATCAGATTTATCAGAACTAAGTATCATTAACATGGAAAGGATCAACATAAAGTAATTCTGATTCGTGAATCTTTAGTAATATATCAGTCAGAAATAAAATACAGAGGGATACGCTCCAAAAAGACTATGTAGCGAGAGACATATAGCTTTTAACCAATGGGATCATAACATATGTAACCTTTCTAAGTATCATTGTAGCCAAGAAAAACACACATAATTGATCGACGAAAAATCTTGCTACGGTCGACATTGTGGTACATAATAAATCAAGGACAAATAATCTAGAGGTTTACCGATTAAACACTCATAAGAAGTAGGGCCAGAAGTCAAAATTGTTTGAATCATATTGATTAGATGAATAGCTGTAAGGACTGCCTCGCTCCAAAAGATACTAGGAATGGATGTTGAAAGAATCATAGATCGTGCAGTTTCTATTATATGACGATGTTTTCTTTAAGTAACACCATTTTGTTGAGGAGTTTCAGTATAAGAAGACTGGTGGATAGTCCCATCTGAGGTAAGTAAATCTGCAAAATATCTATAGGTATACTCTCATCCCAAGTCACCTCGAAAGTATTTGATAACAGTAGAAAATTTTGTTTGAACCAAAGCTTTAAATGCTTTGAAAATTGAAAGAAACTTAGATCGCGGTTTCATAAAAAATACCCAATAGTAACGAGAATAATCATCGATAAATTAAACATAATAGCGAGTCCCCCCTTAGTGGGATGGGGATTAGGGCCCCCATACATCAGAGTGAACTAGATCAGAAGGTACATAAGTGACAGATGTACTAACAGAAAAGGGTAAAATAATAATATTATAAGTTTATAACTAGAATACTCTAAAATATCATGACAATGAACATTTCCTAAAATACCACTTGAAACTAAATACTTTAACCGAGATCCTGACACATAACCTAATCTAGCATGCCATAAATAAAATATGCTAGACTTAAATCCTAAACGGAAAGAAGGCAAATCAATAGAAGAACTAACCAAAACTATTCTATCAGATGGCTAGAAATTTTCTAAAACGTACAGGCCGCCATCTCTATGACCGATCCCAATCAGTCTCTAAGTATGATAGTCCTGCACAAAATAATGGGAATAAAAAAAGTAAATAAAATATCCAAAAAGATACAAATGACTAATATAAATCAAACTCAAAGTTAGATGGGGAAGAAAATAAACATTAGTAAGGGTCAAGTGTGGTGTGGACACAGGTCCAGCTCCAACTAAGGGCATAGATGATCCATTAGCTGTTGTAACACTAATGATAGAAAAAGGACGTGTAAGACTTGAAAAGATAGACCGATCACGGGTCATATGATGTGTGACACCAGAATCAAAAATCTAGGTGGTATGAAAGCTACCTGAAGTTATACCAGATGAGGTAGAACCAGCACGAGGAATAATATCAGGATGCTGAAGCAAAAAATACTCTATATGAGCTACAATATCAGAAAAAGATGCTGTAGGGGCCAAACTTCACAAGGTGGGGAAATCGGTTCTTACACCACGGGGTTTATCTTCTATTAAAGGGGTTCAAGCATATGATCAATAATATGACTAAGCTATTGGCAATATACTTGTCTGGAGGCCTAGAATGGGACACTCCTCGACCTCTGATGAGGATTTTTAAGAGTATTGATATTGCTGCTGAGTAGTCAAAGTTTCGAGTACAGGTTGATTTACAGGGTGATCGAAGGTAAACAATAATGGGGACGGGGAGAGATTTTGTGACCCTTCCTTGGTTCCCCTTCCCTCCTATTTATAGAATATAGGTAGGGCTGAGTCACCATGAGAGGTCACATTACAAGTGTACCCCCTGGGTATCAGGCGGGTATCCCGGAGTTAGTGTTAACACCAGAAATGTCAGGTCTGGCATTGTGCCCTGACACTATAGCTATAAGGATCAACAATGGCGCCGTTCTTATCTTGTGAGCTAGCTGTCTGACATGTCTGCCTTCGACCATGTATGAATATGGTCGAAGTGCTTCTGATGCTGACGTGAAGTTCGAATTCTGATCGATCTATCTTCATCTTCGAGATGTGTTGATAGTTAAGGCTTCGTCTTTAGTGCTTCATCTTCGTATAGTCTTGGAAAGCTTGTTTATGGGCTGAATGGACTTTAAGGTATTTATGTAGCCTTCAAGTGTTCGACTGGAGCTAGAAGGCTGCGAGTAGGCTACTACATTCGTCTCCTCTCAGCGAGGGCCTCGAAAATAGGTATAGAAGCATTTGCTGAGAAAGACTGTTGGTTGTTGGAAATTGGAAGGTTGACTGCTGCATGTTAGAGTTCCGAAGGAGGTAGTAAAGGAGGGTAATAAAGAAGTTGTGGAGATTATGGGGTAATAACTGCGGTTAATGAAGCTATAAATATGGATTATGAGGGGGGAAACACTGTACATCTTCTTCCTTAATTTTATCTTATGTTGTTTCTGAAAGCATCATGGACACCACGCTCAACACCCGATATCAAAGAAGGATAGGGTTTGCCAGAGACCATCGGATAGGGAGAAAAACTGTGGAACTGAAGGTAAAGTTCTTTGGTGGCAATGAACTTGATTGGGATATGTCTGAATTGGTGGAAGTAGAGCCTGGGGAACGAATCAGTGGGCACTCGTATGCCTATCTATGGGGGATGCTACAATAGAATTTTTCTGTGCCTGAAGAACACTACCTCTTCTTGTCTGGTTTGGCCGAGCGTATTGTGCAGGCAGAAGATCAGTTACTGGAGGATGAACAGGGCTCTGTGGGAAGAACTAGTCCATCTGAAAATTGGGCGAGTTCTTAATTAGGTGGTAGGAGGGTGGTGGTTATGGGCTTTATTATTTTTTGTATTGCTGTGTTTGAAGGTTTTTGTTTCTGCTGTTGTTTCTATAGATTTTCCTCTTCTTCCTTTGTCTTATCTTTGTTGTAATCAACGTAATGGAATTAGAACAATACTTCACTGAAACTGTGTAATTTTGTATCTGGTAAATATGGTAGGTAAAATAGATTGAAGGCGCGGTATCAAACATATGGCTTCGAATGTTAACAAGTAGAAACGGTTACCTTCGGGAGGAAATTAACTTCGAAGTATAATGAGATGATCGAAGATATTGGTCAATATTCAGCCTTAACAGAATAATTGACTCTGTATTGTCGAAACTCGATAAAAGAGGTGTGGGATAATGTAAAAATGGAGTCGATGGTTCGAGGCTAGGGATTTGTCGACTGCAAGGCCTCGGAAATGGGGGTTGAATGAGCATACTGATAAAACGGTTGGGCCTGGGAAGTTGTAAAGTTTTGACTGTTGAGATTCCTAGGAAAGGAATTGAAAACCGTGATAAATGCTGGTTGGGATTATGGAGGGGTTAAATGTATCTTCTTTCAAGTATAAATAGGGTGTTTCTAAGAGAACTTGATACATCTGTTCCTTCTTCTCCAAGCAAAATGTCTGCGTCTTTGTCCCAAAGCAACGCAAATATTCCTAACACCAAGTACCAGAACCGGGTGGCGGCATGGGTAATTCGTATACGGGAGAAGACACTCGAACTGAAATAGAGGTATTTTGGCAATCGAGGTCTGGATTGGGCTATACCGGATTTGTTTGAAGTGTAGCCAGGGGGACCCATTAGTGGGATGCTTTATGCGTACTGGTGGGGGGTGCTACAGATGATGGGCCTGCTTTCCGGCGACGGTTGGCCTTGCTGGAGTCTTTGGCTGAGGAGGTGGTAGACAAGGAAGATGCTGAGGCTGAGTCTTCAAAATGCTATCTCATATGTAAATAGGGGCTATTTTATTATCGTAAAATTGGATGATAGGAGTGTTTGTATTTTTCTGTTGACATGGATTGTTTGTTCTATGTTCTCTGTAAGGGCGTCTGCCCGAATAAAATTCAAAATTTATGAGATAACTGTCGAAGAGAAATAGTGGATGTCTTTGTGTAAGTAGGATAAATATAATACTCGGAGGTAATTTAGGCGCGAAAATAGTTTGCTTGAGACACACGTTATTGGCATGTTTTGAATTCGAATACCAAGTTATCTAGGGATGAATGTTTGAGTGGTGATGGAGACGATTATTTGAGGGTGTGAGGAAAGTACTTCGAAGGTCTATTGGCTTCAACTGGATGAGCTGACAACCATGCAACTGGCATGTCAGAACAATATTGTTCCTGGGGCAGTGTGCCTTGCAGGTCATCATGTTTTTTCTTGATTTAGGGGAAAAGGTTGATTTGATGTAAATATCTGATTTAACAGCTTGAAGCAGGGACCAGAAGGTTCGACTTGGATGATATAAATAGTTATGTAAATGTTAGCATGAGACACGCCCGTGTGGGTAATGGAGGGTAAAATCAACAAAGCACATCATAGCCGAAAAGCAGGGTTAGTGGTAATGATAGCAGTTTTGGAAATTAAGGCAGTTTTTTGGTATTCTGAGGAGGGATATATAGTGGCAAGAACATAGTTACTGTTCCCATTTACCCACTTATTGAAAAATTACAAAGTGAGAGAAAGGGAACATACTTCGTTGTTCCATAGCTCTCGGTAGTTGTTGTGGGATCGTCTGAATTGCTGAAAGGAAGGCGAGATACTTTGCTCAAACAGGTATGTCCTTCTTACTTCTGTCCTATTGCTTCGTCATCTATTTATGTATGTTGAGTACATAGTAGTATAGAGTCCGCTAGAGTTTATAGTTGTTATGATATGACCGAGGTCCAAGGGAAAAATGTATCTGTGGATCAAGTCTTTTGGGGTTCTGAGGGTATTGATGGTGTATTAGGGATTATGGTCTAGCATTCGTCTATGATGGTCTGAGTTGGAGAGGCTAGGTAAAAATAGGTTATTGACACGGAATAGTAGAATTTATCAATCTTCGAGACTGAGGCTAATAGGCGAGGAGATCGAATAAATTGAGGCTAGTATGTCTGGTCGTCCTCCGATTGATGAGGGCAGCGACGTAGAAGAATTAGTTATTGCAAAAGATGTCCTATTAGCAGTGGTGGTTCCTAAAATTGGGGCTTCAAGTAGTAGACCTCGTAAGACAGTAGTGACCGAGAATAATGATTAGGAAGAGATTGAGGGAGGTGAGAGAGAGAGACGTGAAGGTCGGGTAGACCCTTCAGGTGATGAAAGGGGAGAGGGGGAGTAAAGTGACCATAGTGAGGAATCGACTGATTCGGATGAGGCCATTGGTTCTGTTTTGGCTAGAGAGAAGAAGAGCCTATATCGATTTGTTGCTAAATTTGAGCTGTCGAAGGTAGGGGTAATATTATATGCTACGGGGTCATGGTACAGCTTCCAGTCGAAACCTCGAGAGGGTATTATGGCATACAGAGGCCAAATTCGACTAGGGATACAACTACACCTTCGAAGGCTGGTGAAGGAGGTGTTGAGCTTTTGGGAAGTTGCCCCGTGTAAGATGAATGAGAACTTTTATGAAATGATAAAGGTAATTGGCGACATGAATATAAAATTGGGGCGTGGGGGAAGGAGCTTAATTGAATGGTGCAATGTTGTATCTTTCTACTCACGAAAGGCAAACCAAAAGGTGGGCACGTATCACATCCAGTGTCACACAGATAAGCCCTGGTTGTTTAATCTGTGCTCGACAGGTCGAGGATGGGATAAAGACTTAGTTATAGTACGGGGTTGTTATGAGAATGTCAAAGGGGGGAGGGAACCCTTATAGGTTACAACATAAATTCTATAATCCAAGGGAGTTGTCTGTCGAAGATTTTTTTTGTACTGATCAAATAGACTGATAAATGAGTTTCTGTTTGATCTGTTGGTCCTAGCAATCGGACATGGGCAAATCCGAGAGATTATAATGACGTCCTAATCAATTCGGTGGAAGAGTGGGTGAACTATGTGTTCAAGAGGCTCGGTATAAAAAGGTAGAGGTAGAAGAAGACAAATTCCCATCTTTGAAATGTACCCGTTATGCCGAAGCCATCAAAGAAGAGGGGAGGCAAAAGTACTTTGAAAGTGGTCAAAGGAATGGAGAAAGAGAGATTGACAAGGAAGGTAAAGTATATTCCAATGGGGCAACAGGCGCCGAAGCAGGCAGCGACAGTGCCTGAAGTAGCTTGTGGTGTTTTAAAATAGGCGCCGAAGCAAGCATCAACACAGGCTGAGAAAGGGAAGGGCAAGGTCTTTCCCGACTCTCTGAGGGTACAACAGCCTTGGGAAACCCAACGTAAAAGGCGCAAGGCACTGAGGGAAGATGATGGGGAGGATGTTGACGAAGAAATGACGGAGGTTGTGCGAGAGGACCAGGCTCTAGCCATGGCTGCTTCGATGGCAACACTCTGTGCCACTGACCGAGACAAAGCTGAGTGGAGGATGAATAGGACGATATATCATGTAACTATTTTACTTTTGAAATTCTGACATTTTGCTTAAGTGCATCATACTTTGAGAGATACTGATGGCTCGACATTACTAGCAGACAGATGCTTAGTCACAGGCTTTCGTCAAGGCCCTAAAGGTAACATCGTGGCAGCTGAAATAGGCGCTTGAAAATCTAGAGATCGCTCAAGGGACTGAGGCGTCGTTAGTGTCTGAGAATAAATTTTTGAAGCGAGATCAGGCAGCTATTAACAATGCATTCAAGAAGAGATTTGAGGCACAGTGTTACACTCATACGCAGGTACTGAAGGCAAAGGTTGCTGAGATTGAAAAGGAAAATGAAGAATAGAAGGAGACTCTCCAAGGGTAATTTAATGATGAATGTACAGTTTCTGTCAGGCTGAAGGAGTTTATAAAGTATTTGAGGTATGATTCTGAAACTTTGCAACGCTTCCCCACTACCTAAGATCCTATTGCTGAAGATGCTACCACGGCCGATGAGGTAGAAGTAGATGTTGCTGCTGCTGATTTGAAAGGTGTCGTTGAGACTCTAACAATCGAAGAGACTGCTGCTGGGATGAACCCTTTGACTGAGGGTACTGGGGGTGTTGGCAAGGAGGAAAATGTAGGAGGAGAAGGTGTCGCCACTCCGATATGAGGTATTTTACTGGGCGTGCCAAACTATTTTTTCTAATTTTTCTTTTGGGTTGTAATATTTGAACAATGTTGAGCTTGCTTTGCACTTGATCTCTGAACTTGTGATTGCTTTAAATTGCTGATGTAGACTGTACTGAAACTGGTTTGGGCTAACTCGATTTGTACTAAATTGTTGTGCTAGATTCCTGATGTATGCTCTTAACTTGATTTGAATTGATTTGTGTTGAAACTAATTCTCTGATATATGCTATACTGAAATGTCTTGTTGAAATTCCTGTATACTTGTATCAGCTTATGTTGTAAGTGTAGACTATTTGTAGAATGATCGAATCCTTGAAGAGCTTTGAGATGGTTTCCCTAGTATGGGTCAAAAGTTCATGGAATGCACTAGACTCTAAAAGCTTGAGTTTGATCGAAGTAAAATGTGGTCATCCCCAATGCGTTCTTGAGTGTCCGGTTTATCGAGAATTCTTGCCTCTTGAGTTTGCTCAATATTGGAGACTTGAAAATTTTTAAGGTCGCCCCCAAGTACCAATCGGGTCAAAAGATTGACATGATACTTAGGGTAAACTAAGAAATTCATTGGACTTCGAAAGCCAGAGCCTAATCGAAGTAGAACGTGGTCGTCCCCAATGCATTCCCGAGGGTCTGGTCTTTCGACCATTCGTGCCCCTCGAGTTTGCTCGAATATTGGAGACTTGAAAATTATCTTGGTCGCCCCCAAGTATCAGTCGGGTCGAAGGTTGACATGATACTTAAGAGTAAACCAGGAAATTCACTGGACTTCAATGGCTTGAGCCAAATTAAAGTAGAACATGGTCTCCCCCAATGTATTCCCGAGGGTCAGGTCTTTCATCCATTCGTGCCCCTCGAGTTTGCTCGAATATTGGAGACTTAAAAAATTTCAAGGTTGCCCCCAAGTATCAGTCGGGCCAAAGGTTGACATGATACTTAGAGTAAACCAGGAAATTCACTGGGAAGTAGGAGAGAAAGTTTAAAGGAAAAGATGTTCATCAATTTATAATGTATTTACATCAGTGGAACAAGGTAAAGGACGTGGCCTATTGTATGACACTAACTGCATTGTATTTCATGGATTTGGTTGAGGTTCTTTGTCTTATGTCATCAGGTAGCATGAACCGTTGTCGGCTTTATCGTATACGAATAAGGTCCCTCCCAAGATTCAACTAGCTTGCTAGTATTTTGCGGCTTCGAGGACAGTGTAACACGTTGAAGTACAAGATCTTTGATGTTAAAACTTCGTGGTTGAACTTTCTTGTTATATGACTTATGGAGGGAGAGATGCTAGTGGCCGAGGTTGGCGATGGCTCGGTCTCTTGTTTTGTCGATCCATAACATGTTGCATCCGAGTTTGAACTCATTATTTTTGTCTGGGAGATTGGGATCACGTGTAGGTACTTCAAATTGAGTAGGGAGTACTGCTTCAATACCATAGGCTAGAAGGAAAGGGGCACAGCCTGTAGCTTTTTGTGGTGTTGTTCAATATGCCCAAAGGATATGCTATAATTCCTGAACCCATCGTCCTTTCTTCGTATTGATACATTTCTTGAGTCCGTCAACTATGGTTTTGCTGATTGCTTCGAGCTCACCAATCCATTCGGGGTAGTAAGGTGTTGAGGATGAGAGAATGATATTGTATTTCTTGAGGAAATTTTTGACTTTGTTCCCAACAAACTGTGGACCATTGTTACATCGGATCATATGAGGGCAGCCGAAGCATGTGATGATGTTTTCCCATAGAAATTTGATGACTTTTTCTTCTTTGGTACGACACAAAGGTACGGCTTCGACCCATTTGGTAAAGTAATCTATTGTAACAAGGATATTCTCTCGGCTACCCGAAGCTTTGGGAAAGGGTCTTACAAGGTTGATAGCCCATCATTTAAATGGCCAAAGGACTTGGCTGCAATGGAGGTCTTGTGAAGGGTTATGGATGTCATGGGCGTGGCGTTGGCATTTGTCACAGTGTTTGGCGTATTCTTCCGCTTACTTTTTCATAATGGGCCAGAATAAACCTTGGGAGACGGCTTGAAGGGCCATAAATCTACTGGCAGTATGAGCACTGCAAGTACCTTCATAGAGTTTTGTTAAAATTGTAGAGGCTTCATTTTGAGAGATCCATCAAAGGAGGACGCCATTTAGGGTTTTGTGATGAAACTCATCTTTGTGGATGGTATATCTGCGGCAGTTCTCTAATAATGACCGTTGGCTTTAGGATCGTCTGGAAGGATAACATTGTTGAAGTAATCAGGGAATGGTGTTTGGCAGTCGTCTGAATCGAGACTATCGCCCCCAGTATTGATGACATTGACTTCCATCTATTTGATTATTGGGCGTTTGAGTACTTCGGTATGGAGAGTTTGAGATTCGGATTGGCCTAACATAGCTTCTATATAGGCGAGGGCATCTGCGTGTCTGTTTTCCCCTCGAGGGAAGTGAGTAATAGAAAATTTATCAGGGAAACGGTATATGCGTTGGCAGACGAGGATATAATATTCGGCCATGCGACCGTTGGCAAGATTATTACTAGAGTACTGTCTTCAGATGAGTTGGGAATCTATGAAAACTATAAGTTTTGGGAAGCTGAGGTCAAGTGGAAGGTCGAGGCCATGGATCAAGGCTTCATGCGTAGTCTCGTTATTGAAGTATTCAAAGTTTAACTTGAATGCCTTCTTTATTCAATCATTGGTGTGTGTAACCAGGACGATACCTATCCCCGAACTGTTAGGTCTAGTGAATCCGTCTGTGGAGAGTCGTCACCTTGTGTTAAGGTTCCATGGGTTGGTAGGTTCGAGTTGGTCCTATGGTAAGTCGTCTTCGTGTTCCTCCCAGTCTACATCTTTGACTGAGAAGTCAGTAAGAAATTCGGCGACTGCTTGGCCTTTTTGGGATAGCTGCTTCTCAAATGTGATGTCGTGTTCGCACAGATAAACATACCACTGCTGTACTCATCTAGATTTCTCTTTCTTGCTGAGTACTTCTCGAAGGGGATAGCTTGTGATAATACGGATGGGGTAAGCTTGAAAATATGGATTGAGTTTTCGGGAAGTGTAGACAAGGGTGAGGAGCAAACGCTTAAGTTTCGTGTATCGAGATTCTACGGGTGTTAGAGTTTTGCTGATAAAATTTACAGGTTTCTCGATGTTTGATTCGAGTTGAATCAGGACTGAGTTAATAGAGGTATCGGTGACCGCGAGGTATTAGGAGAGTGTTTTGCCTTCGATAGGGGTACTGATGATGGGTGGTCGATCAAGGTATGTTTTAAGCTTGAGGAAAACTTGTTTACAGTTGGGTCTCCAGTTAATCCCAGGGTTGTTTTTCTTTTAAGCCTTGTGGACGCCTTGGTTGCGTAAGAGAGAAAAGTGGCAAGCACAGGGGTCTAAGGATTTGGAAATGAAACGGTTGAGGGTCGTTATTTTGCCAGCCACCATTTGGACATCTCTTTTGGTTCGGGGCGAAGGCATGTCTATGAGGGTTCTGATATGGGTAGGGTCGACCTCGATACCGAGTTTGCTGATAAGATGGCCTAAAATTTCCAGACGAAACACCAAAATAGTATTTGTCTGGGTTAAGTTTCATGTTATATGTTCGATGTATCGAAAAGACTTCGGCTAGGTCCCGGATGTGGATCTATTTTTGAAAGCTCTTGCATTACATGCCATCGATGTAAACTTTAACTGACTTGCCAAGTAAGGATTTACACATAGTAGTAACAAGGCGTTGGTAGGTGGCACCAACATTTTTAAGGCGAAGGGCATGACATTAAAATAGTAAAGGCCATGTTCAGTGATGAAAGATGTTTTAAGTTGATCCCCGGGGAGGAGGAGTACCTGATTGTAACCTGAAGCTGTATCCATCATTGATAGGCGCTCATGTCTAGCAGTAGCATCTAGGAGCACTAAAATGATCGGGAGGGGGAAGCTGTCCTTCGGTATGTGTTTGTTGAGGTCTGTGAAGTTGACACAGATTATGATTTTGCCATTCTTTTTAGGGATTGCCAAAATATGGGATATCCAATCAGCATACTTGACTTCTTTGATAAAACCTGTGGCTATGAGCTTATCGGTATCGAGGTTTATAGCTTCTCGAAGTCGTGGTGCCAGTGTATGCTTCTTCTGTTTTACTGCTATAGAGTGGGGGATGAGGTCGAGGCGGTGACATGCTAAACTGGGGTCGACACCAGGCATCTCCTGGAACGTCAATACGAAGATGTCTTTGTTTACTCGAAGGAAGTCTATAAGTTCGAGGCATTCTGCCTCGTCTAGAAAGATTCCAATGAACGTACCTCGACCAGGACCGTCAAGTTCAATATAGACAGTGGGTTCGATGGGTGAGATGGCGTGCGTCGAAGGTATGAAGACAGAGGAAGACAGTGATTGCTATGGAAGTCTGATGAGTTTCTGGGTCTAATCGATTTCTGGATGTTCACATGAACGTGTGAGGCATTGAGAGCCTTTTAAATTCCATGTAACGTTGGGGTAGTAAAAGGAAGGGTCTGATGATAGGTCGAAGGTATGGCGTGCATGGCATGGAGACAGTCGTGCCCGAGGATACCAAGGTATTCAGACTTCTTATCGATGACAAGAAAACTAGTTTGAAGTATGACTGGGCCGGTAGTATCTGGAAGGCTGATTCGACCAATAGTGACTTCGATTGTCCCATTAAAACAATTTTTTTTTTTGGGCGAAATTTTGATTTATTGCAATATGAGAAAAAAACTATACACGAGGAGGACTACAAGCCTAGCCTCAAGTGCGAAACCAGCCGCCTATTTCCGTAATACAGCTAACCTTAATTTATCAAGGATTAGAGTGGCTCTAGTTTGTCCCGGTAGAGAAACCATAGTCCAGTATTCTCTGGTAACTTGCCCGCTTCCCATCTTTGCAAAGCTGTCGGCGCTGCCGTTTGCTTCGTAGAAAATATGACATAGCCAAATGACCAAGTCTCCGCCGAGAGCGAGGATTTACTGCCAAACTCCATTGTACTTTTGGGGATACAAAACCTAGATTATTGTACCAATTAGTGATTATGAACGAGTTGACCTCGACTACCAAGGGGTACCAATTGTATTTCTGAACTCATTGTAAACTAATAAGGAGAGCATAGAGCTTTGTTGTGTTATTCGAGCCAGGGCCGAAGCCTACAGAATATGCGTATACTAGGTCGTTAGAGTGATCACTTACCACTCCGCCGCAGTTGCGTAAGCCAGTGGTCCCCTCACTGAACCATCGGTGTTGAGTTTATACATATTGAGCATGGGTTTATAAAAACGTACAACCGTCACTTTCCATCGAGTGATAGGTATCTTCGCTATGCATAGTATGTGGAGAGAGAGGGCTACAGAGAAGTCGCAAGAGTTTCCAAATCACCTGTTAAACCCACTTAAAAACATTAAGGATAATGCCCTCTGCGGACATAGCGATATTGTCGAACCGGGCAGTGCACCAAGCTCTACAGATTTCCCAGCCAATAAAAGAGGGCAGCAACCCTGTTATCACTCCAACTTGCGAGTGCTTGTTCGCGTTCTTGAACCATGCCCCTTACAGCGCCCAAAAGGATTGGTTTGGGAGGAAAGATATGCCACATGCTGAGCTGAAAAAATTCCAGATTGTTCGAGCTATCTCGCTGTGTACAAGTAGGTGATCAGTGGTTTCGATGTTACCCATATTACAACATATACACTTGGTAGGGAAGCATATCATTGTTTGTATGAGGCTGTCGACTGTGATGACGCCTTACCAAAGTTTCCAGTTGAACACTTGCACCTTCTTCTGGAGAACCGCGTGCCAAATCCAGTCTGCCCGGCAGAATAATGGGTCTTTAGTTCACCAAAAGGTCTACGCTGATTTGGTGGTAAAATTGCCGTCAATAGACTCAACCCATATTGGGTTATCCGCCTCCTCCCGAAGAGAATACTTGTGTGTTCGCGAGGCTTTCAAACCGGCTGATAGCTCAGCCTCTAACCTCTCCCAGTGCCAGACGCCATGCGCATCTAAAACCTCTCTGACTGTAATCTGTTGTTGTACTTGTATGGTTGTTTTTTTGCATTGCGCCCCATCGCCAGTCCAATTTGCAAACCAAAAACTAATATCTCCCTTTCCCAAGACCCAGGTTGTGCCTGCCTTAACAGTGTCTATGAGACCATAGATGCTTTTCCAGAGTTGGGATGCAGCAGTGCCTCTGAGAAATACACCATTGCGGAGGTACATGCTCTTGAAAAAATCGCTCTACCTGGACTATTTGCAGAGTATGTGCCAACATTTTTTGAGAAGAAAGCTATCCTTGATGTCCCTGAGATTGCGAATACCAAGCCCACCTTCGTCTTTGGTTTGCAAATCGTGTCCCAAGCCACCCATTTTTGTTTTGGATGGCCGTCATAGCTTCCCCAGAAGAAATGGGCAAAAGGCATATCCAACCGCTTTATGATAGTTTGCGGTACTTACGAGATAGAGAGTAAGTGAATAGGCATGTAGTTCAACAAGTGGTTGATGAGGATTAATTTTCCGCCTGCCGACAGGAGCTTTCCCTTCCATCCTTCAATTTTTATTTGGACATGACGGATTAGGCTATCGAAATGGGCTATCCGCATTCTCCCGTAACATATTGGAGCCCCGAGATATTGGAGCGGAAATGTCCCCATTTGAATGCCACAGTGCGTCTGGATGATCGCTTTTTGAGTAGCTAGAGTAGAGTGATGGAGAAAGATCCCACTTTTTTCTTTGTTAATAAGCTGCCCTGAACATGCCTCGTGTCGCCGAAGAAAGTCCATAAGACCTGTGATCGAGGTTTTGCTCCCATTCAGGAACACAATGAAATTGTCCGCGTATAGTAGATGCGTTATGTGCATACATCCTCTGGGTACCTTGAAAAAGCCTATCTTGCCATCCGTAAACCATATTGTTAGGCCTCTGGAGAGCACCACTTTTGCCAGAATAAACATAAGCTGAGAGAGCGGGTCACCTTGTCGTAAACTCCTGGATGACTTGAAATAGCCTTTAGGCACCCCTTGTAAGACCACTGAGAACCACGGAGTTTCCACACATTGGGCGATAAGCGCCACCCAACGTTCGCAGAAGCCAAACCAAAGCAGGACCGATCGTAAGAATTTCCAATCCAACCTGTCGTATGCTTTGGACATATCTATCTTTATCATAACATTGCTTCCATTGGTTTTGCGCCAAAGATCTCCCACCATTTCCTGGGCCAACGTGATTGTCTCCCTGATGTCCTTGCCCGACACATATGTACCTTGATTACCTGAGATGAGCTTAGGCAAGATAGAACTGAGTCGTGATGCTATAATTTTCATAAAAATTTTGTACACCACCGAACATAAACTGATGGGTCTGTAATCATTCAATCCAACCGGTTTCTAAACTTTGGGGATCAGCGTGATAAACGATGTCTTGTTGCTTTGTGGTAGCGGTGCACCATTGAAGAATTCCTTGACTGCCCTAAAGAGGTCTTCTTTAATTGTTTCCTACGCTGTTAAGAAGAAACACGACGTGAAATCATCACAACCCGGCGCGTTATCAGTCGGAATTGATTGCAAACTTGCCCGTACCTCTTCCAAAGTTGGTGGAGCTAGAAGCATCAAGTTGTCGAACTCTGTAACCAGCGTGGGAATGCAGTCTAATAGTTCCATATTGACAACCACCTCATCCGCAGTCAACAGTACCGAGCAGTGGGCAATTGCCACCTCATGGATAACTCTCATATCTTGTGTTATAGATCCATCCGGCATCTTGAAAGTGGATAAAGGCGAAAATTTCTTCCTGGCCTGGGTGATCTTGTGAAAGAACGACGCCTTGTTATCCCCCGCCTCCAACCACCAAATCCAAGATTTCTCCCTCCAAAGCACCTCTTCCATATGTAGCATGTCGGCATGTGATGCTTGAACTGCTGCCAATTGTTGGCCTATGGTATCATCTCAGCCATCATGTAACCGGGAATCCAGTTCCGTTATTTTTTCTTGTAAGCGAATGATGTTCTGATCGATTTTCCCAAAGGTTTGCACATTCCAAATTTTGAGGGCCAATTTAATCTTCTTAAGCTTGAACATAAGTGATGTGAGGCAGTTACCATATACTCCGTCCAACCAGTTTGTTTTGGTAAATTCAGCGAAATCTACGTAGAGATACCACATCTTAAGGAATTTAAAAGAGTACAGAATGTCATATCTATCATCCTTGAGTATGAAGAGGAGCGGCGTATGATCAGAATAGGCCCTATCCAAATGCTGCACTTTCATAGCTAAAAAAGTCGTTAAAAAACTGAGTTGTAAAATGCCCTATCGAGCCACGGATACACTCTCTCGCTCCCCTGTTGGTTATTGCCCCAAGTGTATTTTGAACCAATCAAATCAGCCTATAAAAGCCCCGAGCTTTGCACCATGCCTTCGAAGTCCCTGAGTGCTGCTGGGAAGGCTGCCCGTGAACTAAGTTTTTCAGTGGCAGATCGTATAGAATTGAAATCACCGGCTACCATCCATGCTCCCCGAACCGAGTTGGATAACAGTATAATTTCATCCCATAGTTCCTTCTTTTCGCTCATACTGCATTTGGCATAGATGAACATGATGCCCATCTTCCACAAGGTGTTGTAACATACTTCGCAATATAGAAATTGATTTGAGGCACTAATGTGATCCACCCAAAAATTTCTTTGCCACATAACTCAAATTTTACCGTTGTAACTTGCATTTGATAGACTGGAACAAAAATTTATTCGTCTAGTGGCATGGACTAACTGATCAACAGAAAGAAAAGGCTCAAGCAAAACTGCAATTGCTATCATGTGAAGCTTCACAAGCTTTTAAAGGTGATTTACAGTCTTATTATTTCCTTCCCCCCTGCAGCTCCAAACTAAGAGCGAATCCGACATATAAACTTTGGGCTTTGGTTCTTTTGAATGACTCCTTGTAGTCATTCTAAGAGGCACAAAAGATGGCTTTCTTCTTGCCTTCCTCGCGAGTGTTTTCCAGCCGTCCAAAACTTCAGAGTCGGAGTAAAAACCTCTTACACTTTGGTTAGCGTCATCACCAGCAGATCTGGCCTTATTGTTCTTCTCCATGTTTAGGACTATTTTTGAAGCAAAACCTTTCGCCCCAATTACCTCTAGTGTCATGTTATGGGAATCTCTTTGCTCCTTATTTGCCGTGGTGGTTTTTGCCGCAATTTCACCCGACGGGACAACAACTTCTACCCCTGCCACATGTATCGCAAATGTATCATCAGAAAGCTTCTCCCCATTAAAAGCCACTGGCTGCTGCCTAACTGTCTATGAGTCCCTATTCTTGCTTCCCTTCGTGATATGTTCATCGACAAGGATTGGGTGATATCTAGTGCAGTCTAAGATGTCATGCCCGAGTGGCGAACAGTGCGAGCAAAACTTTGGGTATCATTCATATGTGATATCTTGTATGAAACCCCCAAATTTCCCATGAGCTGATAACCTCGACGGCAGCGTCTTTGAAATATCAATTTCCACGCAAACCCTAGCTCTACTAGGTCTCGTGAGGTGCTTGGTAGCGTCATCTATCGCAACAGACCTACCCATAAGTTCAGCCAGGTACTTCAGAAAACCAAGATTGAAATAACAGAGCTTCAAACCCCGAAAATGCACCCAAACCGATACAATTGGTGAATCCTTCTTCGGATCAAAATGATATGACCATAGAATAAGGGTGAAATATGAACCCCAAACTTGATTGGATTCCCTCAACTTGGCCATGACCATGTCAATCTTTAACAACATCATGATCATTATGTTATGATAATCAAAGCCCCTGACAATCGGGGTCTTGAGCAAACCCCAATAACCACGGATATTCTCTCTAATGTTATCCAGCGAAGGACAACAACCATTAAACTTCATCACCAGGGTGGTAGAGAGCGTAGCCTCCGCCTTGGTAACATTGTGAGGAGCGAACGAAATGGTCGGGTAACCATCTATAGATGAAACCCTAGCCTCGGGAAGGACGACCACCATTAAAACATTTTAGTTTGACATTGGCGGTAGTGATGAAGTATGTTTTCTTCATGGCTTGGGCGGTCTGAAGGAGAAGTACATCGGCCGTACTTCCTGTATCGTTAAGCATGGTGTGGAGGACGAGGTGCTCGACCTTAATCATAATGAATAAAGGTTTAGAATAGGGAAAATGAACATGCGAGGTATCGCAGTCGATGAAAGTGATACCTTCAGGTCGAGGGCAATGACTTGATTATGGCAGGAGGGCGAGCAACTTGTCCTGGTAAGTGAGTTTGCAGCATTCTTTGAAATGTTTGTGCTTGCTCTTGGAACGGCCGTTGTCGATATTGTTTACTTCGATAAAATGAACTTGGTAGATGTAGACCTCGGCAGGGTCGGCTGAAGGGGCGGATTGAGGTTTAAGGTACGACCCGTTGAAGTAGCTGGAAAGGTCAACAATATACTGATGTAGACGACCAGCCTTGAGTATTATTTCAAGAGAACGCTGTAAGGCAAAGTATTTATTGGTGTGGTGACAGTTACACCTGTGGTTGGCGCAGTAAGGTTTGTCCGGTTTGACCTCGATAGGGAACAAGATACGCCATATGGGGTCTGCTTGGATCTGCGGTAGAAGGGTACTGATGGGGGCAGTGAGTCTAGGTAGAACCAACTTTTGTCATTTTTTGTGATATTCTACAATGTTATCAGAGTGGGGACGTTTGCAGCTCTCAGTCTCATTTGAGACGGGAATGATCAGGGGCGTAGGAGTAGAGGGTGGGCCTTGTCGAGGTTTATTTGGGCTGGTGGTCGAAGGCTGCCCCTATTTATTTGCTTCGCGGAGGCGCTCAAGGTCGATATAGCCATTGACTTTTAAGAGAATCTCCTCGAGGGTTCGTGATTTGTGGAGGACCAGGTACTCTTTGACACGACTGTTATCTGGCAAAACACTCAAATATGCGAGTACAGTATTTGCGCGGTCAAGGTTTTTGACTTTGCACGACTAGTTGAAGAACCTCTTGGTGAAGGCCTCAAGGGTTTCACTGAGAAATTTTCTAAAATTGAAGAGGGTATCGATTTTGAACTCACGATCCTTGTTGAAAGAAAATTGGGTTATGAAGAGGCTGGATAATTTCTCAAAGCTTCGAATCGAGCCATTAAGATGGTTATGATACCAACGAAGAGGGCCTTCTGTGAGGCTGGTGGAGAAAAGTTGACACATCTGGTGGTCAGCCGTGAAGTAAAGGCTTAGAGCATTTTAAAATTCTAGAATGCGGGATTGAGGATCGGTGTTGCGATATTTACTAATTTTTGGGGCTCGGAAATTTGGAGTAACCTCGATAGCGAGGAGCTTGGGACAGGGGGGGTTATTCAATCGACTCCATGAGTTTGTTGTTGGGCTAGCGCTGACGCGAATGACAGGGTGGATTTCGTAGTCTAAGTCCTGCTCTGCACCATAGGCGGAAAGATGGGGGGGGGATCGATGGGCTTGAGGTTGATGAGGACGAATGTTTGGCATGTGTTCGGCACTACACTCCTCGAGACGTTCTCGAGCAGGGCGGCGTTTGGGGTATCTGGGGGAGCGAAGGGTGGAGTCAGAGGAATCCTCCGTAGGGTGAATGCCAAGGTGGATGGAGCCAGTAGGGGGGACAGTAGGGGGCAACACCCTTGGCACCAAGATGGACCGAGGGTACTTGGAGATGCTGTAGGGGCCGCAATCGGTCTAGAGCGGAGGGTGAAGTCAGAGGAATCCTCCGTAGGGTGGGTGCTCGGGATGGTGGAGGAGCTTCTAGTGGTTGTAACCATTCTAACTCACGAACTATGTTTCATAGGTCGTCAATGGCATTGTATTATCTGTCGGCATCATCTAAACAACCCTTTCGTTCGACTTCAAACTCTTTTTGGTGCTCTTCGCATTCCTCACGTAATTACGTTCGAGGATGCTCTTCAGCCTGTGCAAACTGCTAGGTAAGAAGGGCTAGCTGGGCAGCCATTCTGTCAGCAGAGTTGCTGACATCAGAAGAAGTGGAGTAGAGGGTAGGTACCATTTGGAAGTAATTTGCAAAAAATGGAAAAAGAAAGTACAAGGCAGGGGGAGATTAGTAGGGTTGGAAGGTATAGACGGTGCCAAATGTAGGGGCCTAACTTTGTAAAGAGGGGAAGTCGGCTCTTATACTACAGGGTTTATCTTCTATCAAAGGAGTTCAAGCATATGATCAATAATACGACTAAGCTATTGGCAATATACTTGCGTGGAGACCTAAAATGGGACACTCCATGACCACTGATGAGGATTTTTTAGAGTATTGATATTTCTGTCTAGTAGTCAAAGTTTCGAGTACAGGTTGATTTACCGGGTGATCAAAGGTAAACTGCAAGGGGGTTGGGGAGAGATTTTGTAACCCTTCCTTGGTTCCCCTTCCCTCTTATTTATAGAATATAGGTAGGGTTGAGGCACCATGGGAGGTCACATTACAAGTGTACCCTCTGGGTATCAGGCGGGTATCCCAAAGTTGGTGTTGACACCAGAAATGTTGGGTCTGGCACCGTGCCCTGACACTGGAGCTGTTATTGGTTATGTCACTGTAGCTGCAAGGATCAACAACGGTGCCGTTCTTGTTTGGTGAGCTGGTTGTCTGACGTATCAACCTTTGACAACGTATAAATTTGGTTGAAGTATTTCCGATGCTGACGTGGAGTTCGTGTGCTGACGGATCTATCTTCATCTTCGAAGTTTGTTCATAGTCGAGGGTTCGTCTTCGGTGCTTCATCTTTGCGTAGTCTTGGAAAGCTTACTTATGGGTTGAATGGACTTTGAGGAATTCACGTAGGCCTTGATGCAACCTTCAGGTGTTTGACTAGAGCTAGAAGGCTGCGAGTAGGCTACTACAGATGCATTACTATACGATAATGCTACAGACCAAGTAGGATGAGCGTGATGAGGTATAGGCATAGGTGGGCGTTGTGGATTTTGTGATGGGGGTCTAAAGTATTATTGTGGAGGTGCTTCTCCATAGGACTGAGACTGGGAAGGACCTCCGTACTATTATGAGGGGGGTAATGGTGCTGAGTCTTGGTATTACTGTAATGACTTGTTTGGACATTAATTCTTCTAATGGCGATAACAAAATGTACATTTATTACAATATCATGGAAAAGAAGCCGGTGGCTGATACATATGCCGAACTGCTAAAACTGACTGAGTAGGTATAGTAAGAGCCTCCTTTTCTATCTGTGTCTTTAAATGATCCTCCTCTGCTAAAACTACAGAATCACCATTAGGAAGAGGATCTCTATGAAGAATTGAACCCCAAAGAGACTCAAAATCATCAAGTAATTCAACTAGAAACTGTATTAATCATTGTTGCTCTCTATATTTGATCCAATCAGTACAAGTAGTAAGTCCTGATGGCTCAGTCAAGTCTAGCTGATCCCATAAACCGCTTATTACATTTTAAAACTCTTGAACACTATGATCATTTTGTCAAACCCCTCTAGCGCCAACTTCTAATTGATATTGCTGAGCGAAATTTAATTTAGTAACTTCTTTAAGTGATCCCACTTCTCCTTCGGTATTGGGAATTTTGCTAACTGAATACCAATTGAGATTTCAACCGAATTCCCAATCCATATAATGTTCTTTAAGTTATTCATTTGCCATTTTTCTAAATCGGCTTCATATGCCAATTTTTCAGGATCCGACAGCTTTGTAGTTATTACATCAACATAATCCCATAAATCTAGACTTATCATGAAGTGGGTCATTGTATCGGCGCAATACCCATAATTAGGTCACGTCAATTTCAAACCAATCCCTTGGAAATCTAATTTTTCATCAGTCATCATTAATACAAAATACAGATTCAACTACAAGAATTCAATCCCACAAAGCTACATAAACATATTATACCAACTCAAACCCCAAAGTTTCAACCACAAAATAACCCACATGCTATCTGCAAACCCAAACAATAATCACAATCACACACCCAATAACCACAACTTGGAATCTCACCTACAAAGAAAGACCCTATCAATGACATAACCACCGTTGTGAATTTGTCAAGTAATTACCACCAGCCTAAACCCTAATCGCCACCTACAAGTCTCCATTCTCAATAATACAAACATCACATACCCAATCACCTGTATTAAGTCATTAAGAAACAAAAAATTTATAGTAATTTGGGCATAAATAACAGTCTCAACAACACCAAGAATCACCCCAATTACCACCTAAAAATCCCTATTCTCCACCACATAAACTACTCCCAAATAATTCAAGCAAAAAATAATTAAGCAAATCACAGTTTAATCCAATCTTTCCAGCAAGAAGCCATCACTCAGGTTTCTCTACGGGAAACCAGGTAGGTCTTCACCGGTACCAAAAACAAATCACAGTACCAAAAACTAGAGAGAGAAAAAAAAATACAAATAATGACCAACCTGTGATTTGACGAAGGAGTTTTACGACCCTAGAATCACCTCCGTGAGTAATGACAAACAGTAAAATTGTTATCCAATTACGCGAATCAAAGCCCCAAACACGATTGAACAGGAATCATACCCAAATCAAATCTTAATTTTGCAAAAGTAAAAAATCTAACTCTTGATACCATGATAATAGAAGAAGAACACTCTCTACTCATTAGAATATGTGTTCAAAGTTAGGGTTAAGGAAACAACCTTTATAAAAGGGAAAAGAATAAAGTCATGTAAAAAGATATAAAAACCCTTGGGCTATACAAGCTAACTCTAGCATACACGACCAAGCAGATTTCATCGAAGTTCTTATATATTAATGAATTACAAAAGATGAATAAAATTGATGTTATTTAAGTACGTTCAGAAGGCAACTTATCAGACTTATTCACAAAGGCTCTTGCATATCCTATATTCAAGAAGTTGGTACACGGATAGGCATGCAAAGTTTATATTCATTGACGTCTCTGGGAGACACATCTCTGGGAGATAGACGTTAGGGAGAGTAGTCATCACTTGACATGGGCATATGCGTATTGCACTCTTTTTCCTGATATCACTGTTACTTGGAGGTTTTAGTGGCTAGAGGTTTTGATGAGGCAATGTTATATACGCCCACCACCCATCTGGGATATAGGATTGTACTCTTTCCTTGCATAACTTTTTGCCCAAAGGGTTTTGCCAGGTAGAGATTTTAATGAGGCAAGTCGTCTGTACGTGGGCCCAACTCGAACTATGTTTAGGGTTACCCACCGACTCCTAACCCAAGAAAGTTTAAGGCTTCTATATATAACCCTACAAGCTAGGGCTTATTTCTGTAACCTAAGAAAAACCTAAGGAAAGCCTACCTTTTCTCTCTCTATCTGTCTTTATATGTTTGTATGGTTAAATAGATTGTGTTTGGCTTTTATTCTAAACACCTTTAATTTTCCATGAAGTTGGTGTTTCAATTTGACTGCTATAATGAGTTTGATTAAAAAAAAAAAAACTCCAATTGTTAACGAAGATTGGGTTTTAATTTTACATGATGTTGAGCTTATATTTTGTACCCTAAAAAGGGGATCCGCCCCTTGAATCCCTAAAAATATCATTTAAACCCAGTCTGCTTAACTCCCTCCACCCTAAGCAAGACTAAAAGTTGCGTAATGGTTGCCATCACAAATGGGTACAAATTATTTGATGCTCCTTGTCGACAACCCATGATTGAGATTGAGATAATAATGCACAGTTTCTGGAGACATGGTTTTTGTATTATAAAAGATAACGCCGCCAAAGTGCTTTCATGATTTTGTTCAAGCATAGCAAGGTACAATACCACAGTAGGTGATGCAAGAGTAGGTAAGAAGCAAAGCACTCAGGGTACAAATTTCTACTATTCCAAGATGTAATTTTAGCTGTATAATAAGAAGTCTGTAGAATATAATTGAAGATTATATTCTCATTTACCAGCTTTCAATTTTTTGTTGCCGGAGTTGGTACATGGTGTTAGCTGCACTGCCATTACAGACTGTTTCCACTGATCGACAATAATGCATAATGGCATGGACATTGACCCTTTTTGGTTAACAAAAGTTGCACCTTACTTTTGTAGGGGCCTAACTTCTTAGTGAGAGGAAGTCATCTCATACACCACAGGGTTTAGTCTTCAAACAAAGGAATGCAAGTACATAATCTAGAGTGCAAATTATCTGTAGACAATATACTTGCCTGGAGGCTTGGAATGTGACTCTCCACGACCTTTGATAAAGATTTTTAAGAGTGTTTGCATTTATGTCGAGCAGTCAAAGGTTTGAGTATTGGGATTTACAAGGTAATCGAAGGCAAAACGTATAGGCTCTGGGGGAAGATTTTCTTACCCCTCCTTGGTTCCCCATCATTCCTATTTATAGAATTATAGGGTGGGTTGAGTCACCAAGGTCAGGTCAGATTACAAGTATACAATCCGGGTATCTTCCGGATATCGAGCGGATATCCCAGAGTTGGTGTTGAAGTCGAAAATGCAGGGTCTACTAGCATGCCCTGTCACTGTAGTTATCTGTTGGTCAGTCACTGTGTACTGACACTGTAGTTGTCCGAGGGTCCTGTCGCTGTAGCTGACTAAACTGACAGCAGCACCATTCTTATCTGGTGAGCTGGCTATTTTGTCACACTTTGACCATGTACTGATATGGTCGAAGTGTTTTTGAAGTAAAGTTTTTCTTCGTGGCTTGTTCTGGGTTAGGCTTCATCTTCGGGTAATCCTTGGGTGACTTGTTTGGGGGATTGAGTGGTCTTTGAAACATTCGAGTTGGCTTTAAAGTAGCCTTCGGGTGTCTGTCTGGAGTAGAAGGCTGCGAGTAGGCTACTACATTCACCCCCTCTCAGCGAAGGTCACAAAATAGGTGAAGAGGCATTTGCTGAAAACACTATTTGGCCTTGAAATTTGAGTGGTTTGACTATTGGTTTTTAGGGAAGTAATAAAAAGGGGTAATAAACAGATGTTGGTGGTTATAGGGTAATAAATGAGATGAGGCTATAAGTATGGGCTAAGAAGGTAGGGGCACTGTATACTCTTTATCTATTGTATCTTTTCTCTTCTCCTTCTGTATTTTGTAAGAAATGTTATGGATACCATGCCTAACACTCGCTACCAGTAGAGAATGGGATTTTCCAGAGACTGTCATATAGGGCAGAAGATTGCAGAGCTGAAGTTAAAATTCTTCGGTGACCATGAACTCGATTGGGACATGCCTGAGCTGGTAGAGTTGGAGCTTGGGGAACTCATCAACGGGGAGTCTTATGCTTATCTTTGGGTGCAACTGAAGTATCATTTCACGACTGCTGCGAAATGCTACCTCTTCCTGATGGCTTTAGAAGATATTCTTGTTCAGGCAGATTAATAGGTAGAGGGACAAGGTTTGGCGGGTGTCACTACCCCGTCTTTAGATAGCGCAGCTCCTGCTTGACGTGGTTGCAAGGTGGTGATGACGGGGTGGGGGGGGGGGGTTTCTTTATTTCAAACTGTATTTGGGAGGCTTCTGTTATTGCTGAGGTGTTGTATATTTGGGTTTGCAACCTTGCTGTTTTTATTCTTGTAACTTGTGGAATGAAATGGAAACGATGTTTTGTGAAAATTTTGTGTGTTTGTATCTGATAGGCATTTTAGACTAATATACTTATAGGCAGGGTAAGAAATTTATCTCGTCGAGCATTAACAGGTGACAATGATTACTGCTGGAATAAATTGGCATCGACGTATGATGATATGGTCGAAGAGAATTTTCTCGGAATTAGTTGAGACTCGGTGAGAATGGTTTAAGACGAAGTGTTAAAAGGTTGATGGTTCGATGCTGGGGTTTTGCTGGACTGCAAGTCCTCGGGAATGTTGTTTGAATGCAGATGCAAATCTAACGGTTTTGTTTAGGAAGTGTAAAAATCTTGACTGTTGGGTTTTCAAGGGAAAAAAATTCAAGACTGCAATGAATGTGACCCTGATGAATGAAGGGTTAACTGAATCTGATTTTCAACATAAAATGGGTGTTTCTGGGAGGATTGCATACAACTTTTCTTTCATCTCTGAATATAATGGTTTCTTCTTCTTCTCAAAGCAAAAGTGATGTTCCAAGACCCGTGCAAGAAAACCAGGCTGCAGTAAGAGTCAGGCAAGTACGGGAGAAGACGTTAGAGTTACAACGGAGGTTTGGCATTGATCAAGACGTTGATGCGAAAATGCCAGATCTTCTTGAAGCGGAACCCGGGACACCTATCCCTGGCATGCCCTTCACGTATTGGTGGGGAATATTGCAGATGATGGGACCGTTTCCCGGCCACCGGTTGTCCCTGCTGAGTCGTTTGCGGAGGAAATGGTAGACCAGGAAGGTACTGGTGCTGAGGCTGTGGTCAAGGAGGGGCATCCCGCTGATATTTAGAGTCTCTTTCAACCGTATTGTTGGGTGTTTGGTTTGCTTTTTATTGTTTGGATGTCTTGTTTATCAGAATGAAATTGGGATTTTTAATAACTATTAAAGTAGGATTCTGGGCTCTTTATAAGTAACAATTTGAACTGTTGCACTAAAAGTCTGAAATATCGAAGCAGAAATTCTGAACTGTCGAAGTAACAGTATAATCTGTCGAAGTAAGATTATTAATTCTCGAAGTAATATTCTAAACTGTCGAGGTAATAGTATAATCTGTCGAAGTAAGATTCAGAATTCTCGAAGTAATATTCTGAACTGTTGAAGTAATAGTATAATCTGTCAAAGTAAGATTCTGAATTCTCGAAGTAATATTCTGAACTGTTAAAGTAATAGTATAATATGTCGAAGTAAGATTTTGAATTCTCGAAGTAATATTCTAAACTGTCGAAGTAATAGTATAATATGTCGAAGTAAGATTCTGAATTCTTGAAGTAATATATTGAACTGTCGAAGTTTGTCGAATGTGTGGTAGATCGAATGTTCGAAGGTTTTTCTGGATTTGAATGGACGACTGACAGCTCAGACAGCTGGTCCATCTGAATGGTACGTGCTCCTGGGGTAGTGTGCCAAGCAGGTAATCATGATTTTTGTACTTTCTACGGAAAAGGTATGATTTGATGTTGGGATTTGACTAGATGGTTTCGAGTGAGGATCAGAAGGTTCGAGAAGCTTTAAGTTGGAAGTTAAATCAGAATAAGCATGTAGTTTGTAACGAGGGGAATAAGGGGTAAATTGGTCAAAACATGTCTCAGCTGAAAAACTGGGGTAGTGGGGGCATGGTAATGATAGTGGTTTGGAAATCGAAGCAGTTTTGGTATTCCGAGGAGGTAAATATATATGAGAGGGAAATAAAAAAATGTATTGTTCACAGGAAAACAAACCAGAGAGTGAGAGGAAGAAAACTGGTACGCCATTGCTAAGTGAAGCTTGAGAGAGGTTGCTGAAGTTGTGGTTGGGTGCGGGCTGACTTGCTGCTTCGTGTGTACTTTATCTAACACAGGTATGTCAATTGATCTCGGTCTATTTTCTTTTGTTTTGTTTTTCTGGCTGCATTCTGCAGGTAGAACCTTCTGGGTTGGCAGTGAGGAGGTTTATAGTAAAGGACGGGGGGAATTCGTGAGTCTGGGTTGTAGCCCATTTGAAGATTTTGAGGGTATTGGCGGAGGGACTGGGTTTAGGATTGAGTTTTCGAATGTGTTTGCATCTGTTGGAGAGGGTAGATGAAAAATGAGTTACGGACATGTAATAGTTGAATGTATCAATCTAATTATGTGCCTCTTATTCTGCAGGATAAGATGCGTACCCGTCAAACTTTGAGAATGAGGCTAATAGACGAGGAAGTCGAAGAGAATGAGGCTAGCATTTATGGTCGTACTTCGATGGATGAGGGTAGCAACATAGAAGTGTTAGATGTTGTAACTGATCCCCCTTTAGCCGTTGTAGCACCGGCAGGTAGGGTTTTGACTACTAGATGTTGTAAGACAGTAGTAACTGAGGGTAGTGATAAGGAGGGGATAAGGGGTGTGGAGAGAAACAAGAGTGATGCTAGCCCCTCGGGTGTGAAAGGGATGAAGTGGAGCAGAGTGATCAAAGTGGGGATTCGACAGAGTCGGATAGAGCCGAGGGTTCTATCTCGGCTAGAGAAAAGAGGAGACTAGATCGATTTGCTGCCAAGTTGGACCTGTCGAAGGTGGGGGTATTATTACACGTGGCAGGAGCGGAGTGGACTTTCAAGTCGAACCCGCGAGAGGGTATAATGGCGTATAAAGGCCAGATTCGATTGGGAATAGAACTTCCTCTCTGAAGGCTGGTGAAAGAGGTGTTGAATTTTTGAGAGGTTGCTCCAGTTCAAATAAATGACAATTTTAACGACATGATGAGGGTAATAGAGGGGATGAATGCCAAATTGAGCAGTGAGGGGAGGGGTTTAATTAAGTGGTTCAATGTTGTGTCATTCTATTCAAAGAAGGCAAACCAAAACATGGATACCTATCACATCCAATGTCACCCTGAGAAGCCTTAGTTTTTTTATCTCTGTTCGACGGGTCGAGATTGGAATAAAGACTTAGTTGTAGTACGGGGTAATTGCGAGAATGTCGAAGGGGAAGACCTTTATAAGTTGCATCATAGAGTCTATAATCCAAGTAAGTTTGTTGTCGAAGGTTTTTTTTTGGATATATCTCTAGGATACGCTGTTAACATATTTCTGTTTGTTTTGCAGGTCCTAAGAACCTGTCTTGGGACAATCCGAGGAAGTATATTAACGCCTTACTCGATTCAAGTAAGGAGTGGGTGAATTCTTTTTTCGAGCGTCTTGGTATCAAGAGGAAGAGGAAGAAAAAGACAAATTTCTAGCTTCAAAATGCACCCATTACGCCGAAGCCATCGAAGAAGAGGAGAGGCGTAGGTGATTCAAAAGTACCAGAAGAAATGGGGGAGGATGATTTGGCAAGGATAGTTTAGTATGTTTCGAAGTCGAAAAGGGCTTTGAAGCAAGCAGCGCCAGTACCCGAAGTGGCTAATGATGCTTTGAAGCTGAGGCCGAGGCAGGCACCAACACAGGCTTAGAAAGGGAAAGGCAGATCCATTTCCAAGGCTCCAAAGGTATAACAGGAGAAGGTTGTTCAGTGCAAAAGGCGTAGGAAACTGGGGAAAGATGATGCGGAGGATGAGGACGAAGAGATAACAGTGGCTGAGCAACAAGATCAGACTCTAGCCAAGTTTGCTTTGATGGCTGAACTCTGCGATGCTGACCCAGATGAAGCTTTGAAGCAGATGAAGAAAACTGTGTATCAGGTAACTGTCTATTATTGTTTGTGAGATTCTAAAATTTTCCTAAGTGCTTTGTGCTTTGAAAAATGCTGACGGTTCGAATACCCTAGTAGACGGATGCTTAGGCACAATCATTCAACAAGGCAGTAAAAGTAGGAAAAAGGAGGCTACGGGAGGCACTTGACAATCTAGAGCTTGCTCGGGGAAAAGAAGTGCGTTGCTGTCTGATAATAATAAGGTGAAGCGGGATCTGGAGGCTATCAATGATTCATTCGAGAAGAGGATGGAGGGTCTACATTTTAATCATGAGCAGGTGTTGAAGTCGACGATTACTGTAAAGGACATTAAGAAAGCAGACCAGAAAGTACATTATCAGGCACAGTTTGATGGTAAATGTATAGTAACTGTCAGGCTGAAGGAGTCCATAGAGGATATTGGTTTTGATCCTGACACTTTAGAATGCCTTCCTGTTGTCGAAGAACCCGTTGCTGAGGATTTTTTGCAGGCAAAGGAAAGAAAGGTAGAAATTACTGCTGAAGGTATTAGATGGGGCATGAAAACTCTTGTGGTCGAAGGTATTGCTGCTGGAGCTTCAACTGACATGATTCTAGATAATGTAGGGCCGAGGTTTTTGATTGTGGGTGCTGAAGGTGGTGATGCAGTAGGGCCTGTTGGGGGAGAAGATCGAGCTACGCCGGTCTGAGGTATTTGTACTGGAGAGCCATGTTTGTTATTTATGATTTGCAGTAGAGTTGTAATATTTGAACCATGTTTATTTTTCTGTGGAATTGGTCGTTGAACTTGTTATTGCTGTGAGCAATTGTATTGTACTGATTTTGTTTAGCTGTGCAAACTTGAGTTGTGTTGAACTGCTGAGATTTGAGTATGAACTAAATTTGAATTTGTGACCGATGTTCTGAATAGGATTTGATGTATTTTTCTGACCTTGCTTTGTGCCGGATTGTGGATATATTAAGGATGATTCTAAATTCTCGAGGCACGACTTTACTTGAGTTATGTTGAAATTGCTTTTCTGATATATGATGTTTTGAAACATCTTGCATGTGGTAGAATTGTAGATATTTATTTATAATAGTATCTGCAGCAGCCTTCGACAGTCGAAGCCCACTTCACAGCCAACTCAAATGTATCGAAGCCTACTCAATCCCTAAAACAGACCTCCCAGAGATCCCATGAAGACGAAGCTTTGACACCAGACAAAGCCTCGAGGACGGATTTACACATTGCAAAAGACATTCTTCGACCATATCAACACATGGTCACAGTGTGGCAAGACGGACAACCTGCTCACCAGACAAGCTGTCATAATGATTGGCTTTTACAGCTACAGTGACAGGCCAGCCACTGTGCAGCAATGCGGAAGTACAAAGATACATCAGACAGCTGTCACAGTAGCAGTCCAGACAGAACCGACGCCCATATCCCGCTGGGATTTCCTGACAGTAATCATGTAATCCTGACCCACACTTGGTGACTCAGCTTCCTGTGACTCTATTAATAAAGGAGAGGGGAAACCAAGTGGAGGTTTGAAAAATCATCTCCAGCCCCTTGCATTTTACCTTCGACCTCCCTGTGCAAACTGTATTCGAACCCTTTAATTACTCATCAATAATATATTCTTTCTTAAAAAATCCTCATCAGAGGTCATAGAGAGTCACATTAGGACCTCTACGCAAGTATTTGTTTTTAGTTAGTTCTTACTTTAGATCAATTTCTTGCATCCCTTTGATTGAAGATCGATTCCACGTTGTAAGAACCAACTTCACCTCTAAACGAAGTTAGGTCCTTACAATTGGCGCCGCCTGTGCTTCCTGCCCTACCAATCTCCCTTTATTTTTCCCCTCCTTTTGTTTCCCACTTCAACAAATTATCTTCAATGGCACCACACGCTATTCTAACTCAACCCAGGCAGGCAACTCTATTGATGGAGTAGCTTCCCTAATAGCCTTATTATCTTAACAAGTCGCTCAGGCAGAGGAGCGCCACTAGAACCAACTAAACCAGGAGCGCGATAGCCACCTCTTGGCACAGGAAACTGAGCGAAATTGCCGCTTGGAAGGTAAAAATAGACAGAACAGAGCAATCGATAAACTGCGTAACACCGTCCGAGAGCTACAGAGATTACAGCCCTTCATACCCCTCGAATCTGCTCGAATGTTGGGGGTTTGAAAATTTTCATGGTCGCCTTCGAGTATCCGTCAGGCCGAGGTTGACATGATACTTAGGAGAAACCCAGAAATTTATAGGTCTTCGAAGGCCTAAGTCACAGCGAAGCATAACTGTTCACCGCCAACGCATTCTTGAGGGTCCGGTCTTTCGACTATTCCTGCCCCTCGAGTTTGCTCGAATGTTGGAAGATTGATAATTTCAAGGTCGCCCCCAATTATCAGTCGGGGCGAGGGTGGACATGATACCAGAGATGAACCAAGAAATCGACTAGACTTTGATGGTTTTAAATCTGATCGAAGCATATTTGTTCACCCCTAATGCATCCCCGAGGGTCCTGTCTGTCAACCATCCTTTCCCCTCGAGTTTGCTCAAAATTGAAAGCTTTAAAATTTCAAGGTCGCCCCTAAGTATCAGTCGGGTCGAGGGTTGACATGATTCTTAGAGTGAACCAAGAAATTGACTTGACTTTGAAGGCTTAAGCCTCAACGAAGCATAACTGCCCACTCCCAATATATTCCTGAGGGTCCGGTCTTTCAACCATCCTTGCCCTTTGAGTTTGATTAAAATTAGAGGTTTGCAAAATCTCAAGGTGCCCAAGTATCAGTCGGGTCAAGGGTTGACATGATACCTAAGTTAAAATAAAAAATTCATTGAAAACAGGAGATGAATTTGGGGTAAAAAACTGTCTATTATGTATTTACATCAATTGTACAAGTTGAGGCCGTGGCCTGTTATAGGAAAGAGAGAGACAGTGATTGTTATGGGAAGCTGATGAGCCTTCTGGTCTAATCAATCTCCGGGTGCCTGCTTGAATGGGTGAGGCGTTGAGATCCTTTCAAGTTCCATGTACCCTTAGGGGTGGTGAAATAAAGGGTCTGATGATAGGTCAAAGATATGGCACGCATGGCATGGAACCAGTCGTACCCAAGAATACCGAGGTATTCGAATTTCTTATCGATGACAAGAAAGCTGGTTTGCAGTGTGACTGGGCCGGTAGTAATTGGGAGGCTGATTTGACCAACAACGACTTCTGTATCCTCATTGAAACCCTTGAGTTCAACATTGGCAGCAGTGATGAAGTCGGTCCTCTTCATGGCTTGGACAGTTTGGAGGAAAAGGACATCAACTGCACTTCTTGTGTCTATGAACATTGTGTGGATGACGATGTTTTCGATCTTAATTATGATGACTAATGGATCAGAATGTGGAAAACGGACATGGGATGTATCACAGTCAATGAAGAGATGCCTTCGAGTTGAGGGTAAAGGCTTGTTTCTGGCAGGAGGTCTGGTAACTTCTCCTTGTAAGTGAGATTATATCATTCTTCGACACGCTTATGCTTGCTCTTAGAACGGCCGCTGTCTATATTATTGACTTCGATGAAATGTATTCGGTAGATATGCACCTCGGCCGTGTCGGCAATAGGGGTGGGTTAAGACTTGAGGTATAACCCGTCAAGGTAGCTGGGAAGGTCGGCAACATACTGACGTAGACGACCAACTTTGAGAATGATTTCGAGAGTGCGTTGGAGGGTGAAAAACTTGTTGATGTGGTGACAGTTATATTTGTGGTTGGGGCAGTAAGGTTTGCCTGGTCTGACTTTGATAGGGAAAGGGATATGCCATATGGGGTCTGTCTGTATATGTGGTAGAAGAGTGCTGAGAGGGGCAGTAAGTGTGGTTAAGACTGGCTTCGGTCACTTTTTGCGAACTTCAGAATTATTATCTTTGTGAGGGCGTTTGTGGCTCTCAGTCTCCTATGAGACAGGAGCGATCAGGGGTATTGGGGTAGAAGGTGGGTTTTGTTAAGGTTTAATGATGGTAGTGTTCGAGGGTCGGCCCTGTTTGTGGGATTCGTTGAGGCGTTCAAGGTCGATATAACCATTGATCTTTGAGAGCATCTCCACGAGGGGGCGAGGTTTATGGAGGATTAGGTACTCTTTCACTCGGCTGTGATCTGGTAATACATTTGAGTACGCGAGCACAATATTCGCGCAATCAAGGTTCTCGACTTTCCGTGATTCATCGAGGAACCTCTTGATAAAGGCTTCGAGTGTTTCACTGCTGGATTTTCAGAAATTGAAGATAGGGCATCGACTCTGACATCTCTGTCTTTATTGAAGGCAAACTGGGTGATGAAAAGCTGTAAAAGCTACTCGAATCTCCATATCGAGCCATTAGAGAGATTTTGAAAGCATCGAATGGGGCTGTCAGTAAGGCTGGTGGGAAAAAGGCAGCATAACAGGTAGTCAACTATGGAATAGAGGCTTAAAGCATTTTGTAATTCAAGAATGTACGATTGAGGTCTGTGTTACGGTATTTTTTGAACTTGGGAGCACAAAAATTAAGGGGTATCTCAATAGTGAGAAGTTTGGGGCAAAGGGGGTTATTCAGTCTACTCCAGGAGTTAGGGGTTTGGCTCGTGATAACGCGAACAACGGGTTGGATTTGGTAATCGAGGTCCTACTGTGCAACACAGGGAAGATGTGGGGGAGATCGAGGGATTCGAGGATGGTGAGGTCGAGTAAGTGGTATGTGTTCGGCGCTGCTCTCCCCGAGACGTTCTCTAGCAGGGCGGCGTTTGGGATGTCTGGAGGAGCGAAGGGTAGAATCAGAGAAGATTTTGGTAGGGTGGATGCCGAGATGGATGGAGCCAGTAGGGGGAATTGTATGGGGAACACCCTTGGCAACGATATAGATTGGGGGTACTTTGAGATTGGGTAGGGGTCCCAGACGAGCGCGGGCAGACACGCGTGACAGGTCTGGTGCTTGGGATGGTCGAGCAGCTTTCAGAGGCTGTAGTCTCTGCAACTCTTGGACGGTGTTACGTAACTCATCAATCGTCCAATTCTGTCTGTCGGCGTCGTCTAGGTGACAATTTTGTTCAGCTTTAAACTCCAACCAGTGCTTTTCGCATTCCTGGTGAAGTAGTGCATGGTGGCGCTCCTCGACTTGAGTGAATTGTAGAGAAAGTAAGGCTATTTGAGACGCGACTCCGTCGACAGAGTTACCGACATGGGTTGAACTGGAATGGAGAATGGGTGCCATTGAGATTAATCTGCTGGAGTTGAGAACAAAAGGAGGGAAATAAGAAAGGGAGATAGGTAGGGTGGGAAGCACAGACGGTACAAAATATAAGGGACTAACTTCTTAATGAGGGGAAGTCGGCTCTTACACCACGGGGTTTAGTCTTCAAATAAAGGAATACAAGTACATAACCTAGAGTGCAATCTATAGACAATATACTTGCGTGAAGACCTGGAATGTGACTCCCCATGACCTCTATTGAGGATTTTTAAGAGTGTTTGTATTTATGTCGAGTAGTCGAAGGTTCGAGTACTGGGTTTTATAAGGTGATCGAAGGTAAAACATATAGGCTCTGTGGGAGGATTTTCTAACCCCTCCTTGGTTCCCCATCTCTCCTATTTATAGAATCATTGGGAGGGCTGAGTCACCAAGGTTAGGTTAGATTACAAGTGTACAATCTGGGTATCCTTTGGATATCGAGCTGATATCCTGGAGTTGGTGTTTAAGCCGAAAATGCCGTGTCTGCTACCATGCCCTGTCACTGTAGCTGTTTGTTGGTCTGTCTCTGTGTATTGATACTGTAGCCGTCCGAGGGTCTTGTCGTTGTAGCTGGCTGAGCCGACAACGGCACCCTTCTTATCTGGTGAGCTGGCTATCTTGTCACACTTTGACCATGTAGGGATATGGTCGAAGTGTTTTTAAAGTGAAGTTCTTCTTCGTGGCTTGTTCAGGGTTGAGGCTTTGTCTTTGGGTAATCCTTGGGGGACTTGTTTGGGGGATTGAGTGGGCTTCGAGATATTCGAGTAGGCTTCAAAGTAGCCTTCGAGTGCCTTTCTAGAGTAGAAGGCTGCGAGTAGGCTACTACAACTTTTATTTTCTGTAGAAACAATAAGACGCTGAAGTTACTCCGGATTTCCAAAACTATTTTATCGCTATCATTTTGAATGAGAAAAACAAGATGTGACAATACGAACGAGCATGACTTTACATCTCATTTCTCTTCTTCAACATAATATTGTATAGAGACTGCTAGAGTGTACAACGTGAAGCTCCCTAATATTCTCAATGCTTAACTGAGAATACTATTGTAGATTAAGAGGGTTTGTTTGAAGATCAGGACCTTAGTTTTGTATTACTCGAGGAGTTCTTCAGTTGCCATATTAGCTGCGGAGGATAGTCATACTTTTGTTGGGAAACCAAGGGGGAAAATCGTAACGCGGAATCACAATATAATTGAGCACGAACCGAAGAACTAACTCTAACTACTGAGAATTAAATCCAAGGCAATAAAACACATTCACAAGGTTTAAATTTGATGGAAACCCCAAAGGATCAAAACTACCCCTGACAAGTACGACAAATATATTATCACTTTGGGTTACAAGAAATTTAACAGAGAACACTATCTCACCTCTACCTTTATAGATAATCCCCAGCGGGAAGCCCTTGAAAGAAAACCTAAGAAATCTCTCCAGAGTAAAATCCTAGATGTCTTCCTTTTTTCTCTCTATTTCTTTCCCCCTGTACAAAGGCCTTTAACTTATACTCCATATTTATAGACTATCAATTAGGTCATCAACGAAGTACGCATCACGAGATAAACCATTGCTTTATAATAAATAGCTTTCAGAACGAAATTAAAAACAAACAAGCAAAGCATTTTTGGTTCGAGCGACCTAAGTCTCGTTCGAATGACTTAGTTACTCGTTTGAAGGACTTCCCCTATTTTTGAGCCGTAACCTAACAATCACCACTTCGGCAAAAAAATAATTTCTTCTACAGTATTCGTCGTGTATCCTTGTCGCGCTGCCCCTATGGGTAGCTTCTTAATTAAGAGAATTACTCGAGTCTAGTCTTTTCCAAGACCCACCAATTAGAACCCACTTTATAATCATCTTTGTAGATCGTACTATTGCTCCACCTTAAACTAAATTCCCATTTCAAGAAATCCTCAGAGCTCTATCGGTACATGCAACCTTCACATCTCCACCCACTAATTTACCAACCAATGCTTACAAGTTCCCTCTCAGAATTTTCTTCATGATCAAATAAGACTTCCAATAAACTTTCATTACTCCACCTCACCAAGAGTAATTGTAACCCTCATTATCTAACTTAGAAAGTTAAATTAGATTATGAGTCATACTCGACACATGTCGAACATCATGAAGAACTACGATGAATCCATCGAACATCCTTACATGAATATTACCCACTCCAAAAACTGGCCTTCGAGAGCCATCGTTCATCGACACAAACTTGCTACCCTCACACCTTGCATATTTGCTGAATCATGCCTTGTGTACGCATACATGCATTGTAGCCCCACTATCAAACACCCATCCTTCATCATGGCGTGAACCATTTGCGTCCACCACGAGGAACACCTCGTCACTATCATTACTAGTAACCGTTATATATTTGTTAGTGTCACTTTCAGAGTGCCTTGTCGAACTTGCTCCTATACCTTTCCCAGCTTTGCAATCTAATCTATAATGACCCGATTGACCACAGCTCTAACAAGTTCTTTTTCTGAACTTATTAAAGCTTCTCTTCCAGTGAACCACCATTACAGAGTTTTCCGCAAAGGATTTGCTATCCTTAAGCTTTCTCTCTACGGAAAGAAGAGTACTTGTAACCTCCTCAAAACTCAAGGTTTCCTTCCCATACATTAACGTAGGTTGAAGATGCTTGAAGGTAGACGAAAGAGACCATATGAGTTGAAGCATTTATCTTCATCCTCAACTTTTACTCTGATCGATTCTAATTCTAAAACGATCCCATTCAAAGAACCTAGGTGATCACCAACGCTCGTACCCTAATCCATCCTAAGCGTATGAAGCCGTTCCTTGAGGTATAAGCGATTCAAAAGACTCTTTGTTTGGTACAAAATTTTATGTTTTTCCCAAAGACCCTTTGCAGTGTTCTCTCTAACCACCTTTGCCAAAATGTTCTTAGCGAGACAAAAGCATATCTCGCTCGCAGCCCTTGAATATAGATCTTCCCAGTCTTCTTCTTCATCGTCATTTGCTTTCTAGGCCACTATACCTTTAATCAAAGTTTTAGGCATAGGCTTCCTTTTCAGTGCCTTGCATAACCCGCCTTGAATCAAGATATCTTGGACTTGTATTGACCATAATCCAAAATTGATCTTCCCATCGAACTTCTCTACTTCGAACTTGATCGCGTTAGAGTACTTAGATCTTCTCATCTTGTTTTTCTACTTGCCCCAAACCTCGCTCTGACACTAATCGTTAGGAAACCAAGGGGGCAAATTGCAACGCGGAAGCACAATATGATTGAGAAAGAACCGAAGAACTAACTCTAACTACTGAGAATTCAATTAAATAGAATAAAGCAAATACACAAGGTTTAAATTAGGTGGAAACCCCAAATGATCAATTCTATCCCCGACAAGCACGACGAATATATTATCACTTAGGGTTACAAGAAGTTCCAGAGAACACACTATCTCACCTCTACCCTTAAACACAATCCCCAGCAAGAAACTCTTGAAAGAAAATCCAAGAAATCTCTCTATAGTAAAACCCTAGATTTTTTCCTTTTCTCTCTCTATCCCTTTCTCCCTGTGCAGAGGCCTTTAACTTACACACTATATTTATTGACTTTCTATTAGGTTATCAGTGAAATACGCATCACGAGATAAGCCATTTCTTTGGAATAAATCACCTTCAAAATGAACTTATAAACAAATAAACAGAGTATTTTTCGTTCGAACGACTTCAACGTAAACTTTTTCGCTCGAACGACTTAGTGACTAGATCGAACGACTTCCCCGGTTTTTGAGGCGTAACCTAACAACTTTTTCAACTGACATATATTGGCTGGCCGTCTCCTTGGTTTATTTGATGTGCTTCAACCATGATGATAGATACGACTATTACTAATATTTTCTTTTCTTTTCTTATAATGACGTGTTTGGACCTATTGCTTGTTAATCATCACCCAAAAGGTTACCTTTTGGATTATCAATTTTGGATTATCCAACTTCCTTTAAAGATTTTAGACCTATTGCTTGTTGCTATGTTCTTTACAAATGCATTTCAAAAATTTTGACTTGTAGAATTAAGAATGTCATTGGCTCTCTCATTAGCCCCTGCCAGTCTGCTTTCATCTTTGGGCGAAACATCACTGATAATATCATGTTAACACATGAAATTGTTAGATATTTTCATAGAGATAAAGGCAGAGGTAGATGTAGATGTACGGTTAAGATTGACTTGAGCAAGGCTTACGATATGGTTAATTAGGAATCTATCATTGAAGTCATGCAAGCTATGAATTTCCCTGGTAAACTTATTATGTGGATTTGGGAATGTATATCAAGTACTAGATTTTCAGTGGCTATTAATGGGTCTCACTATGGCTATTTTAAAGGAAAAAAAGGGTTTAGGCAAGGGGACCCTATTTCTCCATTCCTTTTTGTCGTGATTATGGAGGTGTTTACCAAGATTATGAAAAAAAATGTAAGGGAAGGGCTCTTTAAGCTTCACCCTAAATGCCTTACGCTTAGTATATCTCACTTGTGTTTTGCAGATGACCTCATTATTTTTATGAAAGTTGTGCCTTCTAATGCTATCTGTCTTGTTCAAGCGCTGCACCACTTTAAGACCTTTGCTGGTATGGATATTAACTATGGTAAGAGTAGATTATATTGTGCTGGTATGAATTCTATTGATATTGACTACTTCTGTGATATTCTTGGTATTGAATGGGGTTCCCTTCCAGTTAGATACCTTGGCCTCCCATTGATCACAACTCGTCTTAAGGCCTCTGATTGTCTCCTTATGGTTGAGAGAGTTAATTCTAGGATTGGGTCATGGAAAAGAAGATGTTTATCCTATGCTGGGAGAATCACTCTCCTCAAGTCAGTCTTGGCTAGTATGCACACCTACTGGAGCTCCTTCTATAAAATCCCCCAATCTATAGTGAAAATGCTCAGTAACACCCTTAGAAACTTCTTGTGGGGAGGTACTGATATGGATTTTAAAAACTCTTTGGTCAGTTGGGATAAATGCTGTCACTCTTATGAGGAAGGTGGCCTTAACATTAGGGATATTGCTATGGTTAATAAAGTTGCTACCCTGAAAATTTTTTGGACGGTTATAGGGGAGGGGGTGCAATCTATTTGGGCTGACTGGATATCAGCTAACCTGATAAAAAAAAATAAAAATTGGGTTATGAAAATTCCTTCTGATTGTTCTTGGATTTGGAGATTTATTTTACAGAATAGAACTATTACGTCTTCAATTGCTCGACGTTATATTGGGAACGGACAAACTACAATGTTCTTGCAGTAACCTTGGCATCCGCTGGGTATTTTATCTGATCTCTTTCCTCAACACCTCAGGTATGACCCTCTGCTGCACTTTAATGCGTATGTTGGTAATATTATCAATAACAATGATTGGAACATTCCTGAAAACTCCCTTCATGAACTTAGTACTATTTGGCAACAGATTGATCAAGTTGATTGCTCCTCTGGCCACGAGGATGAAATTGTTTGGTCAATTACTAATGATGGGAAATTTATGTTCAAAGACACTTTTGATTTTATTTGGCACAACAACCCTAAGTTCCCCTGGACTCACTTGACCTGGTTCCCAGGTAATATTCCTAGACATAGCTTTATTGCTTGGCTGGCCTTAAATAAGGCCTTGAAAGACAAGCATGTCCAGTAGGGCGTGATGTTCCTTGCAAAATGCGTGCTTTGTTGGGGGGATGGAGAAAACGAGAATCATCTGTTTTGTTCTTGCCCTTTCTCACAAACAATTTGGAACTGTCTTCTTCATAAACTTCACTTCAATAGGCTCAATACAGACTGGGACATTGAAATCTCTTGGTGCTTATACCACTTCAAGGGAAATTCTTTAATTACTCAAATTAGAAAACTCACCTTTTGCGCTTTCATCTCCCATATATGGGGAGAAAGGAATAATAGAATTTTTGAGAGCATTAGTAAATCTGCTCCGTTCATAGTTCAAAATATCATTCTTGATGTTAGGACTAAACATGCTTGTAGTAAAGCTGTTATTGAAGATACTAATGAAAATATAATCTGCTTGCAGGATTGGAACCTTCCGAACTGCCTTAAGACTATAGAACCTATTTTTTGCAAATGGAAGAAACCTCATACTGGTTTCCATGCTATTAATACAGATGGATCACTTTCTGAAGTTGGGGAGGATTTGGAGTAATGTTGAGAACAAAAGAAGGGATTGCAGTTAAAGCCGTGGCTGGTAGAGTGCGAGCTCAAAGTGTAATCATCCATGAACTTCAGGGCATTGAAGCTGGCTTACTGCTTGGGCTGAGGATGGAAATTGAGAAAGTCATCCTATTTACTAATTCTGGGGAAGCCTACCACCTACTCTATAAGGAAGGGAAGACTCCTTGGCGGGTTAAAAGAATTGTGGAGAGGATAAAGAAGTTGATGCTTCGATTTGTTTCATGCTTAATGGAACAAGTGTTAAGAAAAGCGAATGCAGCTGCTGATTTTCTGCCAAAAATTAAACCTATGGATGGTTTTATTGAAATGGATCCTTCTGAATTCTCTCATGAGCTGTTGGTGATTGTTGATGAGGATGCTACGGGCCCTACATGAGACTATGATCATTGAAAATCAGATTATTTATATTGTGATTCAGACTGGCTTTGGGTGTAGATGCTGCCTGCTTTAGCACTTGTTTGGTCTTGTTAAGTTATTTGGTCTTGTAATGACGAGGATTGCTGCCTGCTGGTTCATTTTATGCTTTTATCCTTTTTGCTTCTCTATCAAGGATGCTGGTTCAATAGTGGAGGCCTTATTGGGGCAGTTATGGAGAGGATTGTTGCCATTTCATTTTATGTCCAATTTTTTTTTACCACTCTTTCAAGGATGCTAGGTTCAGTAATGGGAGGCCTGATCATCAGAATTGCTGGGGCAGTGATAAGAGATGGTCTGAAAGTTAGTATGCTGAGTTCTTGGAGTAGGTGGCCTTGTCCCTTTAAAGCTCTTGTCTGCTGCCTTCATTACAACTACTATCATGTGGTCTGCTGTTGCTTTAAAGTCATGGTATTGTACTATACTTCCTTGTTGCTGTTGCTCCTCTTTGACTATGGCTATAAGGAGTTCATTTTAAGTTCCTTTGCTGAAGACTTGAAATACTTTACACACTAGTGCTGCAGATTCTTTTTGTCTTGTAGATTCTGTAGGTCATTTTCTTTGTAGTTTTTTCCTCCTTCTTGTATTTTTCTTTTTGAACTTCTCCGCATAGAGAATTCTCTTTTGTATATTCTGTTGATCTATTGAGCAGTGGGGTCTGCTTTCAACCCCAGCTTACCTTTCAAGAAAAAAAACCTAACCCGAGCTTGCCTTGCAAACAAAAATCGCAATTACACCGTTTTATTCTTGAGTTTGTACCCTTTACTAAGCTGACGAACGAAATACACATTTGCCAGATCTTCGATTATACACGAGAGCCCATGTACTTCATCATCCTAAAAAAGTGTAATCCACTCACTAGAAATGTTTTTGTCCATCTACTTCATTATCGCGTAATCCACTCACTAGACATGTTTCCGTCTGTCACGATAGTTTAGAGTGGATAATCCATAGTTAGCAATTACCTAATTATTCTCAGTGATAAGCCAAGTAGGGACTATTTTCGAAATTTAAATGGACTATTGGGCATACTGCCTCTTTTTTATAATTAAATGGAAAAATTAAGGCTACACACAACCTAAGAAAAGGCTTTTCTAGCCATACACATACACAAAAGAAAAAACCCAAAGAATTAGTTTTAGGCACGAGATGTACTAACGTGGACAAATAATGAACAAAAAAGTTCTTTTCAAAAAGCAAAAGCAAAAAAGAAGTAATGATCAATACACCACTATGGAGTATCATGAAAGATTGTCATGATATGCATATGGCCCCTAAACTATGATCTTTTTTTTTTTTTTTTTTTTTTTTTTTTTAAGACTAGGACCTGGTAAATTTTACTCAAGATGCCCCCACACAACCCTCTATAAATAAATCTGAGGCCCAACGCTAATGATTTTTCTAGGTAGTAAAATACCTGTACTAGACCGTCCATACATAGTCATTAAGGCATCCAAAAGTGTGCTCAAATTTGGGAAAGTTTCGAGGCCCAACGCTAAAAGAAAGTATAAGGGTGTATAGAAAATATTCTAAGGAAAATATCATTTTCTCATAAAAAATAATATAATTTTTTCTAGGAAAATCACATCTAAGTTGTTTGATTTGTAGTTTGAAAATATTGATCTTTATTGAATATCTCTATATAAATGAAGAAAAAGTGAGGAAAGAGAAGAGATAGGTGGGGCTGGAAAATAGATCAAGAAAATTTCTTAGAGGGTGGGCTAGGAATATTAATGGTGTTGAGAACAAAAACACTAGTTATCTGATCATGCACACATACATAAACACAGATATAGAGAGAAGATAAGCTTTTATTAGGTAAACTGTTATATTACAGAAACATAGCCCTTCTAGGGATATAAATAGAAGCCTCTAAAACTCTTTCGGATTAGGAGTCGGTGGGTCACCCCAAATGCAGTTGGCGTTGGACCCAACTGTAATCAGTGGCGGAGCCAGGATTATTGGTCAGGGGGGTAGGATTTTTTTGGGGGTTTGGGGGCGGTAGCCCAAAAAAAAAAATCGGTAACTGATTAGCTGATATGACCATTTTTTGGGGGTTACCACTACAACTGATAATACCATGCCAAGAAATGTGGTAGGGTTCAGAAAACTATTCTATAAAGAGTAACTACTGTTGATTCCAACTAAGGGGATTTGGGGTAGCAATCATGGGCAGAAGGAAGAGTATAACACAATAATACTGCCTAGCTAGCATAAAAAGTATTATTGTTTCTCAGATCATCAAAATATGGTAGTGCAAGACAGAAGGAAGAGTATAACACAGGTTTAGAGTTGAGACCAAATGCAGCATAAACCAGTTGCAGAAAATGGACATGAAAACAGTTACAAAAAATTGACAGAAAACAGTTACAGAAAACATATACTATGATGCATTGAAAACAGTTCAGAAAACAGTCCAAAAAATAGTATCTGAGTAGAAGAACCTTATGTCAGGAAACCCAATTGCAGATCGGTGGAGTTGCGCAAACCATTCCTTCTTGAAATCATAACTTACAACCTGAATTTCAAAATGGACAGAAAATAGTTACAAAAAATGGACAGAAAACATATACTAGGATGCATTGAAAACAGTCCAAAAAATAGCTATGGGGCAGATGGATACAATTATACAAACGATGATCAGAAAACATTTATAGATATTATGATAAAAAGATACAAATATGAAAATATACCCGATTGTGAGATCATTAAACTTTTCCTCGACGTGATTTCATACTTTGGAAGTGGTTTAGGATTACTTCATCAGTGACGCTAGCAAAAGTGGTCTTTTCAACATATGTGACCAAACAATCATTTACAAACTCATCTGCCATTCTATTATGCAAGCGGTTCTTTATGAAATGCATAGCTGAAAATGCCCTCTCTGCTGTAGCTGTCGCAACTGGAAGTATTAATGCCAATGTTATGAGCGGGTAAACAAAGGGGTATAATTTATCTTTCTTTGTCTTAACCATCTCCTTAGGGAGCCCTTGAATGCCATGTACTTCAGAAAATACACTATCAGATCGCATTTTAGAGATATAAAGATCAAGCTGATCATCAAGTTTCATAAGGTCCAATGGAGAAAAATCATCCCCGTACAACTGAGCAAGGCGAATTAACTTATCCTTATTATATGCTGAAAAGGAATCACTTGGATTCAAGAAAGCCATACAAACAAGTAATTCGGTATTTACCTCGTTAAAACGATCGTTAAGATTCGAAAGTTGACGATCTAAACATGAATTGAATAATGAGTGACGATAATAATGCTCATTTGTATTTTCTTCTGCATTTCTTCAGAATCGGCCTGGTGCTATGAACCTATCCGCCATTATTTGAATTCGGATATTATATTTTGTGCAATGCTTAGAGACATCCTCGAGAATAGAATCCCACCCATTATCTCGCAAAAACTGCAATTGCTTCTTAGCCAATTTTACTAAGTCCATCGCATTTACAATGTCTTGATCTTTCCTTTGTAATGCTTTGGACAAATCATTAGTATATCCCAAAATTTTCCTCATCAGAAATAAGATCAAGACAAATTCAAATGAGCACATTGTGTCCAACAAAATAGTTGCAATGTCTCTTTGATCTGAATTTGACTTATGTATCAACTCGTAAATCACATCAGTAATAGGCCTAAACATCAAAATCAAGCTCAATAGAGTATCATAGTGGGATCCCCAACGTGTATCACCGGGCCGCCTAATGCCTGTCTCTAGATTTAGACCCCTTCGCTATCAAGTTCCCCTTTTTCAAATGCTTAAATAATTGTAGTCGCTTGTTTATCTAGAAGAAGATCTCAGTGTTTACATGATGCTCCAACAATATTGGAAGCATTCGTAACCATGGTAAAAAACAACTCTATTTGATAATGATCTTTTGCCGTTGTAGCAAGAGCTAGCTGGAGTTGATGTGCGAAGCAATGAATGTAGTATGCATATGAATTCTCATTCAAGATAAGCGTTTTAAGACCGTTTAGTTCACCCTTTATGTTGCTCGCGCCATCATATCCTTGTCCCCGAAGTCATGACATACTCAAATTGTGCTTAGAAAAAAGTTTGTCGATTTCCCCTATAAGAGATAAAGATGTAATATCGGCAACATGCACGATGTCTAGAAGGCGCTCAATTACACACCCCTCTTCATTCACGAAATGTATAATAACAACTATCTGCTCTTTAACCGAAACATCCCGAGACTCGTCAATCAAAATTGCAAACTTTTTATCTCCAAGCTCTTTGAGAATAGATTTGGTCATCTCAAATGCAGTAGACTTCGCAAGATCCTTTTGAATATCAGGAGAAGTCTTCTTATTATTATTTGGAGCATTGTTAAGAATGGCACCTTTAATAACTTCATTGTGATCAGCCATAAAATTCAGAAGTTCAAGAAAATTCCCCCGATTACTCGACCCCTCTGACTCATCGTGACCACGAAAAGCTAACCCTTGCTTGAGAAGAAATCGAACGCAATCAATGGATACTAATAAACAAACTCGGTTATCAATCCGTTCTTGATCTGATTGCTTACAATAAGCTGTTTGAATGCTTTAATCTTGGTTCCATAAAGCTCGGCCTCTCAAATATGCATTATTATGATCACTATTAACCCCTCCAACATGTACTTGCAATCTTTCTTTCTTTCTCCAATTATTGTAACCCTTACTGCTAAAACAATCACCGCCACCTTGGTCTCCATTTTCTGTATTGAAGAGATAGCAGTATAAATAAAAAGCTTTATTCTTCTTTATGCTATATTCCAACCAAGTTGGAAAATTGCTAAACCAAGTCTTAACGAAACGCTTTTTATAGTTGTCGTCTTGGGGAAACTTGTGATTTTTAGGCTGAAATGGTCCCATTTCCAAATGCGCTATTCGAATCATATCTTGTTGATTGGGATGATATTCAGAAATTGGAATTCGTAACCCCGGATCTGTAGGAAGATCATTTATCTCTACTTCTCTGTACTTTCGTTTTAATTGACGGCGTACTTCCTCATAAACCTCAAGAAAATCTTCAGTTGGAGGCATTTGTTCAAGAACTTCATGATCTTCCATGGCCGGAAGAGGAGTGGTTTGTTCAAGAAATTCATCTTCCATGACCGGAAGAGATTGATCAATTATAGGAGCACTTTCTTGATTAGGCAACTGTCTAAGGACTTTTTTTTTTTCGAAGGAAGTTTGCTAAAAAATCTCTCCATTGTTCCTGCAAATGCGATCCTACATTAACGAAAGTATTACTAAAAACTAATCCTACATTTCATGTTTCTAAAAACTTATTATGTGAAGTGATTTTAACATTTGTACCCAATAATCACTTATGATAATTGCTATCAAACAGCCCCTAATAGCTTTACAGATACCTAAATCATTCACCAACATGAAAATTACATCAATAAACTATTTTTTCAAACTAATCCCAGTATCCCACTTGATAATATATCAAACTTCTAAACTTTTCTCTTTTTTAGTCAATTATTCAAACCCATAGTGATAGAGGAACAAAACTGAATTCATTGGTTTGGACTGTAGAATTTAACTAGCTTAATTTCTCAGTTGAATTCATAGATAATTACTCAATTATAAAATCAGTTGTTCATCCAATCTAATTAAAAGGTAGAGAGAGAGAGATATGTGAAGTGATAAATAAGATGTTCATCTAATTATTCATCGAATCAGATGTTCATCCAATTATTCACACCAAATTATAAAATAAGATGTTCAGCTTAATCATCCAATCTAATTACTCAATTATAAAATCAGATGTTCATCCAATCAATGTGAAGTGATAAATCTGAACCCCAAACGCACTAATACAAAGTTGAAAATGGATTAGAGATATAGATAGAGAGAGATTCGTACCTAAATTAGAGAGATTCGTAGAATTTGGTGTGCTCCAAATTGAAGAAATTGAAAAGTACAAACCTAAATCGCCGGAGAGGAGAGGGAGAGCTGTAGAGTAGTTTTTTTAACTAGCTAACCTAAAATTACCAAACTAACCCGATTTTTTGAAAAAACTGAGTGGGGGCAGCCCACTGGTCCTCACGTGGCTCCGCCCCTGACTATAATGGCTTATTCTAGATCTCGAACTCAAGCATCATCTTCGACCATAGTACATTCCGTCGACCTCATCAACAGATACGTGGCACATATATGACATACTATGGAACAACAATAGAGTTTTCACTTGTTATTCTCGACCTCTACATCAACAACACGATTCAATAAGCACTCCGTCATTAATTAAGCCGTTACAAGACAGAAAGATCAGACCATTACACACACTGACTATCAAATCCATATTGTAACATCCATCATTAAGAATAGTAATGGTTGTCAAACGGTCATATTATAAGACATATAAATAAGACCAGATAACTACAGATAAAGGACATGAAACTCCGCATATGACTTTCTACCTAGAAACTCTGCAAAACTACTCAGAGAGTTCTTTGTAATAACTAGCAATCATTAATAAGATCTCTCTCTTTCTAATTCCTCAATAGAGGTCACAGTTTTTAACCTATTTAAAGATTTTCCATGCTAAACTTTGTGTTAGCAGTTACTCAATGTTTACTATCATTCTGAATATCATTGGTGTAAGAGAATAAGATTAGAATACGAAATTAGGCTATTAAATTTGGCGTCATCTGTGGAAATTAAGCATTTAGCCACAGTTCTTAAAAATAGCTGATTATCTCTTTACAGAATGACGCTTTTAGACATTCCAACACTAATTGGGCCAACAGAAGGAAGTACCGTATTAGCATAATTGTAGGCCACTTTACACTGTAAAATTGAAAGGCGAGCCGTTTTGGAACAACAGTTGGCAGGTGTGCAAGATACATTGAAGGTTATACAAGGACAATAGATTGAGGCCCAGAAGAACAAAGGCGTACTGCCAGCTACCTCATGAATTTCCATTCGAGATAGGTTAGGACCCTAAGCTAATAGCCTTGGTGGTGATAATCGATCCAATCATAATCAACTAGGGGGCGAGCTTGCTTAGATACAAGAAGTCTACAAAGAAGTTGATGGCGTTCCTACAGGAGTTAAACAAGTAGAGGATCCACCCCATAGAAGAGTTCGTATTACCATGCGCGATCCTCTAAGTGAAGGTTGTAGTGACCACAACCCTCGCAAATGACACATTCCACGCCTGACCATTACTGCCTGACAGTACGTGACTCAGGAATATGTCGAAAAGTGCATTAAAGAATATTTTGAAGTTCAGGTTCAGACCACCAAAGGCATCCACAAATTACAGAGAAACCTGATTTCTCAAGAACTACTGGATTACAAAGTTCCCACTGGCTTCCACGCCCCAAAAGTCTAAAAATACAGAGGAACTGATCCCGGGGAACAGGCCTAAGAATTCCAAGATGCTTTATACTTGCATTCTGCATCAAACCACATTTTATGCCGCCTATTTTCGACTAGCCTGTATGGCAAACATTTGCGATAGTTCCACTCACTGCAAGAAGGATCCATTACAACTTTTGAATAATTGTGAGAACTTTTTGTCAAGAACTACTTGCAGAACAGAGATAAAGAAGAGAATCTGTATTCTTTGTACAGCCTTAAGAAGATTCCAGGAGAGAAGCTCGAAACATTTACCAATAAATTTTTTAGAGTTGGCCAGAAAGGTAGACCGACTTGATCAGAAAATTTCTGGCCAACTATAAAAATTGACTAAGTCTAATGACGATGACAGACCCACTACGTGACCATATCATGACAGATGAAGAAAATAAGTTCCAGTAGGCGTGTAACATGAAATGGATCGATGAAACATGAGACAGAGTAGTCATGAACTTGGGAAGGTGCCAAACGAGTTTGTCATAGAGAGCTCTATATTTAAGATCTCGTCCTACGAGAGATACCCAAATATAGATAGAAACTCAATTCTCTGAAAAAATAGACTTGGATCTTACAACCTCGTCACAGAAAATGGAGATCGAGTCCCCAATCCTTGTACCACGAGGAGATTAAAATTATATCGCAGATAATATTCTGTTACAGTGTACTAATCTACCATTTCTTCTAATTGTATACGTCGTTCTTCTTACATCAATAAAATACTTATGTTTGATCGACCTAGATCAAAGTACTTTAAACTATTTCATACAGTACTCTTCTACCATCTCTATTATTTTGTACGTTGTTCTTACATCAATGAAATACTTATGTTTGACAAACCTATATCAGAGTACTTTATTCTATTTCATACAGTGCTCTTCTACTATCTCCTATATTTTTTGTACGTAGATCTTACATAAATTAAATACTTTTGTTGGGTTGCCCTACATTACAGTACTTTTCTACTATCTAATACAAGTACTTCTATATGCATTGCATAACACATTTATAATATCATAGATATCCAATGGGTTTACCCAATTTTACTATTACAGATCGTTTGTTGCTTCTGCCAAATCGATCTTCTATTACATTATAGATCATTTATTGCTTCAGCCAATTAGATCTTCTATTACATTACAGATCGTTTGTTGCTTCAGCCAAATCGATCTTTTATTACATTACAGATAGTTTATTGCTTCAGCCAATTCGATCTTCTATTACATTACAGATCATTTATTGCTCCAGCCAATTCAATATTCGATCACATCACAAGTCGATTGTTGGTTACCCAATCCGGCTAAACATACTACAGACTTAAAAAAAACCACAATTGGTTCATCAAAAGGTCAATACAAATATGTATGGATCACTAATTCTATTATCAGTCAATTTTTGTTGTTGCATAACCTTTACACTCTATCTACTATATTTCAATTGGTATAGTATGAATAATTCCTTTTTACATTAATAACCATGCCTCCTCAATCACTCAAACTCTTAGACAGTACAGCGCCACGCAAACTATCCCTACCCCCTGAAAGTCACAGACGCATCAATTCCGGTACCCTCGCAGTAATGATTTGTCTTCCTTCATTAAGCTTTGTCTTAGTAAGAGCACCGATTTTTGACATAATACGCTCAAGATACTCAGGCCGCACTAGCTGCATGTCACACTGTACAGCATTTGCGATCATACTATCATAATCCGTGTCTCTTTCTTTTTCCAATCTCTTGAACTCGGACGCAAAAAAGTAGAGCACTGCCATCATTTCTCTGTTATACATGCCACTTGCCTCGTAGTTCACCTTGTCAGGGATAATGAGCTCCGTAATTTTTTCCTTAGCCTCATTCAGCATCACTTCTAAATTCTTGCAGCGATCTTTCATTACCCATTTTTCATCCACAAAAGCTTTATTATGTGCTTCCATTACCATCATAAATGTATCCATTTATCCCAATATAGCCATCGATTCCTCCATCACAAACGAATTATGATCACTCTAAATAACCTCTATGTTCAGACTTCGCTCAGCCATCTCAAGATCTACCTCCAATTTGGTCTTCGAGCTAATAAGTTCCCCAATTTCCATTTAGTACTTTTTTACTAATTCATTCTGTTTGATCTTGGCTTCCTCTAACTCTTTTACCCTAATATTAGCAGTATGCCACATTCCTTCAAACTTACGAGCACGCCCATCTGCTTTCCTCACTGTAACTAGCATGTCAACAACTTCCGCTTCAAGCATATTTATCCAAACTAGCAAGCATTTAGCATTGTCTTCTTCTTTCTTCAAATTTGCTTACAAATCTGTCATTTTAATTCGTGGAGGTATTAGTTCTGCCTCTTGCCGGGTTACTCGTTTCGAGATATTACTTGCATGACGTTGAATTTTTTTAATGTCCAGCTCTTTTTTCTTTACAATCTTCTTTAATTCTTCCATTTTTCCCTGCACAATGGCTAGTTCATTCTTTTTATCTTCTAATTGTTTCGTCAAACAACTCATCAAACTTTTCTCTTCAGTGACCCTCACCTCCATTGTGACATTCAATTCAGTTGCACTTTGTAGTGCTTCCCAATTTAAATTCAAATCAGTGTTCAGTTTTTTGTTCAACACGTACAACGCTTTACACTGACTTTGATCCTCTACCAATTTGACCAATGAGTTAATTTTCACGTACATAACAGTTCATATATTAAAACAATTTACCTATCACAGTTAGCAATCTGACTCAACAATATAATACTAGTGTACTATCGATCCACATATCTATTTATATCTATTTTATCATCCCAAAGAATAGAGCGTATTTATAAATTAGCACAGTATACAAACATCTAATGCATATGCAAATTACTGAACAACTTAAAAACCTTACCTTTACTCCCTCGAACTACGAGGGAGCTGCCCCCTATTCTCTGATCTCCTCGACCTATATACCTGCACATCCAAAGGTGCTATAATGGTTACCACTTCATGCTGGAGCGTCTTTTGCCGTGACCGAGGTATCAGGCTCTCGACCTCCTCCTCATCCTCTTCTGACAAATTTTGCGCCGGTCAAGGATCGGGTTTTTCCATAACTTTTTCCTCCTCATCCTTTGTAAACCACATATTTTTAGCCTTTTCGTTCTCTACATCAAAGTCTTTCCCAAAATTCATCACATACTTCCTAAATTTGTTCTCTACCCTTGCCAACTCCCTACCATAAAACTCAATCACACTCTCTATATGGCGTTCATGGTCCGTTCAACCTACAACTTTTGCTCGTGACGGATACAAATGCTCCCTGTGCAGATGCTTAAGCGTTTCCTTCTGCAGTACACTAAACACTTTCAAATCACCTTCCACCTTCTTTCTAACAATCATTTCTTTTGTTAATTGATTTGCCAAGGACGTATTTTGCCCCATACTTTATGACAGTACATTTTGCAAATCCTTTAACTCATCTTGTAATTTCCTTTGCACCTCTATTTACTCTTTCCTTATTTTGGAAAACAAAATCCTCATTGCTCTTCGATCCTACAAAATGCCAAGAACATCAGGTAAGGGTCCTATGTCACCCCATATAACAGATACACTAGCTCGAGCTGAGTATTTTCAAGCCTTTACACAATGACAATTACGTATTTTTTGAGCTAAAAGCATAACTGGAGCTGGGTCAGACACTACACCCCTTTCCTTCAAAAGCTTTACATAAGCTTCTTTTAAACCCCGCTTACTATCTACTTCGGCTTCAAAATACAGTGTCAGAATTACCAAAAGCTTATGATACCTAGCTTTATCACTCGGGACAATAAAATAAGTCAAGTCTTTCAATTTTTTTACCAATACCCCCCTCTCCTCTTCTTTTCTTAACACCTCATCCCTCTCTAGTTTTTTTTTTGCATTTCTATACTGTAGATCATACAATTCCTTAAATTTTTTCCCTGAATTAGACATTAAATGTATTCTCTCATACTCAGTTTTATTTAATACATGTTGAATATGAGTCATGGAATCCCTCGTTCTACTCAACGATCTCTTCAGGGTAGAAATAATTTTTCTCAACCGCTCTATCTTCTACATAGATTATAAAATTTTTGTTATCAAATAACCATTCTAATAGAGCTAAATTAAGAGATGTCTATTAAACTGATTAAATATTATTGCCTACCTTGGACGGAGGATCCACTTCAGAGCTTGTAGCTGGAACTTGTTTAGTTTGTAGAGGGAGTATATTAACTAGAGCAGCAAAATCTTCCATCATTTCGTCCTCTGCGCCTTAAGCAAGGACTATCTCATGGTACTTGCCAGCTAGGCCTAGATGGATATCGGCCTGGGTTAATCCAAAGTGACTGTAAGATTAGATCATATGGTTTCTCTCATCCCATTGCTTGTGAAATGCTGTTGATAGAGTCTCTTCATACTCAGAGAATTCCACATATCGCCCTTAAACAACCTTCAACTCTTCAGCCTTGCTCTCTTTCTCCTTCTTGAGCTCCTTCATTCGAACAAATTGAGCATCGAACCTTTGAGTAAGCTCTTCGAACTCCTGGTTTCTTTTCTCAATAAAACTTGTAGCTCTATTCACCAACATCGTTGCCAATCCAAGACACGAGATTAGTAATATACATGTCAATCACAATATAACAAATAGAGAATATCAGTACGTACACCCATTGTTTGCTCTTGAAACATCCCTTCGAGCTGCTTCTAATCGGTCCCCGCCATCTTAAAAAGTCTTTGCTCCATTTCTCTCAGCACTGCCTTCGAGCTCATGTTGTTTCCTTTTCAGCGACCTCCGCTTTTGAAGGAACGACCTTATTTACCGTCTACTCCCCCACTATATCAGCGACAATAAGTTTATTGCCCTTTTCCCCTTGGGCCACCCTCACAGTAGAAGGAGAAGCTTATGGAGTTGTCTTATTCTACCTCCAAAACTTCCACGCCTCCCACGTGCACCCTGGCAGGGGCGGAGGAATACCAATCAAGTCCCCTAGAGGAAGAATTGTCTTCTTCTTAGCCATAACTTGATTCTCGTGAGCTCGTTGCGCCTTAAGAAACTTTGGATTCTACCCTCTTATCCCTTCGAATATTTAACTCACCAAGTACTTCCTTCAACTTGACCTGCTCTAGGGCTATGCAGTCGAACAAGCTCGTGTTATTAGGAAAGAATTTGGGATCAGGACCTGCCATACAAAATCAAGGAAATGATCAATAGCTCAAAGAAAAACATATATTTGGTCATGCCAGTAGATGTTACTTACTCGGATTATAATATTTATGGTGTAGGATGAGCGCTGGTTCATTTGGAACCTGCAGAGAATTGCCCCTACCCATACAAGGTGGTCATTCCACGGTCTACCAACAGATTCAAAGTCAAAAAACTTTGGCCTAGACGAGTCACTAAACAGGTAACCACTATTACGAGCTTTGACATACTTTATTCAATAAAATTTTAGCACGACATCTGCTATGAACTGATTTGCAGTCACGCTCTCACTCCACCTCACATTCAATGTCTTACACACCCTCATCACCTTAAATATATTCCCATTTAATTGGGCAGGGCAACATTGTAATGCATTCATAACCCCTTTTTGAAAAAAAGTCAGAGGAATCCTAGGTTATATATGAACTAGTTCAGATAACACATATAGGGACCTATCCCTCGGCCTAACGCAATTCGAACTACCTCCATTTTAGACTCATGCATTATTTACGTCACATAAACAGTCAGTATTGCCACCTAGACCACGAACTAATAAAGAATGTGGATTGAGCACAATAGAAGAGTATGAACAAATCAAAGACAGCTGTCTCCCACGAACACAACAGTTACACAGTTAACCACCGATTACCTTATTATGGGGAGAATGTGCTTCAGCACGATAACAAGCTACGGGTAAGGTTTATATAAAGAAAAAGTTCCAGAAGAGATAGAGACTAAGAAAAACTAGATTTTCTAGACATTAACACAAGAATTTTGAGATTCTGAACACCACAAAACTTCTTATTTACAAGATCAAGTATTTCAAGCTTGAGAGATCACTTATAATAAGATATCAGCCTAAAGGGATCCGAACCAGGAGGATAAGATATCAATTGACCAGAAAACCCTAGAAATTGTTCCAATCCTACTTTAATCTCACCAGCAGACTCCATCGTCTGACCGGAGGTCGACACCTCCTTAATTGGCAACCAATCCATCTTCGCAACAATTTCTATAGGCAAAATTTCGACCTACACAACTGCCTCTTACGCTTGACCTACATACAGGTTCAGGTATCTACAAATTAGTTCGTATAAATCGATCATATACGTTCAGCATATATCTTTAATATATTCTGTTTATGTATAAATATACCAATATTATCATATATAGTTGATGTTGCGAATTACTTCTAAAAACGATTATGATTTCCCCAAACACATATATATCCTATTCATCTCTGCTAACCTTCAAAATCTGAATGGGAATCCACAATAGCGCCGAGCCCCTCTCTCACAACACTGCTGTATAGCCACCTGAGTGATCCAATATCTTTCACTTTCCTCCACCGTTGATCGCCCTCAGACATGTCCTTGTCAAATCCCCTAAAAATGTTTTGCATCTCTACCTCTGTACTCTCCAAATTTTTAGAAGTTGAAAAACGTTTAAATGATGAGGAAGAAATATTATTTATACTTTCTCTCTCTAGCAGCTGGCAGTTATTGTGCCTCGCACAACCCATCCTCAGTTTGGGAATTGAGGCGTCCTTTCGATAAAATAAACTTTCTATCATTGCCCCTCCCCTCATATTTCAACATATTTTGCTCTCCTGACTCCATATCTTTTTTTGACCTTCCCACACTCATAATGATTCACACTACACATTATCCGATTTCCCAGCTTTACATACAAAACAAAACTAGAAGCTTCTGGATTCCTCATTTATGTATCATATTTATAGTAAAAGTGACGTCATTTTCAAAGCTAACAAAATTTTTAAAATCATTCAAAATATTTATCACAACAGTTTTAAATGGCATTTGCAACTATAGAGAATACCTTTAATTTACATCATTTTCCATAAAAATTCAACAACCTTAATGTTATTTATGTTAAACCATTTTACATCAACACATTTAGAACAACCTGAATAACCTGAACGACCACTTCTGATCATATTATAACTCACTCAACTATCTTCAAATTCAATCTCGACCTCAACAATCAATTTAACCATTTCTTCTCGAGCTGCAAGGTCCAGCACCAACACACGAAAACATACCTCATAGAAATACTGGGCATACTCACGTTCCCTACTCCTTACGTCTAATCCTTCAAGCTGACACTCCCTCATTGTTAACTCAACATTATAACCATGCACACCAAATAACCTTTCCTGTACTTCAGCTATCTTTATTGTCAGTCGTACTTCCGCGACATTACGAATCCTCTGAGATCGAGTTCGTACGATCCTAACCTCTTATCCACCTTCACAAATCTTCCTACTCTTTTTCTTATATATATACCACATTCAAACACTTTGCAGTAGCCTACTCGCAGCCTTCGACCCCCCTCAGACACTCGAAGTCTACCTCGCAGCACACTCGAATATATCGAAGCCTATTCAATCCTAGAAACAATCCTTCCAGAGATCCCTTGAAGATGAAGCTTTGACTCCTAACAAGCCTCGAGGATGGACTAACACATCGCAGCATAAACCCTTAGACCATATCTTCACATGGCCAAAATATGATGGGACAGTCAGCCAGTTCATTAGACAAGCTGGCACAATGATTGGTCGTGCAGCTACAGTGACAGGCCCAACCACTGTGCTACAGTGTAAAAGTATAGAGATACCTCCCACAACTGTTGCAGTGATTGTGCAGACATGTCTGGCGCCAATACCCTGCCGAGATATCCTGACAGTACTCATGTAATCTGACCCATACTTGGTGACTCAGCTTCCTATGATTCTATAAATAAGAGAGATGGGGAGCCATGGTGGGGTTAGAAAAATTCCCCCCAGCCCTCTTACAGTTTACCATCGACCACCCTGTAAAACTCAGTAAGCGAACCTTCGATTAATCATCAGTAATATAACACTTCTTAAAAATCACCATCAGAGGTCGTAGAGCGTCACATTCGGGCCTCTGCGCAAGTATTTGTCTATAGATAGTTCATGCTTTAGATTCCTTACTTGTATTCCTTTGATTGAAGATTGATTCAGTATTGTAAGAGCCGACTTCCCCTCTGAAAGAAGTTAGGCCTCTACATTTGGCGCCGTCTATGCTTCCCACCCTACCAATTTCCTTTTCTTTTGTCTTTCCCTTTGTTTTCAACATCCCCAGATTCTTCTCAATGGCACCCATCCTCCGTTCCAGTTCAACCCATGTCGGCATCTCCATCGACGAAGTGGCCGCCCAAATAGCCTTATTATCTCAACAAGTCACTCAAGCCAAGGAGCGCCACCATGCCCAACTTAACCAGGAGCGTGAAAACCACCGCTTGACGCAGGAAACTGAACGGAACCGCCACTTAGATGAAAAAAATAGACAAAACTGGGCAATCGTTAAGCTGCACAACACCGTCCAAGAGATGCAGAGACTACAGCCTCTGGATGCTGCTTGACCATCCCAAGCACCAGACCCGTCGAGCGTATCTGCCCGCGCCCGTCTATGACCTTCACAAAACCTCCAGATACCCCCAGTTCATACCGGTACCGAAGCTGTTCCTAGTACTATTCCCCCAACCAGTTCTATCCCCTCGGGATTTACCCCACAGAAGATTCTTCTGACTCCACCCTCCACTCTTCCAGACATCCCAGACACCGTCCCACTCGAGAGCGGCTCGGGAATGCAGTGCCGAATACATTCCACATTCTCAACCACATAACCTTAGAATTCTCCCATCTCCCCCTCATCCTGCATATGTTGCACAGCAGGACTTCGAACTCAAAATACAAGCAATTATCCGCGTCAGTACGAGCCCAACGACCAACTCTTTGAGTCACCTCAGTAACCCCATATGCCCTAAACTTCTCGCTATTGAGGTATCCTCTAATTTTTGCTCCACCAAACTCAGCAAATACCGTAACGCATACCCCAAATCCCACATTCTCAAATTCCAAAATGCCCTGAGCCTCTACTCCACGGCTGACTACCTGTTATGTCACAACCTTCCAAATGGCTCGTTACGGAGCTTCGAGCAACTATCACGGCTTTTCCTCGCCCAGTTTTCCTTCAATAAGGACAAAGAAGTCAAAGTTGATGCCCTATTCAATTTTAGAAAATCCAGCAATGAGACACTCGAAGCCTTCACTAAATGATTCCTCGACGAATCATGGAAAATAGAGAACCTTAACTGCGCGAATGCTATACTCGCATATTTGAATGCCCTGCCTGATCACAGTCGAGTTAAAGAGTTTTCCATAAACCTCAAACTCTCGAAGAGATGCTCTCGAAGGTCAATGGTTATATCGATCTCGAGCGCCTTCAAGAATCCCGCAAAGAGAGCCAGCCTTCGAGCACCACCCACTTCAATAAACCTCGGCAAAACCAACATTTTAATCCAATACCCCTGATCGCTCCCATCTCATAGGAGACTGAGAGCCGCAAATGCCCTAACTTTGATAACAGTATCGAAGCTCGCATGAAGCGACCAAAGCCCATTTTACCTACACTCATTACCCACCATAGTACCCTTCTACCACATATATAGGCAGACCTTATTTGGCGCATCCCTATCCCCATTAAAGTCAGGCCAGGCAAACCTTATTGCGCCAATCACAAATGCAACTATCACCATACCAACAAATGTTTCGCCCTCCAGCGCTCTCCCGAACTCATTCTCAGAGAAGGACGTCTGCACCAGTATATTGCTGATCTTCAAAGCTATCTCAACGGGTCTTACCTCAAACCTCTATCCACCCCTACTGCTGACCCAGCCGAGGTGCATATTTACAAAATAAACTTCATCGAAGTCAATAACATTGATAGCGGACGTTCCAAAAGCAAACGAAAGCGCATCGAAGAATGTTACAAACTTACCTATCAGGAGAAATTCCCCATCCTCCAGCCAGAATCCAGCCATCGCGCTCGCCTTGAAGGCATTTCTTTCATCGAATGTGATACTTCACACGTTCGTTTCCACCATTCCGATCCTTTAGTCATTATGATTAAGATCGAAACCTTGTTCTCCATACAATGCTGATTGATATAGGAAGTGCAGCTGATGTCCTTTTTCTCCAAACCATCGAAACCATTAAGAAAACTGACCTCATAACTGCTGCCAAAGTCAAATTGAAAAGCTTCAATGGGGCAATCGAAGTCGTCGTTGGTCATATCAGCCTACCTGTCACTACTGGCCCCATCACCCTTCAAACCAGCTTCCTTGTCATCGACATGAAGTCAGAATGCCTCGGTATCCTCGGGCGCGACTGGATCCACGCCATGCGAGCCATACCTTTGACCAACCATCAAACCCTCCATTTCAGCACTCACGAAGGTACTTGGAATCTGAAAGGCTCTCAATGCCTTGCCTGCTCATCCGAGCACCCGAAGATCGATCTGACCCAGAAACTCGTCGGCCACCCATAAAAATCACTGTCTCTTTCTATCTCTTCAACTTTGACAGATACCACCTCACCCATCGAACCCATTGTCTACATCGAACTCAATGGTCCTGGTTAAGATACATTCATCGGAACTTTTCTCAATGTGGCAGAATGCCTCGAGCCTACTGATTTCCTTCGAGCAAACAAAGACGTCTTTGCATGGACGTTCCAGGAGATGACCCAAGCCTAGCATGCCATCGCCTCGACCTCATCCCCTATTCCTCAGTAGTAAAACAAAGGAAGCGTAACCTAGCACCACGACTTTGGGAAGCAATGAACCTCGAAGTAGACAAGCTCATAGCCGCAGGTTTTATTAGGGAAGTAAAGTACGCTGAGTGGATATCAAACATTATGGTAGTTCCTCAGAAGAACAACAGGATCAGAATCTGCGTCAACTTCACAGACCTCAACAAGAATACACCGAATGGCAATTTCTCTCTCTCAACTATTTTAGCACTTATCGATGCTACTGCTGGACACGAGCGCCTATCAATGATAGATGCGGCTTCGGGTTACAATCAGGTACCCCTCCTCCCTGAAGATCAACTTAAAACTTCCTTTATCACTGAACAAGGCCTATACTGTTTCAATGTTATACCCTTAAGCCTTAAAAATACGGGAGGCACTTACCAACGCCTGGTCACAACCATGTTTAGACCCTTGCTTGGCAACTCGGTCGAAGTTTATATCGACGACATGTTATGCAAGAGCCTCCAAAAGCAGACACATATCCAAGAACTAACTGAAGTCTTTTCGATACTTCGCACATATAACATGAAACTTAGCCCAGACAAATGCCAATTTGGCATTTCATCTGGAACATTCTTGGGCCACCTTATCAATAAACGAGGTATCAAGATTGACCCCACCCAAATTCGAGCCCTCGTCGACATGCCTTTGCCTCGATCCAAGAAAAACATCCAATAAGTGGCCGGCCAGATAGTAGCCCTCAACCGTTTCATTTATAAATCCTCAGACAGATGTGTTTGGCTCTTTTCCCTCTTATGCGACCAAGGCATCCACAAAGTAAAAAAGAAAAATAACCCCGAGTTCAACTGGACACCCGAGTGTGAACAGGCCTTTCTCGAACACAAAACTTATCTTGGCCGACCACCCATTATTAGTACCCCTATCGAAGGTAAAATACTCTCTTTATACCTCACTGCTACAGACACTTCCATCAGTTCAATGCTTATTCGTTTAGACTCAAACATCGAGAAACTTGTATATTTAATTACTCATTAACCTTGAGGAGAAAATAGACATGCAGATTCCCTCACCTACATAGGAGCTATGCTCGGGCAATTAAAATCTTAAACCCTCCATATCGAAGTACTCGAACGCCCATGTATCGACCAGATGGAAGTCATTGCCATCAATACTGGGGGCGAGAGTCTCGATCCAGATGATTGGCGAACGCTATTCCTCCATTACCTCAATAACACCACCCTCCCAGATGATCCCAAAGTCAAACGGTCGCTGTTAGAAAATTGTCGCAAATACACTATCCGCAACAATGAATTATATCGCAAATCCTCAAATGACGTCCTCCTTCGATGCATATCTCAAGCCGAAGCCTCAACAATTTTAGCCGAACGTCATGAAGGAACCTGCGGTGTTTATATCGCTGGCCGTTCTCTGGTCCTTTGAGTTGTCACCCAAGGATTATTCTAGCCAAATATGAAAAAACAAGCCGAAGATTACGCAAAACACTGCGATAAATGCCAACGTCATGCTCATGACATCCATTTCCCTTCTCAAGACCTCCATTTTAGTCAAGTCTCCTGGCCATTCAAAGGATGGGCTATTGATCTCATCGGTCCCTTCCCAAAAGCCTCGGGTAGCTGAGAAAATGTTCTTGTTGCAACAGACTACTTCACCAAATGGGTCAAAGCTGTACCTTTGTGCTGAACTAGAGAAGAAGAAATTATCAAATTTCTATGGGAAAACATCATCACACGCTTCGGCTGCCCCCATATGATTCGATGTGACAACGGTTCCTTAGTTCGTCAGCAGCAAAGTCAGAAACTTTCTCAAAAAACACAACATTATCCTCTCACCCCCAATACCGTATTATCCCCAAGGCAACGGTCATGTCGAAGCAATCAACAAAACCATTATTGACGGTCTCAAGAAAAGAGTTGACGCCAAGAAAGGACGACGGGTTCACAAGTTATAGTACGTCCTCTGGGCCTATCGAACAACATCAAGAAAACCTATAGGCTACACCATATTCTTCCTAACATATGGTACCGAAGCTGTTCACCCTACTCAATTCGAAGTACCTACACGAGATCCTAACCTCTCAGACGAAGACAATAAGTTTGAGCTCGCATGTAACATGATATTGATCGGCAAAACCAGAGACTGAGCTATCGCCAACTTTTGCCGCTACCACACATCACTTCAGAAATCCTATAACAAGAGAGTTCGACCGCGGAGTTTTTACATCGGAGATCTAGTACTTTGACGTGCCAACCAATTCCCGAAACCTTGAAATGCTGGCATGCTAGCCAAATCCAGGGAAGAACCTTATGTCATGTATGATAAAATTGATAAGGGTTTTTACTATCTAATGACAGAAGACGAAGACCCTTTACCAAATCCATGGAACACAATGCAGCTGGTCTCTTATAAAAAGCCATATTCTCAACCTTGTACAACTGATGTAATCCAGAATAATCAATAAACAATTTTTCCAACCATACTTCGTCTCCTATTTTCTTGAATTTCTTGGTTTAACTTAGGTATCATGTCAACCTTCAACCCGAGTGATACTTGGGGGTAACCTTGAGATTTTTCAAGCTTCCAATTTCGAGCAAACTCGAGGGGCAAGGATGGCTGAAAGACCAGACCCTCGAGAATGTTTTGGGGGTGAACAGTTATGCTTCACTGTGACTAAGGCCTTCGAAGTCCAGTCAATTTCCTGGTTTCCTCAAAGTATCACGTCGACCCTTCGACCCGACTGATACTTGGGGGCGACCTTGAAATTTTTAAGCTTCCAATTTTGAGCAAACTCGAGGGGCAAGGATAATCAGCAGACCAGACCCTCGGTGGTACATTGGGGGCGAATAGATATGCTTTGATCAGGCTCTGAAACCCTTGAAGTTCAGTCGATCTCCTAGTTTGCCCCGGATATCATGTCCACCCTCGTCCCGACTGATACTTGGGGGCGACCTTGAAATTTTTAAGTTTCAAACATTCGAGAATACTCGAGGGGCATGAATGGTCGATAGACCAGACCCTCGAGAATGCGCTGGAGGCGAACACATCTTGCTTCGTTGTGTCTTAGGCCTTTGAAGTCCAGTGAATTTCCGGGTTTCCTCTGGGTATCACGTCCCCTCGGCCCGACTGATACTCGGGGGCGAACTTGAAAATTTTCAAACTTCCAACATCGCTGTGGCTTTGACATTCGATGTCCAGGAGATTATTTAGGGATCGATCTAAATATCCTCGAAGCTCTTCAAGGTTCGATCATTCTTTAGTCATTCTTTAGTCATTCGATAGAAGCAGTACATACATATATTCGATAGAAACAGTTGCATTACTACTCAAGTTAAGTCATCAAAGGTTCAATACAAGCCAATTCAACAGAATTTGCATCAATATTTCAACAACCCAGAGTAGTGCAAGGCCAGAACAAGATAACAAAGTCAGTAAGAAAATCAGGCATCAATTCAAAAGCAGTTTAGAATAGAATTCAAAAGTTTTACAGATAACAAATAGCTCAAAGGCATACCGAGTTCAATGACTAACAAAAAAAAACAACATAGTTTAAAATATTATAACTCAACATCAAATCAGAAAGGGAAAACATGAAACCCCAACTCCAAATACCTCATATCGGCGCGGTTACACCTTGTTCCACGATAGGTCCCCCAGCGCCAACACCCTCAACAGCTTCAGTCGAAGGCTTCGACCCCCGAGCCATCCATAGTTCCACCACTGGCCGCCCCAATAATAGAAGTATTCACACCACCTCCAGTACCTCCAGCTACCTCATCAATAACATCTGCTTCTCCATCCTTCATCTACAAATAACCTCTATCCGCAAGTTCTGGGGAAATAGGGAAGGGTTCTAATGTATCGGGGTCATACCCCTTATCTTCTATAAACATTTTCAACCTGATATTCACCTTATATTCACCATCATACTGCCGCTGGAAACACACCTTCTGTTCTGCTCTCTCCCTCTCTTTTGCCGTAAGCCTTACCGACCACTCCCGCTCCTACCTTGGCCGCTGAAGCTCAAGCCTCTCATCAAACGAGTCAGTAATCACCTCCATATCTTGCTTCAACTTCAGGACTTCAGACAATAATGATGCCTTAGTCTCCCGAGAAAGATCCAGTCATTCCACTGCCTATCGTAATTTCCCATTTACTGACTTCATCGCCTTGTTGTACGATCACACCCAAGCCTCCGTCTGCTAAAATATTCAAGCAGTCAGTACACCTCGAAACTCAAACAATTTAAATGAAACCTTAGAATCTCACAAAAGAAATTCATAGAAAGTTACCTGAAACATACTCCTCTTCATTTCCTTTGAAGCCTCGTCTGGGTCATCTTCGCAGAGCTCGACCATCGAAGCCTGTCTTGCCACTGCTTACTCTAGTCGTTCAGCCTCTGTCATCTCTTCATCCTCATTTACTGCATCATCCTCCCCCAGCGCCCTACGCCTTTTGCACTGACTAACCTTCGATCATATCATTTTACTTCGATTATATCATAGCCATCGATCATATCATTATACTTCAATACCATTATTTAGCCACTATTAACAAATCGATGACATGCATGTGCTAAGCGCGCCTATAAGAGTATTCGTCTACAATATCAGTCACACAAGTTTTCAGAGAATATTACTTTCATTCTATTATCCTATTGTCAAAACAGAATACAATGCTAGAACTACCCCAAACAAAAACCCCAAAAATACAAAGATTCAGATATTCACCACATCAACAAGTATCCCTACTTCCAGAAGGTCCACCTCCACTAACCGCGTTCTAATCCTCCATCTCCTCTTCTACACAAATAAGACATTCAGACAAAGCTGAATGAAAGAGATAGCGCTTCTCCGCAGTTGTAAAATCATACTTCAGTCAGTCCCAAAGATAGGTGTAAGGCTCCCCATTGATGATTTCTCCAGCTTCTACCTCCACCAGTTCAGGCATGTCCCAGTCCAGATCATGATGTCCAAAGAACTTTATATGAAGTTCACTAGTCTTCCACCCTACTGGACGGTCCTGGGCGAACCCCATCCTCTTTTGATATCGTGTGTTGAGCGTAGTATCCATGAATATTTCAAAATTTTCAGAGGAAAAAGAGAAGAATGAAAAGAAGGTTACTCAACATCCTTACACAATAACCCATACTTAAAGCCTTACTTCATTTATTACCCTATAACTACCTAAACCTCTTAATTACCCTCTTTTACTACTTATCGGAAAACCAACAGTCAAACCGCTCAGATTCAAAGGCTAAATAGCTTTCTCAGTGAATGCCTCTCCACCTGGCTTCGAGACCCTTGCTGAGAGGGGGTGAATAAAGTAGCCTACTCGCAGCCTTCGACCCCCCTCAGATACTCGAAGTCGACCTCGCAGCTCACCCGATTATATCGAAGCCTATTCAATCCTTAAAACAAGCCTTCCAGAGATCCCCTGAAGATGAAGCTCGACTCCAAACAAGCCTCGAGAATGAACTAACACATTGCAGCAGAAACCCTTCAGTCATTTTTGCACATGGTCGAAATATTATGGGACGGGCAGCCAGCTCACCAGACAAGCTGGCACAATGATTGGTCCCTGCAGATACAGTGATAGGTCCAACTACTGCGCCACAGTGTAAAAGTAAAGAGACACCTCCCACAACTATTACAGTGACAATACAGACATGTCTGGTACCCATACTCCGTCGAGATATCCTGACAGTACTCATGTAATCTAACCCATACTTGGTGACTCAGCTTCCTATGATTCTATAATTAGGATAGATGGGGAGCCAAGGTGGGGCTAGAAAAATCCCCCCCAACCCTCTTACAGTTTACCTTCGACCACCCTATAAAACCTAGTATTCGAACCTTCGATTACTCATCAGTAATATAACACTTCTTAAAAATCCCCATCAGAGGTCGTAGAGCGTCACATTTGGGCCTCTACGCAAGTAGTTGTCTATAGATAGTTCATGCTTTAGATTCCTTACTTGTATTCCTTTGATTGAAGATTGATTCAGTGTTGTAAGAGCCGACTTCCCCTCTGAAAGAAGTTAGGCCCCTACACACTTTTCCCTCCAAATGACATGCGTTTTACCTTTTATATCGCAACAGAAAACCTAAAAATCATGGGAAATATATTTTAACAAATCTCTTCCTTCGAGCTTGTCCATTATATTACTTTCTAGATCAAGCATATCCTGTCTAGATTTCTTATTTCCTCGAACTCTATTAGAATAAATTTTTGAAGCACGGAAATCTTAAAAACTTTTTCGCCTCCACCATTTTCAATACACATTACACGTTCTACTTACATCACAACATTCTTAAAGCTCAATTACTATATATTTTATATCTACAACAACACAGGTGATCAAATAAACAATTTTATTCATATCAACAACTATTATACATGTTTTTACAGATAACAAGTCTTTCAATAATCAATCTCAAGTACGATGCAAGATACATAATCTGCCCAACACAACCTTTAGGTACTTTACAAATAACAAGTCTATCCAATGTTTTTTAAGTAACAGGTCCTTAAATCATGCTAGAACTTCATGTCCTTCAGTTCGTCCAGCCTCAGTGATCTTTCACCCTGATATAAAGAAGACATTGAATCCAACAGAGAACTACCCTTGCATGCGTCTGGACGAATTCTAGTCGAACTTCAAATGGAAACTGTGTAAGCAATAGACTCAGTGCTAGCCACTTCCCTGCAAACAGAAGGTCTCCTAAGCAAAAGATTGTGATTAAAATGCAGAAACTGACAACCACCATTTGCCTCCTCCTCTGAAACCTAAATCACCAAAGAGCTACTAGAGATCTAGAGAACTCATCCCCATGAAGTAAAGGTCTTCTGAACACCAAAAATACAATGGAAATGTGTCAGCAGACTCCCACTTCTTGCCTGCCACTCCTATACACACCACCACCGAAGAATTTGAAGGGATGAAGAGGCCCCAACCTTAGAGTCCGAAGAGATACAAGAGATCAGCATAACTACCCTGTAGTTATGCCTACCCCTGTATATACAGCCTGAACATTGTCCTTCGCCAGAGTACAGAGGCAAGCCCAATGTTCCTCACCTTTCAAGACAAGAACATGAAACCTCCACTTAAATAAAATTCCTCCTTAAATTCAACCGCTTTCTCTTCTGACATTCCTTGAGAAATCGGAGGAACAGGAGAAGGAATAGACAACTCTAGGGATTGGTCATCAAAGTTCTTCAACTTCAACCTCTGTATTTTAGTCACTATCCTCTCTTCAAAAACCATCCTCTGAGTCTTCACCATTTTAAAAAATGCTGCAAGATTCAGAATAAGTTACGCAAGCAGGCACTATTTCAAAGATTTGTTACAGGTACTATTTATATAACCTTATATTTATTATGCAGGTACGTTTTCCCAAGCGTCAACATTTATTACAGACATGACTATTCAATCGAAACCGTCACATACATCAACATCCACATCATCATTAAATACCCATCACTTCCCAATATAATGTAACTTCCATCCAGTCAACATCATCATTACTCCGTTTCGAATTTTAAAGATTTAATCAAATGCCAGTTACCCACAGATTCTTTCTCAACCAAAGCCACTCGTGACTTTGGCTGCGAGGGGGCAATTGTAGGGACCTATCCCTCGATCTCACCTAAATCGTGTTATCGCCAGTTCGAATTTCACCCATCTCAGGCTTACTCATTTATCAACATAACTCTTCTAGTCAATATTTCAACCAACCCAATGAACTAGTGAAGAACGTAGGTCGAGCTTAAACTAAAGAACCTGATCAAGTCAAAGATACCTGTCTCTCACGAGCTCATCAGTTACTCAGTCAACTGCTACTAACCACATTGTTCGGATTACGTACTTCAGCACGATGAAGAGTTATAGAGAACGCCTATATAAAAAAGAAGTTCCAAAAGAGGGAAGAACCAAAAAAATTACATAAGAAATTACTTGTCTAGATTCTCAAACAATTCAAGGTTCTTAGTTACAAGATTCAAGCATTTCTAGACTTAAAGATCACATGTAATAAAATATCTATTTCAATCATTAAAAATACTTTTATGATAAATCCTCCACTCGAGGTGGTGGCTTTTTACTTATTCAGAGGTTTTCCACCCTAAAATCTAGCTGTATCATTTTCGTATTTGTCATCAGAATATTGTTATTGGTTCATTGGTGTGATAACGAATTTTAAGCCATTTTGAGCTTACGAAATTTGGCCATCACAGTACCCAAACATACCAAATATCCTTTCCCGCACTTCAGCTATCTTTATAGCCAGTCGTCCTTCCTCGGTATGACAAATCCTCTGAGATTGAGTCCTTACCATCCTAACCTCTTCTCCACCTTCACAAATCTTCCTTCCCTTTATCTTATATATATACGACATTCTAACACTTTCCCCTTAAAACGACATGGGTTTTACCTTTTATCTCGCAGCAGAAGACCCAAAAATCATGGGAAAAATATTTGAACTTATCTCTTCCTTCGATCTTGTCCGTTATATCACTTTCTAGATCGGGCATATCCTATCTAGATTTCTTATTTCGTCGAACTCTATTGCATCGAATTTTTGAAACACAGAAATCTTAAAAACTGTTTCGCCTCCACCATTTTCATCACACATTACACGTTCAACTTACATCACAACATTCTAAAAGCTCGATTTCTATATTTCTATATCTACAACAACATAGGTTATCAAATGAACAATTTTATTCAAATCAATAACTGTTATACACGTTTTTATAGATAATAAGTCTTTTAATAATTGATCTCAGGTACGATGCCAGATACATAATCTGTCCAACATAACCTTCAGGTATTTTACAGATAACAAGTCTTTCTAATGCTTTTAATGTAACAGGTCATTCAATCATGCTTGAACTTCAAGTCCTTCAGTTTGTCCCGCTTCACTGATCTTTCGCCCTGATATAAAGAAGACATTGGATCAAATAGAGAGTTACACTTGCATGCGTCTGGTCAAATTCTAGTCAAACTTCAAATGGAAACTATGCAAACAGTAGACTCAGTGCTAGCCCCTTCCAAGAAAACTGAAGGTCTTCTGAGAAAAAACATTGTGATGGAAATGCAGAAACAGACAACAACCGTTCGCCTCCTCCTCTGAAACCCCTTCCACCAAAGAGCTGGCAGAGATAAAGAGGACTCAACCCCATAAAGTGAATATCTTCTAAGCGGCAAAAATACAATGGAAATACGTCAGTAGACTCTCACTTCTTGTCCACCACTCCTATAACCACCACCACCGAAGAGCTGGTAGTAATTAAGAGGGCTCAACCCTAGGGTCCACGGAGATACAAGAGATTAGTATAACTGCCCCGCAGTTATACCTACCCCTATATATGAAGCCCGAACATTGTCCTCCGCCAGAGTACAGAGATAAGCCCAACGTTCCTCACCTTTCAAGACGAGAACATGAAACCTCAACTTACAATAAAATTCCACCTCAGCTTCAACCGCTTCTTCCTCTGACATACCTTGATAAATCGGAGGAACACGAAGAGGAATAGGCAACTTTTGGGATTGGCCATCAAAGTACTTCAACTTCAACCTCTGCGTTTCAATAGCTATCTTCTCTTGAGGAACCATCCTCTGAGTCTTCACCATTTTTAAAATCATTACAAGATTCAGAACAAGTTAAGCAAGCAGGCACTGCTTAAAGGATTTGCTACAGGTACTGTTTATATAACCCTACATTTATTATGCAGGTACGTTTTCCCAAGCATCATCATTTATTACAGACGTGACTATTCAATTGAAACCGTCACATACATTAGTATCCACATCATCATTTAATACCCATCACTTCCCAATATCTTGTAACTTCCATCCCGTTAACACCATCATTACTCCGTTTCAAATTTCAAAGATCAAATGCCCATTTCCCTCAGATTCTTCCTCAACCAAAGCCACTCGTGACTTCAGTTTCCAGGGGGCGATTGTTGGGACCTATCCCTCGATCTCACTTAAATCGAGTTGTCTCCAGTTCGAATTACCCCCATCTCAAGCTCACGCATTTATCAACATAACTCTTCTAATCAATATTATAACCAACCCCATGCACTAGTGAAGAACGTGGGTCCAGCTTATGCCAAAAAACCTGAACATGTTAAAGATACCTGTCTCTCACAAACTCGTCAGTTACTCAGTCAACCGCCAATAACCAAATTATTCGGAAAACGTTCTTCTGTACAATGAAGAGTTGCGAAGAATGGCTATATAAAGAAGAAATTCCGTAAGAGGCAGGGGCCAGAAAAATTACCTAAGAAAACACTTGTCTAGACTCCCAAACTATTCAGGCTTCTTAGTTACAAGATTCAAGCATTTTTAAACTTAGAGATCACTTGTAATAAGATATCTATTTCAATCACTAAAAATACTTTTAAGAAAAATCCTTCGCTCGAGGTCGTGGTTTTTTTTCCTATTTAGAGGTTTTCCATGCTAAAATCCACCTGTGTCATTTTCTTATTTGTCATCAAAATATTGATATAGGTTCATTGGTGTGATAGCAAATTTCAAGCCATTTCGAGCTTACGGAATTTTGCCATCACAGTGACCACAACTAAAGGATCCATATTGGTTACGATATTTTGAGATCTATGAAAATTCTAGATGTGACATTTCCTATTGCCGAAAGATCCATTGAAGATTTCATCGAACATGAATTAGAATGCAAAGTTCAGTCCCCATTTTTTTCCTTTCAAGTTGAGCCGCTAAAAATGTATTATACTGTAGATGATAGTGTTGGTGCTCACCTTTTTCAGGTTTAAATTTTCCAACCCAAAACAGTACTTAATTTTCTAAAATTTAAAGTACATTAGGTTATTTTTGTTGCTGATATTGAGATAGAGATTTTAGTGTTCTCTAGTATATACTAGTTAACATTGTAATTGAAAGCATTTCTGGCCCATATAGTTATTGATTTCATTTGCAGAACAATGTAATGTTTAGATGTGATAGTGAGCTATAATGTGTAAGTAAGTGCATATAGGTTGGAATTGGTTGTAATCCATGTAAATTTGATATTTAAAGGATTTTAAGCAATCTAGCATCTGTAATTGCTATTTAAGTAGGAAAGGTAAGAAATGAGAATAAATTTTGTATCTAGTAATATCATGTGCTTGTTTTACTACTGTTAATTCTTTGTTAGTTTGAGCAGAATAAAAGTATTGCTCATTGACATCATTTGTTTGCTAAATTTTATCTATGATTTAACTTGGTATATACCCTCTAGTAAACACATATGAATCTATAGGTTAGATTATATATACCCCTCCGATTGGCGCAACAGTTCTATTGTTTTCGGATAGTTTTTCTTTTTGCTAGTTGCAATTTTTTTATGAACTTTTTAATGACCATATATTTTGACTTGGGATCGATACAAGTTAAATGTTATATGTATTTTAGGTTCTTTTAATGTTATGCTACCAATAAATGGGGGTCCACACTCTATATAACCCGAAGATGCTTAGTATGCTTTTAGATGATTATCTGTACCCTACATAAGAAACATATTTGACATTTACAAAAATATTAGATCAAGTACAAATGGCTCTAAGAAAGTTTGAACATACTCTAAAAGTAATATGACAACTAATGAACGATTTTCACATAGAAATGCGTATGAAGCAGGATGAATAGCAAAAGGGATATGAACATATAAGGTACTTGTTCCTGTAGATGGAAAGCTTCACACATATGTACATATTTCAGGAATATACCTGGTCTTAAGGTAAACATGTATACACCTGGTCAGGGGGAATATAACAGATATGTTAGACTCACGTTGCTTTTGTATTTATTAAAGTAGATAGTACTCCAACGACATAGTAAGTGGACCACGATTACAAATATAAAAAAAATAAATGGAATACATGGTTTTAGAATATTGAAAATGCATGGTAATAAAGCATATAAAGACTAATATTTCCTATATTTATTAACTTTTTCTCTTTGGTCTTTAGGAAGCCGAAAGAGAAGTAGCACTGTAATATGCTAAAAAGGGACATGACCCTTCAAGATCTAAAGGAGGCTTCAACTAATCATGATAAAGAACTGATAGTAAGGTGAGGTGGAACATACTAGTTATAGTATAACTTGGCCATACTATGAATATTTTTCTATACCATCAACCAATTATGAAATCTAACATCTCATCATCTAAGAAAATAGAGAACAACAAAACTTGAAAATGATTGTGGTTTTTGATTGGGGAATGATAAGTAAGACAGTTACCTTTATTGTTGTTTATGGCATTCAATTTCATTAGAGGCAAGAGAAGTTTCTAAAGTAGTAAACAATGTTTGCCTATGATAAGTTCTGATGCCATTTAGGTTACTTATAGACATGTTTACTTAGTTGATGCCTAAGATCTATATAAAGAAGGTAAAAGATATTAAGTTTACAGTTTTATCGTGTCATCTTCTGCACTTTTTCTTTCTGTAACTAGCCAACTACAAGTAGCAATAGATTGGAACTCAGTCATCCAAATTCATATAGATAGAAGTAATCATAATAAGATGCTTAACCCCTCAATTATCCATGTATCTTCTAGTTGAGTATGAATCTAGCTTAGTTCAAAATTTTGATTGTCTTGAATTCATGTGAACAATCTATAATAGATAGGAACATCTTCTACACTCATTCTTTCTGCAATTACAAGTAGCATTTGATTGGAACCCAATCAACCAAATTCATATAGACACTAGTAATTTTACTGAGAAAATGCCCCCACTATCCATGTATCTTCTACTTGAGTATGAATTTAACTTAACGCTAAATTTTTTATTGTTTTAAAATTCATGTGATTAATATATAGTAGACAGGAATGCAACTTAATATAATACTTCATCACAAAAATTTGGAGATATTTTGTTGCTTACATGGTAAAATATATTCTCAAATAATGTCATTGGTTAACATTCTTGCCTATACATGTTGTACTGATTTTCTCTATGGCGCCACCGCTTTGATAATCTTTTTTACTATATTGTTATGATTTTCCACTTGTCATTTCCCATTTTTGTATATTTTTCTTTAATTCTATGCTTCCTTATCATCCTAATTTCAGAGATGTAGCTCTTACCTACATGGAGCAGCGCCTTAGGAACACTGAAATAAAGCTTGATTCTGTTAACTCTAATTATCGTTTGGAAAAGGAATCATGGCAAATAAATTTTGAGAGTTTGGAAGAAGTTTAATGAAGTAAGCTTATAGCTCTTAAAAATTATTTAAATTTTCTTTTACTGTTTCTTATAGACAAATCTTGGAGGATTCTTAGACCTACAATAATGTATTTTGAAGTTAGATACGAGGCATTAGAGGCTGAAAATGATGTAATTAAGCACTAGCCAAGATCTACAAAGAGAACTAAAAGAGCTCAAGCTACGATTTAGAAAACTGTAGGTATCTGCAACTTTTGCTTTCTCATAGTTAGGAAATTTTAGGTTATTGCTGAGTTTTGTAATTGAGTAATTTTAGCAATTTGTAGGAATAGCACAATTCTTTTTATGATATTGCTTATAAAATGATTGAGGAAAAGGATAAGGAGGTCTCTAGACTCTTAGACTACAACAAAAATCTACATCTATTTCTTTTGATGAAACCTTCTGTATGTTTTCTCTCTCTTTATATGATTGTGAATAAGTTGCTTCTTGCATTCGTAGTATCTTTTACTGCAACCCGTCTCTTATTTTGTTTACAAGATAATACAATTTAGATTCTATCGCTTTTGGCCTTATAGTTCCGTTAGACTGCAGTCCGTCTCTTCAGTGTTTATGAGTTTTTTCCTTTGTAATCTTATCAAACTTTTAGGCAATTATTATCTATGGTCAATATGAATTTATAAGCCAAATAACAACATCAATGGCTCAAACCCAAACCTTGCAGTAGCCAAATTAAGTTTTTATGAGGTTTAGTTAACACTAATAGATAAGGGATAAACTCCGGTTTAATATCTGAGCCGGTGTTAGTTTTTGGTCGTGCCAAGTGAAGACTAAAAGCCAATTTAGAATTTGGAAGAAGAAGAAGAACAAAAATGCCAATTTTCAAGTATGACCAAATATATTAGATTACTTATCATACTAGATTCGTGGAATTGATTTTATTTGACAAAAGTTAGAAACTTGGAACAAGCTAATTAAGGACCACTTCTCACAAGCTAATTAGGGACCGGACTGATGTCTAGTGCCTACACCGGTGGCAGAAGGTCTTGAATCCAGAACAGATTAAAGTTTTATGGTCTAAAGAGGTGGATGATATCATTGTTGAAATGGTTAATCAACTTGGGGAAAAAAAGTGGTCCACTATAGCTCCAGCTTTACCTCGGCGTATTGGGAAGCAATGTTGCGAAAGGTGGAATAACCATCTCAACTCTGGCATAAATAAGCAGGCATGGACTCAAGATGAAGAGTTAGCTATGATTCAAGCTCATCAAATTTATGGAAACAAATGGGCTGAATTAAGAAAGTTCTTGCCGGAAAGGAGGGACAATGCAATAAAAAAGCATTGGAACAGTTCTACAAAAATGAATTTGGGCTCATATTTGGCGTTAGGCTTACTCACACAATTTAAAGGATTGCCTCTGGTCGGAAATTTGAGCCAGTTTACACCTTCATACTCCTTTACTATACAATAGAACAGCTTTGAAAATAGTGGTCTCCCTGATGGCGACAAAGTGGAGGAAATGTTAGAATATAGTCAAGGATCAACAACTATTGGTTGCTCACAAACTGAGTTTGACCTCCCTAGTTTTGTTGTAAATTCACAAGAGGACAAAGTAATTGATGATAGAAATCAAAGAGTGGGGCAAAGCTCAAGTTCATCATCATGTTCAAAACATTACTACACATCTCACAAAGAAGATACATGTTCTGGCTCCGTAGTTCCTTATGGAACAGTTTTCTCTGCAAAGTCCTCTAAGCCAAACTCACATGAGCTACCTTGTACTTATGTAGTTGAGTTAGTCGGAGGATCATCAAATTTAATTGAAACAACGAGATATACTTAAGCAATTGTGCATAAAAACTAGGAAATTGGATCTTTTTCTTTACAAAGTTCTATGGGGTTAAATTCTTCTACGTTTAAGGGGGAGCTGGTATCCATATCCGATGATAACTGCTACTGGGTTACGTTCTTAGAATCAGTGATCAATGAATGCTTTTTTGTGCAGGATCTGTTGAAATGCTCAAATTACAATGAATTAAATGGGTGTACAGGTTTAAGTTCAGCTTCATAATTACATGATGCAGTGAGATCTTCTGAGGTTGCAGTAACTGCAAGTTATCAGAGCTTATTGACTACTCCCTTTAGTGATGAATGTAATAAAATATAAACATGTTGGTGGAACTCGAAATTTGGGATTTATTGCAAGCTCATGCAATAAGTTTGTGTATGCTAGTGGCTCTGCTAATGCCCCTAGTGATGATGATATAAAGACATTATGTTCGCGTGGTGAGCTTGGTGGGGAGACGGGACTTTCTGAATCAACAGTTAAACCACAAGATCAGGTTTTAGAAGCTCAATGTTATGACCCATTTGTATCACTGCAGAAGATCAAGTTTCAGAAGCTCAATGTTAAGGCCCAGCCATAGCAACAGTTAACGCGGAAGATCAGGCCTCAGGAGCTCAATGTTATGGCCCATCCATATCAACGGTTAACTCAAAAGATTAGCTATCTAGAGAAAATATAATTGAAAATAATATTATAGAGGATGACTAGAGCTAGCCTTGCCTCTGTGACACATCTTCTATTAGAATCTATACCAAGCTTCTCGACAAAATATTTAGCCCTGATTTTTATATAGAGAGACCACGGTATATAATACAGTTGAAATCTTAGCACTTCCATGTTTATATAACCATGTAATATATATAAAATTATAAATATAATCTTTTTTTTTCTTTTCAGGCACAATGTAAAAGAAAGTCTAAAGACACCAATTGCAAATTGTTAAGTTGGAAGGGCTCTATGGTTTTTGTTGCTCATGCACAATGGGTAACATAAGATCCTGAATGCATGCTGCATAATCAAATTCTTGGGCCTAATGTATGGAAAGCTATTGTTACGAATGCTATAATCCCTTTATTGCCGTTATGGAGGGCGACTGATGATGCAAATATAATTGGTGGTGATTTAAAGAGTTTTATTACATGGCCCAAGAAATATGTGGTTATGAAGGATGATTGATTCAGGTATAAGAAACCCTTATAACTTAACTATTGCTTCTCCATTATTACATCCTTATATAATCCAATTCTTATACATTAGTAGACCTATAGCTGAAATTCAAAGTATGATTTATGATTTGTGTTTATTTTTGGATTAGATATGGTATGATTGCTTTAGTATTTTTAATTTAATTTGCTTACACTATTTTTCATATCTTTTATGCAGTTTATGATGGAGTCGCAGTTGAAAATGACTTCCTACAGTATTTTGGCCATTGCAAATAGATAAGAAAGGATTTGCTTTTATCTTTATTCTTTTATGTTGAAGACCTGAATATGATGATTATAAGATCAACTTTAATTGTATCAGAGTCCTTTTTGCAGCAAAGCTGGGACTTTTATTTATTTGATGAAATGTTAATTTTATTTTTGTAATTTAGAAAGTGTTAATGATAGCGTTTATTGAACATTGTAATTGTTTTCTACTGCTAATTTGTTGAGTAAATATAGCATTTGAAGATGTTATAGAATAGATAATATATAACATTAGACAAATGCTATGGTATAGATAACAAATAGCATTAGACAAATGCCATGGTACAAATAATAGATAGCATTAGATAAATGTTATGAAAAAGAGAATAGATAGCATTAGAAAAATGTTATGGAAAAGAGAATAGATAGCATTAGAAAAATGTTATGGAAAAGATAATAAATAGCATTAAACAAATGCTATAGAAAAGATAATATATAACGTTAGAAAAATGCTATGAAAAAAGAGAATAGATACCATTAGACAAATGCTATGGAAAAGATAATATATAGCGTTAGACAAATGCAATGGAAAAGATTATAGATAGCATTAGACAAATGCTATAGAAAAGATAATATATAACATTAGAAAAATGTTATGGAAAATATAGTAGATAGCATTATAAAGTCAACTATGGCGTTCTCTAAACGTCATTTAAAACAAATTGATAACATTTCTAAAATGCTATTATAAAAAGAATAGCATAGGAGAATAGAGCAGACAAAAAACGCTATCGTAGCTTTTCATAGCAGTTTTCCATGGCGTTCTTTAAATGAAGACAATGACATATCATTTAGAGTTTCTTTCTCTAACTGCTGGCAGTTATTGGGCCACGCACGAGCCGCCCTCAGTTTTTGAACCGAGGCATCCCATCTACAATAATGGTCCAACATTTTGCACCTTTACATTGAAAACACCTTCCCATCATTGCCCCTGGTCCTATATTTTAATATATTCTCATCTCTTCTATCCAAATCTCCCTTTGACCTCCCTATACTCATGACGATTCAATACTCACACGCAATCGAGCTTTCCCTGTAATTACACAAGAGACAAAAATCAAAGCTACCTGCTTTTTCTATTCCTACTTCAGCTACTTATAGAACTACTGACGTCATTTCCCAAGCTGTAACATTTCAAATTCAATTTTTTTATTTACAATAATCACAAACAACATTTGCAACATAAGAGGGCAGATTCAAAACATTATTCCAACTACACTTCAATTACAGTTATTCGACCTCATTCCAATTGACTCCCTCACATATAATTACACATAAAACATCTCTTATATTTTGATAGGCCACACCTAATCAGATGACCCCCTGCAATCCTCATATATCCCCATTGATCTCTTCTTTAATAATTTACCTTACTGTCTCTTTTCGTGCTGCAGGCTCCAGAATCACTTCACGGAAAATATCTGAGTAAAAATAATGCCGTATCTCAAGTTTCTTCACCCTCAAATCTGAGTCATTGAACTGCACCTCAGATTCAGGCAAGTCAGAATCATAATCTAACAAACCAAAAATCCTCTCTCGCACTTCTGGTATTTTTATCACCAATCGTCCCTCAGTAGCATGCCGCACTCTCTCAGAACGAGTCCTCACCATGGTCTCTTTCTTCCTCCTCTTTAAATCATATTTCCCCCATATTTATACAATTTTCGAGATCACTTCAAATCCCCCACATTCTGTATATATATCAATCCATATTTCCACAACTGGAAACCCAAAGATCTTAATTGAAAGTTATTTGAACTTATCTGTCCACATCGACGACTTTGGATTCGTTCTACCTCATTTCGACCTATTCGTCAGAATATGTCCCACAATCTAACATTTAAAGCCTGAACTCCCTAAGCTCGAACTTTTAATTCCTGTATATTCTATTTATGAAGAGATTTTCTCCACCATTATCCTGTCATTCAATCAAATCGAACAGATTTTCACATCTGCTATTTCACAGACATATTTTTCACGCGTATTACCATTCAATTTTTCTGGTTCGATTACTAAACTATACTTTTTTAGTTTGATCTCACATATTATATTTACGTCCTCTAACATAAATGTCTATATTACTCCTAGCTTGATTTCAGTCAGATGAGCTAATTTTATCTATCAACATAGAGTTTGAATAAAAAAAATTCATTAGCTTGAATTTCAGTTACAGATAATTTACAGTTAACCAATCTTTCAGGTACTTTATAGATAACAAGTCTTTTAGGTACTTTACAGATAACAAGTCTTTCAGTTACAGTTATTGTTCATTCTTAAAAACATATCAGCTTTCAGTGATGCTTGGCTCCAAGAATATTCTGAAGCAAAGTTGGAACTAGAAATCATAGAAGGTCCTTCTTCCTTTTCACCATTTACTTTTATAAGATGTTGAGGGAGAAAAGATGTCAGTACTTGAACCAAGTATTCAAACAGAAGGCCTTCTTCATGCCAAGAGACAATGATTGTGCAGGGGCAAGACTTCTAATTTCCATCTTCCTCTACCACCACCATTGCCTCCACTTTAATAACCCCCACCAATATAGTGTTGATAGAAGCAAAAGGGAGTCCAACCTTAGAATCTAGACTATCGCAGGATACTGGCAATACTGCCTCACAGATACACCGGCCGCCATATCTGTCTCCTCAACCTTGCCCTTCGCAAGGATGCGGAGACACCTCCAACGTGCCTCACCTATAAAGACCACATAATTAAATCTCTACATACAGTAAAACTCCTCCTAATCTTCAGCTGCTTCGTCTTTTAACATTCCCTGATACGTCGGCGCTATAGGAATTGGGGTGGGCATCACCACAGATTGATCCCTGAAGTATCTTAACTTTAATCTTTACATTTCGGCAGAGACTCTCTCTTCATAAACCATTCGCCAGGTCTTCACCATTATCACTAAGGAATTATAGATTATGTTACAATGCAATGTACTTCACCAGACTCCAGTACAGGTACTACTTATTTCAAATTCATATTTAGTGCACATGTACATTCCCAAAGCAACATTATTCAAAGCAGAGCCACTCTTGGAACCCCAATCGTAAAGTACTTTAATCCTATCAATCTCATAAATGCCAGATACATCCCTTCATAAACAAAATACCTATTTCCAAACCAGTCAAATCACCATTAATAAATCCTATCTTTTCAATTTCTAACAAGACCAATCCATAGGTTCTTTCTCAACCAAAGCCACTCGTGCCTTCAGTTGCAAGGGGGCAATTGTAGGGACCTATCCCTCGACCTAACCCAATTTAAATTACCTTCATATCAGACTCACACATTTCACACATGACATAAATAGTCTGCATTGCCACCTAGACCAGGAATTGATAAAGAACGTGAATCGGGCACAACAGAAGAATATGAACAAGTTAAAGATACCTGTCTCCCACAAACTCAACAGTTACATAGTCCACCACCACTTACTTTATTATTCAGAGAATGTGCTTCTACACGATAACGAGCTACGAGTAAGGTCTATATAAAGAAGAAGTGACAAGGACCAAGAAAAAGTAGATTTTTTGGACTCTAACGTAGGAATTTCTAGATTTTGAACACCACAAAACTTCTTATTTAAAAGATCAAGTATTTATAGTTTGGGAGATCACTTGTAATAAGATATCAGCCTTAAGCAATAAAAGTTACTATTACTAAAACCTCAACTCGAGGTCGTAGTTTTTTACCTATTCAAAGGTTTTCCATGCTAAATTACCTGTGTCATTTCTTGTTTTATATAAGTTTTGACACAAATACATTTGCTATAAGAGCTATTTCTAAGCCATTTCGTGCTACAGAATTAGTCCATTACATCACAAACAACCATCATTTAGGCCTGCCATCCCCACCCCATTATAGTACGTAATTTATACGTCTTCTCTGATACCTTTCTCCTTTTCCACAAATCTTGGCTGAGAACTTGGTAATATACCCCTTCTTCCCTTTTCCCTGGTACCAAGGTCCTAAACCACAGGCCTTGTTCCATCACATAATTTCCTCACTCCTCTTGTATCTTATTTTTAAATTTTAGTTATTCTTTCCCTACATCTACTCCCTTAGGATATATATAAATGACATATCTTTCACCCCTCTAACATCTTCCTTTACAACATTACATACTTCACTGGGTCCTCCAGCCTCTACACCTACAGTGACTTTCATCTTATCTATAGTCTCCTCTATTCCATTACAATCGTCTTCCCTACCTGACGATGATGTTTCCTCTGAACTAGATGACACTACAAATTTAATCACAAGCTTTACATTTTTTGAACCAATACAGGACCTACAAGTACACACAATCTTTTATCATTTTTGTAACATCTATAATTCAACACTTACACAATTACATGCTATACTATACGCACAGCAGAAATAAACCCCACTTTTACTCTTTTCCCCAATCAAAGACTCTTATTTTAAAAACATTCCAAATAACACAGAAAATCAATTTTAACTTTCCCTCTCCTTCTCTAAAAACAATTTTTTTCTATGAACGATTGTTACCTTACCCAAAATGTTTACACAATCATTAGAACAAGCAAACAATTTTTTTTTTCAGACCCTGTATTCCCTAAAATTCATCACCTCAATCATTCATATACAAAGGCGATGATCAAACAAGCACATTCAAAGAGTACTAGACAATACAATCAAAATAGAGGACCAAAATCTACTAACCTGTATTAAAAGATTCACAATCTTCTATTTTGCCAATAACTTTTATAGAGAGTGAGTGATTACGATATTTCTCCAATACTGTTCTTTTAACAGATGAAGCTTTCTCTACGAGATTAAACAACTTTTCTCTCTCTTTATAACTGTAGATAATTTATTAGGAAGAGAGATACGAGTTTTTATAATCTACTAACCTGTATTAAAAGATTCGCAATCTTCTATTTTGCCAATAACTTTTATAGAGAGTGAGTGATTACGATATTTCTCCAATACTGTTCTTTTAACAGATGAAGCTTTCTTTACGAGATTAAACAACTTTTCTCTCTCTTTATAACTGTAGATAATTTATTAGGAAGAGAGATACGAGTTTTTATAATCTTCCAAAATTTGAGAAACGGTGGCTCTTTAAGACACATGTCGTTCACCCCTACTGCCCCTACAGGCATGCCTTTTTACCTTACAATATTATCATAACTTCTGTGATAATGTTTGTTGTCATCAAGTCTGTCTCTGCCTTCTGCCATTAAAAAATGTGTTCCTATTTTCCATAACAATCTACACGATCAATCACCTTTCTTTTATACTCAACCAAGATCGTACCATAATATATGTCATTCCTAAAAATAGTAAAATATTCAAAATTTGAAATTATTTATACAACTGTTTGAATCAGACCGCTGTAATCCACACTATCTACTACATAAGCATTTTAACAAACACAATTGATCTTAATTTTTAGCTCGCAGATTAAATTTACATGATTTTATATTCAACATTCAGCAGATAACAAAAACAAAATGCTGTAAATAGATTACTTATTCATTCTGAGTTATTAAAGCTTGAGCTTATAGCCACATGTAGTTACATTTAAAGCAACCCGGATGATTCACTTCACCACATAGAATTATCTCCCCTCCTATTGTCCTCTCATCCTCTTTAGCCAATTTATCCCGTTCGATCACTCAAATAACTTCTTCTCGCCGAGTTGCATCTAGCAACAACTCAAAGAACATATTACACCATAAATAACGATCATACTCTGCACGCCTACCTTCTTCATCCAAACTGCTTAACTTCAATGGCCACTCTGATAACTCAACATTGTAAGGCAGTAGGCAAAAGTAGTGCTCACAGAGTTCAGCCACTTTGATGTTTAGCATACCTTCCGCTGTACGAGGTTCACGCTGAGAACGTGCCCTCTCCATGGTAACTTCTAATAAACCAACAAAACCCGTTCCCTATAGAATAATATAAGGCATAGTGTCACCAGATTAACATCTTATATAGCCAGTACGATGAACTATTCGCACCACTAATGTCGTCTGCCCAACAGATTTTAAGGGAAGATATATTTTACCAAAACAAATTTTGGGAAACAAGGATCTCAGCAAAATTTCGAAAATATTCTGACAGCTAGTACTTTCCATTCTATGAAGAAAATCATCAGACCTTATTCATATACTTCGTACAGATGATATATTCGCAAAGATGGAGTTCACACTGAATATTTATGATGGTCCAGCGGTAACTCCCACCCAGCACCTACAGACAGATATCATTTACCTACCTACTTCAAGGCATTTTCCAATCAGTTCGAAACAGCTTCTCCAGAATGTCAAGCCACTAGAATATTAACATATGAGTTGATAGATCGTAAATCCTACAAACAGATCGACAAAAGCATTACCACTTGAATTCACCAAACGACCTCATTTTATTTTCTAACTTCCACTTTTCAACCTCACTTCCCAATATCTTTACTGATAAAAATACCAAGTTGATTACTGTTCAACTTCTTCAAAATGATTCTACCCTAATTTGATGTCGGATAAGCTCGTACCAACTAAAGCACTTTTAGCTCATACAAGTGTCTATCCTACTTTAACATATTTCCTGAATTCTTTTTTATTATTTTTCGGTTCTCACATTTTTTATTCATCAACAGTTCGAGTTACTTTTTCAGTTCAGAGTTCCCTTTATCAAATAAGGAAGTTTACAAGTATACTAGACATATAAATAACATTTCAAAATATAATACAAAATTGACAGAACAAGAATTCTTCATTAGCTCGAATGTTTCTTACATCTCAGAGTTTACAGAATATCTTAGAGATAATAAGTCTCCCAGACATTTCTACAGATCACTTTACACTACAAATCACTTTACACACTACTTTACATCAGTTTACAGCCCAAAACTATTCTTCAATAAAAGAACATAGCAGCAACAGAGCCTGATGATGAAAAATTGAAACATGCTTCCAATCTATGATCTTCTTCAAGAATTGCCCAGGCAATCTAGGAACTGGAAATCACTGAGGAAGCTAAGGAGTTCGTGCTTAAACAACCCCTCCACGGATGAATCTTCTACACGAGAAGAGACGATGAATGTATAGAAGAAAAAATTCCTCCATCACCGTCTCTTCCACCATAACCCCCAACACTCCCCGTGATTGAGAAAGAAGAAGAGTCCTATTTTTTGTATAGAACCCACACACCCGCAGGATACCGGTGAGACTCCCTCGGATGAATGCCAGCCGCATCATCTTTTGTTGTCCCAGCCTCCTCCGCTAGCAGATGCAACCCATTCTTGCACGCTTCCTCCGATGTCAAAGAGAATAAAAGTGCACCATTTGATGATGATCATCATCCGACTCCTCCACCTCTTTAAAAATCATACCATGGTAGGTAAGACACTAGAATTGGCGAAGGAAGACTCAAAGACTGGTTCCCAAAGTATCAGAACCGCAGTTCATCATCTTTCGTTAGAATCCTAGCCTCCTGAGATTGTCGTCTGGTGGTTACCATCCTCTCAGCATAAACAACGATACAGAGAAGGAGGGTTGCAGCAAGCCTAAGACAAGGTGTGAAGGAGAAATGTTACAGAAGCTATAGAATTAGAGAAAACACTTGGCTAATGTAAACTACAGTGGCCAACCACAGTACTATTTATACTACAATTACCATTAAAGATGACTTTCCCAACTCCCAACGTTAGAAGGAGTTTCTATGCAACAATATTGACTAGAGCCATTGGTTCTCAGAAACCCAACAGCCACAATAGATATTCATAAAGAAGCATTGGAAATGATCCCCTGAGTAATAAATACAGTAATTAATGAGGCTTTTCAACCAAGACAACTTGCCCATAATGCTTCTCGTGCTCTTGGCTGAGAGGCGGCGGTTGTAGTGGCCTATTGTGAATCTCAAACTTAGGCCTCATCTTCGACCATAATACATTCACTTGACCTTGTCAGCAGACACATGTCACATTTATGATACACTATGGAATAGCTATAGAATTTTTACTTGTTATTCTCGGCCTCTAGATCAACAACTCGATTCAATAAGCACTCTGTCAATAATTAAGCCGTTACAAGAATGAAAGATTAGATCGTTACACAATCAATTCACTGACTATCAAATCCATATTGCAATGTCCACCATTAAGAATAGTAATGGTCTTTAAACGGTCATATTATAAGACCAATAAATAGGACAAGAAAATTAGATAAAAAGGACATGAAATTCCACATGTGAATTTCAACCCAGAAACCCTAGAAAACTACTCAGAGTGTTTTTTGTAATAACTAACAATCATCAATTAGATCTCTCTCTTTCTCAATCCTCAAGAGAGGTCATAGTTTTTAATCTATTCAAAGGTTTTCCATGCTAAACTTTGAGTTAACAGTTACTCATTGTTCACTGACATTCTGATTATCATTGGTATAAGAGACTATGTTTGGAATACAAAATTAGGCTATTATATTAGGCCCCGTCTATGGAAATCAATTATTTAGCCACAGTTCTCAAAAATAGCTAATTCTCTCTTCACATAATGACACTTCCAGACTTTCTAATACTAATTGGCCCAATAGAAGGAAGCGTCGTATTAGCAGAAATACAGGCCACTCTATACTCTGAAATAGAAAGGCGAGCCATTATAGAATAATGGTTGGTGGGTGTACAAGATATGCTGAAGGTTCTGTAGGGACAACAGATTGCAACCAAGAAGAATATAGGCGTGTCAGCCGCCTCATAAGTTCTTGTTCGAGATAGGCTAGGACCCCGAGCCAACAGCCTGGGAGGTTATAATCGATCCAATCATAATCAACCAGGGGGTGAGCTTGCCCAGATACAGGATGTCCACCAAGAAGTTAATGGCGTTCCTACAAGAGTCAGACAAGCAGATGATCCACCCCGTGGAAGTGTTTGTATTCCTGCGCGTGATCGTCTAAGTGATGGAAGTGGTAGCACAACCCTTGCAAAGGATGCATCCTACACCCGACCATTACAGCCTGACAGTACGTAACTCAGGGACATACCAAAAGTACATTAAAGAGTTTATTGGAGCACAGGTACAGACCACCAAAGGCATCTACAGCAGACTATAGAAAAACTCGATTGCTCAAGAACTATTAGATGGCAAAGTTCCCACTGGTTTCCACGTACCAAAAATCTAAAAATTTAGAGGAACTGATTCGGTGGAACATGTCCATGAATTCTAAAACGCTTTAGGCTTGCATTCTACATCAAACCACATTCTATGCCGCCTCTTTCCGACAAGCCCGTAAGGCAAACCTTTACGATGGTATCCACTGACTGCAAGAAGGATCCATTACAACTTTTGAACAATTGCGAGAAATTTTTGTTAAGAACTACTCGCACAACAAAGACAAATAGGAGAATCTAAATTCTCTTTTCAGCCTTGAGCAGATGCTAGGAGAGAAGCTCAAAATATTTATTAAGAAATTTTTTGAGTTGGCTAAAATGGTAGACTGACTGGATCAGAAAATTACTATTTTGGCCTTCACCAGCGCCTTACTCATGGATTGAAGAACAAAAGAGCACCTAATTCTTAATAAACCTATGACCTTGGTGGACATGATCGAAAAGGTTAATGGATATATCAATCTTGAAAGGATGGTATCTGGAAGATAGAAGCCCCAGAAGTCAACCCTAATAGCCAGAGATTAGTCCATATAACGATATTTCAATCGAACTACCGATTACGGAAAATACAAAAAATGGACTAAGTCCAATGACGATCGAACTCCAAGAGGTGGTATTTTTCCAAAGCCATGCCTTCCTAAATTGAATATCACCATAGCCAGCCTGTATCCAATACTTTAAAAGGATAAATTCTTCTGCAAAGCCCAATATCTTCTACACATCAAAAGTAGGCCATATTACATGCACCAATAGCCAAAGACAGACGACCAACACCAGAACTCAGCACCAGTACCAGAGAGACTTCAACCATAATAATACATGGTCGAAGGCGGACACACCTGACACCTGGCTCACCAGAAAGAATAGTAAAAACAAGTTGCCAGACAACTATAGTGTCAAAACTGACTCCACATATAGAACAGTTGTCCCAAAGGATATACATGTCATCTAACCTCCCATGGTGACTCACTATTTTCCTATCTCCTATAAATAGGAGGGAGGAGATACTATACAGGGGTTAGAAAAACACTCCTTAAAAACCCCCTTAAGATTACCTTCGAATACCATGTAACCTTCTCCTAACTCGATCTGTCACCTAACTCCATATATCTAATATCTTCCATTCAAATCCTCGCTAGAGGTCATGGAGAATCCAATTTACGGAATCCACCCAAATATGCTAGCTCATTAAGCTAGTTGTTTATCATCCTATATATTTGTAAAACCCCTAGCCGAGGATAGCTTTCAAGGTGTAAGAGTTAAGTTTCCCCTCTACGAAACTAGAACTCAGCATTTGATGTCGTCTGTACTGCACCCACCTTTCCCAATCTCATTTTCTTTCCCCTTATAGCCATACTCAATGGCCCCCACCCTTCGCTCGACCTCTGCTATTGTAAAAAAATTGCCGACGATATTACCGCTCAACTCGTCTTCATTAGCCAACAATTCACTCAAGCCGAGGAGGGCCATACCAACTAGTTATGCATTGAACGCGAAGAGAAATGACAACTCGAGGCTGAATGACAATGCCGTTTAGACGATAACGATCGATAATATCGTGCTCTGAACGAACTACATCATACTGTTCGTGAGCTTCAACAGGTTTAAACCTAAGACGCTTCTCTACAATCTCGGGTACCCGCCCTCCAGCGCATCTCAGCCCATGCCCGACTTGAGCCCCGTCCCCAAATCGAGGTCCCTCCGGCTCATCTTGGCACTGAGGGTGCCCCCACCGCCATACCCACCGGCTCGGTCCATCTTGGATTCCCTCATTCGGAATATTCATTTGATTCAACCCTTCAAACTTCTCGACACCCCACATAGCGTCCTGCTCAGGAGCGCCTCGGCAAATGCTACGCCGAGCACACACCAAACCCACGGCCTTATCACCCTCGACCCTAGCGTTCTCCCCCTTGTCTTGCTTACCTTATACAACAGGAACTCGACCAAAAAATTAATACCACCATTCGAATTAGCGCGAGCCCCACCCGGAACTCCTAGAGTCGTTTAAACAACCCAAATTTTATCTCCCATTTCTCCTTCAATAAGGATCGTGAGGTCTAAGTCAATGGCCTTTTAAACTTTCGCAAGTCACCCACCAAAATTCTTGAACACTTCACAAAGCACTTTCTCGATAAATCAAGTAAGGTTGAAAATCTCGACTGTGCGAATGCCGTTCTCGTGTACTCCATTGCTTTGCCAGGCCACAGTCACATTAAGGAGTACATCGTGCTCCAAAAGCCACGAACACTTGAGGAGATGCTATCCAAGGTTAATAGGTACATCGACCTTGAATATCTCTGCGATTCTAATTGCCAGGGACAAGTCTCGACCACTAACAATAACAAGTCTCGACAATCGACTACACCCCGGGATGCTCCCATTTCTCAAGAGAACGAAAGTCATAAAAACCCTTACTTCGATGCTCAATCTTCTGAACCACACAAAAAATGACCCATGCCTATCCTACCAAAACTCACTGCACCCATCAGTACCCTTCACACAGATATCCAGGCCGATCCTATCTGGCGCACTCCCATCCCCATCGTGGCCAAAAAAGGTGAGCCTTACTACCAGAATCACAATGTAGCTGCCACCCCATAAACAAATCCAATGCTCTACAGCGATCGCTGGAAATGATTTTTAAAGCTGGTCATCTACATCACTATGTTACCGATCTCCCCAGCTATCTCGACGAGTCATACCTTAAGCCTCAACCGCTCCAAATACTGACCCTGCCGAGGTGCATATTTTCCAACTCTATCTCATCAAATTTATTAACATCGACAATGGTCATACTCGAAGCGAGCGCAAACGAGTTGAAGAATGCTGCAAGCTTACTTACCAGAAGAAATTACCCATCCTCCTACTCAAATCTAGCCAACGCCCTCGACGTGATGGCATATCCTTCATTGATTGTAACACTTCTCATATATATTTCCCCCATTCTGATCCATTGGTCATCATGATCAAGTTTGAGCATCTCGTCTTGCATATGATGCTCATCGTTACAGGCAGTACAGCAGACGTGCTCTTCATCTAGACAGTTTGTACCATGCACCAAACTGACCTTATTACACTAGCAAACGTCAAACTCAAGGGCTTTAACGGTGCAGCCGAGGTCATCGTCGGTCGCTTTAGCCTCCCTGCCACTACCGGTCCAGTTACCCTCCAAACTAGTTTTTAAGTCATTGACAAGAAGTTTGAATATCTGGGTATTCTAGGGCATGATTGGCTCCATGTCATGAAAGCCATACCTTTTACCTATTACCAGGTATTGCATTTCACTGCCCTTTGTAGAACGTGGAATATGAAAGGCTCCCACCACCTAGCCTACTCCTACGAGCACCCCGAGATCGACCTTACCTGGAAGCTTATTAAGCCAGAGAAATTAATGCAGCTCTCTCTACCCATTAATACCTCGACCCCTTCTACTGCACTTGTCGAACCTATTATTTACATCGACCTCGACGACCCTGGTCGTGGCACATTCATTGGCTATTTCTTGGATGATACCGAGCGCCACGAACTCACTATGTTTCTTCGAGCTAACAAATATATCTTCGCCTGGACCTTTTATGAGATGCCCGGTGTTGACCCCATACTGGCATGCCATCGACTTGATCACCTCCACAAATCCACGGTGGTAAAATTGAAGAAATGTACTTTGGCCCCACGACTTTGAGATGTTGTGAACCTCAAAGTCGACAAACTCCTTGTCGCTAGTTTCATCAGAGAAGTCAAGTACGCCGACTTGATCTCAAACATTGTTGCTATCCCCAAGAAGAATTGCAAGATCTGAATCGGTGTTGACTTTACCGATCTCAACAAGCATACGCCGACAGACAGTTTTCCTCTCACGATCATTTCTGTACTTCTAGATGCTACAGTTGGCCATGAACGATTATCTATGATGGACGCAGCTTTGAGTTACAGCCTGGTGTAGGGACTTAACCCTGTTCGGATGGGGAGTCGGTTCTTACAAAGTAGACTCAATCCTCAATCAAAGGGAACAAGCAACTGACCAAAGATAAGATATAATTAAAGGAAAATACTTATGTAGAAGCCCAAATGTGACTCTTTACGACCACTGATGAGGATTTTTAAGACTGATTGTATTACTGAAGAGTAAATAAGAGGGTTTAAGTACAGATTTAATGGGTCGTCGAAGGTAAAAATGTAAAGGCTGGAGGCAATTTTTCTAGCCCCCGTCTGGCTTCCCCTCTCCTCTATTTATAGAAGCATAGGGAGCTAAGTCACCAGGCGTGGGTCCAGTTTACATGATTGCGTTGTTAGAAAATCCTGGCAAGAGACGGGCGCCGGTCCTGTTGGTATTGTTACTGTAGCATTTATTGGTGATGGCCCTGGACGGCGCAATGGCTGGACTTGTCACTGCAAACGCATGTGCCAATTAATGCGCTATCTTATCTGATGAGGTTGTTGTCTGTCTTATCTTTCTTAAACCGTGTGATAGTGAGGTCGAAGGATATCTGTTGTTAGGATGTTAATCCTATCTCGAAGTTTTTTCTGGTGAGTTGGATGTCTGTCTTGTCATACTACGACCATATGTAAATATTGTCAAAGGATGTCTACAGCAATGTATTGATCTATTGTCGAAGTTATGTCGGGTGTCGATGGTTCATCTTTGGGGTTTCTCTTTGGAACCTATTGTAGGGATTGAGTAGGCTTCGATACATTTGAGTAGGCTATGAAGTGGGCTTCGGCTATCTGTCGAAGGCTACGAGTAGGCTGCTACATTCGCCCCCTCTCAGTGAAGATCTTGAAGCCAGGTGGAGAGGCGTTCGCTGAGAAAATTGTTCAGTCTTGGAATCTGGGCGGTTTGACTGTCTTATTTTTCGAGAAAGTAGTAAAAAGGAGGTTTTCAAGGGATGCAGTTGGTTATAGGGTAATAAATGCATTAAAGCCTATAAGTGCGGGCTATTGTGAAGATACACTGCATCTTCATCCATATGTAATAGTCTTTTGCTCTATTCTCCATATTCTTAACATTTGGATGGATACAACACCGAACACACGTTACCAGAAGAGGATGGTGTTTGTTCGGGACCGTCGAGTGGGGCGAAAAATGGCAGAACTGCATATGAAGTTTTTTGGGCAACATGACCTGACCTGGGACATGGCGGACCTTATGGAAGCAGGGCCCAAGGAGGTCTTAAATGGTGACCCATATTCTTATCTGTGGGAATAGTTAAGGTTTCAATTTACGACAGCTGAACGGCGATATCTCTTTCTGATGGCACTGGCCAAAAGTCTCATTTGTGCTGAGGAGATCATCGAGGAGCAAAATGCGGTGAGCGGGGTTGGTCCTTCTGGTAGTAGGGCTTCGGGTTTATGGTAGGAATGTTTTGCATTTCTGTAGGTTTCTGTTTTGCTTTATTGGGGTGATTGTAGAAATGTAATTTGTCTGTTTGGTTTGCTATTTGGAATGGACAAAGTATTTTCTCCATATTTATATTGCTATGTCTGATTGATAATATAGCCGAATGTAAGCGAATACTCTTATAGGTGTGAGGAATAGTGATTTGCTTGAATGTAATGATGAACGAAGTTTATTATTATCTGGGTTATGATGGTAAGAATGAACTATAGTTTAAGGTATGATAAAATGTTGTCTGTAATAATCGATGGTTATAATGGCCGAATGGCCGATGTGGGTGATGTACTCGAATAGAGGTCCTTGGGAATGAGGTTTGAATGCATGCACAAATGAATCAGTTACGTCTAGGAAATCGGAGAGGTTGCATGTTGACTTTTCGTGGTTGGAAATGAAAGGTTGCCATTAATTCAGTTACGGAAGAGGGAAAGTCGTGGTGTGTTTGCAAGTATAAAAAGAACTATTGTAGGGATTACTTCTCACCATTTTACATGTTTTCCTTTCTATTCCTCTTCCTTGCTCGGATTGAAATGGCGGTAGATATTCCTGTTCAAGAGGGCTCGGCTACTGCGAGAGTGAGGCGTATACAAGAGGCCTTGCTGGGGCTGCGACGACGGTTTGGCCTGGAAGAGGACATTGATGCAGAAATGCTGAATCTTTTTGAGGTGGAACCCAGAGCTCCAATTCTTGAGATGTTATTCGCATAGTGGTGGGGGATACTGCAGATGATGGGGCCATTCCCCGCTTATCGGATGTCTCTCCTCGAGGGCTTCGCAGAGGATATTGTTGACCAAGAGGATGCAGATGCAGCAGCCATTGTCGAAGTGAAGCAGTCTGTTAATAACTAGGGTCCTTTATAATATGATGGTGTTGTTGATTTATTTTTCTCTGTTTCTGTTGTCTCTTGCTTGTTGGTTTGTATTGTTTTTTTTTTTTGTACGAGGGTTGTAATGTTAGCTGCTTTTTGAATAAAAATGGTTTCTTTTAATAACTCGGGTTGTCAAACTTCGGGTAATAGTAATTCAGTCTGATATGGAGTGGGTAATACAGTTGTCGAAATGTGTAGTTTGTATTCTTCGAAGATAAAAATAAATTTGTCGAAGGAAAGTAAACTGTGGCAAGGCTGAAAAATTTATCTTTAGGCCTGAGGTTTTTGAATGGTCGAACTTACGACTATATTAGGTCGAAGGGTCAAAATTTTTGAGTTAAGGGACGTGCTGGATGTCGAAGGCCAATATATTGAAATAAATTTTGTTGAGGCTAGATGCTGAGGATTGTTCGAGGTGTGAAATGGTCGAGTACTCGAGTACAGGAGTGTGTCGAAGATTGGGTTTGATTTGACTAGCTGTTCTGATAATCCAGACCGCTGGTCAGTCAGACTGGCATGAGCGCCTGGGGCAGTGTGCAAAAAGTAATGATGTTATTTTTCTCGTATGATAGAAAAAGGTAATGATGTGACTGTTTGGACTGGACTGTTTGGCTTCGAGTAAGGGAGAAAAAAGGTTCGAGAAGCTTTGGGTTTTTCAAGCAGATGGTAGTAACCATGTTGTGCGCACGTGAGAGGTGCTAGGGGTAAAGTGGTCAAACTGCATTGGAGCCGAAAAACTGGGGTAGTGGGGTCGTGGTAATGGTAGGAGTGAGTAAATCGAGGAGGTTTAGTTTTTTGAAGGATATATAAGTGAGAGAAGATTGAGTACTGTGCTATCTTGTGGTGAGAATCAAAAAGTTGGGAGAAGAGAACATGCGTTATTTCGAACGTGGAGGTTGCTGCTTCTTTTGTTGGTTTGAACTTGCCCGTTCGAGGAGAGGGCTGCGAACCACTGGTATGTTACTTGATCTCTGTCATGCTTACTCTGTTTTGTTCTCTGTTTGAGGGGGTGGGTAAGAGATTTTGCATTTGAGATGAAGAGGCTATTTCCAGGAGTATGGAGGCTTGTTAGAACAAGGTTTCGACCCGGTCAGGGATTTGTTGAGAGATTTTTTTGGAGGTGCTACTGAGTCTGAGATTTGAGGCTGGGAAAAATATCTGGAGGGGATAGATGGGATAAGGGTAATAGTCACGGGATTGTCAAATTATCCACCCTAATTGTGTGCCTCTTCTTCTGTAGGCAAAAATGCATAACCATCAGGCTTCAAGGCAGAAACTGGTGGATGAAGAGTTTGACGAGGTCGAAGCTAGTACTTCTGTTCGAGATCCAATGGGAGAGGGTAGCCATTTAGAGGTGTTAGATGTGGTAACCGAGGCCCCGTTGTCGATGGTTCTACCGGCTGGAGATATTCCGGCCATGAGACGTCGAAGGACGATAGTGACCGAAGATAACGATGAGGAGGAAGCAGTATTGGGGAAGGGATGCGATGTAGGACCTTCGAGTGGTCGTGAGGGAGATATGTTGCAGGGGGGCAATAGAAAAGATTCGACTCATTCGGATGAGATCGAAGGTACCGCTTCGGCTAAAGATAGGATTAGGTTAGATTGGTTTGCCGCAAAATTAGAACTCTCGAAGGTGGGGGTGCAACTGAATGTTGCGGGGGCAGGGTTGACCTTTAAATTGGATCCTGGGGAAGGGATTATGGCTTATAGGAGCCAAATTCATTTGGGATTGGAACTTCCTCTTCGATGACTGCTAAAAGAATTGTTGGATTTCTAGGGGGTTGCTCCGGTGCAGATGAGCGGTAATTTTTATGAGATAATGGGGGTGATAGAGGGGATGAATATGAAATTGGCTGATGAGGGTCGATGCTTGATTAAATGGTTTGACATTATCGCCTTTTATTCGAGGAAGGCAAGTCAAAACCCAGGGACCTATCACATCCAATGTCACCCAGAGAAACCTTGGTTCTCTGATCTCTGCTCAGCAGGCCAGGGGTGGAATAAAGATTTACTGATAGTAATGGGTAATTATGAGAATGTAGATAACGATGACCCGTATAAATTGCATCATAGGGTATATAATGAAAGTAAGTTTACTATCAAAGGGTTTGTTGTTGATGTGTTTATGAAATATGTGATAACTGTGTTTTTGCTTTACTCTGCAGGTCCGAAAAGTTCATCTTGGAATAATCCAGTGAATTATATTAATACTCTGCTCAGGGCTAGTGAAGACTGGATAAATTCAGTGTTTGAGAGCCTGAAGATCAAAAGGTAAAGGAGAAAAAAGGTTGATTCCCAGCTTTGAGACGTACCCACTACTCTGAAGCGACCAAAGACAAAAGGAGGGGTAGGTGTTTCGAAGGAGAAAAAGGAAATGGGAGGTGAAGAGATGCTGAGGAACTCTCAGTTTGTGCCAAGGTCGCGGAGGGGTACGAAGCAAGCGGTGCAAGAGTCCGAAGGGGTTGGAGAGGCTTCGATGATGAGAGCGAAACAGGTGTCTTATCAAGCCGAGAAAGGGAAGGGCCGAGTAGTGCCCGAAGCCCCTAAGGTGCAGAAATCGAATGCTATTCAACGTAAGAGACGTAAGATACTCGGGGAGGATGATTAAATGGAGGAAGATGAAGAAATGGCGGAGGCTGAACAATTGGAGTAGGCTGTGGCGAAGCAGGCTTCGATGGTCGAGCTCTGGGAGGATGACCCTGACGAGCTTCGAAGGAGATAAAGAAGCACATGTCTCAGGTAACTATGTACAGCTTTGGGTAGTGATATTTCGAAGTTACTTGCAAATTGATCGAGTTTCAAGGTTCACTGATATCTTGAGTATTTTTAGCAGACGGAAGTCTGGGTAGAGACTTATAACAATGCGATGAAGTCGGTAAAGGCAAAGTTGCGACAAGCAAAGCAAAATCTGGACCTTTCTCGTGGGAAGTAGGCATCATGGGTACCTCAAGTTAGGAAGTCGAAGCAAGATATAGATGTGTTTACTGATTCTTATGATGAGAGGCTCGAGCAACAGTGGTCAAGGTTGGAGCGAGAGTTGTCGGCCAAGCGGAAGGTATGTGAGAAGGCAAAAGCAGAACAGAAGGTGGGTTTCCAGCGGCAGTATGAAAAAGAATGCATGGAGAATGCGAGGTTGAAGAAGTTTATTGATGGTGTGGGGCATGATACCGACGCGTTGTAGCCTTATTCTAATTCTCCAGGACTTCTGGAGGGGGATGAATTGCCGATGAAGAGAGGGGAGGTGAACGTTGTTGAGGAGGCGATTGGGAGTACTGGGGGTGATGTTAAAATTTCTCTTTTTGGAGCGCCCATTGGTGGAACTGCTAATCGTTTGGTTAAAGGTTCGCATGAGGCTGCTGAGGCTGGTTAAGCTGGGGCGTCTGTGGATCCAGAGGGTGCAATCGCGCCCACATGAGGTATTTGAGGTAGGATTCGCATGTCTTCTTCGGCTGGCTGTAATGCTAAGTTGTAATATTGTAAACGATGATTGCTACTTTCTGTTGGTATTGGAACTCAGTAGGGGTTTTTTTTTTGCTTTTGTTATCTGTTGAACTTCTGCGGTTGATGCTGAACATATTGATGCCCATTTCTAGAACATACTAATTTTGAACTTCTGACTTGAAATCTGATTTGCTGATGAATTATGTTATCTTAGTCTGACCTTGAATTGTTGGAATTTCAATGCACATGCTGTTGATTTTGCTTGTTTTGAACTCTTGCTGATTGATCTTTGAATTATGCTGCAACTGTTCCTCTGACGGATAATATATTGAATGTTCTCCACACTTGATGGCATTATAGATAGTATTTTTATATTTTTGAAGTAGAAATTTGATCCGTTTGGTGGAGAAAGTGGATCTGTTTGAAGTAGAAATTTGATCTGTTTAAAATAGGAAGTTGATCTATTTGATTGACTGTAGTGTGATCGAAGTCTAAAGAGTATCAGAGATATATAGATCGAACTCTGAATGTTCTGTTGGACATCGAAGGCCAAAGCCACAACGATATTGAAATTTTGAACAATTTTCAGGCCGCTTCTGAGTATCAGTCATGCCGAGGGGACGTGATACCTAGAGGAAACTCGAAAATTAACTTGACTTCGAAGGTCTAAGCCACAACAAAGCAATATCTGATCGCTTCCAGCGTATTCCCGAGGCTCTGGTCTTTCGACCATCCTTGCCCCTCGAGTTTGCTCGATTGTTGAAAACTTGAGCAATTCAAGGTCGCCCCCATGTACCGGTCGGGGCGAGGGTGAACATGATACCCAGAGTAAACCAAGAAAATGACTGGACTTCGACAACTTCAGAGCCTGGATGAAGTATATTTGATTGCCCCCAATGCATCCCCAAGGTTCCGGTCTTTTAACCTTCCTTGCCCCTCGAGTTTGCTCCAAATTGGAGACTTGAGCAATTCAAGGTCGCCCCAAAGTATCAGTCGGGGCGAGGGTGGACATGATACCTAGGTTCAACCAAGAAAAGGACTGGACTTCGAAGGCCTAAGCCACAGCGAAGCAATATCTGATCACCCCCAATGCATTCCTAAGGGTCTGATCTTTCGACCTTCCTTACCCCTACTTGAGCAATTCAAGGTCGCCCCCAAGTATTAGTCGGGGCGAGGGTGGACATGATACCTTGGTTTAACATAGAATAGGACTTGACTTCAAAGGCCTAAGCAACAACGAAGCTATATCTGATCTCCCCCAATGCATCCCCGAGGTTCGGTCTTTCGACCTTCCTTGCCCCTCGTGTTTGCTTCAAATTGGATACTTGAGCAATTCAAGATTATCCCCAAGTATCAGTCGAGGCGAGGGTGGACATGATATCTAGGTTCATCCAAGAATTAAAAAATGAAACAGTTGACGAAGTCGCAATGGAAAAACTTGTTTTATTGATTATACTGGGTTACATCAGTTGTACATGATTATAGATATGGCCTGTTATAAGAGACCAATTCCATTGTGCTCCAGGGGTTTGGCAGGGGCTCTTCGTCTTCCGTCATTAAGTAATAGGAACCCTTATCTATTTTATCGTAGACGATGTAGAGTCTTTCCCAAGATTCGGCTAGTTTGACAGCATTCTGTGGTTTTGAAGATTGATTGACATGTCGAAGCACTAGATCTCCAATGTGGAAACTTCTTGGTCAAACTCTTTTGTTGTAAGATTTTTGTAGTGAAGTGCGGTAGCGGCCAAGGTTGGCGATAGCTCGGTCTCTGGCCTCAACAATCCTTAACATGTTGCACGCAAGTTTAAACTCATTATCTACGTTAGGGAGGTTAGGGTCTTGGGTGGGTATTTCGAATTGAGTTGGTACCACAGCTTCGGTCCCATATGTCAGGAGGAAAGGGGCGCATCCTGTAGATTTTCTAGGTGTTGTGCGATAAGTCCAAATGACGTATTGTAACTCTTGGACCCATCATCCTTTCTTTGCATCGACTCTCTTCTTAAGACCGTCGACAATTATTTTGTTGATTGCTTCGACTTGACCATTGCCCTGAGGATAGTAAGGTGTTGATGGTGAGAGAATGATGATGTGTTTCTTGAGGAAGTTTCTAACTTTGCTTCCTGCAAACTGGGGGCCGTTGTCGCATCGGATCATATGGGGGCAGCCGAGGCGAGTGATGATGTTTTCCCACAAGAATTTGATTACTTCTTCTTCTCTGGTTTGGCATAGAGGAACAGCTTCGACCCATTTAGTAAAGTAGTCGGTTGCGGCAAGGATGTTTTCTCTGCTACCTAAGGCTTTTGGGAAGGGTCCAATGAGATCGATGGCCCATCTTTTGAATGGCCAGGAAACTTTACTGACATGGAGGTCTCTAGAGGGGCAATGGATGTCGTGGGCGTGGAGCTGACATTTGTTACATATTTATGCATAGTCTGAAGCTTGTTTCTTCATATTGGGCCAAAATAATCCTTGGGTAACGGCTCGAAGGGCCATAGAGTGACCAACAGTACGAGCACCATATGTTCCTTCGTGAAGTTCGGCTAAAATTTGAGAGGCTTCGGCTTGGGATGCGTATCGAAGAAGTACGACATTTGGGGATTTGCGATGTAATTAGTTTTTGTGAATAGTGTATCTACAACAATTTACTAGGATAAACCGTTTGACTTTGGGATCTTCTGGGATAGTAGCCTTATTGAAGTAGTGAAGGAATGCTGTTTGCCAATCGTCTGGATCGTGACTCTCGCCCCCAGTTTTGATGGTATTGATTTCCATCTGGTCGATACTTGGGCATTCGAGTACTTCGATATGGAGTGTCTGGGATTCTGAGTGGCCGAGCATAGCCGCTATGTAGGCAAGGGCATCTGCATGTCAATTCTCTCCTCAAGGGTAATGTGTGATTGTATATTTTTCGGGGAACCGGTTCATTCGATGTCACACAAAAAGCGCGTAATCGGCCATGCGACCATTTGCTTGGTTTTTTCCTTTGTAGTTTTTTTGAACAAGTTGGGAATCTGGGAATACTGCAAGTTTGGGGATGCCGAGGTCAAGTGCATGGTTAAGGCCGTGGATCAAGACTTCATACTCTGCTTCGTTATTAGAATATTCGAAAGCAAGTTTGACGGCTTTCTCATTGTGATCATTTGTGGGTGTTACTAGGACAATACAAATTCCTGAGCTATTAGGTCCTGCTGATCCGTCTCTAAATAAACGCCAATAGTGAATGGGTCTCACGGATCTTCTTCTTCGGGATGATCGTCTGCTAAATCATCTTCGTATTCTTCCTAGTCTACGTCTTCGACCGGGAAGTCAGCTAGAAAGTCTACTACTGCTTGGCCTTTCTGGGATATTTGTTTTTTGAAGGTGATGTCGTGTTTGCCAAGGTACATGGACCACTATTGCACTCGTCTGGATTTTTTTTTGTCGATTACTTCTTGAAGGGGATAACTGGTAATGACACGGATGGGATGAACCTAAAAATATGGTTTGAGCTTACAGGGTGAATAGACAAGTGTGAAGAGTAAAAGCTCGAGTTTTGAATACCGGGTCTCTGCAGGGGTTAGGGTTTTGTTGATGAAATATACAGGTTTTTTTATGTTGGAATCAAGTCGAATAAGCACTGAACTGATAGAAGCTTCTGAGGCAGCAAGGTATAAAGAGTGTATCTCGCCTTCGATAGGGGTACTGATAATAGTTGGACAACCAAGATAAGTTTTAAGTTCCAGGAAGGCTTGTTCGCACTCAGGGGTCCAATTGATCTCAGGGTTGATTTTTTATTTTATTTTGTGGGCACCCTGATTACGAAAGAGGGAAAAAAGCCAAGCACATCGGTCAGATGATTTTAAAATGAAACGGTTAAGAGCTGTTATCCTGCCAGCTACTATTTGGACGTCTTTCTTGGTTCGGGGCGAAGGCATGTCTATGAGGGCTCGAATGTGGGTGGGGTCGATCTCTATCCCGCGTTTACTGATAAGATGGCCCAAAAAATTTCCGGATGACACGCGAAATTGGTACTTATCTGGGTTGAGTTTCATATTATACATGCAAAGTATTGAGAAGATTTCTGTTAGGCCTTGGATATGGGTATTCTTATGAAGGTTTTTGCATAACATGTCATCGATATAGACTTCGACTGACTTGCCAAGCAAGGGTTTGAAAATAGTTGTAACAAGGCGTTAGTAGGTGGCACCGGCACTTTTAAGGCCGAAGGGCATAACATTGAAATAGTAAAGGCCTTGTTCGGTTATAAACACATTTTTAAGTTGATCTTCAGGGAGGAGGGGTACCTGATTGTAACCCGAAGCCGCGTCCATCATAGATAGGCGCTCGTGTCCAGCAGTGGCATCGAGGAGATAGTTAGGAGGGGGAAATTGTCCTTCAGTGTATGCTTGCTGAGGTCAGTAAAGTCGACGTAGATTCTAATTTTTCCATTCATCTTAGGTACTACCACGATGTTCGATATCTAGTCTACGTACTTCACTTCTCTGATATACCCAGCGCCTATGAGCTTGTCAACTTCAAGGTTCACAGCTTCTCGAAGTCATAGTGCCAGTGTACGTTTCATTTGCTTGACTGCTGTGGAATAGGGGATGAGATCGAGGTGGTGGCAGGCAAGGTTGGGGTTGATGCCAGGCATTTTTTGAAATGTCCAGGCGAAGATGTCTTTGTTTGTTCGAAGGAACTCAGAAATTTCAAGGCGTTCTGACTCATTAAGGAGGGTTCCAATAAATTTACCTCAACCAAGTCCGTCGTGTTAGATATAAACAGTGGTTTTGATGAGCTGTGTGGTGTCTGCTGAAGTCGAAGGGATAGGATGATGTTGTGATTGCTATGGGCGGTTGACATATTTTCTGGCTTGGTCGATCAATGGGTGTTCGCATGAGCGGGCAAGGCGTTGGGATCCTTTCAAATTCCAAGTACCCTCGTGATTGCTGATCGAAGGGTCTGATAATAGGTCAAAGGTATAGCCCGCATGGCGTGAAGCCAGTCGTGTCCGAGTATGCCAAGGTACTCAGCCTTCTGGTCAATGACTATGAAGTTGGTTTGAAGGGTAATGGGACCTGTGGTGAAGGGTAAACTGATACGGCCAGCAGCGACTTCTGTTGATCCATTAAAACCTTTTAGTTCAACGTTAGCTGCGGTTATGAGGTCTATTTTCTTCATGGTTTGGACTGTTTGGAGAAAGAGGACATCAGCTGCGTTCCCCGCATCTATGAGCATTGTATGGAGGATGAGGCTCTCGACCTTAATCATGATGACTAATGGATCGAAATGGGGAAAATGGATGTGTGAAGTATCACAGTCGATGAAAGAGATATCTTTGAATCAAGGGTGACGACTGGTTTTTAGCAGGAGGGTAGGGAATTTCTCTTGATAGGTGAGCTTGTCACATTCTTCAATGCACTTTTGTTTACTCTTGGTGAGTCGACTGTCTATGTTGTTGATTTCAATGAACTTGACTCTGTAGATGTGCACCTCGGCTGGGTCAGTAGTAGGGGTAGATGGGGATTTGAGGTAGGACCCATCAAGGTAGCTTGGTAGATCAGCGATATATTGGTACAAACGTCCTACTCTGAAGATAAGTTCAAGAGAGCGCCGAAGGGCAAAGCATTTATTGGTATGATGACAATTGTATTTGTGATTGGTGCACAAAGATTCGCCTGGTCGGACTTCGATGGGGAAAGAGATGCGCCAAATGGGGACTTCCTGTATGTGCGGTAGAAGGGTGCTGAGGGGAACAGTAAGTGTAGGTAAAATACGCTTTCGTCGAAGGGGATTATCAGTAAGGCTTGTTGAAAAAAGGCAGCATAAAAGATAGTCAGCCGTAGAGTTGAGGCTCAAGGCATTTTGGAATTCGAGGATGTAGGTTTAGGATCTGTATTGCAATATTTGTTGAGTTTGGGAGCACGAAAGTTAGAGGGTATTTCGATAGCCAGAAGTTTAGGGCAGATCGGGTTATTAAGGCAGCTCCAGGAGTCGGTGGCTGGACTCATGGTAACACGGATGAGTGATTGTATTTTGTGGTCAAAGTTCTGCTGTGTAACGTATGCAGAATGAGGGGGAGATTGGTGAAGTCATGACATTAAAATTGTAAATTCCATGTTCAGTATTGAAAGAAGTTCTAAGTTGATCCTCAGGGAGGATGGGTACCGGATTGTAACCCGAAGCTGCATCCATCATTGACAGGCGCTTGTGTCCAGCAGTAGCATCGAGGAGTGTTGAAATGATCGGGAGGGGGAAGTTGTCTTTCAGTATGTGCTTGTTGAGGTTGGTGAAATTGACGCAGATTCTGATCTTGCCATTCTTTTGGGGAATTGTAACTATGTTGGATATCCAGTCAGCATACTTGACTTCTCTTATGAAGCCCGCGGCTATGAGTTTGTCTAATTCGAGGTTTACTGCTTCTCGAAGTCGTGGTACCAAGGTAAGCTTCTTCTGCTTTACTGCTCTGGAATGGGGGATAAGGTCAAGGCAGTAGCATGCCAAATTGGGGTCGATGTTGGGCATCCCCTGAAATGTCCATGCGAAGACATCTTTGTTTGCTTAAAGGAAGTCTGTAAGTTCAAGGCGCTCTGCTTTATCTAGAAAAGTTCCAATGAACGTACCTCGACCAAGACCGTCGAGTTCAATATAAACAGTGGGTTTGATGGGTGAGATGGCGGGTGTCGAAGGTATGGAGACAGAAGGAGACAGTGATTTCTATGGGAGTCTGACAAGTTTTTGGGTCTGATTGATCTCCGGATGCTCACATGAACGGATGAGGCGTTGAGAGCCTTTTAAATTCTACGTACCATAGGGGGTAGTGAAACGAAGGGTCTGATGATAGGTCGAAGGTATGGCATGCATGGCATGGAGCCAGTCGCGCCCGAGGATACCAAGGTATTCATACTTCTTTTCGATGACAAAAAAGTTGGTGTGAAGTGTGACTGGGCTGGTGGTGACTGGGAGGCTAATTCGACCAACGCCAACTTCTGTGGCCACATTAAAACCTTTTAATTTGACATTGGCAACAGTGATGAGGTCTGCTTTGTTCATGGCTTGGACGGTCTGCAAGAAGAGTACATCGGCTATACTTCCTATATTGCTAAGCATGGTGTGGAGGATGAGGTGTACGACTTTAATCATGATGACTAAAGGGTCGAAATGGGGAAAGCGAACATGAGATGCATCGCAATCGATGAAAGAGATACCTTCGGGTCAAGGACAAAGGACTGATTCTGGCAGGAGGGATGGCAGTTTCTCTTAGTAAGTGAGTTTATAGTATTTTTTGACATGTTTGCACTTTCTCTTGGAATGGCCGCTGTCGATATTATTTACTTCAATGAAATGAAGTTTGTTGATGTAGACCTCGGCAGGGTCGGCCGAAGGGGCGGGTTGAGGTTTGATGTACGACCCGTCGTAGTAGCTGGGATGGTCGGCAACACACTGATGTAGATGACCCACCTTGAGTATTATTTCGAGAAAGCGCTGCAAGGCAAAGTATTTATTAATATGGTGACAGTTATACTTGTGGCTGGCGTAGTAAGGTTCGCGTGGTTTGACCTCGATGGGGAAAGCGATACGCCATATGGGGTCTGCCTGGATCTATGGTAGAAGAGTGTTAATGGGGGCAGTGAGCCTAGGTAGGACTGGCTTTGGCCGTTTCCTGCGACTTTCTGCGGTGTTATTTGAGTGAGGGCGTTTATAGCTCTCAATCTCCTATGAGATGGGAGTGATCAGGGGTGCAGGAGTAGAAGAAGTGCCTTATCGAGGTTTATTTGGGTTGGTGGTCGATGGCTGCCCCTGTTTATGTGATTCCCGGAAGCGGTCAACGTTGATATAGCCGTTTACCTTTGAGAGCATCTCCTCGAGGGTTCGAGGATTGTGAAGGACCAAGTATTCTTTTACACGGCTATTATCTGGCATGGCGTTCGAGTACTCGAGTACGGCGTTCGCGCAGTTGAGGTTTTCGACTTTGCGCGACTCATCGAGAAACCTCTTACTAAAGGCCTCAAGGGTTTCATTGGGGGATTTTCTAAAATTGAAGAAGGCACCGACTCTGACCTCTCTGTCTTAGTTGAAGGAAAATTGAGCGATGAAAAGATGGAATAGTTGCTCGAGACTTTAAATGGATCTAGTAGGAAGGTTATGGTACCATTGAAGAGGGCTATCTATGAGGCATGTAGGAAAAAGGTAGTACATCAGGTGGTCAGCTATGGAGTAAAGGCTTAGAGCATTTTGGAATTCGAGGATGTGGGATTGAGGGTCGGTGTTGCGTTATTTATTGATTTCTAGGGCTCGGAAATTATGAGGTACCTCGATAGTGGGGAGCTTTAGACAGAGGAGGTTATTCAACCGACTCCATGAGTTTGGAGTCGGGCTCGCGCCGACGCGGATGATGGGTTGGATTTCGATACCGGTAAAAGTACAAGTCTTCAGCTTGAAGGTTTGGAAGGAAGTTATACCTGTAGACGCACTAATACAACGACGAATCCCTCTTGTTTCTCAGTGTTACTGTTGCGTGGTTGGCAAAACTGAAACGTTAGACCATCTGCTTACTCAAGGAACTATTGCTGCTACGGTGTAGGCTTTCTTTGTCAATGCTTGCGGTATACGACAAGGGGTAAATGATAGTTGGTGGACTCGACAGGGTCTTTGGCTTCAAGCAGCTAGTTCTGGAAATCAAATGGGTATAGTCATTAGAGAATTACCGGCTTACATAATCTTGAAATTATGGAAAGCTAGATGCACTTATAGGTTTGAGGAAAAGCTTATCTCTCCCTTAGTTATCATCAGAAACTTTAACAAAGCATTACAAGAGAGCATGCCCAAAATCTAAATAATGCAAAACAACAACTTCAGCGATAATATCTCACTACAAGTCTTACAACTAGTATGTACCAAATGACCTGTTCTTGTGCGATGGACATTCCCACCTCTCAGATATTTCAAGCTCAATAGTGATGGTTCAGCACTCCATTCTGGAATGAGTGGGGCAGGAGGAGTAACTAGAAACAATATGGGTGATCTTCAACTTGGGTACAACATTGCACTTGGTCATGACACTAATACAGTTACAGAAATGTTCACTCTCCTTCATGGCTTAATGCATTGTAAACAAAATAACTGGCTTCCACTCATTATTGAAGTAGATGCTAAACTTTTGGTAAACTGGTACAGATGTCATCATATTTGTCCTTTAAAGTACAGTGCGACTTGGAAGCTTATTATTCAGCTAGGAAGGGAGCTACAAATTACCATGATTCATACTTACAGGGAAGGCAATGGTATAGCTGATGGTCTCTCTAAGCTAGGCAACTCACAACATTCAAAACTTTTCTGAAATGCATCCACTCTTCCTAGGTAGATCCGTGCAACATACTGTATGGATAAACTAAGAATAGCCACAATTAGGCAGTAATATAGTGGCTAGGCTTTATGCCCTCCACATGTATTATTGCTTGTCTTAATAAATAAATAAAAACATTCGCTCAAAAAAAAAAAAAAATTCATTCCACTATCAATCTCCAATCATGGTCACTGCCAGGCGACCAGTAACCGGAATCTAGCTCGATCTTTCAGTTGAGCCGGAATAGCTTACAGAGCTACAGGGAATTTCCATGCCGAAATAAAGAAACGTAAGAACTCGAACGTCACTTAACTCTTGATCGCCAGCTCCGCGTTAAGGAGCTCGAAGCCGAGCGACAAGCTTGTTTGACATAGATCAAACGACATGAAAACCAGATGACAACCATGCAAAAGATATTATAAGCTTTGTAGGATACTCAACAGGCTCCCCAAACCAGAGATCGTGACCAATTTCTAGAGAACTCCCAAGTTTCTGCACGCAAAAGATTATGACCTCGAGGTGCCACAAGCAAAGCCATTTCTAGGATTGTTCAGCATAAACCTTAACCTTCCATTCATTTGAGTGGTGAAGTTCAATCTGATATCAGTAGAGGTCTCTGACCATCTAAATGTCAAGAGGAAGAACAACGACCTCAACCTCAAATTCCAGCATGTGATCGCTTGAGTGAAGGTACCGACACTCTTAATCCTCAACTACCTTGCTAAGCTACTTACATTATATGTCAATTCTCCACACAAGAGCATATGGATCTGCAAATCAAGGAGTTAATTGAAGTTCAAACTCTAGGCAATAAAGTAGATCTTACCAAGTTACAGGGAAGTTCAATTGCCAAAAAGTTATTCGATATGGAAGCACCGAAAGGTTTCTATACTCTGAAGATACGTAAATACAAGGGCACCTATCCAAAGGAGCACATTCAACAATACCGTGATTCATTGGGATTGTGCTCCAATCTCAACCACATTCTTTACCGTTTATTCACAACAAGTCCACAGGGAGATCCGCTTCGGTGGTTCTATTCTCTACTAGAAGATTCCATCCTCTCATTCGATCAACTATAGAAGTAATTCATCAAGACATATGCTAACAACCAAAACAATAAGGAGAATTTATATTCTCCTTATTAGTCTTAAATAGTCACAAGGGGAGAAGCTAGAGACTTTTGCAAAGAAGTTTTTGAAGCTTGCGCGTAAAGTACATAATTTTGATCAAGAAAGAGTTGTCACTGCTTTTTCCAACGCGCTCTAGCTCGACTGCAAGGCCAAAGAATATCTCTTCTTAAACAATATTGCGACCTTGGAGGATATGATCAACAAAGTCAATGGGTATGTTGACCTTGAAAAAATGATGTTTGAAAGGCATAAATCTATTAAATCCGTCCTAACAAGAAAAGGTCCAAATACAGACAAAATAATAAACTGAAGGAGGATCAGGGTGATCAAAAGCATTCAAAGGGCAGCGCTGGCAAACCTCGGAAAGTTAGTACATTGCCCAAACTGATCCTCCCCAAGATGAATGTCGGAATCTCCATAAATTTTCCAATTCAATGAAAGGATAAGCTATACCGTTTATCTCAACTTTTGGAACCAATCGAAGGCCTCCCGTACTGCATGCAACACAAGGTAAATCATCATGCTACTAACAACTGCTATGCTTTAAAGAGGTTGCTGGAATTTATTTTCAAAGATGGGAGGATGTACGAATACATTGTCAATCTGGAATCAAACAAGAATGGAAGCTACTAAACGCAGATTAATGTAGTCTAGGTTGAATATCAAGCTCAGGAGAAACATCTTTGCCATATGTACCACAATAACATGATCGAGATTCACTAGATAATAATTCTTGTAGATTCAAGTGTAGGAGATTTCCAAAATGTTGTGATCTCACTCCACAAGGAAAGAATCTAAGCTTCTTCCTAAGTCGAGCAATCACCAGCTTGGGATTTCCTTTAAAGATTACGACATCGGTCATATAAAATTTCCACATCATGATGTATTAGTAATTATGCTCAAGATGAAGAAGTTTATCATGCATATAATGATGATTGATACTAGAAGCGGTACTGAGATTCTTTTTTAGAGTACGATCGACCAGATGGGGTTGGCCGATCAAGTCATTCCAAGTGACACCGATATCAATGGATTTAATAGTTCTAAAGAAGAATGGATAGGCAAGATCATCTTACCTATCACCACTGGACCAGATATAATCGATATCGTATTCTTCATCATCAACACCAAATCTCGCTATCTCAGGATTATGGGTTGTTGTTAGATTCACAACATGGAAGCAATCGCTTCTACTTATCATTAAATACTTTGCTTTAAACACAATGATAGTATCTTTGATATTAAAGGCAGTCAAAAGCTTTTTCGAGCTTACGAGAATACCATCTCTACCATTCTAGATATCTCTGATAGATATGCTGCATAAGAATTACAAAAGGCTAATCACTTTGATGACCAGTCTATAACAGAAGAGCCTGCAAATATGTCAACATTTGTGGGCTTAGCAAGGGTACTTTTATCAGTACTAAGCTGGTCCAACACGATAAGGATACTCTCATTCACTTTTTACAAACAAATCGAGATATTTTTTTGTAGACTTTTGAATAGATTCCCTGGGTCGATCCATCCAAGGCATGTCATTGATTGGCCATCAACATCAACGCCGCAGCGGTCAAACAGAAACATTAGCAACTCTTACCTCATCTTCGAGATGAAGTCAACATTGAAATCGATAAGTTGATCAAAGTGGGGTTCATTCGAGAAGCCAAGTATCTAGATTGGATCTCCAGCATCGTTGTTATTCAAAAGATGATTAGAAAGTTCCGAGTTTGTGTAGATATCACCGATCTAAACAAACACACTATAAAGGACAGTTTCCCTCTTCTTATCATCCATCAAATTCTAAATTCCATGCCAGGTCATGAACTTCTATCCATGATGGACGCTGCTTCTGGATATAATCAGATTTCTCTCTTGCAAGAAGGTCAAAGTCATGCCCTTCAGACTAAAGAACGCAGGCATAACTTATCAATAGTTAATGACGACTATCTTTAAAGCACATCTTAGAAAAATCATTATAGTCTACATTGATGATTTCCTGTGTAAGAGCATGCAGTCAAATGACCACATCACAGATCTTACCATAGTATTCAACATTCTTCGATCTTATAAGATGTGACTCAATCCAGATATGCATCGATTCAGAGTACCTTCAGGTCAATTCTTTGGCCATCTCATCAGCAAGAAGGGAATTGAGGCCGATCTAGATCAACTTTGAGTTCTCCTCAACATGCCATTTCTAAAGACGATGAAGGACATACAAAAACTTATCGGCATGATCATCGCTATCAACTGATTTGTTTCTAAATCTTCAGATCGCTGTCGTTGGCTATTCCTACAACTCCGAGGTTGTACCAAATGAGGAAAAATTCAGCCCAATGAAGAGATCAAATGGACATTAGAATGCGAGGTTACTTTTTGGGAACTCAAAGCCTTTCCGGGGAAGTTACCCATCAGAAGTACCCCGATAGATAATGAGAAACTGCTCATTTACTTGGCAGTTACAGATACTTCTATCAGCTCTATTCTCATTCTGTTTGAGATGAAGAACTAAAAGCCAATCTATTTCATCTGTAGAACCCTTACTCTTGCGGAAATGAGGTATTCCAAAATTGAGAGACTCCTTCTAACTCTTGTTTACACTTCACATAAACTTAAATACTACTTCTAAGCTCATTCAGTCAAAGTTGTGGCAAACTACCCACTCCGGGATGTTTTCTCCAAAAATAAAAAATCAAGAAGAGTGCAGCAATGGTCAACCATTTTTAAAGAACAAGATATAAAGTTTGAACAAAGACATTCAGAAAATGGTCAGGCCGCTGCTAATTTTCTCGTAGATTTTCCAGTGGGAAATTCCGATTGGGAGGAGCGCGATACTGACCTTACAGAAGAAATTATAGATGATCCACCCACCAAAGCATTTAACGAGCCAGCTGAATGGGTTATAAGGAAAGGGTGAAGACTTCTTATAGATGGTTTAGCAGGACCCACAGGGTTAAGAATGGGAATTGTATTGATTAACCCTTCGAACAAAAAAAATGGGAAATTAATCTGCCTAAATTTTGAAGCCTCAAATAATATCACAGATTATAAGGCTCTAATTCATGGAATCGACTCGCACTTGAACTTGGCATCCCAGAGCTCTCAGTCTATGCAGATTCTCTACTCATCATCCACCATTACTCTAAGTAATACACGAGCAATGGCAAGATGATCGTATATGCAACCCTCGTTGCTAACTGGATGTACAGATTTGCAAAAGAAACTCTCGACTATCTACCTCGTGGTAAAAACCAATACGCCGATTCCTTGGCTTATCTAGCCAGGGTCTTGGGTATAAAAGTAAGATATCTACAGATTGAAGTAATATCAACCACCAGCATTGATCTTTATTTTAGTGAAAGCCCTTCATTACCTATCTTGGCCCCGATAATAAATATAAAGGCCTCTCCTAATAGATCTAAAAGAATGCAGACAGTTGATCGAGAGCTCGAAGCATTGCACAGTTAAGAATAGTTATTTATACCATCGTTCAGCTGCAGGGCCTTATCTTTAGTACCTCTCGTGGAAGAAAGCAGATGGAATGCTCAGAGATTTAAATGAAGGAACTTGTGGCTCCCATGCCACAGGTCGATCATTTGTTAAGAGAACAATTATACAAGGAGTATTCTGGCTGGGAATATGCAAATAATCCGAGTAATGGTGGACAAGGAGTTGAGAATCTGTGTAGACTGAGAGTTCTGGGACGCCGGGCTCAAATGTAAGGTCGAGTCTATAAATAAGAGCTTCGTACTCGATGACATTGTTGGAGGCCTTAAAATCAAAGTGGATTGATTTCTCGATTCTGTTGTAGGAAGGGGTAAATAATATGATTCCAATTCCTGACCCTGCGGGTCCTGGAGAACCATCGGTAAGAAGTCTCCACCCTTTTCTTGTAATCCATTTATCTTGTTCGTCAAATACTTCGGTAGGTGGATCATCTTGAATTTTATCTGCAAGGTCACGATTGTGCTCCTCCCACTCGGGATCTTTCACTGGAAAATCCACGGGAAAATCAGCAATGGCCTGACCCATTTTTAAATATCATTGTTCAAACTTGATATCATGTTCACCAGACTGACTGACCATTGTTGCACTATCCTGAATTTTTCTTTCTAGGACAAATCTTCCTGGAGTGGGTAATTCGTCATGACTTTGACTGAATGATCTTGGAAGTAATGTTTATGTTTATGCTTCTGTGAAGTATAAGCAAGAGTTAGAAGGAGTCTCTCAATTTAGAATACATTGTTTCTGCTAGAATGAGGGTTTTACTGATGATGTAGACTGACTTCTCGATCTTCCCTTCAAGTCAAATGAGAATCGAGCTGATAGAAGTATCTATAACTGCTAGATAGATGATCAGTTCCTTATTATCTACTGGGGTGCTCATTATGGAAGACTTCCTCTAATAGGTCTTGAGATCCTGAAAAGCTGCTTTGTATTCTGATGTCCATTAGATCTCTACATTAGGCTAAGCTTTTCCTCGTTTGGTATAACCGCAGAGTAGTAGGAAAGGCCAACGATAGCGATCTAAAGATTTTGAAATGAAGCATTTGATTATAGTAATCTTGCTGCCAAGCTTTTGTACGTCTTTCATCATCTTTGGAGATGGCATGTTTAGGAGAGATCAAATTTGATCTGGAATGGCTTCAATCCATTTCTTGCTGATGAGATGGCCAAGGAATCGGCCTGAATGTACTCCGAATTGACACTTATCAGGATTTAGTCACATCCTATAATATCGAAGAATGTTGAATATTATGTTGAGATATATGATGTGGTTTATTGACTGTATGTCCTTGCATAAGTGATCATCAATGTAGATTTCCATGATTTTCCCAAGATGTGCTTGGAACATAGTACTCATCAACCGTTGATAAGTCGCGCCTGTATTTTTGATTCCGAAGGGCATGACTTAGTAGCAATAAAGTCCTCTTTCAGTGATAAAAATTGTATTTTCTTGATCTTCTTCTAAGAGTGAAATCTGATTGTATCCAAAAGGAGAGTTCATCATAGATAGGAGTTCGTGACTTACAGAAGAATTAAGAATTTTAGGGATATTGGGAAGAGAGAAATTATCCTTCAGAGTGCATTTGTTTTGATCTGTGCAATCTAGACAAACTCAAGCTTTTCCATTCTTCTTCGGTAGAGCAACGATGCTGGATATCCAATATGGATACTTAGCTTCTCGAATGAGTCCCACTTTGATCAATTTTTTAATCTCCATGTTAACTTCATCTCAAAGACGAGGTGACAGTCATCGTTATTTATGTTTGACAATCATGGCGTTGATGTTGATGGCCAACTTGTGACATATCTTGGTCGGATCAACCCAGACATCTCTTTGAAAGACAACGCAAAGACATCTCGACTCAGTCATAAGAATTTACTAAAAGAAAACTTATCGTACTAGACCAGCTTGGTACCGATAAAAGACCATCTGCTAGGTCCATCAATGTTGACGTATTCTGTAAGCTTTTCTGTTGAAGGCTAATCATCATGGTGATCAGCTTTCTGTAATTGTTATACGGCGTATCTGTTTGAGGTATCTAGAATGACAGAGACGGTATTTTTATATGCTTGAGAAAGCTTTTGAATACCTTTGATTTTATAGATACCATCTTTGTGTTTGAAATGGAGTGCTTGATGATAGGCAGAATAGATTGCTTCCATGTTGTGAATCCAGCAGCGGCCCATAATCCCAAGATAACGAGATTTGACGTTAATAACGTAGAAGACGACATTGATGGTGGCTGGTCCTGTGGTAATAGGTAAGATGATCCTGCCTAATCGCTCTTCTTTAAAACTATTGAATCCACTGATATCAGTATTGCTTTAAATAACTTGATTGGCCAATCCCATTAAGTCGATTGTTCTCTGAAAGATAATCTCAATACCGCTTCCAGAATCGATCATCATTGTATGCATGACAAACTTCTTTATCTTGAGCATTATGACTAATGCATCATGATGTAGAAATTTTATATGACTAATATCATAATCTTTGAATGAGATCCCAACCCTGCGATTGCTCGACTCAGGTTGAAGTTTGGCCTCTTTATCTTGAGGTGTAAGATCGCAGCATTCTGACAGTCTCCTGCGCTTGAATCAACAAGAGTTGTTGTTCTGATAAATTTCAATCATGTTGTTGTGGTACATATGGCAGAGATATTTTTCATCAGCTTGATCATCGACCTGAACGACTTCGAGTTATTTCTTATGGCTGCCATCCTTGTATGATTCCAGGTCAATAATATATTTGTATATCCATCCCTTCCTTGAAAATGAATTCTGGCAACCTCTGTATCAGTAAAATGATGGTCTACCTTATGATGCATGCAGTACGGGTAGCTATCGATTGGTTCTAATGGTTGAGAGGGACAGTATAACTTATCCCTGGAGAAGATTGGAAAAATTATGGAGATTTGAACATTCATCATCGGGAGGACCGGTTTTGGTAATGTTCCGCCTTTCTGAGGATTGTCGATGTTACCTATGTAACGCTTTTGATTACCCACATCCTTCTTCGGTTCATTTTTTTGATCTATAGTTGACCTTTTGTGGTTAGGACATATTTAGAAGATTTATGCCTTTCCGACATCATCCTTTTAGGTCGACATATCCATTGAACTTGGTGATCATATCCTCCAAGGTTGCAGGTTTGATAAGGAAGAGGTTCTCTTTGGCTTTGCAATTGTGCAGAAGCGCGTTGGTAAAAGCAATAACAACTATTTTTTTATCAAGGTTGTCTACTTTATGCGCGAACTCCAAAAACTTCTTTACAAAAGCCTCAAACTTCTCTCTGTGTGACTATTTAAGACTAATAAGAGAATATAAATTCTCCTCTTTGTCTCTGTTGTGAGCATACGTCTTGATAAATTATTTCTGCAGCTAATCAAATATGAGTATGGAATCTTCTGGTAAAGAGTAGAACTACCGGAGTGGCTCTTCTAGTAGACTTGTGGTGAACAAATGGCAGAGAATGTGGTTAAGATTGGAATACAACCCCAATGAATCACGGTAATGTTGAAGTGCTCCTTGGGATCAGTTCCCTTATATTTAAGAATTTTTGGAGTATAGAAACTTTTTGGTATTTCCATATCGAATAGTTCGTTGGCAATCGGACTTCTTTATAACTTGGTAAGGCCGTCTGTAGTTCCTAAAACTTATGCTTTAATCAACTCCTTGATGTGTTGATCCATTTGTTATTGGGTTACATATTGACGTGTTGGCTATGTAGCATGACGAGGAGGTTGAGGATTATGAGTACCGGTACCTTCAATCAAATGATCACGTGTTGGAATTCGAGGTTAAGGTCGTTCTTCTTCCTCATGATATTTGAAAAATCGGTGCCTCTGTTAATTTTGGACTGAACTTTACCACCCAAATGAATGGGAGGTTGATGTTCGTACGAAATATTTTTTATAATAGCTTTACTGGTAGCTCCTCGAGGTCCAAATCTATCCCGCATAGAAACCTGGGAGGTCTTTGGCACTTGATTAGGATCTCTGGTTTGAGGAGCCTGCTGAGTATCCTACAGAGCTTTTAATGCAGTCTGTATGGTTATCATATGGTCTTCATATCGTTTGAATGCTGTCAAACGAGCTTATCACTCATCTTCGAGCTCATTCTCATGGAGCTCTCGGTCAAGAGTTAATTAACGTTCGAGCTCAGTATGTTTCTCTATTTTTGTGTGGAAATTCTCCCGTAGTTTTAAAAACTGCTTCGGCTCAATTGAAAGATCGAGCTGGAGTCCAATTGCTGGTCTTCTAGAAATGACCATGATTGAAATTGATAGTAGAGTGAATGAATGCATTAGGATATCATAGAAATATCATCTTTCCCACAGACGACACCAAATATAATGGCCTAATTCTGTAAGCTTGATATGGCTCAGAATTAGCTTTTACACCAATGTTCCTGTGACAAAAACTAATGTAAAGTAAGGAATGATACAGGTGATTTAGCTAGGAAAACCTCTGAATAGGTAAAAAACTATGACCTCGGGTTGAAGAGTTTTAGTAATAGTGACTTTTATTGCTTGAGGCTAATATCTTATTACAAGAAATCTCTCGAACTATAAATACTTGATCTTATAAATAAGAAATTTTGTGCTTAATAATCTAGAAAATATGGTTTTCTTGGTGATTTCTCGTATCCTTTTCTAAGTCTTTTTCTCTTATAGAACTTTTTCTTTATATAGGCCTTGCCCATAATTTGTTATCGTGTAGACTCACGTTCTCCAAAAAATATGGTAAGTGGCGGTTGACTGAATAAATTTTAAGTTTGTGAGAGACAGTTGTCTTTGACTTGTTTATGCTCTTCTATTTATGCTCGATCCACGTTCTTCATCAATTCGTAGGCTAGGAGACACTATTTTATGTCACGTGTAAAATGCATGAGTCTAATATGGAGGTAGTTCAAATTGGGTTAAATCGAGGGATAAGTCCCTATATATTCTAAATCTTCTGCAGTTATCTCTCCCAATAATTCTAAGTTATTCCGTTCAAAAACAAATTCTTACGCATCTTTAGTGTTCAAACACATATTTACAGCTCGATTGCTATAATATACTTTGTAGGTCCAATCTTATTTATTACATTTCATCCTCTATTCATAAATCTTTGAATTACTCATAGCTCAATTTGAATCACAAGAGTTATTCTATATATTAACTCACAGTTTGAATAACCATTTTTTATTAAGCTCGAATATAAATTTCACGTACTTTACAGATAATAAGTCTTTCAGGTACTTTACAGATAACAAGTCTTTCAGGTACTCTGCAGATAACAAGTCTTTCAGGTTCTCTAAAATAACAAATCCTTTAGTTCCTCTGACTTTAGTGATGTTTCACTCCAAGAATCTTCTAAAGAAAAGTAGGCATTGGAAATCACCAGATGTCCTTCTTCCTTCACGCTATGTTACTCTAACCAGAAGCTAGGTTTGGAGAAAGTCTGGACATAAAAGCAGAAAGAGTCAGTGTTTGAACCCACTCTTCAAATAGATGGTCTTCTTAGAGCCAAGACACGATGATGGTACAGAAGAAGACTTTTAATCTCCATCTCCCTTCTCCACTACCACAGTTCCCTCCTCTATAACCACCACCATCAGAGAGTTGGTAGAGATAAAGAAGGCCCGACCTTAGAATCCAATTCTGTGCAAGATACCGGTGAAATTGCCCCACAGTTATTACGGCCCCTACATCTATCTCCTCAACCTTGTCCTCTGCAAGGATTCAGAGACACCTCCAACGTTGCTCACCTGTCCAGACAACATAATAAAATCTCCACATACAGTAAAAATCTTTTTAGCTTTAGCCGCTTCTTCTTTCGATATTCCCTGATACGTCGGTAGCGTGGGCATCTTCAATGATTGGTCGCCGAAATATCTCAACTTAAATTTCTGCATCTTCGCAGAAACACTCTCTTCATAAACCATTCTCTAAGTCTTCACCATTATCAATCTAAACTTCTAAAGAATTGCTTAACAAATAGCATACTTTATAAGAATCCTTAGTACATGTACTATTTATATAACCCTGATATTTAATGCACAGGTACATTTCCAAAGCAGTCGTCATTCAATACGGAGCTACTCTTGGAACACCAAACGTCGCGTACATCATTACTTCTAACATCATTCAATCTAGATATATCCCACCACATAAATCAAATACCCATTTTTTATGCCAGTCAAATCAACATTAATACGTCATTTATTTTTAACTTCTAGCAACACAACTTCAAAAATTCTTTTTCAATCAAAGCCATTCGTGACTTCAGTTTCGAGGGGGCAATTCTAGAGACCTATCCCTCGATCTAGCCCAATTTGAACTATTTCTAATTTGAACTACCTCCATATTAGATTCACGTAATTTACACGTGACATAAAATAGTGTCTTCTAGCCCACGAATTGATGAAGAACGTGGATCTAGCACAAACTGAAAAGCATAAGCAAGTCAAAGACACCTGTCCCTCACGAACTCAAAAATTATTTAGTCAACCACCACTTACCACATTATTAGGGGTATGTGTTTCAGCATAATAACAAATTATGGGCAAGGCCTATATAAAGAAAGAGTTCCAGAAGAGACAAAGACCCAAAAAACGATACGATAAATCACCAAGAAAGCCATGTTTTCTAGATTCTCAAACACAAAATTTCTTATTTACAAGATCAAGTATTTCTAGTTCGAGATATCACTTGTAATATGATATCTGCCTAAAGCAATAAAAGTAACTTTTACTAAAACCCTCAATTCGAGGTCATGATTTTTTACCTATTCAGATGTTTTCCACGCTAAATCATCTGTATTATTTCTTAGTTTACATTAGTTTTTATCGCAGGAACATTTGTGTAAGAGTTAATTCTGAGCCATCTCGAGCTTACAGAATTAGCCCATTACACCCTTTTTATTAAGTACTCTTTTGTAACTATAGAAAAGAATTCAAACGGAAACGATAGATCTATGATGCTAAGTCTCTCTCTATGATGCTTTTATCCTCAATTTGCAAAATAAAGAAAACTCATTTTTTTTCTCTCTCTACATGTTTTTCATCCTCAGAGTACTTAGGTCAGTATTTTCTTGTAAATCATCTTGTTAAATTATGAGGTAAGTTTGTATGGTTTTTATAACAATATTGACAATTATGATAAAAATTAGATATCTTCATTTTCTTTTTTTTGGCCTTGGGAAGAATTACTTTAATGCAGAATTCCAACTTCATCCTAACCAAATTTGTTGTTTGATAAAATTTATGGATTCCAATTTGATTTAGGGTTTTAACTGTTAATAGCAAATCATTGAAATCAAAATTGCTTATAATTGAGTTGATGTTTCTGGAAAAATGATGAATGAGTATTATCAAAGGTTTAATCACTCCCTTTAAGAGTTTTGGGATTAAATTTAAACTAGAGTTATTGTCTAACATTTTTCCAAATGCATGGATACTAGTAAACTGCAACACTATAGGGAATAACCGTTCTTCCCTAATTGCCTCCTCCTCTGAATATTAGTTAACCCTAATCCATGAAATAGCACATTCAATTTTGCATGTTTAGACAATTCAACAATGACAACAACAACTAATTCAAGCAGAGTTAAAACGGTGAATGTTGTACCTGATTAGAAGCGTGAATCGACATTTTTTTCTCTTGGTATTAATCATAAAATATCACATCTAAATATACTAAAAACCATCACAATGTAGCACCATAATTCAACTACAAAACAACTTCATTATTTTATTGATATCAAACTTCCTTAAAACATGTCATCTTTATAGGACAAAATTAGGATTGCATCATTGGAAGAAAGTATTTTGAACCATTGAACAGCAGAATTAGGGACAAGTTATGGCTTATGGCGTAGATGGTTCATCTGGGATGGAACCACCTATCGATAAGGCAATAGTAGCAACACGACCAGTTGATGCATTAGGAGACATGCCCGGCGTGACCCATGCACATTTTAATAAAGAGATCTCGATATATTATGTCTGTAATGGTACAACGTAAGATTGTTTAATAGTGATCATCGATCACACATTCACCCTCGGTGTTATGCTCTCCATCTGGGATGAGGATTCCAAACAACTTATTGTAAATGACTATGTATTGTTGTACATTGTCCAAAGTAGGCATCTGGAATCTAAGCGGAGCCCAGCTCACTAGTAAAATGCAAAGTGATGTCATTGAGCCTGTCGCATAGAAATGGGAATTCATACAGAAACATAATAAATTCAAAGAGATCATTAGATCAAGACAAGACTAGTTGCCCAGGTGTTCTCTAAAGAAACTATACATCGATTGTGGTAAGACCTATTATCTATTTATAAGCACTATAGCTTTTCAGTACTTGATTAGTCTGTTAGCTATCTAGGACAAGCTAGACATGTGTCTTATAAAGGCAATGTATATCTCTACGAGAAACTAGGTACGAACATCTACAAGAAGCTACCTAAGAGGTGTAAGATTTCGGAAGTAATTAAGCCCAACGCACGAAGTGCGTATATAATAAAATTGGATAAGTCATTATTGGCTTGAAGCAATCAAGAATCATATGGCACAGTAAGCTGACTTAGTATTTGAAAGCCAGAGAGTTTGCAAATAGTCTTATTTGCCCATGCGTTCTTATTAAGAACACAAATACTTGCTTAGTCATCATAACAGTGTACAAAATGATCTGGAAGTGACAAATTTCACTAAACTTTGTACTACAATTTTAATGGAAACTGACAATATTTTCCAAAGACAAGTCTATATGGTCATATCTCAATTGGTGTTTTGAATATTGTGTAATAAGCCCAACGAGTATCATCTAGGTGATCTGACCAATCTCCCTTGTCTCTTCGTTCAACTTTTTCCTGGATTCTTTTTATTTCATGATTTGAGACTTCTATATGGCCACTAGTCTGAGGATGATAAGCAGTTACTACCTTATGTGTACCAAATATTTTTGGAGCAGACTGCGCAAAAAGAAGTTGCAGAAGTACTTTCCACCATCACTAATTCTAGTACGTGTCTTCCCAAAATGATTGAAGATAGATTTTAGAAATGTTATCACGGGTCCATGATCATTTGAGGGACATACTATTGCCTCTACCTATTTTGATACGCAATCCACAACCACTAGGACGTACATACTACTGCCTCAAGCCATTTTGATACGTAATCCACAACCACTATGATGTGCAAATTTCCTTTATACATAGGAAATGGTCACATAAAATCTAAGCCCCAAATATCAAATATTTCGATTGGAAGGATAATTTTTAGGGGCATCATGTTTCTACGATAGATATTCCCTAATCACTGACACTTATCACATGAAGCACAAAAATTATATGTATCTCTGAAAATGGTAGGACAATAAAATCTACTTTGAAGTTATTTTGCTGTCATTTGTTTAGACCTAAAATGTCTGCCATATTCTCTTGAGTGGCATAGTTTAAGGATATTGTTTATTTCTTCATCCGGTATGCATTGTTAGATTATTTTGTCTGAACTGAATTTGTATAGGTAGGGATCCTCCCATATAAACCTCATTAATTGCATGGAGAAACTTCTTCTGGTCTTGGTGTAACTTAATGTCCTGGCAACTGCTCTGCGACTAAGTAATTTTCTATGTTTGCGTACAAGGGGAGTGAGTCAACTCTTAAAATAAGTGGCCCTATTACAAGTGGGGAACTATCTGGTATGTCCCCCATAAGTTCTAGCAGATGATCAGGTATGAAATTTATCTTATCATCACCTGTGTATGTAAACTAGATTTTACTAACTCTACAGAATATGTACTAGTCACATACACACAGGCTTTTATTGCATCAATACACATTGGAACTTCTATAGAATTATTGATCATATCCAAGCTAGTTGTTAAAGTTCTCATAAAAAATCTTAGAACACCAATAAGGCAGTAAATTACAACGTAGGTTGTGGCTAAGAAAAATCTACCTAAAATGAGGGGAATCTCTTTTGCAGCGTTTAACACATCCTCCGTGTCCATAATAGCAAAGTCAGCTGGGAAAATTAATTCTTTGACTCTGATAAAAACATCATTGAGTATGCCCTTAGGGTGTTTTTCCGATGACTCAGATAGTTGTAGAGTTATCCTGGTATGGGTTAATTCTCCTAACCCTAAATCTTTGTAGACATTATAAGGAAAGACATTAACATTTGCTCCCAAATCTAGGGGAATTCTATCTACATGATGGCTTTTGATCATAATGGGAATTGTGGGAGTACCTGAATCATGGAGTTTTGGGAGCATTTGGTATGAGATTGTAAAGATCATCCATGGGAATTTCAACCTAGTTATTAACCTTTTTACCACTCCTAAGAGTGGTGATTGTGTATATTCGTTCTTAAGGTAGATGTTTGACTCTGAGTTCCTATAATATTTTCTTTTGGTTGGCTAAGCAATTTTCCTATTCCTCACTCGCTGAACTTGAGGAATAGGCTCCAGAGTTGTTGTTCAATTTTAGCTATTGATTGAAAATAAAGGTTTATATGATTTTCAAAAGTTCTTACATGACCTTATATTCAACTTTTGAATTCTATGAATCGAATAGTGAGTAATGTAAAATTCTAGGTGAGTACTATTGATCATTCATTTGTTGCGCACCTTGCTAGATAGGCCTAAAATTACTGGGATTTGGTTAATTTAGGGAAAATTTAAGTTTAGTCCCGCCCACAAACTGTATATTTGCCTTTAGTCCCCAAGTTCTTTAAAAAAGCAGTTTTGGCCCCCAAATGGCCTCTGACCACAGGCCAACCTCCATTAAAGTCAAATTTTGACATGAAGTGCCTAATCTACCCTTACGGAAGTTGCACGCGATATTTTCCTATAGGCAACAAGTTGTCTTCAGGCAATTTTTTTAGTTTTAATGGGAATCAAAAGTGTTTATAAAGAAGGAATCAAAAATAGGTTCATTTCCCTTTGACGATTTGTGAAGCTTTGAGGGGTTTTGGAGCTGATTTTAAATATTTTATTCCTTGTGATAGTGGTGGAGGAACTAATAGGTCTTCTTTAGCAACAACAACCATAACAATAGAGAGAGAGGAGAAAGTAGAGAAGATGAGACACACAACAACAAGCTCATCTTCTTCTTCATATGGGGCTATATTTTTTGATATTGAATGCTCTAATGTGGTATTGGGTTGTGAAATTTTATCAATCACTATGACAGCTAAAATTGAAGAAATGGGGACTAAAGACTAATTGAAGAAAAATATGTGAGGACTACGGGCTAATTGTTTATGCAATTTTTGTTATTGTAAGATGACGTGGCCTGCCGCATGGACTGATGACGTGGAAGTGACTTAAAAAAATTTGGTTAACTTGTTGCTTAAAATTTTATGAAAGTCACGTGAGGGCATTTGTGGGTGTTCAGATTCAAAATTTACTTCAAATGTGGTTGACCTGTGGTCAAAGATAAATTGGTGACCAACAGTAAATATAGAAACAACTTGGGAACTAAAGGAAAATATTCAGTCTGTATGTGGGACTAAACTCTAATAATCCTATTATTTTTCTAAAAAAAATTAGGGTGGTTCTACCACAGTGGTTTCTAGTACAAAGCATTAACGTTCTCCGAACTATTGATTTTAGCGTAGATGGGGCAATCTTTCACAATATGAGAAAATTCATCGCACATCGTACAAGACTGTTGAACATTATTCACTAGGCCAGGTATAGTAGAAAGTTTATCAATCTTCTTTGAAAGGATGTCCATTTTGGCAATGAGCGTCATATTATCCCTAATCTCTAAGATCTCTCCCTATTTGTTGCGGCCATTCTAACCTATAATGGCTATCAGGTGTAATGCCATGATATAATATATGGATTAAGTACTATATTTAAAAATCATGATGTAGAAATTATAGGATAAGATCTTTATATATCTCAAGACTCGTAGAATGGTTTAGACTCATCTTTGCGGAATTCGATAATTTTGTAATTGCTAGCTAGAATTTGGGCCATAATGAAGAATTTTGACATGAACTTCTTTGAAAGTTTGGCCCATGTTCTGATGAAGAAGGTGTTAATGAGTCCAACCATCGATTTACTCTCTTTTTTAAAGAGAAGGGGAAAAGATGGAGGTGATAGAATTCCCCCATGAAGTTTTGATAGCGCAAAAGTGTGTGTAACTTTTTAAAGTCTCTTAAGTGCCTATAATGACATTTTATGTCAAACCCTTGATAGGTGGGTAACATGTTAATAACATCTAGTTTGATCTCATAGCTTTCAGCTGCAATGTCAGGTAAGACAATATATAAAGGAATTGTGCCTACTTCAGGAGTCTAATAATCTCTTAAGTGATTTTTGAGCTATTGGAGGATAAATGCTTATTTCTGCCATCAATAGACGGGGGTCGTTTAAACATGAATCGATTTCCTCAATATTTTTGACTTGTATAGTCCTTATGATATTACTATGATAACACCTTATAATGTCTTTTTTATGTGAGGCGGAAGGCCAGTTAACAGGGACTGGTTTAGGTAAACCTCTAAGGCAATTTTCTACCCATTATAAAATCCCTGCCCCTGGGGAGGGAAACAAGATCAATCATTTGCAGATAAAGTTTGTGAACCAGAGACAATGAGAGAGAGACCTACTATTCTTTTGGAACTGGAAAAGAGAGGGGACATCCCAATTCTCTCAATCCCTAGAGCTAAATTCTCTGCTGGAATATCAGTATACCAATTCAGCCTTATAGGACGGTTGGACTTACAAAAATCAAATTCGCAACAGTTCAAGAATTTGTAAGAAATCACTGGAAAACAAAAGGAATGTGCAAGCTGATTCTTAATGAGAAGGGGCTTTTCATCATAAAATTGGAGTTAGAAGAAGGTAAGATATTGATTTGGAGTAGAGGACCCTGGATGGTTGAACAAATGCCTAAGAGACTCATGCCATGGAATCAAAAAAATCTGGTGGACAGACATAGTAATTCCAATGCTCTGATTTTGGTACAAGTTTCCTAGGTTGTCTATCGAAGCGTGGCCAAAAGCAAAAAAAATTCTAAGTTTTATACCTCTCACCCATAGAAAAGTGGTCACAGAGATATTTGTCTTCAATGAAGTAAAATTTCTAGTGACGTATTTGGGTATTCCACTCATACAAGGGAGGGTAACAAAGCAAGCGATTTTTCCGCTATTAAAAAATATCATAAAATGGGCTAGCAGCTTGACGGGAAGCATGATCTCATTTCTGGGAAGGGTCACTCTTGCAATGTCTATCCTGAACAGTATACCAATTTATAATATGGCAATGTACAAATGGCCTCGTTTTCTTATTAAAGAGGGAGACAATATCCCTAGAAACTACATCTGGACTGGAGACCTAACCAAAATGAAGGGGGTGACGCTGAAATGGGATAAGGTATCTAAACAGACTAAGGAAGGGGGGCTTGATATATGTAGTCTGGGTGAAGTCATCAAAGCTAAGCTCTACAAACTTCACTGGATTTTTAAACAAGGAACAGAGGAATGGGCGAAATTTCTCAAATCCAAATTCAACAGTAAGAGCAGTAATACTATTCGATATTATAAGCCGTCAACTTTTTGGATGGGAATACAGACCGGAGCCACCATTTTGAAACATCATATAGGATAACTCATTGGAGACGGATGGAAAATTGATTTCTAGAGAGATACTTGGGAAACAGATATCCCACTCATGGAACATATTAAACTGCCTTGACACTTATAGAAAAAATGTAAAGCAATGCTCAGCGATTTTATCAACCCACAAGGCCGGCATTTCCCTAGGGACATATTACTCCTACCGCTGGCACTAGAAATCAACATCTAGAACATCAAATGCAACCACAGTTCCATGATACTATGATCTAGAAATTAGATATCCAAGGAGTTTTCTCCACCAAGAATGCATATGAAACACTATTCAATAAGGAAGATTTGACATGGTGGTAGAAGTACGTCTGGGGACAAGCAATCCACCCCAGACTGGGAAGCTTTGCTGGGCGCTTGCTAAACCATATACTTCCTATGGATGAAACCATAATGAACAGAATCATCTCTATTGTGTCAATATGCCACCAATGCCATAACGCATCAGAAAAAGAGTCATACTTTGCTGCAGTGCCCTTTTACAGTCTCTCTCTAGCAGAAGGCTACGACATGCTTCTCGTATGCACCTATCACCCCATCAAACAACTAGAGAACCATACTAGAGAGAGGTAAAACATTTAGTCCATACATTGCTGATCTCTGGGTGACCATGGCTTTTGCAATATACATCAATATTTGGAGAGTTAGAAACAAATGGTGGTTTGATGGAGTCAAAGCCCCTATCCAGCAAACTATGCAAAACATCCTGACTGACATTGTAGATGCCTCTCTCCTCTCTAAAAATATAATGAATAATACCATTCAGGACCTCAGGTTCATCAAGGAGCTTAATGTTCATAAAAGCCAAGAATAGGCAATAACATACAAAGCTATAAATGGGGGACTTCCTACTTAAGACGATAAAAAAATGTATTGTGATGGATCGGCTCTAGGTAATCCTGGTATAGCAGGTATAGGCATTATTTACAAGAACAATAAAGGGGAAGTCTTGGTCACATAGAGTAACTATTGGGCAAGCTAAGAACTTCATTGTTGAGATTACTTCAATAATTTCAGAAGTTCAGAGAGCCGTAACACAAGGGTGGAGAAGAATGTGGGTAGTATCCAACTCGGCTACTGTAATTAAAGCGTCTATTAAGGATAAAATACCCTTAACGCTTAAAACTACTTAGGACCTCATCATCCCCCATCTTCTACAAATCCGATTTAGCCATGTATGGAGAGAATTCGACTTCTCGGCAGATCAAATTGCAAGGAGAGGATCAGAGCCAAACAATCTAGCAGACGAATGCACAAATGGCAAATCGGATTACTTACATAATATTGAAGACCATGTCACAGACTACTTCCGAGTCATGAAATCATGCTGAACAGGAAATCATGCTGCACAGAGTATTATCACATCAGGAAAGCCATTCAAACAAATTAGGAGGCCGCGAAAGTGCAAATATTACATTTGTCAAGACAGACGACAAATTTGAAGGCAATTTTCAACAGTTCGTTCGAATGAACTTTGAATTTGTTCGAACGACTTGTACGTTAATCTCAAAATTGTTCTTTCTTTTTATCGAGAAAGACAACATTTTCTATATTTTCCTTTTTTATTCGAATGACAGTGGAGGTCTTTCGAACGAGACTTTGCTCCTGTCGTTTGAACGACTCTGGACTCGTTCAAATGAATGCATGTAATTTTCTTGTTTATTTTCTTCAGTAATTCCATAATTTCGTAGAGTGCCCACATGTATATGCCCTAGTATCATGTACTAGAGTATAGCATGATTTGTTTTCCCTCATCTTGTAAACGTTTGTTTGGATATATTTTACTAAATTTTTTGCAAAAAAATATCATGCAGTAACTACAACTAACTAATGACTCAATTTAAATTAACACTACTTCGGAAAGCCAACTGCACATGATCAATCATTTTTAATAAAATTATGGGTTTCTCTATAATCTCTACATGTCTATAGTTGAGGGTACCTAGGTTTGGCCCTAGGTGCTTAATTCATACAGAAAAGCTTCTATGCTTTGGTCACTACACCAATATTACTAAATTACCATAGATATTTTCTATGGTAATAGTCGTTTTGCCACTGATAAAGTTTGTAGTGGAGGTCTGTAGTAAAAGGTGAATGGCAATTTTTTTACCACGGAGTTTGTCTGTGGTTATCTAATTTATATTGCTACGAGAGTTTGTCTGTGGTTATCTAATTTATATTGCTATGGATTAAATCCGTGGCAATTTTGTTGCCATGGAGTTTGTCTGTGGTTATCAAATTTATATTAATACAGAGTAAATCTGTGGCAATTTTTTTACCACGGAGTTTATCTGGGGCTATCATATTTATATTGATACTGAGTAAATCCGTGGAAATTTTTTTGCCACGGAGTTTCTTTGTGGTTAATTATTATAAATACCGTAAATGATACCCATTTTTCCATGGATAAAGTCTGTGGTAATTTTTATTTTATTTAAAAATAAAACTAAAAATACTGTAGTACTGCACTCCTGAACCTGCAAAGTACTCTCAATCCTCCAACAATACATTTCATACATAATAATGATACATAGAAAAAAAATAGATATCCAAAATAAATCCCTCATTCCATTAAACATTAAAAGATCCAAATACAATTGCTCCATATGCTAAAAGAGCATATGAATAAGAGAAAAAGAATAATGAATAGAGGGTTCATAAGTCCTTCGATCAGATTTACAAGAAAAGAATACCTATAAATTGGAGTCATAAAAATCATGTAGTTATAATACTCCATCCAGTTTGTTCTTATTGCCCTTTGAAACTTTAGCAGACCTTTCTTCACACTTTTACAATGACTCTAGTACCACAGGTCTTCATTGTTTAGCACCCCTATAAAAATGAGCATGTTACTTAAGAGTTGAGAGACAATAAAACATAACAAATGAATGGAATAGTTCAAATATTGAAAAAAAGAGTAAAAATGAACTACGAAGAGCATAAAGTAGTTGCTAAGACTTGCTCCTTAGAATGTAGGGGTCCTGAGATTGATAGGTTCCACCCATCAATAGAAATCATATCTAAATTTTCTTCAAGTGGATATGGTGCCTAGGGTATAACTATACAAGCTTATCTTCCACGACAAAACTTGAAAGTGAACGACATGCATAACTTCTTTTTTTATAATTAGATATCAAGTTAGTAATGGTAACATGCTGATTATGAAAACTACTCTAAGAAGCACAACTACGCAAAGTAGCAATAAATTGTCTATATAGCATTAAGAATTTATTAAATTGTCTAGATAATTCTTTTTTACGCTTGCTCTATAAATATTTTTCCATACAATGACTTGAAAATGTACTATGGAGCCCTTGCTAGCAAACTTTTGCATACTTCATGAATTAGACATAATGTGTTTAAAAAAATCTTATTAGTTTCACTGAGTGTGTGGAAAAAAATATTTAGTTTACATTCAGGATTGATCCCATTTTTGTTGAATATGGAACTGCTAACAAGGGTTACTAGATCTGTCAAATAAAATATTGATAGATCCTATTAATTCAATTACACGATATATAATGTGGTATAACCATATTGACAAACATGATGAATTTCCTTACTTGTAGGTTTTGAAGGAAGTGAGATATGTCGGTGGGGCAAGAAGGGCACTTTATGACATTTTTCTGCATTCGAAGAGGCTGTCGACTCCCATAACAAGTTTTTTCCCTTACAAAAGTTTGCCTTATAAATGCATCTTCCAAGAAAGGCATGCAAAAGTTGTGAGCACAAGGGATCGTAAGAGGCAGAGTCATCACTTTCCAATAAATTAGACAACTGAATTCTGCACAAATGTCCATCCAAAATATTTGAAAAAACTTTAGCATTATGTGTGATAAAGATATGTTTCATGAACAACATATATAAATATGTAATAACAGAACCTTTCAATAGTTTTTACCTCATAGAAAGATTCTTCATTTTCTTCCTCTTCTTGCACTTTTAATATCATCCAGATTTCCATTATCTATAGATTTTCTAATATGTGGTGAAGGCTTTTTCCATGTCCAGCAACTATCCTTCTCCTGATAAAATAGATTTTGTAATTCACATAATATAGGGATTATAAAATCGAAGAAACTCAATACTAAAACTAGAAGATCAAAAGACGAAAAGTATTAAATATTTCGACGAAAAGTATTAAGGCATGAACCAAAAAATTTCAAGCGTCCCCAGAGATGTGAAAATAAACTTTTGTTTTGCTGATATAGGGATTATAAAATCGAAGAAACTCAATACTAAAACTAGAAGATCCAAAGACGAAATGTATTAAATATTTCGACAAAAAGTATTAAGGCATGAACCAAAAACTTTCAAACGTCCCCGGAGACGTGAAAACAAACTTTTGTTTTGCTGATATAAATTGTCCTCCAGATAGGGATCATAACTTGTTATAACTATTGTACCGACACTCTATACAGACATGAAAACCTTCTCAACCGTCACATGCAAGTAAGGGTTAGTCATTTGGAAGCAATATGATCTTTATTTTAAGGGTTGGTTGACAGGGTAGGGAAAATCATCAGACATGCATGTATCGGACTATTAGATTTTGTGTATTTATCAAAACTAGTAAGAAAAATTGAAAGGTAAAATACCTGTGCTTTTGGAAATTTTCTGAATACAGACTTAGAAGAAATCGACATGGACGTAAGGAGGAATTTGTAGATTAAGCAAGTGCATAACACCTGCTATTACCTGTTCATTTTCAAGTTTCAAGTTAACGACTGATATTTTAAAGAAAATACCAATTAACTTTGAATATATAGATGGTAATAGCCATAAATCTAAGTGGGAAGTGTATTTTATGAGAATGATCACCACAGTTAGAAATTCATCTTCAGAAAACAAAAAAAGGAATCCTTTAAATGATCTTCACTTCGGCTACCATGACGACATTCAGGATGGCAAACGTAGGTACTTTTCATATCACCCCTAATCCTAATAATCAATTAATCTAGGCATGAATACTTAATTAAAGAGAAAATACCTTATATACCGGTGCATGGATTACTAAATTTTCTTTCTTGTCTTTTGGGGTTTTCTGCAAAACTCAAATCAGTATTTTGCAGCTATGAGAAAGAAGAAAATTCATCAATGCATCAAATTTGTTGTAAGTTTCATTAAGGATATAAGATATTTTTTCCCTCTATGCCGTGAAGAAAATAGGAAATACCTGAAGATTTGTAATTATCATCTTCCCATCACCAGATTCTGCTAGTATCCGCAATTATAGATAATATCAATCTAAAGCTAGCTTGACATGTATCACATATAAATCCAAATGTGGTTTGATCATTTCAATGATGTTGCAAGTACTTGACAGAAGAATTTAGTGTGAACCAGTACAACGACTAGACACTAAATATTAATGGCTAACTCGTGAAATAAAAAAACAGGTAGACTGTGGGAAAGGGCATTATACCGATGCCACAGATGATGGTTTAAAATACATCTGTAATAGATAATTGATGCTAAAATAATTTAAATGAAATATCACTATAAGCACATGATGCTAAAATAGTCTAAATGGAATATCACTATAAGCACATGCATATATCGAGCAACCTGAATTTTTCCAGAAACTCATTTCATCACAAAATTCTTTTAAGCTAAACTCCTTAAATATTAAAGCAAACTGTCTAAAAATTTTACTGTAAAAATCAGATATGACGAAAAAATATATATCAAACTCTCAAAATAATTAAGCCAAATTGAACTGAAATAAACTCGTAAAACTGAAGCAGAGAACAATTTTTTCAGCTTAAAACATGACAAATCTTTCAAATTTCGCCTAATTTTTATCCTAAGTAAGAAAATAAAGTTGGCAAGGATCTTACAAGCTTGATAAACTAGCTAATACATGAAAAAAAAGTAAACACTACAAGCGAAATTTTCCATAAGGGAAAAATACGAGAAACAAATCAAATAACAACAAAAATCTAACCTTTCTGGATCTAAGAAATGATTGTTTATAAGTAATCATCAAATATTTGCTTATATTTACCACAATTATCAGCTAAAGAAATTGATTTTTCCTGAAATTACCTCTCAAAACCGTAACTTCAACAAAGCTCACAAATAAAAAACAAGTTAATGTTGATATCTGAGATCATGAATTTTTCAAAATTACAACCAATCTCTACTAATTCGTGAAAAAATTAGGGGAAATGGTTCAAATTGTGTCACACTCACTGGAAACCTCAAATAATCTAGGAAGTATGTATCAATCTCAGTAAAATGACTTGATTATAGAGAAGAAAAAAAGCACTGAGATTTTGAGAGAGACACACACTTTGGGTTTGAGACCAAAGATTTACTTGCAGACCAAGTAGACTAATAATCAATTGGGGAAGCAGAAGATCTTCATAATTTGAGAAACCCTATTTTAGAAAATCATTTGAGAATTCTTAAAATCAAGGAGTTTGTATGGAAACCTCAAGATTATTTTTTCCAAGAGTGGCTACAAAAGTTAATTGTGTTCTTTTTTAGAGTCCTTTTAAGTTGAGGTAGATAAAATTAGAATAACCAGTGATACTTCACCAATTTGCTACGGGATATGTCTGTTTCAATTGTACTATAGATAAAATCCATGGCAAATCTCTAAAGTAGACCGTGGTAATTTCACAATTTTGGTGTAGTGTGAATCCTAATGTTATGCAAACACAAGTTAAATTACCAAATTATCAGAACAAAAGTCTTTTCATAGAAGGCAAGCGGGTAATATACTACATTAAAACATGGATTCTAACTAAGTAAATCCAAGATTAACAAAAATTTCACTGCATGTCACAATGATCCAATGTAGCAGTTGGCCCCATAATAAACTAAGCAAGAATTACCATTTCAATAGTGGCTCAGATATATATTCAAAGGGCATTGTTATAGCAAACCGAACCCAAAATGTGAGCCATTTTCTATTGTCATAATAAGCCAATCTCATCACTAGAACTGATTTTGGAAGACATATTTGGATGTCTTTAAAACCTTAATATCCATTCTATACCCAAAAAATTTGCCCTCAGGATTCCAAAGTCAATACCAAGAAATTCAACATTCTAAGATTTGAAGAAAGGAAACAACAACGTATATCAAATCAAGACCTTAACCCATTTTCCTTGGTACCAATCAAAACCATACATGCATCTCACTCTTTTTTTATAAAGTAACCCTAACAGCCATGCATAAACTAAGGCCCCAACCCCAACGAACATAGAATCCTGATCTATTAGATACACAATTAATAAATTTCAAGATCAACCTCCTGCGATAATTTTTATACCCAATACATTTTTACACATTAAAAGTAAAGAAATAAACTTAACAAAAGAATACAAATGATGAAAACTTGAGAATTAGAGCATATATGCTTATATTAAGTTCAAACATGTGATGTAGTGGAAGGTTGTCTAGGCCCAATGCTTTCAGTTCACTCTTATTGATGTAGATTCATCGTTTAGTGTTAGTTCCCCAGGGATTCTAAATTTACCTTTTGCTTGTAACTCAAGGCCTGCCATATTTTAGATTTCAATATAGTACATGGTATGATAAAAGTGGCAAATATAATTCCATCAATAAGGTGTGCTAGTTACACACAGAGAAAATATAAACAATTACAGAGGTAGACATAGAGAGAGAGAGAGAGATCAAAATTTATTGTTACGGGTTAACACCGCTGAACTTAATTTCGAATAGTGAGTACAACTATCTAGTGATATGGTATTACTAATTTGCCTAAATGTGTACAGCTAGTGAGAAGGATTTTTACACAACCCATCCTATACTAGTAATAACCATTTTATTTTTTTAATCTTGTTTACTAAGTTAAAACTGATATGGTATTAATTAAGAGAACGAGATTTGAGAATGGTGGTGAAGAAGAAAGATTAAGTACACCAGAAAGGGATATATGAGGGGATTAACTGACCTAAATACAATGTCTGATAATACAATTACTTGATTTTATTCTCTCTAATAAATTTTTTAACATTACCCAATGTCTTATTGTTCCCAATACCCCTAACATCCATAATATCAGCTTATGAGACATTTAAACTATTTAATAAAACTTGAAGACCTAGAAACAGGTTTGCTTCTACCATTGCCTGAGGAAGTTCAATGTAGCTTTTATAGTCTACTTCCTCTTGTAATCCATCTGTTCCTTAGCTGTACCCACATCATTCGCAGTACTTTTCCCCAAGCACTTTATAGTGTCATATCTACCTGTTTGGTCATCATAAAGGCCTCAAACATATTGAGGTCATAGTTCTCACTATTTTGAGCTTCAGCTGATTTGTAAACCTTGGAATAATTCAGCTTATTCTCCACCAGAGGAGTCCTCACCATCCTGTGAACCCTCACATAGCCTTTATTGAGATCCATAGCTTCAAAAAAATGTAAATCCTCTGCATCCAAAGAAAATTTTTGATTGGCATTCAGCACCACCACGGGGTGTTCATAAACTTCTTGCTCATCATCATGCATTTTTGGAATCTTCACCTCCTCCCCTGTCCAATGCATCATCCTTCCACTTAGAACATATTTTCTTTGCCCTCGGTTAACTAGGACAGGCTCTACTTTGAGATGTTCTCTCTCCTTTGTATTGATTTGAGCAAGTCCTGCCCCTTAACCCTCGCGCAAGCTGAGTAATCATGTCCCTAATGGAAGCACACATGACAATAAAGGGCTATCAAACAACGCTTCCTGCCAGAAACACGAGACCTTCAAATAAGCTATCCTTAAAAATTGAGGCAAATCCCTAGAATTTCCATCTCAATGCAGACCCTTGCTGATCTAGATCATGTTAACATGTGAGTAGCCTGATCGATCCTTAAGCATCTTCCCCTAGACCCTCACTGGTAGTACTATTACTTGAAAAGAAATAAACAAATGAAAGATTACCTATAGTACTCCTAAGTATATCAGCTTCTAATTACATATATCTTATGACACTTATCAGCTAGCTAGTTGCTCTTTTAAAAGCTCTCTCATAATTTATTAGCGTGTTTAAAAATAGTGGCTTGCATATTTAGGGCTTTTGCCTTCTAGAAATTGGAGAGAATTATTGTTTACCATTATAAAGGGTATAAGTAAATACAACAAATCAACAAATATGGGGGCTTCCTTGAAATTCACAATCAAAATTTTCCATAGAACCAAAATCCGTAAGTCTTAAAACATACCCTGATGCCCCAAATGTACTTAAAATGATAGAACCCATTAATCATTCCATCACCGTGTCTCCCAGAAACAATAAATTAAACTTGGATTAATAGATGCCCAAATTGTAAATCAAACAAAATGCATAAAATTAGAGATGATAGAGAAGTAGATTGATGGAAATTAACCATACCTTTAAGCTTATTGAATCCATGAAAATACAAGTAAGATCTCTTGCAGCAACTCTCCCACTCTCAAATTTAAATGTTTCAGATCCAGATTTTGGGGTTTACTTTAGATCAAGATGTATAGTTTTAAATAATTAAATTGCATGGGGAAACTCTCTAGTTTTGATCTCATCTAAGTTACAAGCTCCAGCAATAGAAGAAGCCATGAGGGAATGGAAAAATCAAATTTACCACGGACAGGAAGGCTATTTTCTATGGAAAAACTCTATATCAAGGATACCATGGAATATATTCGTGGCAAAGTAAAAAATAGACTGTGGCAATTTTGATATCTTGGTGTAGTAAGTATTGAATCATAGGGGTGCCACAGGCCGTAGATAAGTCACATTTTTAGTCACCAACACCTAGTTTCGGTGATGTTACAAGTGTTATCAGCAATTAGAAACATTTATTTAAGTGTCCCATAAATCTGTGGTTGATACCCGTGTCCAGTATCTCCTAGTTCCGCAGGTGATGAAATCCCATGAAAATATTTTACTATTTTTTAAGTTTTTATTAATTAAGGATAATGGTGATAGTTATTGAAATCTGTGTGATTTAACTTTAATATATCCTTATTGAGTGGTCCCACAGGTTGTGGGTCCCTTACAAGAATTCCCTCAGCAGGGTAAAGCAATAATTTTTGTTACTGCATTTACTAAGCAGTGCGGAATTTAAACAATCAACTAAGCCAATGCCAATAAAAGAAAACTAAACTAAAGTTATACTATTTTTCTTTTTCTTTTTTTTCATATATAAATTATTAAAGTTCACTTGAAAAATTAAAGTTACCGTAAAAAGGCTCCATGGTTGGGAGTTGATGCTTAAACAAAGCTTGAACCGTGAACTCAACTTCTGTTCCCCGATTGTAATGGCACCAATTGATGCCCTGGAACTTCTGCTTGAATAAATTCTCATTACTGATGTAGTATGTCAGTAAGCGGGGTCAAACCATGCAGGGGATCAGTGTCGGTTCTTCAATTTGTAAATGAGTGTTTTTTGTTGTTTGCTGGAGATGTGCGGAGATCATTTGAAGAGGAGAGGAATATTCTATAAGAGAAATTATGACTTTGGGATTTGCACCCTCTACATGAGCCTTTCTTATCTAGATCTACATGAGGGGTTTCCTTCCCAAGCTCTCTCTTTGAGTACCCTTCTGAGGGGCCAGTACTTACAACTATCCTGAGTCAGGACCCTCCTTATTCAGGATAGTTCAAACCTTCTTTATTAGGGGTAAAGCCACACTGTTAATAGTTAATCTAGTGAGAAATGGACAACTCAGTCCTAAGCTTATTAAGCTCTAGGACCTTGTTATTCCCAAGTTGATGTTGTTAGTGTCCTACCGCTTTTAAGGCTTTAGACCCTTCTTACAGCCCACATGGGTCCTCGGATATAATCTTAATAAGGACTCACACCACTACCTTCCAACTGAGTAAGCTAAGACATGGCTGGTCTTCAAAGAACACCGTCTACTCTAGTCTCTCAATTAGAAGAGGTTGAGGCCCGACTAATCCTCCAGGTGCACACTCTGTAAGATGCCTACCCATATCCCTCGTTAGTCCTTTGGAGGGGGCTAGGAATGGGAACTAGTCTCACTTAAGAGCCTTAATTTTTCTAGTCACTCCCTCAGACCTTTGTAGAAAAGGACTTTCTAGGTTTCTAGGTCCCTCAGACCTCTGTAGAAATGGACTTTCTAGGTTTCTAGGTGTACCTCTTCATAGAAAGGTGTACTCTTATGTCTATAGGGTCTTAAGGAAGGAAATTTATAATAGGAGTTTGACTCAGTTAAGAGTATTAACCCTCCTAGACCCATCCTCAGACCGTTGTGGGGGAGACCCAAAGGTGACCCAATAGCTAAAATCAGCTAATGGCTACTCAGGTAGGCTAGCTTCCTCCATAATCATTGTAGTAGCCTACTCACAGCCTTTCAGTACTAGTCAAATACACAAAAACTACATCGAAGGCTACCAAGAGCCTAGAAGCTCAGCAAGGTAACGTCAAATTCCACGAAGCCTTCCGAGATTAATCGAACTCTCAAAATTGCCATCAAAGTAAGTTGAAGCCGAAGCCAAACACAGTTAGTCAACATTAATTCCAGACTGACTTCGACCATAGTAATGCATTGTCGAAGGCAGACACACCTAATAGCCACCTTACCAGACAGAACAGTGGAAACAAGCTATCAGACAGCTACAATTTAAAAATCGACTACTCTACTAGATAGCTACCCTCAAGGGATATATATATGTAATCTGACTTCACATGGTGACTCACCACTTTTCTATCTCCTATAAATAGAAAAGAGGAAACATTGTGGAGAGGTTAGAAAAAATCTGCCTAAAACCCTCCCAACACTACCTTCGAGTATCATGTAACCTTCTCTCAACTCGAATTATCATCTAAGTTAATATTTATACAATCCTCACTAGAGGTCGTGGAAAACCCCAATTCATGAACTCCACGCAAGTATGTTTGTTTAGTAATTTAGTTTATTATTATTTTATATATTTGCCGAAACCCCTAGTCGAAGGTAAGATTCAAGGTGTAAGAGTAAAGTATCCCCTCTATGAAATTGCAAACCTACATTGGGCGTCGTCTGTGCCATACCCACCCTTTCCAATCCCCTTTTTCTTTCCCCTTACAGCCATACTCAATGGCCCTGACCCTTCGTTCAACTTCTGCCATTGTCGGCAACTCCGCCAAAGGCATATCAGCCCAAGTTGCTCTCATTAACCCGTAATTTGCTTAAGCCGAGGAGCGCCACAATAACCAGTTACATATCGAGCGTGAGGATAAACGTCAAGAACTTGAGGTGGAACGGCAACGTCATTTAGATGATAATGACAGATAACATCGCGCACTGGATGAACTGTGTCATACAGTTCATGAACTTCAACATGTTCAAACCCAAGACGCTCCTATACGTTCTCAGGTACCCGCACCATCGTACGTCATGGCCCGCCCACGACTCAGGCCCCACCCCCAACTCGAGGTCCCGCCGGTCAACCTTGGTACCGAGGGTACCCCCACGACCATACCCACCGGATCTATCCATCTTGGTGTCCCCATTACGGAGGATTCATTCGACTCAACCCTTTGCACTTCTCGATACCCCACATAGAACCCTGCTCGGGAGCGCCTCAGAGAATGCAGCACCAAACACACCCCTAACTCGTGGCTTTAACAACCTCGACCCCAGCGTTCTCCCCCTCGACCTGCTTACCTCTCATAACCAGAGCTCGACCAAAAAATTTATACCGCCCTAAACTTATGGAGTTAATTAAATAACCCCATTTGCCCAAAGCTCCTCGCCGTCAAGGTGCCTCCAAAGATCTATACCCCAAAAATCTATAAATATTGTAATATTGACCCACAATCTCATGTCCTCGAGTTTTAAAATGATCTCAGCCTGCATTCTTCAGTCGATCACATCTTGTATCGTATGTTCCCTATCAGTCACATTGACAGCCCTCTCAAATGGAACCACAACCTCCCTAATGGCTCTATTCAAAGTTTTGAACTACTTTCAAATCTTTTCATCTCCCATTTCACCTTTAATAAATATTGCGAGGTCCAAGTCGATGCCCTTTTCAACTTCTACAAATCACCCACTGAAATGCTCGAAAGCTTTACATATCACCCATTGAAGTCTGAACGGATGAGCTTACTGTCAAAACTACAAATACAATTGCCACCCTACAAACAAGTGTTACGCTTTGTAGCATTCACTTCAAATGATTCTTAAAGCCGATCGACTATACCAATATATTGCCGACCTTCCTAGCTATCTCGATGAGTCGTACCTTAATCCCCAACCCACTCCGAATACTAACCCGGCCAAGGTACTTATCTTTCAACTCTTCCTAATCGAAGTCAATAACATCGACAGTGGCCATACTCGAAGCAAACTTAAATGAGTCGAAGAAAGCTATAAGCTTACCATCAGCAAAAACTCCCCGTCCTTCTACCCGAATCTAGCCAGCGCCCCCGAACCGAAAGTATATCTTTCATCGATTGTGACACTTCTCATGTCCAATTTCCTCATTCAGACCCCTTGGTCATTATGATTAAGGTCTAGCATCTCATCCTCCATATGATGTTCATCGATACGAGCAGTGCAGCAGACGTACTCCTCCTCCAAACTATCTATGTTATGCAAAAAATAGACCTCATTACACCAGCCAGCGTCGAACTCAAAGGTTTTAATGGTACTACAGAAGTCACCGTCGACCGTCTTAGCCTCCCTGCCACCAAAGGCCCAGTTACCGTCTAAACCAGTTTTCATATCATCGATAAGAAGTCTAAATATCAGGGCATTCTAGGACGTGATTAGCTCAATGCCATGAAAGCCATTCCATCTACTTACCACCAGATATTATGTTGTGTTTTACTACCCTATGTGGAACGTGGAACATGAAAGGCTCCCAGCAGTTAGCCTGCTCATGCGAACATCCCCAAATCAACCTTACCTAGAAACTGGTGAAGCCATAACAATCATTCCATCTATCTCTCCCTACCACCACGATACTTTTTTCCTTACCTGTCGAACCTACCATTTATGTCAAACTCAACGGCCCAGGTCAAGGAAGATTCTTTGGCAATTTTTTGGATACGGCCGAAAACTGTAAACTCACTTTGTTCCTTCGAGAAAATAAAGATGTTTTTGTTTGGTCATTCTATGAAATGTCTGGCGTTGACTCTACCCGGGTCTGCCATTGACTTGTCCTCATCCCTAAATCCATAATTGTAAAACTGAAGAAACGTACTTTTCCACCGAGGATTCTAGAAGCAGTGAACATTAAGGTCGAAAAACTCCTAGCTGCTGGATTTATCCGAAAAGTCAAGTGCGCCAATTGGATCTCGAATATTATCATTGTCCCTAAGAAGATTGGCAAGATCCGAATCTGTGTCGACTTCACCGATCTCAACAAATACACACCGAAGGATAGTTTTCCTCTCCTGATCATTTTTGTACTTCTAGACACGACAGCCGGTCATGAACGCCTATCTATGATGGACGCGGCTTCGGGTTACAACCAGGTACCCCTCCTCATTAAAGATCAACATAAAACTTTGTTTATCACAGAATAAGGGCTTTACCATTTTAATGTTCAGCCAAAAAAATTAAGGTGCCACTTACCAGCGTCACGTTACCACTATGCTCAAACCTCTACATAGCAAGTCAGTCCAAGTTTATATCGATGACATGTTGCGTAAAAGTCTTCAAAAACATACCCATAAACAAGACTTGACTAACGTCTATTCGATAATTCAATCATACAACATGAAATTAAACCCAGACAAGTGCCAATTCGACGTATCTTCCAAAAAGTTCTTGGGTCACCTCATTAGCAAATGAGGCATCGTACCCAAATTTAATCCCTCATTGGGATGCCCTATCCCCGAACCAAGAAAGATGTCCAAAAGGTCCCTGGAAAAATAGCAGCCCTGAACTACTTTATCTCAAAATCCTCTTACCGTTACGCTTAGTTATTCACCCTCTTGCGCGACCAAGGTGTTCATAAAGCCAAAAAGAGAAACCCCAAAATTAATTGGACGCCCGAATGCAAGCAAGCTTTTCCCGAACTTAAAACTTACCTTGGCCAACCACCTCTCATAAGTACCCCGGTCGAAGGCAAAGTACTTACCTTATATCTTGCGGTCACCGAGACTTCTATTAGCTCAATCCTTATCCGAATCGAAGCCGGTATCGTGAAACCCATCTATTTTATCAGCAAGACTCTAACACCGGCCAAGATAGGATATACCAAACCCGAATGACTGCTCCTTACTCTTTTATATACTTCTCAAAAGCTCAAACCATACTTCCAAGCCTACATACGCGCTATCACCAGCTACCCTCTTCGTGAAATCCCCAGTAAGAAAGATAAATCAAGATAGGTACAACAATGGTCCGTCTACCTCAGTAAACATGATATCACTTTTAAAAAATAGATCTCTCAAAATAGACAGGTAGTCATCGATTTTCTTGTCGACTTCTCGGTCGAAGACATCGACTAGGAAGAACATGAGGACGATTTTCCCGAAGATCAGCCCGAACAAAATGACCCTTGTAAACCTAATACGGGATGGCGTCTCTTTACAGATGGATCTACAGGTCCAAACGATTCTGGGATAGGCATCGTCCTAGTCACACCTTCAAGCGACAAAATCGAAAAGGCCATCAAATTAAATTTTGAATATACCAACAATGAGGCCGAATATGAAGATTTGATACATGATCTCAATCTCGCACTCAAACTTGGTGTCCCTAAACTAGCCCGTATTTATTGATTCCCAACTTGTTCAGCGACATTACACTGGTGAAAACCCGGAAAATGGTCACATGGCCGAGTATGCAGCACTCGTCTGCAAACGCATGGATTGTTTCCCTAAAAAATCATCGATTACACATTACCCGATAGGTCAAAATAGACATGTCGATGCCCTCGCTTATATCGCAGCTATGTTTGGCCAGTTCAAATCTTGAACACTCAATATCGAAGTACTTAAACGCCCAAGTATTGACTAGATGGAAATCAACACCATCAATACTGGGGGCGAGAGTCTCAATCCTATAGATTGGCGTACACCTTTTCTAGTATACTTTAACAATTCTACTTTACCGAAGGAACCAAAAGCCAAACAATCGATACTAGAAAACTGTTGATGGTACACCATTCTCAAAGGCGGTCTACACCGTAAATCCCTAAATGGCATACACCTCCGTTATATATCCCAACGCAAAGCTGCCATCATACTTACTGAACTCTACGATGGCAATTATGGGTCCCACACCACTGGTCGATCCATGGATCTCCATACAATCACCCAGGGTCTGTTCTGGCCAAATATAAAGAAATAAGCCGAAGAGTATGCAAAAAATTGTAACAAATTCTAATGTCACACCCATGACATTCGAGGCCCCTCCCAAGAACTTCACTGCAGCCATGTCGCTTGGCCATTTAAGAGATTGGTCATTGATCTAGTGGGTCCTTTTCCTAAAGCTTTGGGCAGCAGAGAACATATCTTAGTCGTCACCGAATATTATACTAAATGGGTCGAGGCCATACCTTTATGTCGAACATAGGAAGAAGAGGTCACCAAGTTATTGCGGGAAAATATTATTACTTACATCGGCTGCACACATATGATTCGATGCGACAATGGTCCACAGTTCGTTAGAATCAAGGTTCAAACATTCCTCAAAAAATACAACATCATCCTCTCCCCTTCTACACCCTATTAGCCACAGGTGAATGGTCTGGTTGAAGCAATTAAAAACTATATTCGATGGTCTTAAAAAGAGCGTCGACGATAAGAAAGGTTGTTAGGTTCAAGAATTACAACATGTACTCTGGGCTTACTACACTACACCGCGAAAGGCGACCGGCTGTACTCCTTTCCTTATGGCATATGGTACTGAAGATGTTTTGCCCACTTAATTCGAGGTACCCACACGCAATCCTAATCTCCCCGATGAAGACAATGAGTTTGAACTCGGATGTAACATGTTATATGTAGGGACCTATCCCACAATCTAACCCAATTCGAACTATTTCTAGTTCAAACTACCTATATATCAAACTCACGCATTCTACATATGATATAAACAGTCAGTATTAACACCTGCGCCATGAACTGATGAAAAATGTGGGTCGAGCACAGCAAAAAAACATGAACAAGTCAAAGACACCTGTCTCTTATAAACTCAACAATTATTCACTCAACCGCTACTTGCCAAATTATTCGAAGAACGTGCTTCAACCCGATAACAAATTGCGGGTGAGGCCTATATAAAGAAAAGGTTTCAAAAGAGAAAAGGACCAGAAAAATATATAAGAAATCACCAAAAAAAACTATATTTCTTTCATTTTTCAAGGACTAAAATTCTTATTTAAAAGATTAAATATTTCTAGTTCGAAAGATCACTTGTAATAAGATAACAGCCTCAAGCAATGAAAGTTACTGTTACTAAAACCCTCAACTCGAGGTCGTAGTTTTTTACCTATTTAGAGCGTTTATACCCTAAATCACAAGTGTCGTTTCTTATTTTACATTAGTTTTTGTCACAGGAATATTGGTGTAAGAGCTAATTCTAAGCCATCTCGAGCTTATGGAATTAAGCCATTACATTTGGCACCGTGTGTAGTAAAGAAGATATTTCCACGATATCCTAAGTTACTCTACTTAATTTTAATCATGGTCACTTCCAGATGACCAACAACCGAAATCCAGCTCGATCTTTCAGTTGAGCCAGAGCAACATACAGAACTACGAGCGAAATAAAGAATCGTAATGAGTTTGAAAGTCAGTAAACTATTAACCGAGAGCGCCGTGAGAAGGAACTCGATGTCGAGCGAGAAGCTCATTTGACAGCATTCAAACGACATGAAGACCAGATGACAACCATGTAGACTGTATTTCAAGCTCTGTAGGATACTCAATAGGATCCTCAAGCCAGGGATCATGATCAAGTGGTAGAGACCTCCTGGGCTTCTGTAAATGACAGATTGGGACTCGAAGATACACCAGCAAAGCTATTTCTAGAAACACTCAACGCGAACATCAACCTTCCATTCATTTAGGTGGTTAGTTTAGTCCAAAATCAACAGAGGTCACCGATTTTCCTACCGATAGGAGGAGGAAGAGAGACCCTCAACTTCGAAATCTATTATGCAATTGTTTGAGTGAAGGTACAGGTACACATAATCCCAAACCTCCTCGTCAAGCTACTCAACCGACACGTTAATATGCCATATAAGAGCATATGGGTCAGCGCATCAAGGAGTTCAGCGAAGTACAAGTTCTGGGCACTATAGACAACCTTACAAAGTTATAAGGGAGTCCAATTTCCAAAGAACTATACGATATGGAAATACCGAAAGGTTTCCATATTGCAAAATTTTGTAAATACAAGGGCACTGATCCAAAGGAGCACATTCAACAATACTGTGATTCATTGGGGTTATATTCTAATCTCAACTACATACTCTATCGTTTGTTCTCAATAAGTCTATAGGAAGAACCACTATGGTGGTTCTACTCTTTACCTGAAGATTCCATACTCATATTCGATCAGCTGCAAAAACAATTTATCAAGACGTATGCTCACAACAAAGATAAAGAGGAGACTTTATATTCTCCTATTAGTCTTAAACAGTCACATGAAAAAAATCTCGAGGCTTTTACAAAGAAGTTTTTGGAGCACGCGCGTAAAGTACACAATCTTGATCCAAAAATAGTTGTTACTGCTTTCACCAACCACAAGCTCGCGCATAAAGTACACAAGCTCGACTGCAAGGCCAAAGAGTACCTCTTCCTTAACAAACATGTGACCTTGGAGGATATGATCACCAAGGTCAATGGTTATGATGACCTGGAAAAGATGATTTCCGAAAGGCAAAAATCTACTAAATCCATCCTAACCACAAAAGGTCCATCTATAGATCGAAATAATGAACCGAAGGAAGATCAGGGAAATCAAAACCGTTCCAAGGGTATCATTGGCAATCCACAAAAGGATGGCTTACTACCCAAACCAGTCCTCCCAAAGATGAATGTTTAAATCTCTACAATTTTTCCAATCCTCTCCAAGGATAAGCTATACCTTCTCGCTCAACCATTGGAACCAATCGAGAGCTGCCCATACTACATGTATCATAAGGTAAACCATCATTTTACTGATAACTGCTATGCTTTACAGAGGTTGCTGGAATTTAGATTCATGGAGGGACGGATGTACGAATACATTATTGACCTGGAATCATACAAGGATGGCAGTTATAAGAAGCAGCTCAAAGTAGTTCAGGCCGAAGATTAAGCTGAGGAGAAATATCTCAACCATATGTACCACTGTTACATGATCAAAATCCATCAGATCACCAACTCTTTCTGATTCAAGTGCAGGAGACTATTAGAATGTTACGATCTCACACCTCAAGATAAAGAGGCCAAGCTTCTGCCTGAGTTGAGCAACGCCGGCTTAGGATCTTATTCGAAGATTGCGACATTAGTCATGTATAATATCCACATCATGATGCATTACTCTTAATGCTCAAGATGAAAAAGTTTGTCAAGCACACAATGATGATCGATACTGGAAGCGGTATTGAGATTATCTTTTAGAGTACAATCGACCAAATGGGAATGGTCGATTAAGTTATTCTAAGCGACACCGATATCAGTGGATTCAATGGTTCTAAAGAAGAGTGAGAAGGAAAAATCATCTAATTTATTACTGCAGGACCAGCCACCATCGACGTCATCTTCTACGTCATAAACGCCAAATCTTGTTATCTCGAGATTATGGGCCGCAGCTAGATTCACAACATGGAAGCAATCGCTTCCACCTATTATCAAGCACTCTGCGTTAAACACAATGATGGTATCTATGAAATTAAAGGTAGTCAAAAACTTTCTCGAGCTTGAGAAAATACTGTCTCTGCCATTCTAGATACCTCAGGCAGGTACGCTGCATTACAATTACAGAAAGCTGATCTGCCTTCAATATTGATGGACCTAGCAGAGGCACTTTTATCACTACCAAGCTGGTCCAGTACGATAAGGATGCTATCATTCAACTATTACGACAGAATTGAGACATTTTTGTATGGACTTTCGAATAAATGCCAGGGGTCGATCCAGCCAAGGCATGTCACAAATTGGCCATCAACATCAACACCAGGGTGGTCAAAGAAAAGCAGCGATGACTATCACTCCGCCTTCGAGATGAAGTTAACATGGAGATTGAGAAATTGATCAAAGTGGGGCTCATTCGACAAGCTAAGTATCCAGATTGGAAATCCATCATCGTCATTGTCCCTAAGAAGAATGGAAAAGTCCAAGTTTGTGTAGATTTTGCAGATCTCAACAAAAGCACTCAAAAGGATAGTTTCCCTCTTCCTAATATCCATCAAATTCTTGATTCTATAGCAGGTTACAAACTCCTATCTATGATGAAGGCTGCTTCAGGATATAATCAGATTCCACTCTTAGAAGAAAATCAAGAAAAAACTACTTTCATCACTAAAAGAGGACTTTATTGTTACAAAGTTATGCCCTTCAGACTCAAAAATGCAGTCGCAAGTTATCAATGGTTGATGACTACTATGTTCAAACCACATCTTGGGAAAGTCGTAGAAGTCTACATTAATGATCACTTCTGCAAGAGCATACAGTTAATCAACCACATTACAGATCTCAACACAATATTCAATATTCTTCAATCTTGCAGGATACAACTCAACCCTGATAAGTATCATTTTAGAGTACATTCAGGCTGATTCCTCGGCCATCTCGTTAGCAAGAAAGGGATTGAGGCCGATCCTAATCAAATTCAAGCTCTCCTCAACATGCCATCTCTAAAGATGATGAAAAACATACAAAAACTTACCGACAAGATTGCCGCTATTAACCAATTCGTTAGAAAATCTTTAGATGGTTGTCATTGGCTATTCCTACTACACTGCGATTATACCAAACGAGGAAAAGTTTAGCCCAATGCAGAGATCCAATAGACATCAGAAAGACATACTTTTTTTATGACGCTGAATGAATCGCAGTTGAAATCCAACAACTATAATAGCATCTCCTGCTTATTTCTCTACAAAAAATTCGACAACTATAATGGTGGTCTTTTATCTTGCATGTGCCTATCTCTATTTGAGTGGAAATAATGTTGGTCTTTCTCTCTCTTTCTCTCCCCTCTTTAAATAATAGCCCCCAAAACTGCCTAGGTTTCCCCAACCATCATCATTACCACTACCCCTACTCCTTCTCCCATTTCCCCCCATTTTCAGGTACTATGAGTATTTACTAGACTGCCCCTACTTATACACACGTGTGTGCGTGTCACCTTTCCCCTAACCAAAGAATTTTCCTCATTCTCTCGAACCCTCTATTCCCTCTCAAAACAATGACTATGCATGTCATGCCTTCAAAAACCCTTTTCCTTCGATAACAGGCTCCTGATACCCTATCCAAGCCTGCCACATCCACTACAATTAACCCACACGTTGCCTCCACCTCATTTCCCTACCCGGGGAAACATAATTATGACTTGCTCCGGTATACTGCCCTCTGACACCTTTGCCATTCTGGCTATCAGTCTTTATAGCTGAAACCTCACATATCCTCGCTCTCCGAGCCATCTTATAGACTCGACCATATTCATACCCTCAAGCACATTCTAACCTTTCGGCCCTCGATCAAGGATCTTTTCTCCTTATGGAGTCTCGACTTTTTTTAATATTACCATGTGTTTGTTTTATCAAATTATTACCGCGCCTACAATTATTATCGACCTAAGATTTCTATTATCAATACTCTTTACCTATATTGACATACTTCGATTAAAAATACCTGCTTTATTCCAACATAAAAGGCAAAAATACAACAACACAAAATACAAATGTCCCCATTTAAACCCCAACCACAATATCAAACTAACTCCTCCCCTATTTACATGCAGAGCAGTTCTTCAAATACTGCGGACAAGCTCTGGCAGCATCTTCAGCTTCTACCAATCGCTCTACTAGGTACCATATAAAATAGGATCGTTGAGTCACGCTCGGGAAACACCATTGTATTACTCCCCACCAGTGTGCGAACGGCTCCCCACATATCACTTTTCCTAGCTCCAGCTCCACCAAGTCCTGTATCGGTGCCCCCAAATATTGGTCGCCAAAATATTGTTGCCTCAGAACCATTGCCTTGGCATTCACTCATTTTTCCTTCTCCTCCATTTTCTGCTGATAGCGTGTGTTCGGAGTGGGTTCCATAACTTTACAAAAATGTGAGGAAGATGAACAGTACTTGAACGTAATTCCCCAAAAAAAGGTTCCTATTAATACCCTGTTTAAGGAGTATTAATTACCTCCTTAATTAGTATTATCATAATTATTATCCTTGGGACTACCCACATTCACACCAGTCAACTCTAAAACTTCCCACGGCTAACAGCTTTTCTCAGCACGTGCCATCTACAATAATTTATGTGGTACTAGCTGAGAGGGGGTGAATATAGTTGCCTACTCGCAGCCTTCTAGTACTAGTCAAATACTCAAAGGCTACATCGAAGCCTACCAAGAGTCTCGAAGCCCTGCACGGAAACATCAAATTCCTTGAAGCCTTCCGAGATTAATCGAACACTCGAAATCATCATCGAATTAAGTTGAAGCCGGAGATAAAGACAGTCGGTCAACATTAATTCTAAAGCGACTTCAACCATAATAATACATGGTCGAAGGCAGACACACCTGACAGCCAGCTCAACAGAGAGAAAAGTAGAAACAAGCCGCCAGACAGCTATAGTGTCATAACCGACTTCTCGTACAGAACAGCTACCTCCAAGGGATATACATGTAATCTGACTTCACATGGTGACTCACCCCTTTTCTATCTCCTATAATTAGAAAAGAGGAAACACTATAGAGAGGTTATAAAAACTCTGCCTCAAACCTTCCCAACACTACCTTCGACTACCCCGTAATCTTCTCTCGACTTAAACTATCATCTAAGTCAATATTTATACAATCCCCTATTAAAATCCTCGCTAGAGGTCGTGTTGAACCCCAATTCATGGACTCTACGCAAGTATGTTTGTACAGTAATTTAGTTTATTATTGTCTTATATATTTGCCGAAAACCTCAGTCTAAGGTAATACTCAAGATATAATAGAAAAATTTCCCCTCTACGAAATCACGTTCCTACAGTCATAAATAAGGAGTTTAGTCGGCCATACCTGAGTTTGTGCCCAAGCAAGTCTAAACTAAGAATTGTAACTCCTAAACAAAGAGCTCTCTTTTGAATTTCATTCCCCCGAGGGATGATGATTACAATTAATGAGAGATTTATTTTATAGTTGGAGAAACCAATGCCCTTTTATGACATGAAATACAGGACTAAACAAAACTGAGTTTTTCTTTTCTTTTCTCTTTTTCTTTTGGCGTAAAATGCATGTACTTATAATTCTATCAAAACTGGGGACCAAGCCACCAAGAAAACTTACGAACGCCGATCCCCCGAGGCCTGCTAACCTACGATTGCGGGTATGTGGGGGTCTCTGGTCTTCAAATTTTTTATGTCTTATTTTGGGCCTTTTTTAGATGCTAAAATTAGATCAGATCTGATCATGTCATCCAAGAATGTGTATAATGAATTTGGGTTACTCCTTAGAGACTGGAGAACCGTTTAAACTAGCGAAGATTATCTCTGACTCATGGTGTAGCTTCATGGTGGATCTATTGTGTTTTAGTAGTACTTTGGCTCCTCTGATTACATCTGGAATAAGGAATGCAAATGGAAGGGTTATTAAGGCTTTTAACTTTTGTTTTGCACCAAATTCTCTTACGTGGATCTAGAATCCTGAAAATTGAGAATAGTCATTAGTCACACTTATTAGTAACTCAGAACGGCCAGAATGGCTTGCTTTAGATACTTTAAAATGTAAGATTTTAGCAGTTATCATAAATAACTATTAAAGGAGAAATGGAGATAAGGTAATAGAAATTTTGGGAGATAGGGTGATATAAAGATAATGATTTGATGGAAAGGGCGAAGAGAGTATTCGATTAAAACATAGAATCATGGAATAAATTTAAAATTCCCACCATTTTTACCTAAATTGGACAATTAATGACTTTACCCAAAAGAAGAGAAGGAAGTATCCTTAAAGATGAGATGATAGTACCTCTAACGAAAATAGTCTAAAACCCTAGAATTTGAACTTTGATCTTACTTTAGAGTTATATCCAATGAAAGATATTACTTAGTTATATTTTGAACCCTTGGATCTTACCTTACACTTTGAAATCATGCAACTAATATTCTACAAGTTTAAGGTATAACCTGTAAACCATAGTGATTCTTCACAACTCAACCCTAGGATATAATTTGCTAGTTTGCTTACGTGCTTTTAGTCTATACCATCTTCAATAGTTCATTAAGACTTTGAATTTTGAGGTCTCGCAAAAAATTATTGTCGCAGCCTCAAAACGCAATGAATTTAAACTCGTGTCTTTGACTCCAAATGACACCTAGTTTACAAAAATAAAGAATGATCTTAGACTGCAAATTAAGGCCTAATTTTTTTATTTATAAAGAACATCAGGCACGACATTTTTAGGAGCCTAGTGGGGGGGTTTTGGTTTTTTTTTTCCCAGATGTTTAATTATTAGATGCTCTAATATTTTTCACAATAATTAAGTAAGTTCAAATAAGATAATACTTATAATATTTGCATCAACAAAGCCACTTATTACACCGCTTAACATCGCCTTCAAACACACTATATGTATTTTTATGCATTCTCGATGTATCGTCGCCCAATGATTTTTCATTGATGACGCCTTATGATTCAGCGGTTCACCATCTTGAGCACAAAACTTATTTAGTAACTTCGTCATCTGAATATGGAAGCCCCCTTAATTTGTTAGATGTTATTACCGAACTTATTCTTTGATATGGCACACCAATTAAGCCTTAGCAATTTTCCTATTTTGCAAATTAGCAATTTGGTTAAAGATGCACCTTTAATATTGGTGGTAATTTGTCATGGACTTCTTCACAGCTCCCTGCTTTTACCTTTATTGCCAACCATGACATATGCACATAAATCACCAAAGTTAAGCACTTCAATGGGTTGGGATTATTGTTAGGATTGAGGGATTTGAAAGGATTGAGATAATTAAGGAGTGTGAGAGTTGTACCCGGGCTAATTAAATGTATCAATTGGTCAGGACCAGGGGGTATTTCGATTTGAGATAGTTGATAGGATCCCGAACCTTGATTCCATTAATTCCAAGACGGGGTTTCACCTGGATAAACATGTCGAGAATATTGTGTGAAGAATGGATGGATGTGGTTAGACTCTTCTTTCATGAAGGAATTGAACGATGGATTGAGATTCGAAGTCTCATTACCGGAACCTTGGTCGTGGGAGAATGAATTCGACATTTTTGATGGAATAAATTTGTTAGAAAGAAAGATTGAACATGAAATTTGTGCTTGTAGGGACCTATTCCTCGACCTAGTCTAAAGTCGAACTACCACAGTATCCGACTCATGGATTTTGCACTTGACATATACAATCAACATTGACTTCTCGACCCCAAACTGATAAAGAACGTGGATCGAGCACTACAACAAAATATGAACAAGTCAAAGACACATGTCTCCCATGAACTAACAGTTACACATTCAGCTACCACTTACTTTATTATCCAGAGAATGCGCCTTTATACGATAACAAACTATAGGTAAGGTCTATATAAGGAGAAAGTTCCACAGGAGATAAAGACAAGAAACTAGGTTTTCTAGATTCTAACACAGGAATTTCTATATTCTAAACACCCCAAGAATTCTTATTTCAAGATCAATCATTTCTTGTTCAAGAGATCACTTGTAATAGGATTCCAGCCTCAAGCAATAAAAGTTATAGTTACTAAATCCTCAACTCGAGGTTATAGTTTTTTACCTATTCAAAAGTTTTCCATGTTAAATTACCTGTGTCATTTCTTGTATTACACTCCTTTTTGTTACAGGTAAATTTAGTGTAGGATCTAATTTTAAGTTATTTTGAGCCATAGAATTAAGCCATTACATTTAACGTTGTCTGTATGAAAATAACATTTTCACAATATCCTAAGGCGTACATTCACTCCACTATCTATTTCTAATTATGGTCAATTCCAAGCGACCAGCAATTGGAGTCCAACTTGATCTTTCAGTTGAACCAGAATAGTTCGCTGAACTACAGGAAAATCTCCATGCCGAGACAGAGAACCGTAATGAACTCGAGCATCAGTTAACTCTTGATCGCGAGCTCCGCGACAAAGAGCTAGAAAGCGAGCGTTAAACTTGCCTAACAGCATTCAAGAAACATAACGAGCAGGTGACAACTATATAGACCACATTGCAAGCTCTGTAGGATACTCAACAGGCTCCCCATACCAGAGATCATGATCAAGTGTCAGCGATCTCCCGAGTTTCTAAACGTGAAAGATTAAGATATCGAGGAGCGACCAACAAAGCCATTTCCAGAAATCTTTAGCATGAACCACAAACTTCAATTCATTTGGGAAGAGAAGCTCAGTCTGATATCAGTCGAGGTCTTTGGCTTTCCAAGCATCCTGAGAAGGAGGAGCGACCTCAACCCTAAATTATAGCACGAGAATGCTTGAGCGAGGGAACAGGTACTCATAATCCTTGACCAGCTGGCCAAGCCACTCAGGCAATACATTAATACATCATACAAGAGCACATGGATCAATTTATCAAGGAGTTGATTGAAGCTCAACATCTAGGTAGACGAGACGATTTTACCAAGTTACAAGGTAGTTCGATTGACAAAGAGTTATTAGATATAAAAGTACCAACAGGTTTCCAACCTCCAAAGATCTGAAAATTCAAAGGCACTAATCCGAAGGAGCACATTCAGCAATTCTGTGATTCCTTGGGATTATACTTGAATCTCAACCATATTCAATGCCGTCTATTTACAACAAGTCTACAAAGAGAACTGCTATGATGGTTTCATTCTCTACCTAAAGATTATATCCTCACATTCAACCAACTATATAAGAATTTCGTAAAGATTTATTCTCATAATAAAGACAAGGAATAGAATTTATATTCTCTTATTAGTCTCAAGCAGCCACAAGGAAAGAAGCTCAAAGTTTTTATAAAGAAGTTTCTAGAGCTCGCACAAAAATTTGATAATTTCGATCAGAAAATACTTGTTACTTCTTTTACAAATACGCTACAACTCGATTGCAAAGCAAAGGTAAATCTCTTCTTAAACAAACCCGCGACCTTGGAGCATATGATCACCATGGTCAATGGGTATGTCAGCCTAGAAAGGATGATGACCGAAAGGCATAAATATACTAAATTCATCCTAACCACTAAAGGTTAAAATACAAAACATCACAGTAAACCAAAGAAGGACCAGGGTGATCAAAAGTGTTCCAAGGCTAACACTGGTAAACCTCAGAAAGGCAATTTATTCCCAAACCGGTCCTCCCCAAAATAAATGTCCAAATCTCCTCGATTTTTCCTGTTCTAGCAAAAGACAAATACTACCGTATATCTCAACCGCTAGAACCGATTAAAGGCAAACCGTACTTCATGCACCACAAGGATAATCATCATGAAACTGACAACTGTTATACTTTACGGAGGTTACTGAAGTATATTTTCAAAGATGGGAGAATGCACAAGTATATTGTTGATCTAGAATCATTCAAGAATGGTAGCTACAAGACGTAGGTCAAAGTAGCATAGGTCAAAGATCAAGCTGAAGAGAAACACTTGTACCATATACAACAACATGATCAAAATCCATTAAATTAACAACTCTATCAGATTCAAGCGCCAAAGATTATTAGAGTGATGCGATCTCACATCTTAAGATAAAAAAGCCAAACTTCTTCCTAAATCGAGCAATCGGTGACTTGGGATTTCATTCGAGGATTACGATATCAGTCACGTCAAGTGTTCTTATTACGATGCACTGGTTATCATGCTAAAGATGAAGAAATTTTTTATGCATATAAAGATGCATTATAGTGGTAACGGCATTGAAATTATCTTTCAAATAAAGATCAAACAGATGGGATTGGCCGATCAAGTTATTCCAAGCGACATCGATACCAGCGGCTATAATGGCTCAAAAAAATAATGAGTAGGTAAGATCATCTTACCTATCACTGCTGGACCTGCCACAATTGATGTCGTATTCTACATTATCAACGCCAAATCTTATTATCTCAGGATTATGGACCACTAATGGATCCACAACATGGAAGCAATCGTTTTCACGTATTATCAAACACTTCACTTCAAACACAATGGTGGCATCTACGAAGCCAAGGGCAGTCAAAAGCTCTCATGAGCTTGCAAAAATACCATTTCTGCCATTCTCGACACATCTGACAGATACGCTGCATAGCCATTACATAAAGTTGGTCACACCGATGACCAACCTTTAACAGAAGAGCTTACAGAGTACAAAGACATTGATAGACCTAGCAGAGGTACTTATATTGGTACAAAACTGGTCAAACACGGCAAGGAAGACCTCAATCGTTTCTTACGAATAAATCGAGACATCTTCGCTTACACTTTTAAAGAAATACCCAGAGTTGATCCATCCAAGGCATATCACAGATTGAGCATCAAAAATAACGTAATGGTGGTCAAACAGAAATAGCGACGACTATCACCTCATCTTCGAAATGAAATCAACAATGAAATCGATATGTTGATCAAAGTGGGATTCATTTGAGAAGCTAAGTACCTGGATTGGATCTCAAGAATTGTCGCAGTTCTAAAGAAGAATGGGAACGTCAGAGTTTGCATAGATTTCTCCAATCTAAACAAATATACTTTAAAGGATAATTTCCCTCTTCAAATTATTCATCAAATTATTGATTCCGCGGTAGGTCATGAGCTTTTATCTATGATGGATGTTTCTTCTGGATACAACTAGATACCTCTTTTAGAGGCCGATCAAGAAAAGACCACTTTCGTCACTAAAATGGGACTTTACTGTTATAAAGTCATACCTTTCGGACTGAAGAATGTAAGAAAAACTTATCTGCAGTTAATGACAGCAATGTTCAAAGCATACTTGGGGAAAATTGTTAAAGTTTACATCGATAATCTTCTATACAAGAGCTTGCAGTCCAAAAGCCATATCGCAGATCTCTCCACGATCTTCTATATTCTACGATCATACAGAATGTAGCTCAATCCTAATAAATGCTAATTTGGAGTGCACTCAGACAAGTTCCTTAGCCATCTCATCAGCAAGAAAGGGATTACAGCCAACCCAAATCAAATTCGAGCTCTCCTCAACATGCCATCTTCAAAAATAAAGAAGGACGTACAGAAAATCGTAGGCAAGATTGTTGTTATCAATCGATTTGTCTCTAAGTCTTTAGATCGATGTTGGTGGTTGTTCTTATTACTCCAAGGGTGTACCAAACGTGGAAAAGTTTAGCCAACAAGGAGATCCAGTAGATATCAGAATGCGAAGTAGTTTTTCAGAAACTCAAAACCAATCTGGGGAAATCTCCCATTATGAGCACCCCAGTAGATAATAAGGAATTGATCATTTACCTTGTAATTACAAATAATTCTATCAGCTCGGTTCTTATTTGACTTGCGGTAAAGGTTAAAAATCTAGTCTATTTTATAAGGAAAACCCTCAATCTAGCATAAATGAGATATTCTAAGATAGAGACACTCCTTCTCACTCTCCTTTATACTTCACAGAAACACAAGAAATACTTCCAGGCTCATTCAATCAAAGTCATTATGAACTACCCACTCTGGGAAATTTTGTCTAAGAAGGATAAATCACGAAGAGTTTAATAATGGTCAGTCAGTTTGGGAGTACAGGATATCAAATTTGAACAATGCTATTCAGAAAAAGGTCAGAACGTTGCCAATTTTCTACCCACCAAGCCATTTGACCTATGCGTTGAATGGATTATAACGAAAGGGTGGAGGCTTCTCGCATATGGTTCAGTAGGACCCGCAGGGTCAAGGATTGGAATCGTATTGATTACCCCGTCCAACGACAAAATCAAGAAATCAATCAGCTTGGATTTTGAAGCTTTTAACAACGTTATAGAGTACAAAGCTTTAACTCATAGACTCGACTTAGCACTTGAGCTTGGCATCCCCAAGCTTTCATTCTATACAGAATTTTTACTCACCATCTACCATTACTCAGAACAGTTCAAGAATAATAGCAAGATGATCAAATATGCAGCCCTTGTTGCTGATTGGATGAGCAAATTCACAAAAGCAACTCTTCACTATTTACCTCATGGTGAGAACAGACATGCTGACTCCTTGGCTTATTTTGCTGAGGTCTTGGGTACAGAAGCACGATATGTACAAATCGAATTGAAGTCCACCAACAGCATTAATCTCTACTCAGTATACACGATCAACACTAGGGGCGATAAAGAAAAAAATAACGATTGGTGGCAACCTTTTATCGCCTACCTCGGCTCGAAGAATAAATGTAACAGTCCCCTTCCAGTAGATCCAAAAAAATCCCGACCGCTAATTGAAAACTCGAAGCGTTATACAGTTCAGAATAGCCCTTTATATCGCCAATTATTGAGAGGGCCTTATCTCAAGTGCCTCTCCAAGAAGAAAGCCGATGGAATGCTCAAAGAATTACATGAAGGAACTTGTGGCTCCCATGCTGTAGGTCAGTCACTTGCAAATAGAGCAATTACAAAAGAAGTATTCTAACTAGAAATGTACAAGCAATCAGAAGAGTACCCATGAAGATGTGACACATGTCAACGACATGGCCTCATGATCCAAGCCCCTGTACTTGAGCTACATGCAAGTAAGGTATTATAGCCCTTCAAGCGGTGGGCACTCGATCTCGTAGGTATATTTCGTAAAACGGCAGGTAACTGGTGTTTCTTACTCATGGCGACGGATTACTATACAAAATGGGTGAAAGTAGTTCCTCTTTGTTGAACTAGAGAAGAATAGGTCATCTATTTTATCTTAGAACACATTATCACACGGCTCGGATGACCCCACCTGATTTGGATCGATAACGGGCCACAATTTGTTTGAGAAAAGGTTATGGCCTTCCTCAACAAGCACACATCATTCATTCCCCGTCTAATCCATACTACTCGCAAGGAAATGGACAAGCCAAAATCACCAACAAAACCATAGTGGATGGACAAAAGAAGCGGCTTCAATCACAAAAGAATGGAAATTGGATACGGGAGCTTCCTCACGTCTTATGGGCATACCGTACAATACTAAGATAGTCAACTGGTTGTTCTCCCTTTCTCCTGGCTTATGGTACAGAAGTTGTCATTCTAATAAAGTACCACCATCCATTCAGAGATCACGAGCAAACCGACGAAGAAAATGAGTTAGAGCTAGCCTATAATATTAACTGGATAGATGAAACTAGGGAACGAGCTATTTCCAACCTAGGTCGATATCATCATATCCTAGCAAACTCGTACAATAGAAGAGTCTAAAGACGTAAGTTCCAAATCGATGATCTCATCCTCCGAGATATCCCATAAAGCAGAAAAGAAGTAAACATTAAAAAGCTTACAGAAAATTAGGAAGGTCCTTTCCTCATCGTAGGTCGCATTGGCCTTGGATAATATTACCTCATGACAGAAAAAGGAGTCTGAATCCCAAATCCCAAGAATACTAAGTGATTAAAATGGTATTATCATTAAATCCCTCCAATACAGATTACTCTATTCTCGTTCTTTACATTCCAAAAGTGAGATTTCAATCTTCAATAGTGTATATTATATTCTACTCAATGAAAACTTCCAAGCTTTTTCCCACATTACTCTTTACTCACGTAGAATCTACTAAATCTCATAGATTAAAACAAAGGAAATACTAGTTTTCGATCGACCATCTATACATAGATTAAAGCAAAGGTCATACTAGCTTTCAATTGAACATCTTTACAGATTAAAGAAAAGGTAATACTAGCTTTCAATCAACATCTATACAGATTAAAGTAAAGGTCATACTAGCTTTCAATCGCCCATCTAAACATACATCAGGGATTAAAATGAAGGTAATACTAGTTTTTAATCAATGATCTCTATCAAACACAAGATAAATTAAATGTAAAACTAGCTTTCATCTATCTATATGTCTACAACTACATAAACTTCAGGTCACTTCTATAGTTTTTTTTCTTGCTTATGGGAGGTCAGCTGCGCTTTCCCCTATACAGGAGGTCATTTAGCCAACAAATCTGGAGCTCAAGGAATTTCCACATTCCTACCTTGCTCTACTAATTCTGCAGGTTGTAAAACTAACTCCATTTCCATGTTGATCAAATAATTCCCTCGATCAATATCAGTATTACAGATACATCCTCGGAGTGCCACATAATCATGCAAGGTATCCCTTTTGAACTCAAGCCTCATTACTTCCTCCACAAAATATGCAATAACGGCCATTAGCTCCCCCGAGTGTACCTTTTCTAGGCCAATCTTCTCTCAATCAGGCATGATTAACTCAGTAAACTACTTTCTTAGTCTCTGATGATGTTGTCGCAATACTTATGTAGAGTGTCGTCCAACTCTGTACCGCTTTATCCAGCTCAGATTTATTAATCGTCCTCAGCTCTTCAACTTGAGCATGAAGTGCCACTAACTCCGCTTCATTTACCTCGCTTCCCCCAACACGAGCTTTATTCAACAGCTCATCTTTCCTCTTGATGATCACCCCTAGTAACTCTTGCTCTCAATGAAGAGCAGCATCTAACTTATCATCACTCTCTCTTAAACATTCATTTTACTACCTTTCATGAGCTTGAACACGAACAAGATCAGCCTTCAAATCTTCAATTCGGACTAATGGGTTAACCGTGTTACCCTTAGCGATCGAGACCTCAGCGTCTTTCATTTTCCTCTTTGACCCCTTTCTGGCCTCAACTTTCTTGACACGCAAATTGACCATGGACAAATCCGCCTTCAACCTTGCAACCCTTCCATTTAGTTCGTTACAGCATTTTTGGGCCATCCAAAGATCAACATCATTAGCTGGCATGGCCTCACTCAACTGCTCGACTACACTTTTTGAAGCAACTAGATCATCTTGAGCCTTCACAAGTTTGTATTCTATCTTGGCCATTTGACCCTGTAGACTAACCACATGGCCACGCAACTCTTTTTTTGTCACCTCTAACGACATGATATGATATTGAGCAACATCCGCTTCTTTACCTTTCAAAATCAACGAGTCTATCCTACTTTTGAGATTTACAAATTTAGCATGCACACCTTCTAGCTCCCCTTGCAATTTTTCTAATTTAGCATCTTTACTTTCAATTTGCGAACTGGACCTGTACTTTAACATATTGGTCCTCCCTATCTTCATATGCTTCATTCATCCTATCAAATTCATCTCTAAACTCATTATTATATTGAAGCGTCTGTTATTTGCCCAAATGAATAGTCTCTGACTCGACCTGCATCATCAAGCTCGATTCAACAATACTTTATAGATACAATCAATACATAATATAGATAACTTTAAAGATTTCTAATAGATTTCTGTTTTTGACATGCCAAAAAGCTGAGATTATACTTTGCCCTCAAGATTAAGAGGTTATCTCATACTAATGGCAATAAAATCTACATCCTATTTCAAGGTACACATTTTCTATGTTCTAATTTTCTTAACACTCTGAAATAGTATGAACATATTTGGTTATTACCATTCAGTATGCTCTATATCTGCCTTCTAACTTTACTTTGAAGCCTTAAAGTAACACTGCATACAAGTCAAATATTTCTAGCTCTATTTTAACCTGTAGCTCCGCTTGCGAATTCAACAGAGTTGCAGAGGCATTTTGCTCCTTAGCGAGCTCTTTCTCTAATTCATCAATTCTGAGGCACAAATCTTTAAGTTCCTACAAATCAATGTTTAGAAACATCTCTTAGCCTATCCCAAATTTATCCTACAAATCAATGTACCATACACTTATAGTTTTCAACCCACACAAAAAACACCAGCAAACTCCAAACAGTTTTACTCTACCTTTTCATTATCTTCCTTACGGTTCTCTAGGTCAGTTCTAGCATAAACCGCTTTCAGCCCTATAACCACACTTATGAGAGAGCCACCATCAACTTGGAGCTACTATTCCATTTTGGCCTCTTCAGCATAGTGTCCTACTATAACAGATTTAAGGTCGAATATAGAGTACCTCACTTTGAGAAACATATGCCCAAGGTTATCCCGATTAGTTAAAACTTCCTCGACATTCTTCATCGCCTAATCCATGTGCTCGCCTATCATCACCCGATGCAAGTCCTTCATGAAAACCAAGCGCTCCCTCTCTAAAAACAAACAAAACTCGAGTTGAGCCACCATCTTCTCAAGCTCGGCTCTCCTACCCTCGAGCTTAGCCCTTCCTTCCTCGAGCCCAAGGCAGATACCATTCAACATACGAGCAGCCTACAACGGAAAATGACATATTTTTAGTTCGAAAGAAAATGTAACGTTCAAAAATCACAAAGACATCAACTTACCCTGCTCAACTCCAACTGTGCATAAGCTTTTAGCTCCTCGGTACCCACTCAAGCTACCAGTGTTAGCCTATTCTCCATGGCCAACAACTCATCCTCCACAATAGTCCCACTCTCCACATCTACCCTCCTCTTCTTCACATTCATCTCGACCTCACCACTCACCGTGGTCCCCAAGGTTGAACCACCCTTCACTGCCTTCCTCTTTGGGTGCCTTTGAGCTTGCTTGCTCGAAGTAGTACCCCTAGAACCAGCCTTCAGCGATATTGGAGCAGCCTTTGGTAATACGGGAAGTTCTACATTTTTCGCTGCTACTTTCTTCCCAGCTCTGGTTCTTGTCATTTGTTTCTTTGCTTGAGACTTTTACACTTTTTCCAACCTGCTGTTAGCACTTTTATATCTGCTAATATTGAGGTCTTACAGAACAATCTTGAGTTCGGTACCTTCTCGAGCTATAGTATCTATCAGCGATTCTCTTCTTGCCACCTGAGATCAAGGACCAGCAAAATAGCATAACACATTGTTACACACAGAACGTACCTATAATTACAACAGTTCGATATCACAAACTATTAGTTATTTTTCTTCAAAGTTTTATATAAAAGTTTCATGGTTTCCTTGTCCATTCTATGAAGACAATCATCTTTCACCCATATCATATTATCATTCCAAACTTGACCTGCTGAATTCAGATCAAAGAACAGAGGTCGTGACGAGCTAGAACTAAACTATGCGCTACCAATTTCCGCATAATATTTTAAAGTATAATACAGTAAAATATCTACATGAGTGATTCGCCTCTCCATCTCATTCTCCTCCCATAGTCTATTTATATTATCATTAACGTTTATCACCTCCCACATATTCCCATTCAGTTGGGCAGGACAGGCCTCTATGGTATTCAAAATACCTTTAACAAGATTGCTAAGAGGCAACATATATTCATATTCTAACTGAGAAAGATAACACAAAAATCCCTGATCCAGGTCGCTTTGGATATTCCTATTGAAGTACTCAAAAAAGATTGATTCTTCTACTTTCTTCGCCAATTTCTACTACTCTAAGTCGAGTAACAAGTAGAAAAAAAAATCTCACTTGCTACAATACTGTAGTGGCATATTTCCCAGATTTGGCAAGGATAAGCCGGTATTACATAGTCGAAGACAGTTAACAATGCATAGTCGAAGACCGACAACATTTGAGAAGTTACCACAAGTCCTCGACCTAGTAAAGTGACCGTTATGCCTGGTCAAGAAAGAACCACTAGAGATCTGCAAAGTTTGCCCACTTCCCCAAAATAGGAGACTGTTTCTTTCTTTTGGTATACTGCTTGCATCTACTATAAATACAGGCAAAGAATAGATTATCCAGATCCACAACCATACTATTCTTACTTCCTTACCTTACTCTCACTCCAAAACTTATAATAACCAGTAACATATTAGATTTTACATCAAAATCCTCCTCGAGGTCGTGGTTTTTCACAGCTTTTACTGAGTTTATACGTAAAATCTAGTTTGTTTAGGTTATTACTCCACCATCCTTACGAAAAGTATTGGCAAAGATTATCCTCCCATAATAGCACCATTACAACTGGCGCCATCTATGGGAATTACCACACTTTTCTTTACCACCACTAATCTAAAAATAATTTGATGACAAATATGAATCGCTGAAGCCATTCTAGTACAGTAAGAGATCACGAGATCAATTCGATACCTGAAGTAGTCAGCATACACAGTGTATTCATTCTCAAGGTTGGAACATCAATCTGATACCAAAAATCTTTTATATCTATGATCTACCTTCAGAGACAAATGGAGTCAGAAAAAGCCAAAAGGTTTGAAGATCAACGCATTCATTCTCAAGTTCTTCAAGTGGAAAGAGATAAAAAAAGGAAAGCCTTGGACCAACAGAGTTGGACATATCAGAAGGAGATGGAGAAATTAAGGAGAACCCAAGATTGACTCACTGGCCGTCAAGTGTCACTTCTACAAGCCCGAAGTGATTATCGATCAAGAGCGACCCAAAGAGATGATCAGCCAAGAGAGGACGTATTACGAACTTCTTAATCTAGATCCAAAAATCCAGACAAGGCATCTTGACACTTTGGACATATATCCTCAGTATCGATAACTCAAGGAAGTCGACACACGCATCGTCAAACTCTCCCACTACCAGAAAGAGGACTAGTCAGTGATCGATTGGGACCAGAAAGACAGGAAAATCTTGATCTGCAATTTGTATCCTTACTAATTCCTCCTTCACAGTTCGTTACCATGGACGACCTAAATAATAGGATCTAAGCCATAAACTCTGATATCCCAGGCCGAAGGTCCGCACTCGACAGAATCGAGACAAACCCCATCTCCCCTTATCTTAAAGTTATGCCCATCCTACATGCCAAAGTTTATTCAATATGTAGGACTGACTAACCCGCTCACCCATGTCCGACACTTCAAAGCTACAGTTGGATTGTACTCTTAACTCGACCATATATTGTACATTCTATTCAACATAAGCCTTAAAAAAGAACCTCTCATATGGTTCTATACTTTTCAAGAGGGCTCCTTTACCACATTCAGCCAATTGCAGTGTCTCTTCGAGTCCAATTATGCTCACGCTAAAGAGCAAGATATCACTGTGGATTCATTATTATTCTTCGAGCAGGGCACAAAAGAAACCTTGGCAAGAATTTATAAGTGTTTCTTACCCGAAATACGAAAAAACGGAAACCCATATCCCAAAATTGTCATTCTAGCACTCACCTCAGTTCTACATATCAACTCTAAGGTTCTAGAAGAGCTTATATTGCACAAACCCAAAACGGTGATAGAAATGATTGATGTAGTTAGTAACTACATCAAACTAAAGCGATCCAAGAAAGATAAAATAAAGATCTCCTCTACCATCTATTCTCGGGAAATAATTTCATCTCCACCCTGAAATTCGACCACTAACAAAGTACCCACAGAACGAGGCAGAAACACCAACAACAATAGGAGAAAGGATGGAAGACCGGACATACCCATCCCTGTTTTGCCCCCAAAGACAATGACTCTCTCTGCTATCTTACCAACGATAAAGGGAGATAAGTGTTATCGCGCAGCACAAAGAATTCTCGATATCCCCAACAAACCTCTAAGTCAGTATCACAATGTGCATAGTCACAAAACTAGCAACTGCTACTCTCTCATTCGAATCTTTCATCGTATCCTATTAGCAAGAAAGCTTCATAATTTTCTCATCAACATCCTAAAGTTCCTCGAAGATGAGATAAAGAATAAAGACATTGAACAAAATTAGGGTCAGGGGAAAGCTCGCCACCTATACATGATCAAGATTAAGAAAGGAAAAAAAAAAGAAACAAGATGATCGGAATACATCTTGTTACAAAATAACCTCCTCAGATAAATCAGCGAAACTTCTCCGTAGCCCGAGCAAACCAAAACGTCCATACCATATTTCCCTCGAGGACTGTGACCCCAGTCATGTAAAATATCCTTATGATGACCCTCAAGTCATTATGACCAAAGTTGGATAAGACTACCTGCATACGCTTCTCGTCGATACAGGAAGTGCCACAAATGTTTTATTAGGAAAGGCAATTGAGGTTCTAGGACTCAAAGATTCCAAGAAAGCATCGACAACCACAATCACCGGCATCAACAGTTCAAAAGAATCGGCCACGGGATAAATTATTCTTCAAGTTCAGGCAGGATTATAAACCACATTCGTTAAATTTCTAGTCATAGAAAGATAGTTTATCTCTCTCACCGATCCCATAACTCCTCGATTCCGTCGCAGGGCACGAACTTCTTTCCATGATGGATGTAGCCTCCGGCTACAATCAAGTTCTACTAGTGATTGAAGATAAAAAAAATAACCTTCATTACTGAGAGAGGTTTCTACTGTTACACAGATGCCTTTCGGATTAAAGAATGCAGGAGCTACTTACCAAAAGCTTATCACAAAAATGTTCAAAGATCATTTAGGCTAAAGTATGGAAGTCTACGTCGATAATATGATCAGCAAAAGCTTGAAATGTGAAGATCATCCGAGCAACCTCCAAACCATCTTCGATATCCTTCACACCTCCTAAATGAAACTCAACCCAAAAAAATGCCAATTCGGTACTGTATCTGGTAAATTTCTGGGACACCTTGTCAGCAAAAGAAGAATTGAAGACGATCCAGCACAAATCACGGTACTTATCGCAATACCGTCTCCTTGAACAAAGAAAGATGTCCAAAAATTTGTAGGAAAGATTATTGCTCTTCACAAATTCATCTCCAAGTCATTTGATCAATGCAAATTTATTTACCTTTTTTTTCATGGAAATCCCACTGTACTTTCTAAAACATAACATAGGGAGACCATTTGGACTCCTGATTGTGAGTTGGCTTTCCAAGATCTTAAACGATACTTGGGGCGTCCACTTATAATAAGTACTAAAATTGATGGCGAAACACTAACAATGTACTTATCAACAACTGAAGACTCCATTAGTTCTGTACTTATTCGAGAAGACGAAGGAGTATAAAAACAAATCTACTTCATCAACAAGACTCCTATGCCTGCTGAAAAATGATATACAATAACAGAAAAACAACTACTCACCTTGGTATACAGCTCTTAAAAACTTCGTCCATACTTCCAAGCTCATCCCATAAAAATCATAACTAAGTATCCCCTCAAACTGGTACTCTCCAAAAAAGAAAAATCTCAAAAGGATTCAATAATGGTCTGTTTTCCTTGACGAGTATGACATCTCTTTTGAGCCCCAGATATCTGTCAAGGGATAAGTAGTTTCAAATTTTTTAGCAAATTTTCCAGTCGAGGACCCCAATTGGGAAGAACTCAAAGAAATCTTCACAGATAACTTAATTACAGAACCAGATGCATGGTCTAGAAGCTCTGGATGGTAACTTTTTACAGACAGATCAGCGGGGTCACAAGGATCAGGGATTGGTATCGTCCTCGTAACACCATCCAATCATCGTATCGAGAAAGCTATTAAACTAAACTTCTATGCCACAAACAATGAGACTGAATATGAAGGTATCCTCCATGGACTAGATCTTACGCCCACACTTGGAGTAAATGAAATAGTAATTTACGTTGATTCTTTACTCGTAGCCAATCATTACAATAAAATGTTTTGCACATCAGGAAAAATGGTTGATTATGTAGCCCTGGTCAAAGAAAAATGATTAAATTTAAACAAGCATTGATCTCTTACTTACCTTGATAAGAAAACCGCCATGCCGACATATCAGCTTACATAGCTACCATGTTAGGAGACAGTGAAAATAGATCTTTAGATATCAAAATCATCGAGCATTCAAGTCTCGATATACAGTCATAAATGCAAATCACTATTACTGAAGATAAAGACCCTGACGATTAGAGAAGACCATTCTATGCATACCTCAACTCCAACATCCTCCGGAGTAACAAAGAAGTAGCAATTCATTTTTGGCCTAACGCCCCAGATTCACAGTTCAAGATAAAGTCTTATATCGCATCATAGGAGGAGGACCCCTTATTGAATGCATCTCACAAAAACAAGTACATATCAAAATCAAAGAACTTCACGAAAGCATCTGTAGAGCCCATGTATCGGGAAGATCATTAGCCCAGCGGGCATTCATGCAAGGAATATACTGGCCCAAGATGAGACAAGACTACGAAGATTTTATACAAAAGTGCAACAAATTCCAAATCCACGCTCAAGACATCAAAAGCCTAGTACTTAACCTAGACATTAGCAATGTCCTCTGACCATTCAAATGATTGGGAATAGACATCATATGACCTTTCTACCCAGAATCGGGAAACTGCAAGTTCATCCCTGTAGCCACTGACTATTTCACAAAATCGGTCGAGGCCATTCTCTTATGTCACACCGATGAAAATGAAGTAATCAAGTTCCTTTGGGAGCACATAATCACTAGATTTGGCTGCCCCTAAATAATATGATCTGACAGCAACAAGCAATTCATCAGCAGTAAAGTCTTCGCTTTCCTCCACAAGTACAAAATTCAACTATCAACGACAACACCATACTACCCTCAAGGCAACGGACAACCTAAAGCCATCAACAAGAGCATCAAATCAGGTTTATACAAACGTCTTGACAAAAAGAAAGGCAGATAGGTCGACAAACTACTCAGTATTCTCTGGGTATACCGGATGACTCCTCGAACTTCTACCGGCTACACTTTATTTATGATAGCCTTCGGTACTGAAGCAGTCATACCCTCAGACCTTGATCTACCAAGTGGTTGACAAAAAATCACAGATGAAGATAATAAGCTAGGTCTCCTCTGCAACCTAAATTCGAACGAAGAAACCCAGGACAAAGTCATCGCCAACTTTGGTCGATACCATGACACACTGAAAAAAGCTTACCACAAAAATTTTCAAAAGAGAAAATTTGGTATTGGCGACCTTGTCCTTTGATGAATTTAAGATAGTGTTTGAGCCAAGTCTCGTAAAAGGGGAAAGTAGCTCTTACACCACGGGGTTATCTTTGACTAGGGGTTTATGCAAGTATCTAAGACAATAATAAGCAATATCACAGCATTAACATACTTGCGTGGAGTCCTAGAATGGGTTTCTCCATGACCTCTAGCAAGGATTTTAATGGTTGATGATATATATTAAGTTTAGCTGACAGATCAAATAGAGGTTGGTTACATGGCAATCGAAGGTAATCTTGAAGGGTTGATGGGGGAGATTTTCTAACCCCTTTATAGTACCCCCTCCCTCCTATTTATTGGATATACAAAAGGCTGAGTCATCATGGGAGGGCAGATTACATGTATATCCTTTGGGGACAATTGTTCTGTACTCGGAGCCGGTTCTGACATTATAGCTGTCAGGCGGCTCATTTAACTATTCTGTTTGGTGAGCTGGGTGCCAAACGCATCTGCCTTCAACAATATGTAGTAGCCTACTCGCAGAAATCTACTCAAAGCCTACTCGTAGCCTTCTACTAGTAGAATTCTACTCAAAGCCTACTCGCAGCCCACTCGAAGCATATTCTACTCGAAGCCTCGAGAACAAACTCCACACATCGCAGTAAAAATACTTTGACCATAGCTGCACATGGTCGAAGTAAGACGGAACAGGCAGTCATCACATCAGACATGTTTGGCGCCAATACCCTTGTCAGTGCATACATGTCCGTCGCCCATACTTGCTCTAGAATATCCTGACAGTAATCATGTAACCTGGCCCACACTTGGTGACTCAACCTCCTATGATTCTATAAATAGGAGAGATGGGGAACCAAGGTGGGGTTGGAAGATCTCCCCTGAGCTCTTACAGCTGACCTTCGACCAAAATGTAGAACCCAGTACTTGAATCTTCAATTACTCATCAGTAATACAAACTCTCTTAAAAATCCTCATCAGAGGTCATAGAGCGCCACATTCGGGCCTCTACGCAAGTATATTGTCTATTGATTTTCTGTATTCTAGATTATATGCTTGAATCCTCTGATTGAGGATAAACCCCGTGGTGTTGGAGCCGACTTCCCCCCTGCCTGAAGTGAGGCCCCAACACCATATAATACAATGGTCGAAGTCTCTCTATTATTGATGCTGAGTTCTAGTATTGACCACCTATCCTCGGCTTCGGCTATAATATCTTTGAGCATTCGATTGAAGTTGGGAAGCTTCATAGACTTATTTATTGTCTTTCTAGCTTTGGGTCTCTAGGTAGGATTCGATGTAGCCTTCGAGTATTCTACTTGTGCTGGAGGGCTGTGAGTAGACTACTTACTGGTTTCGCCCCCTCTCAGCAGGGGTCTCAAAAATTAATGTAGATGGCGCGTGCTGAGAAAATCGGTAAGACATGGGAAGTTTAAGAGTTGACTGGTTGACTGTGGGAAGTTCTGAGGAAAATAATTTAGGAGAGTAATTAATGTAAGTGGTGATTAAGGTGGTAATAAATGGCCTTAATCGTGGTATAAATATGGGTTATTAAGGGGAAATTCTCCATATTCTTTCTCTTCTTCTTTGAGTAAACCAAACCATGGAAACTATACTAAACACATGGTATCATAAGAGAATGGAGGCGAGGGAGCGCCATATCGAAGAGAAGACGAGGGTTCTGAAGGGGAGAAATTCATCGGAGACCAAGAACTGGACGTGGTACTGCCAGACTTGGTTAAGCTTGAGCCGGGGGAGGCTATCTGCGGGTACCCGTACGAGTACTGGTGGAGGGTGATGCAGTGGCTGGGTCTAAACATCAGTAACTGGTATTACCTGCTGAAAAGCCTGGCAGAAGACCAGGTAGATGCTGAAGACACGGTCGAGGATGAGGCAGGGCTCTACAAGAACTGCCCCATCTGTTAATGGGGGGTCTTCAATTTGGTGGTTGGAATGCAGAGTGTTTTTATAGTTTTTGTTGTAGTTGTTGGTGTTGTTCTTTCTCATTCTCCCTTTATTGTAAGCCCAAGGGCTTTTTTATTTCTGAATGGAAAAGCATGTTTTTCGAAGTATGATAGTATAACCATATTAGGTGTTGTAGACGATGATAACGTAGATGCGGTATTAACTATTGAACATCGAACTTAGGTAATGAAAATGACTAAAAATGGTAAGACACTGGGGTTCTTTTATATAAAGAATAGTACTGACTGAAGGCTCAAGTACTACTGTGTATCTACGATGGGATGGGGTAGAATGCAGACGATAGTTCGAAAATGAAAGAAGGAGAGGGCTCAAATATGTCAGAGCTAAGGCATGGGTGCTTCGACTATAGAATCTGACTGCCAAAATGGCTAACATGTCAGAGGTGATACTGTTCTTATGGCAGTGTGCCACTGTAGGTCATTATGATATTTCCTTAGGTTATGGGAGATAGGTGGAGGTGAAGCATAGGTTTGAGTTGGCAGCTTCGGGCAGTATGTCAGAAGCTTCGAGAGGGCTAAAAAAGTATTTTGATGGCGTAAGTGTGTGACACGCACGTGGGAGCAGGTGAGGATAATATTGGTAAAACACATCATGGCCGAAAATAAGGGGGGAGTGGAGGAGTGGTAATAATGGTGAGTGGAGAAATCGAGGCAGTTTTGTTTTCCTTGGTGATATTAAAAGAGGCGAGTGAGAGAGTCACTATTCCCAAACAATAATCAAAGAGAGAAAAAAAGGAGGAAGAGGGGAAAAACATACGCCATTGTTACAGTTGAGCTTGCTAAAGAGGAGGGAGTAACAACTCATTATTGCTGAGAAATTGGATCTACTCGAACAGGTATGCTTCTGATAACTTAGAAAATTTAGGCCTTTTAATTTTGTTGTTGCTTCCTCATGTGCTCATTGTCTGTACGGTATACTTTTTGGTTGTAACAATATGATTGAGGAAGGAAATGACCTATATGGCTGGAGGTCTGGCCAAGTGGTAAATTGGGCGAGTGAGGCAGTGGTGGGGTTGCAGATGAACATTCGACTGTGGGCTGGGCGATTTGGAGAGGGTAGAAAATAATATGATATCGAAACTTGATACTCAAATATATCGAGCTAATTTTGCTCCTCTTCTTCTGTAGGGTATAATGCGTACCTGTTAAGCTTCGAGGATGAGGCTGGTAGATGAGAAGGATGAAGTAAATGAACCAAGTATATCTGGTCGTGGCCGAGGGGGTGAGAGTAGTGATGTAGAAGTGTTAGAAATTACAACGGACCCCCCATTGGCTATGGTAGTGCTAAAGGTTAAAGCTTTGACTAGGAGATATCGCAGGGCTAAAATAGTTGGGGAGAATAACGAAGGGGAAAATGTGGAGGGGTAGGGAAAGGGGAACGAAGGTAATATCAAACCTTCGGGTGATGAGAGGGAGGAAGGGGAAAAGGAGCATAGTGATAATAGGGATGATTCGGATGATATGGAGATAATGGCGGGGCCAGTCTTAGCCCAGAAAAAGGCAGGACTGGATCGTTTCATGGTGAAACACAGGTTGTCGATGGTGGGTGTTATACTGGTGCCAGTAGGGGCCGAATATTCGTTCAAGGATACCCCTCAGGATGTGATTATGACATTCAGAGGCTAGATTCGATTAGGTATGCAGCTGCCTCTTCGAAGGCTTGTAAAATAGGTATTAAATTTTTGGGATGTTGCCCCATGCCAGATGAATGGTAATTTTTATGAGATAATGAAAGTTGTCTAGGGTATGAATATAGAGTTGAAACGTGAGAGGAAGGGATTGATCGAGTGGTTCGATATCGTATCGTTCTACTCAAAGAAAGCAAATAAGAGGGCAAATACGTATCACATCTAATGCCATGCAGACAAACCATGGTTATTTGACCTGTGTTTGACTAGGCGTGGGTGGGACAAGGATTTGGTGGTGGTGAGGGGTAATTATGAGAATGCAGAGGGAGAGGAGGTACATAAGCTGAAGCATAGGTGGTATAATCCAAGTAAGTTAATAGTCAAAGGCTTATTTATTATGTGGTTTGAATAGATCGTTGAACTTGTCTTTGTTGTTTTGCAAATCCCAGCACCAATACATTGAAGAATCCGAGGAGGTATATTGATGAGTTGATCGACTAGAACGAGGAGTGGGTAAATTGGGTGCTCGGGAAGTTAGGCATTGTCAGAAAGGGGTGAAAAAAGACAGACACTCTACTGAGGGACGTTCCTATAGCTGTTGGGCAATCAAAGAAAAGGAAAGAAGGAAGTTCATCGCCGAGGGCAGGGGAGATGGATTACGATAGGTTAAGTCAAAAGTCGAGCAATGTGCCAAAGGAGCGAGGACGAGGGCCTAGGACAGTACTGTCGAGCATGCCCGAGACTATTCTTGAGGTACCACGGAAGACCAGCAAGGGTAAAGGTACGGTTACTGATGAAGCTTCGACTGAACAGCAGACAAAGACAACTCTGTGAAAGAGGCCTCGTGAACAGATGGCCGATGATGAGGATGAACCGGCCGACGCGAGGTCGAACTGGAGGAGAATACTCGGGTAACGGTTGCGTTAATGGCTAGCCTCTACAGTATGAGCCTAGATGAAGCGGAAAAGCAAATTAACAAGGTTCTACATTTGGTAAGTATTTCTAAAATTTTGAAGTTACAATTATGCTTTGAGAACGAATGAGTAGTCGAGTATTCGTGTAGGTGAATGCTTGGGCCCAAGCTTATAACAAAGCCTAAAAGATATAGAGTGAAAAGCTGAAGCATGCGAAGGACAGTCTGACGCTCGCATCGGGGACCATTATGTCGTTGGAGGCCCAGGTCGGTGTGCTAGACGAGCAAAGTTTCAGATTAGAGCTGATGCTACGAGGGAAGTTGAAGCTGCGATTTCCAACAGTAATCAAACGCGAACAATGTTGGAGGCAAAGTAGGCCAAGAAAGAGGAGCAACTGAAGGATAATAAAGCACATTTCCAATCCCAATATGATGAGGAGTATGACACGACGACAACCTTGAAGAACTTTATAGATGGTTTGGGGTATAATCTAGAGACCTTCAAGCGCTTTCTTCTTACCAAAGAGCCTGTTGTAGAAGATGTTGCTCAGGAAGATGGGATGGGAGCAGACCCTGTAAGGGGAGGTGCTAAAGATGTTGTAGTTGATCCCATTGTCAAAAGGGATAGTACTGAAATGTTGAAGGGACTTCTGCAATCGAAGGTGCTGTCGATGCTTCAGGAATGAACCCTGCTGTCGAACTTAGTAGAGGTAGCACTATAGAAGATCAAGGAGAAATTGTGGCCAATCTTGCGGTGAATGCGGCCAATCCTGTGTGAGTGTGGTGTTTGTAGAAGGTATTTTGTTTGGAATTTGTAGAACTTTCTCTCTTTAACATGCTGTGATGTTGAATTTGAACCAAGTGTACATGATAGGTAGTACTTGAACAATATGCAGTGTAGTTGAACTTGAGCTGCTTGTATGTATGTATTTGACTTGAATTTCTTGTATGTATTAGACTTGAATTGTTGGCATGTCTGTATGCTTGTAGTTTTGTATGAGAAATAAAGTATAGAAAGCTTCAGACGTCGAGGATCGAAGGATGATGTGGTTGGCTACAATATATCCCTGAGCATCTAGTTTGTCGACCATTCATGCCACACGGGATTGCTCGAACTGGAAACTTGAATAACTTTGAGGTAGCCATGAGTATCAGTCAAGTTGAAGGGTTGATATGATACTTAGGTTTGTCCAAGAAGTTCACTGGACTTTGAAGGTTGCCCCAGGTCTATCCGCGGGATTGAGCCTAAACGAAACATTATATGGTCGGCCCCAATGCATCCCCAAAGGTCCGGTCTATCGACCATTCATGCCCCTCGGGTTTGCTCGAATTGGAACCTTGAAAAACTTCGAGGTCGCCCCCAAGTATCAGTCGGGTCGAAGGGTTGACATGATAATTAGGTTTATCCAAGAAGTTCACTTTGAGACAGGACATGAAACACAGAGGATAAAATATGTTTATTGATTATGCTATATTTATATCAATTGAAGAAGGTGGTAGTCGCGGCCTGTTGTATAAGACTAACTGCATTGTGTTCCAATGGTTAGGTAAAAGCTCCTCAGCTTGTCATCAAATAATAGGATCCTTTGTCAGTTTTGTCATATACAACATAAGGTCCTTCCCAGGACTCGGCTAGCTTTCCAGCATTGCGAGCCTTTGAAGGGGGTGTGACTCGTTGAAGTATCAAATCTCTAATATTGAAACTACGTGGTCGAACTCTTTTGTTGTAGGACTTCTGGAGAGAGAGATGGTAACGGCCGAGGTTAGCGATGGCTCAGTCTCTAGTTTCATTAATTAATAATATATTGTATCCAAGTTCAAACTCGTTATCTTCATCGGGGAGGTCAGGGTCACACGTTGGCACTTCAAACAGAGTAGGCAGCACAGCTTCGGTACCGTAAGCTAGGAGGAAAAGAGTTTAGCCTGTCATATTTCTTGGTGTGGTGCGATAGGCCCAGAGTAAATGTTATAATTCTTGAACCCATCAGCCTTTCTTCTCATCGATACGTTTCTTAAGACCATCGACTATAGTTTTATTGATTGCTTCGATCTGACCATTCCCCTGCGGGTAATAAGGTGTTAAAGAGAAAAGGATGATGTTGTACTACTTGAGGATGTTGCGGACTTTGTTCCCTGCAAACTATGGACCATTGACGCATCAAATCATGTGAAGGCAGCAAAAATATGTGATGATAATTTCCTATAAGAACTTGATAACTTCTTCATCCCTAGTTCGACATAGAGGCATGGCTTCGACCCATTTAGTAAAGTAATTTGTGGCTACTAGAATATTTTCTCATCTACCTGAAGCTTTGGGGAAAGGGCCCTCTAGAACAATGGGTCACCGCTTAAATGGCCAAGCAACTTGGCTGCAATAGAGGTCTTGTGAAGGGCTTCAGATGTCATGGGCGTGACGTTGGCATTTATCACAGTGTTTCGCATACTCTTCAGCTTGTTTCTTCATATTGGGCCAGAATAACCCTTGTGCTATGGCTCAAAGAGCCATAGACCGACCATCAGTGTAAGCACCGTAGTTACCTTTGTGGAGTTCGGTAAGAAGGGTAATGGCTTCCTTTTGGGAGATGCAGCGGAGGTGTACGTCGTTTGGGCATTTGCGGTGTAGTCCACCATTGAGAATGGTGTATCTGCAATAATTTTCCAGTAACGAATGTTTGGCTTTGGGATCTTCCAGGACGGTTGGCCTATTGCAATAAGCAAGGAAGGGTGTTCGCCAATCGTCGGGATCGAGACTCTCGCCCCCAGTATTGATGGTATTGACTCCCATCTGGTCGATACTTAGGCGTTCGAGTACTTCGATATGGAGTATTCAAGATTTGGATTGGCCTAACACAGTAGCTATATAGGCGAGGGCATCGGCATGTCTATTTTTGCCTAAAGGGTAATGTGTAATAGAAGATTTTTCAGGGAAACGATCCATACGCTGGCGGACAAGTTCGGCGTACTCGGCTATGCGACCGTTGGTCTGATTTTTGCCGGTATACTATCTCTGAACGAGCTGAGAATCAGTAAATAATGCAAGTTTGGGAATGCCAAGTTCAAGAGCAAGATCGAGACCATATATCAAAGCTTCGTATTCGGCCTCATTATTGGAACATTCGAAATTTAACTTGACGGCCATTTCGATTCAGTCATTGGAAGGGGTAACCAGAACTATACCTATCCTCGAACTGTTAGGTCCAGCGGATCCATCTGTAAATAGATGCCAACCCGTGGTAGGGTTCCAAGGGTCATTCTGCTCGGGCTAGTCTTCGGGAAGGTCATCTTCGTGTTCCTCCCAGTCGATGTCTTCGACCAAGAAGATGGTAAGGAAATCAGCGACAGCTTGGCCCTTTTGAGATATCTATTTTTTGAAAGTGATGTCATATTCACCAAGATAGACAGACCATTATTGTACCCATCTGGATTTATCTTTCTTAGTGAAGATTTTTCAAAGGGGGTACCTAGTGATAACACGTATAGGGTAAGCTTGGAAGTATGGTCTGAGCTATCGAGCAGTGTAGACGAGTGTAAGGAGCAATCGCTCGAGCTTGGTATATCGAGTCTCGGCAAGTATCAGAGATTTGCTGATAAAGTATATAGGTTTCTCGATACTGGATTTGAGTCGAATAAGGACAGTTCTAATAGAAGTATCAGTGACTGCAAGGTACAAAGAAAGTATTTCACCTTCGATGGGGGTACTGATGATGGGTGGTCAACATAGGTAGCTTTTGAGTTCGAGGAAGGCCTGTTCATAATCGGGTGTCCAATTAACTTCGGGGTTGTTTTTCTTTTTGGCCTTATGGACGCCTTGGTGGCGTAAGAGGAAGAAAAGACAAGCACAACGGTCAGAGGATTTTGAGATAAAACGGTTCAGGGCGGCTATTTTGCCAACAACATTTTGGACATCCTTCTTAGTTCGAGGGGAAGGCATATCGTTGAGGGCGCGAATATGAGTGGGGTCGATCTCAATACCATATTTGCTGATGAGGTGGCCCAAGAATTTGTCAGATGAAATGCCAAATTGGCATTTGTCGGGGTTCAGTTTCATGTAATAAGAACAAAGTATCAAGAATACTTCGGTTAGGTCTTGTATGTGGTTATATTTTAGGAAGCTTTTGCATAACATATCGCCTATATAAACTTCGACCGACTTGCCAAGCAAAGGTTTGAACAAGGTGGTAATAAGACGTTGGTAAGTGGCACCCGTATTTTTAAGGCCGAAGGGCATGACGTTAAAGTAGTAAAGACCTTGTTCAGTAATAAATAAAGTTTTAAGTTGATCCTCAGGGAGGAGGGGTACCTAGTTGTAACTGGAAGCTGGGTCCATCATAGATAACCGTTCATGGCCAGCTGTAGCATCCAGAAGCAAATAAATGATCGGGAGAAGGAAACTATCCTTCGGTGTATGCGACGCAGATACGGATCTTGCCATTATTCTTGGGGATAGCTACAATATTTGAGAACCAATCGGCGTACTTGACATCTCTGGTAAAACCCACAGTCAAAAGCTTTGTGACCTCGAGGTTCACTGCTTCTCGAATCCACGGTACTAAAGTTTGCTTCTTCTGCTTCATGGCAGTAGAGTGAGGGATGAGGTCAAGTTAATGGCAGGCCAGGGTGGGGTCGACACCAGGGATCTCATAGAATGTCCAAGCAAACATATTTTTATTAGCTCGAAGAAAAATAGTAAGCTCGAGGCATTCAGTCTCATCCAAAGAACTACCAATGAATGTACCTCAACCAGGACTGTCAAGTTCGATATAAACAGTGCGTTCGGCAGGTGTGTTAGAGGAGTTTGATGGTGTTGGGACAGAGAGAAGCATTAATTACTATGGTTTAACAAGTTTTCTGGTAAGGTCGATCTCAGGGTATTCGCATGAGCGGGCAAGGCGTTGAGAGCCTTTCATGTTCCACGTGTCATAAGGGGTAGTGAAATTAAGTATTTTGTGGTAAGTAGAAGGTATGGCTTTCATGGGATGAAGCCATTCGCGCCCTAGAATGCCCAGGTATTCAGATTTCTTATCGATGACGAGAAAGCTGGTTTGGAGGGTGACTGGACTGGTGGAGATAGGGAGGCTAACGCGGCCGACGGTGACTTCGGTAGCACCGTTAAAGCTCTTAAGCTCGACATTGGCTGGTGTAATGAGGTCTGCTTTTATCATGGCTCGAACAGTCTGGAGGAAAAGTATGTCTGCTGCACTGCCCATAGCAATGAGTATGGTATGGAGAACAAGGTGTTCGACTCTAATCATAATGACTAAGAGATCGGAGTGGGGGAAGCGAACATGAGAAATATCATAATCGATTAAGGATATACCTTCGGGCCGAAGGCGTTGGCTAGATTCTGATAGAAGGATGGGTAGCTTCTCTTGATAGGTAAGCTTACAGCACTCTTCGACTCGTTTGCGCTTGCTTCGAGTGTGACCACTGTCGATGTTATTTACTTCGGTGAGGTGGAGTTGGAAAATATGTACCTCGATTGGGTTGGTAGTTGGAGCGGGTTGAGGCTTGAGATATGACCCATCTAGATAGCTAGGGAGATCGGCGACATATTGATGTAGACAACCTACTTTAAGAATAATCTTTAGCGACCGCTACAGGGCATAACATTTGTTTAGGGGATGGCAATTGCATTTATTATTTCAGCAGTAGGGTTCGTCCTTACGAACCTCGATGGGAAAGGGAGTACGCCAGATAGGGTCGACCTGTATTTGTGTGAGAAGGGTGCTGATGGGGGCGGTGAGTTTTGAAAAGACCGGCATGGGTCATCTTTTGCAGATTTTTGAAGGGGTGGCATCGGAGTGAGGGCATTTTTCAGCTCTCGGTTTCCTGTGAGACGAGAGTTACCATGGCCGCAGAAGATGGTCAAGGTCTGTTGTGGTTGGGGATCGAGGATTTCCCCTGGCAATTGGATTCGCGAAGGCGTTCAAGGTCGAGATATATGTTAACCTTAGATAACATCTCCTCGAGGGTTCATGGTTTATGAAGCACGATGTACTCCTTGACACGACTGTGATCTGGTAGAGCATTAGAGTACACGAGAACAGCGTTCGCACAGTCGAGGCTTTCAACTTTACGCGACTCATCGAGAAACTTCTTGGTGAAAACTTCAAGCATTTTGTTGGGGGAATTGTTGAAGTTGAAGAAAGCGTCGACTCGGACCTTACGGTCTTTGTTAAAGGCAAAATAGGTGATAAAAAGGCTTGACAATTGTTCAAAACTTTTGATAGGGCCATTAGGGAGGCTATGGTACTATTTGAGAAGGCTATCAGTGAGACTGATGGGAAATATGCGATACAAGATGTGGTCTGCTATAGAGTACAGACTTAAAATATTTTGGAATTCGAGGACATGAGATTGAGGGTTGGTATTGAGGTATTTGTTTACTTTAGGGGTATGGAAATTTGGAGGTACTTCGACTGCGAGGAGTTTGGGGCAGATGGGGTTGTTTAACCAACTCCAAGAGTTCGGAGTGGGGCTCGCGCTAACACGAATAGCGGCCCAAATTTTTTGATCGAGTTCCTACTGTGCAAGATATACAGGATGAGGAGGAGATCACTAGGGTCGAGGGTGGTGAGGCCGCGGGTATGGGGCATGTTCGGCATTGCGCTCGCCAATGCGTTCTTGAGCAGGTCACCGTGTGGGGGGTGAGAAGTGCGAAGTGTAGATTCAGAGGAACCCTATATAACGGGGACACCAAGATGGATCGAGCCAGTGGGTATGGCTGTAGGTGCACCCTCGACACCAAGATAGACTGGGGGGACTTCGAGTTGGGGGTGGGGCCCAATCCAGATGCGGCCAAATTGTGCGAGGGGGCGGGTAATCGAGAGCGCTCAGGAGCATCGTAGATGTAACCTTATTGAAGCTCTTGAATGGTAAAGCGTAACTCGTCCAGAGTACGGTGTTGCCGGTCAAAGTCGTCTAATGGCACTGCCGTTTAGCCTCGAGTTCTTAGCGGTGTTCTTCATGCTCAATGCGTAACTGATTGTTGTGGCGCTCCTCGGCCAGAGAAAATTGTTGGCTAATAAGGGCAAGTTGAGCGGCTACTCCATCGGCGGAGTTACCGACGATGGTAGAGGTTGAGCGAAGGGTGGGGGCCATTGAGGAAGGCTAGAAAGGAGGGAAGAGAAAAAATGAAAGGGGTAGGGTGGGTATAGCACAAACGGTACCAAATGTAGAAGCCAAGTCTCGCAGGAGGAGAAACTAGCTCTTACACCATAGGGTTATCTTCGACTAGGGGTTTATGCAAGTATCTATGATAATAATAAGCAATATCACAGCACTAACACACTTGCGTGGAGTCCTAGAATGGGTTTCTCCACGACCTCTAGCGAGGATTTTAATGGTTGATGATATATATCGAGTTTGGATGAACGATCGAATAGAGGTTGATTATAGGGTAGTCAACGGTAATCTTGAAGGGCTGATGGGGGAAATTTTCTAACCCCTTTAAAGTGCCTCCTCCCTCCTATTTATAGGATATAGAAAGGGTTGAGTCATCATAGGAGGTCAGATTACATGTATATCCTTTGGAGACAACTGTTCTGTACTCAGAGTCGGTTCTGACACTATAGCTATCAGGCGGCTCATTTTACTATTCTATCTAGTGAGCTGGCTGTCAGACATGTCTGCCTTTGACCATGTATTACCATGGTCAAAGTCTCTTTATTACTAATGCTAAGTTCTGGTGCTGGCCGCCTGTCCTCGGCTTCGACTATAATGTCTTCGAGCATTCGATTGATATCGGGAGGCTTCGTAAACTTATTTACTATCTTGCTAGCTTTGGGTCACTAGGTAGGCTTCAATATAGCCTTCGAGTATTCGACTGCTGCTGGAAAGCTACGAGTAAGCTACTACAAATTGTACTCGACCTAAGAATTCCTAAAAATTGTCTGAAAACTAGGAAGGGTCATACATTGTCAGTGAAAAAATAGATAGTGGGACTTACTGGCTAATGACAGAAGACAAAATCCATCTTGAATATTCATGGAACACAGCTCAACTGAAACTGTTTTACAAATAGCATCTGAAACAATTATCATCGATTCAAATAAACAATCTTGTCTTTCATTTACATTTTTGAAAAAATAGATAGTGGGACTTACTGGCTAATAACAGAAGACAAAATCCATCTTGAATATTCATGGAACACAGCTCAACTGAAACTGTTTTACAAATAGCATCTGAAACAATTATCATCGATTCAAATAAACAATCTTGTCTTTCATTTACATTTTTTCTATCTTCAACTTGATCTCTATCCATACTTGATAAGTATGCATCAGACAATCAAGCTTCTTTACTATCTTAAACTTGATCTCGATCCATACTTGATAAGTATGCATCAGACATCCTTAGTATCTTAACTTGATCTCGATCCATACTTAATACGTATGCATCAAACAATAAAGCATCCTTACTATCTTAACATGATCTCGATCAATACTTAATATGTATATACATCAAGCAATTAAGCATCCTTACTATCTTAAACTTGATCTCGATCCATACTTGATACGTATGCATCAGACAATCAAGCATCATTACTACCTTAAACTTGGTCTCGATCCATACTTGATAAGTATGCTTCAGATAAGTAATCACCGTTACTATCTTTACATTCATCCTTCTTTGGTCTCGATCCATACTAATAAATATGCATCACTTACCATCATCTTTAATATCTTTACTTAGTCCTGAACCATACTTGATACGTATGCGTTAACACTACACATCCCATCCTTCGACAAATAATATCCTATTACAGGATAATTGTTTACATTATTTACTTATCACACCAGTCATGTCATGTTCATTGACATGATTCCATCAAGCCCAGATATCCTATTAAGGTTTAACATCTGGCAATCATTACTACTTGCCTTTACATGGCCATCTATCCATACAAAAATAGTTGCTTCGGGCAACACTCTGCTATTATCTACATTCACATGTCACATTTTTATTCTTTTCAAATATCACCACTTAACATAAATTTTGAAAACAAAAATATTTATCTATGCATATAGATTTATAAAACTTCTTTCACATAAAACAAACATTAGCATTAAAAACACACATAAGTTCAAAATTGTCTTGGTCCCATCGACCATTTTTATAATACTTCTCAAAATAGAATATTGTTTATACATACTTTATCTACACTGCAGGAGGAGCCACTACTTCATCTACTTTCGACAACCCTTTAGGAGCAAATACCTCTGTTAATCCTCAAGACTCAAACCATCGGTTTCCATCATCACAAAATCATTGACAACTTTTGTCCCACTGGGAACTTCAGGAGTTTCTTGAATATCATCTTCCATATAAGAATTCTCAAAAAATTGATTCCCAGCTCTAGCCAACCCATTGTAAAATTCTTTCCTTTTTTCATCTCGATGAACTGACCTACATAATTAGTACGGACCTTCTTTCAAGAATCTAAATTTTCAACTATCAACGCAGCCCTTACCTCGTCCAAAATCTTCCCATGCTCCTTTTCCATCGCTTTTCGAGCGTCAGCAACCTGCTCCTGCACATCCTTCTCAAAATTGCTTCTCAGCAACTCCAATGCCTCTTACTTATCCTTCGCCAGCTCTGCCTTAACCTCCTCGATCTTTTTATCCAAAAAAAAATTTGAGTTTCGAAGGGCAAGATCCCTCGCTTTCCCAGCTTCTAGCTTGTATTTATTTTAATGTGGAATTCAGCCCCTTCTTTTCTTCGATCAGATTTTCTTTTCCCTCGTCAGATCTTTCTTGATTGTCTTGTACGCAACCAACTAGTTTGCCAAATCGCTACCTCTGGCAATTTGACCTTTCACCTCCATCAACAACTTCTAGATCTGCATTACATTCATAAAATAAGTATTCGAATGATGTAACAGATTCTTTAATCTAAGCATAGCAGAAAAATTTCTCACCTTCGACATGTTTCGGTGGCTCTCACTAAGAAAGCAATGAAACTCTCAGCCCCAACCAAACAGTCATCAACTTCCGCCACCAGCACATCCGTACCAGTAACATACGCCTCCATCATCCTCTAAACCTCCCTCTCATCTTCCTCAACAAACTTCTTCTTCAAAGACTCTGACTTCGCCCTCTTCTTCTGATACACACTTGTCGAGCCTTGTGGAGGTCGCCCATCAGGCACAGTGATTGGTGTATCTATTTACACCACCTCCTCATTTGTAGATTTTCGCGAAGGTTTCTTTAGAGGTAACATAGGCACAACAACATGGTTAGCTACCCTTTTCCTCTTACTCTTCCCCAATGTTTCAGTGAACATCAAGTCTCTCTCCGTATTCATGGAATCCGTCGTATAACCAGCAAAAGAGGGATTCTCCAATGGCAAACTAGATTATGCATCCCTCTTGTTCTTCGCCGACATCTTGCCGTCGATAACTGAACTTCTGAACCTTTTGGCCTTGACCTTTTTAACCCTACCTCTTGAAAAAGAGTACCCACTCGCTCTTGGACGATGACCAAGTTGTCGTACCTACCAAAGAACCCCTTCCTGATCTTGTACAATTTCTCTTGTACTTCAAAATTCCTATTGACCTCCTTCAAAGTTGTATAAAGAATAAACACCAATTACACACAGATTTACACATAAATCAAACAACAACATCAACATTTATGTTACCTAACCAAAAATCTAAATGAAAAGACTTTCTTTTTAAGGGTTCCCTAGGGTCTTTCTTGTTGAACTCATAGTTTCCAGACATGAGTAAACGTTTGTCACTGTATCGGCTTCCTGTTTAAGCCATGTCATAAAACAACGGTCTCTTCAAAAACTTTGCCAAATCTTGGTAGCCTACCTTCTTTGTGTTCATCTTGAGTGTGTAGTACGCACATAAATCGTCAACAGTGATCAACTCTTCCCACCTTGACTTTATTCGACCATTTATCACCGCGCACACGCGAAACAGGTTATATACATTTAGGTTGAACTGACCAGGTATCACCTCAAAGAAATTCATCAACTTCTTCTGGTCAGCTCGAAGAGGAAGCTTCAACCCCATCTTAATTTGTTCTAGATGCACGAAACTCCCGCCCAAGGGAACTTCCTGGTCAATCAAATCATATTGGTACTCCTCTAACCTAATATTTCCAGGAATACCGTACTTCTTCTTGAAACTCAGTATCTCCTTTGTCTCTGGACCATCTCCATAGAAAGCTTCCTCACCCCCACCACCTTCTCGATCACTAGCCAGTGGCACGTGATTAACATCTATTTTGGTAGCCTCCTCATCAAAAAATTTGACACTCCTAGGTGCCATTCTAATCTGGTCCACACTAGCTTTGTCTGAGCTACCCGATCCCACCCTATACTTACCACCCAACTGTTAAACACAAGTAGTTATATCGATCATCCGGGGCTCTACATCTTGAAGATTCTCGTATATATCTTTATCATCAATTTGAATTGGTTCAACCATTTTTAAGAACCTAAAAATTAGATTCTATTGTTTACCACAGTTAGTATCTATCATATCTGTTACATATATATGTTCATATGTTCATATTCCTATAGTTGTCGAGTCTACTCTTAAATACATCATTCTCGCATTACTATTATTAATATCTGCTACTATCATTGCTACCAAATAAACTTACTACATTCAATTCTCGATACAATTTTTTTTATTTAATTCCCTAAGTCAAAAACATCGACTGCTTTACTAATTTATATTTTTATCAACATTCAAGAATCTCAAGAGTTCTCAAATATACTTTGCCTATTTCCCGCCAAAACCACTCTAATTTAAAAATATAGGATATCACCTTCTCTAACATAAATTCTGGCCAAATCAAACCTAATTTGAAAATCGTTTCCAACAATCTTGCTGAATCCCAAAAAATTCCCTACAGTCACGCCGTACTCACCGTAATATCCACAAATCCCTCTCTCCACTCATCACCACCAATTAATCACGTCTCTCTCACCCCACCACCTTTATAACCCATTACAACTATAGTACCATTAAAATGGCACCCTTCAACAATCACTATCCAACTTAAATCATTATAACCCTAATACAATCGAATCTTCCATAACTTTCAATCCATCAAACCAAATACCAATTCCTTCAACCAATACACTTACCATACCTACATCTACCAATATTTATAAACAATCAATCCAGAAACACGCACAAATAGCACAATTACTAACCTTGAATACGTGTCACCTCAGTATTGCTTTATTTTGCCAGTTTTGCTCTCTTAATCAACACACTTATCTCCTTCTTCCCAATTATTGACAACAATTCTAGTGATGAGCATAGAGAGTTCGCACTAGAAAGAATTTTTTCAGAGTTTATAAAATATGAACAGTCGCCCACCTCTGAACTATTTAGAGACCCCATGCAACGGTTCATCGCACCACTTCGCGATCGTTCAAGTAATCGAGCAAAATGCCTTACACGTCTTTTCTCAAAGTCTTTGACTCTTCACCTTCTCAACACCAACAAACCCCTACATTGTTGCTCTAATTCTTCCATATCTCAAAGAACTTTCTCTGACATATTCATACTCAACAGGGCACAACCTATCTTGTCACAAAGATGTTGTACATCCTTTTCCTTATACTTCAAAATTTCACCTACAGGAACACACCTCGTCATGGATAATCCTCCCATTACCTCCGCACATTTTAACTTTATTTACAAACCCCTATATCTAAGGCAAATCTTCAACACTCAGTTCAAATTTCAAAATATCATTCGACATTACAAAAACCAACATGCACATTGCATTACTACATTCCAACATTTTAACAAGTCCAAAATATATTCGACAACAATTTTCCATTCCCAAACATAGACAATTACATTCTGACAAACAACTTTATTCTCATTTCACCTTACAACATAATTTGATCATTAAATTTGTCTACTTCTACAGCAATTAAATTTATAAACTCCTAACTACAACAACATCTTCTTTTCTAATCAACATCTTTGCACGGGTATACGTATAACTCACACATTCCAGAGGACTCTAAAATTTTAGTTGGCAGTGAAACTAAAAATCTTTTTCAGCATCCTTCACCTCTGCCTTGCTCATCCCTTCATAGTTCAGTTCAATAGGATCTTCCATGTGAATGTTAGCATTCTGATTACCGAAGTACCGACTATATAATTCCCAATACTTAAGTTGAACACGGCTAAACACTTCATTCTGTACTTGAGACCTAGTTTTCACCATTTCTTTAAACACAACTCTCACTTTTGCAAAGTACACGAGCTACTTATAACTCACCATAGTCAAAGTCAACACAACCAACATTTATTTCTCCTTGGAACTTTACAATTTCAACAGTCAATAAATCAACCCCGAAATCTATTCCTGATCCCACACAATAAATTATACTTCGAGATATTAAATGAACTATAATTTATTTACTCAAAACTTTTACAAATTACACATTTTACTTCGACAACATACTAATTCGATCAAGTGTTTATTTAACAACACAAAAAGTTAAAAACAAAGTTTATTGAATGAACTATCGATTACATTTTATATTCGATAAATCTTTCCTTCGATTACATTACATTCAGATACAATTTTATCTTTAATTCGACTTGAAAGGCTAGTTGGTAACATCTATTCACTAGAATCTGACATTTTTGCTTTATATCACCAGAATCTAACATTAGCTCTGACATCAGGGGCAACGATATCCGAAAAAACTCAGGTCAGGGAACTTCTAAACGGTGTTACTCCTGTAGTAGCACGACAACAAAAAATTACAAGAAAATCTTTTCGTTCGACAAGATCCCTGGACACCCACCCAGCCTTCACATCATCATGTTCAATATGAACAATACCCCATTCCTCAATACTTTGATGAGCTTAAATACCTTCACCAACAGTAACTGAACCCAACCTAAATAGATACCCCGCGTGAAAGCGCTCTCTAACTCTACCTCCCCAAACTCCCCCCAACATGATAACATCAATCGCAGAATCAAAAAGTGAAAACTTTAAACAACACCTTACCTTAGCTAGGTCATCACGGTCACCATCTTCATCCTCATGCAACTTACTACGCCACACTTGGGGCGGCATCTTTCCAATATCCACCACCACAAAATCCTTCTTCATACCATCTATTTATACCCTACTTTCATTTACCAGGTCCAATGTTCCGTATTAATTGCTTCGCAAAAAGGACATGACCAGGTTCACTTAACTTTGACCTCGGAAATGATAACAGGAAGACTTTCTAAAACATTCAACAATTTTTTCGAATTCCTACTTCTTCTCGACTTAACCACAAGTACTTCTGTCGAGAATGGGACGATTGTAATAGCATATTTCCAAGATTCGGCAAGAATAAGCCGACATTGCAGAGTTGAAGACAGTCAGCATTGCATAGTCAAAGACAGACAACATTTAAGAAGTTACCACAAGTCCTCGACCTACTAAAAGTAGCCATTATGTCTGGTCAAGAAAGAGTCGCTAGAGATCTGCAAAATTCGTCCACTACCCCCGAAATAAGATATTGTTTTTTTCTTTTTGTAAACTGCCTATATCTACTATAAATATAGGTAGAGAATAGATTATTCAAATCCGCAACCTTACTATTCCTAATTCCTTACCTTACTGTTACACCAAAACTTGTAATAACGAATTACATATTAGATTTTACATCAAAATCCTCCTCGAGGTCATGGTTTTTCTCAGCTTTTACTGAGTTTCCATGAAAAATCTTGTTTGTTTAGGTTATTACTGCACCTTCCTTATGAAAAGTATTGGCGAAGATTATCCTTCTGAAAAACACGTCACTACAAGTCCATCCCCTAAACGACCTCCCAGCGTATTCTACAACATTAGCCCATTTACCACCCAAACTACTTTTGATTTTACAGAATTCTTTGAATACATCAGACTTTGGAGGATAGGATAAAAAATTACTAGGGAAATCTGGAAATTGTATTTCGTCTTCCCCCTCAGAATCTATATATACAACCTTTACATTTTCATGCTCATCATAAACTACTTCCACCACACGACTAGAGGTCAAAGTCTCTATATCAGGTGAAGGTTCCATATCAAATATAGGCTTGAGGATGAGGCTTATTTCTATAATAAAGTCTCATCACGCCTCAACCTACATACAGGTTTAGGTATTTAGTCAATTTTCTCAATCATTATCTTTTGTCTATACTTTGGCACACATACACGTCTATCATATACATACACATCTATCATACACATACATACATTATATACATATATCTTTTTTCATGCAAATCAAATAGATTTTTCAAAAGTTTACTATAAATAGCAAAATTTTTAATTTTTGAAACCCGCAAATATTGTAATCTCCATCTCAACCTTTGCAATCACAAAATCATAACTCGATCACTGACCTTCAACGTCTGACTAAAATTTAGGAGAAGCGCCTAATCACTTTTTCACCACGGTACTGTGCAGCAAATATCTTAACTCTGCCTCCACAACCTTCTCCCTCCTTCTACGATGATTACCTTTATCCAATCTCTATCTTGAATCTCTGCAACTTAATATTTTTTCTCTCCCTCTGTTCTTTCATTTTTTTGCGTTTGACAAACGTTTGAATGAGGAATAAGAACTGTTATTTATACTTTCTTTCTCTAACTACTGGCAGTTATTGGGGCTCATACAAGCCACCCTCGGTTTTGGAATAATGGCATCCCTTCCACAATTAATGTCAAACATTTCATAACTTTTTGGTAAAAATATCTTCCCATCATTATCCCACATCCTATATTTAAAGATATTTTTCTATCTCCTACCCAAATCTCTCTCAGACCTCCCCACACTCATGATGACTCTATATTCACACGCAATCAAACTTTTTCTACCCTTAAACAAAAGACAAAAATTAAAGTTAATCACATTTCTCTCTACCAGCTTCTATTATTTGTAAAACTGCTGACCTCATTTCAAATCCTATAACATTTCAAAATTTAAATTTTTATTCCAAAAGTTTCAAACAACATTTACAGTAAAATAGGAACAGATTCCGAAGAAGTATTCTCCCTATATTCAAAATACAGTTATTTGATCTAAATCAGTTTGCTCCCTTATAGATAATCACACATAAAATATCCAAGATTCCGGTAAGTTAATACCATAATCGAACAGCCCAAAGATCATTTCCCGCACTTCTGCAATCTTTATTGTTAAGCACCCCTCCAAAGCATGACGAGCTCTTTCAGAACAAGTCATCACCATTATATTATTCTTCCTCCTCTCTGCATCACATCTCCACATTATTTATACACATATTGGAGATAACATTAAATCCCCCCCATTTCGCATATAGTAATCTATATTTACTCCACTTTTCCATAACTAGAAACCCTAAGATCATGATAGAAGGTTATTTAAACTTATCTTTCCACGTCACTCTCATTACATTTCGAACTTATTTTTACAATCTCTTCCCTACGCTATACATTTCCAATATACCTTTCACAGCTCGATGTTTAATTTTTGCACATTCTCTTCTACCTAAGAATGATGTCTCATAGCTCAATTCTTGGTACCAAATCAGTTCGATATATGTATCACATATATCTGTATTGCATCTTCACATATATCTTTAGCAGGTCGACCGATACATTATCACAGTTCGACTTATACTACTTATTTTAGTTCGCTTTCTATAACGAAACATTACCTTTCAATATTCTCACATATTTTTCGTTTAGTTCGATTTAACTACTAATTTTTAATTTGATCTATCAACACATATTTTTGAACAAATATCTATTTTATTAGCTCGAATATTGCTTATAAAATACTTTACAGAGTACAAGTTTTCAGCAATTTCGGCAGATCGATCAGCAGGTTATATTACATTTTAGTTTTTAACATTATTTAATATCGAAACTCTTCTGCATGAAAAGCCCATAATATGGATGTACAGAGCCTGATCCCACCTCCACCATCACTTACTTCCACAAGGCAGACGATTCTCCTTTTATAGCACCCAATCCCTTAGAGGATACTGGCAGTACTTCCGGTTATGTACGCCGGCCTCCATATCTGTCTCCTCAACCTTGCCCTCCGCCAACAGATGAAAGCATACCCGACGTTGTTCCCCAGACATAATCACATAGTGGAACAACCACATATGGTAGTAATCATCCTCAGCTTCAGCCGCTTCCTCATCCGTCATCCTACGATATGTTGGCAGTACCGGTATGGGAGTGGGCATCTCCAACGATTGGTTGCCAAAGTATCAAAGTTGTAATTTTTGTAACTCTACAAGAACCATCGCTTCATATGTATGATGCCTGGTCATCACCATTCTCAAGAAAGAATACACCAAGAGATTTTCATAAAAATAGGGTATTGTTACAGAGATAACAGATGCTACAGTACAGGTACTATTTATATCAAAATAGCATTAAATGCGGAGATAGATTTCCCAAACAGTCATCATTCAAGAACAGCCTTTACTGAGAAAACCCAAACGTCAGGGACATCAATCCATTCCACTATAATACATGTCAGATACAATCTTCCATAAAGAAATATAGAGCACCCAAATAGTCAAATTCTACATCAATATATCATACATTTCCAACTTTTAACACAATTTTCAACCAAAGCTCTTTCTTATCTAAAGCCACATGTGCCTTCAGTTGCGAGGGGCGATTATAGGGACTTATCCCTCGACCTAGTCCAAACTCGAACAACCTCAATATCAAACTCACGCATTTTACATGTGACATATACAATCAACACTAACATCTAGACCACAAACTGATAAAGATCGTGGATCAAGCACTACAATAAAAGATGAACAAGTCAAAGACACCTATCTCCCATGAACTAACAGTTACACATCCAACTACCACTTACCTCATTATTTGGAGAACGTGCTTCTACACGATAACAAACTTCAGGTAAGGTCTATATAAAGAAAAAGTTCCAGAGGAGATAAAGACCAGAAACCAGATTTTCTAAATTCTAACACGGGAATTTCTAGATTTTAAACACCATAATAATTTTTATTTCAAAATAAAGTATTTCAAGTTTAAGAAATCACTTGCAATAAGATATCAGCCTCAAGCAATAAAAGTTGCAGTTACTAAATTCTCAACTCGAGGTCGTGGTTTATTTACCTATTCAAAGATTTTCCATGCTAAATCACCTGTGTCATTTCTTGTATTACACTAATTTTTGTCATAGGTACATTTGGTGTAAGATCTAATTTTGAGCTATTTCGAGCTACGAAATTAGGCTATTACAGTGCTGATCAGATCTTGAGGGAAGGTAAATATTGTTTTGGAAAGTTTGGATTGATTGTTATAAGGTATTTAGAGTGTGGTTAACAAAAATTGATGTTCGAGATACATAAAAATAGATTGAACTACTCTCCGCAGTGGAGTAATTAAATTGTGAGTACAATATAACCCCTCTATAATCATTATGTGGGAATTGTCCCCTAGTATTACTATAGAGGGGTTATTACTATATACAAAGTGGCCCTAAATACTTGATAATTGGATAAAATATATAGTGTATACATCATATTAAGAGATAAAAATGAATTTATCTACAGATTTGACTAACTCATTAATTCAAAGTATTATATAGATATGTATTTTCTTGCAAGTCTATAGATGAACAGTAAGCTTGGTGTAAAATTTTATGTTATGGTCTCTGTAATTTAACTTATTTTGTACATGACTACAAAAGAAATAGTAATAATATGATTTTAGAGGGGTTATTACTATATCCTTTGGTAATAATAATATAATTTCACTTGGTTCCTCCTAAGTTTTTCCCCAGCTCTCCAGCTTGTTTTTCCTCAACTCTCCTCTCTTCCTACTACCTCTTCCTTCTCGGGCCTCGACTCCTACTCCCCCGTGATCTACTCTACACTCCATCTCTCTCCCAGCCAGCTCACCAAAACCCCTACCCACACCATGCATCTTACGTAAACCCATCTTCTCCCCTTTAGCCTCCTATACTCCTCTCCCTCCCCCCCTCCCCATGGCGACCCGGACCTCGGATAGCAGCGAACAACACTCGGAACAGCACGATAGCGACCTGATCGACCTCATGAATATGTGTTCTACACATGATCCCGAACCAAATATCACCCTCGAACCATCTCGGTGGGCACAATTACAAAACCGATGGAAATTCGCAGTGGCATTTTGTTCGATCTCGGCAAACATAAAGGAGCAAATAGTTTGTGATGGGGTGAAACGTGAGTGGGGCAAGATTATCCAAACCTTACCCACCATTGCTTATGAAAAAGAATCTTAAGTGTTTACGACCAATTTTAACAACCAACGTGATTTTCTTGCCGTGCTCACAGCGCCCCCACCGAACATTTTCGGATTTTCCACTCTCCAACAGCAATACAACCCTCTTCTCCACCCCTCGAAGATGAGGTTTGATCGCTATCGCTCTTGGGTTCAAATATTAGGACTTCCATGCTACATGCCCGACAAAGATACCCTCAAGATAATTGGGAATAAGATTGGAGAATATGTTAGGAACGATCTCCGCAAGCGTGAAACTGAGCCACTGCGGAACAGTTTCGTTTGCATCTTAGTTAATCTCTTTACAAGCAAAGCCCTAGTCACCTCCATACCGGTTCTACGACCTGGCAGCTACGGTAACGCAAATCTTAGCGTTCGCTACGAACGACTTGAAGGATATTGTTCCCTATGTGGTCTCATCCCACATACTCTTGCATCTTGTGCTCATTTTTCCAGTCTAAGATACGATCGAGCGCGAAGAAATTCAGATGAACCTATAGAGCTGCCGTTTGGTAAGAGGATTCAAGTGAACCCACCGAAACTCTCGGCGGAACTTTACTCCCACCCCGATCGAGAGAGCTTGTCCAACAGTCCGAGTCAGCAAATGCCTAAGGCAAACAGCACAACTCCGCCCTCTCATGGATACCAAAACCAAGAAAAGCTTAAGCAAGACAATTTTGGGTCCTTTCTTCAAACAGCAATGGAGCAATTGTCCAAATGGTGCAGGCAGCATCAATCACAGCAGGCTCATTTCTCTGACCTAACCCCCCCCCCCCACCGGCAGGGTCTACTTTTCGCCCAAACAACAAATACTGGCAACCTCGCTTCGTTATGTCGCCGGTGCAACAGTTGTCGTCCAGTCCGCATGCAGGTGAGAGGCTTGTGGCTGAAAGTAGGGTTTGCGTGCAACGGATAGAAATCCCAAACATCGAGGCTGTCAGAACGGCTACACATTTCGGGAAACACATTGGAGCCTTTAATGCTCACATTTATGAGCCTCAATATCAGTCACTCCAAGCTGTCCCCAGTACAAGCCGAGATACACAGGCTCAATTTGATACTTCGCAGCCTTACCTCAAGGACCCCACAAGTCTCTTTGGCACGGATATCATTCCCTCACCACAACATCTTGATTTCTCTCAAACGAACCTTCTTAATCCAGGCCCTACCATTGTGGCTGCCCATCTGATATCACCTCTCCAAGCCCGACACCTTGACTCAGACTTCGAAGCCCACAACAACCTTTGGCCCTCCACAAATCAGCTGACACACCTTCCCTCTTTATCACCAAAGCCCAATCAAATGTTGGTTGCTAAGCCCAAGCCCAATGACTATTCTGAGCCCGTGGCTTTAGACTCACTTGTTCTCCACAACAAAGGCCCAAACTTGGAGCCCGCTGGGATTTTATTCAAGCCCTCACCTTCTAGGCCCACCACTTTTATTCTTCTTAAACCCAACCGCCAGGCAGTGAATACCCTTGGAAGATCGGCTATTTGGTCTCGACCAGCTAAGACATTGATCCAGCATCTGAACCCCCCAGAGATGGGTCAATCCTCCTCGGACAGCTCCGGTTGGGTTACACCGACTGCCACCGACATCTTCAGCCCCGACTTTTGTCTTGACTCCGCAAACAACAACCACTCGGCAAGGGAGAAGTACAACCGGACCTCGATCCTTGTTATAGATGATTCGGGAGATACAACTCATCCGATAGCTCATAGTAGGAAGCCGGATCGACTTATACCGACTCCGGCCTCAGCCTCTGATGAACAGGAATGGCCATCCATGGTTTGTTGTTATTCACAATTTCCACAGACACACTTCTCCTTCTTCACATGCATACATGCAAATATTTCTCTTTCTTTATTTGCTATTATATGCCTTTATGAAAGATGGGTATGAAATCACATGTTAGACATAAACTGGGTCTAGATTAAGAAGGTTCGTTTGAGAGAAATCACATGTTAGACATGTTAAAGAAATCACATGTTAGAGAACCTGGATTAAGAAATCATGCCTAAAGGTTCGTTTGAGAGAAATCACATGTTAGAGAAATCACATGTTATGCCTAAAGGTTCGTTCAAGGTATGGGTATGGGTATGAAATCACATGTCAGACATAAACTATCACATGTTAGAACTAAGCTACCACGTTCACATATGTCACACACGCTCGCTAAAGTCCGTTCGGCTAGACAGCGACACTATCGACTTAGAACACACACGACGCTGTACACAATTATCACTACTCCAACTCTTGATAGAAATCGGCTCAGCTCCACCCCTAGACTTAATCTCAAGAAGGAGATTCATAGATGGCTTTGGCATGCATCTTAATTTTCTCCTAGATGTTTCAATCCGACTGACCACCTTCACCGTGACCCCCTCTTCTTCAAACGAGAAATAGTCAGAAAGGCCCGCTCTCTCCTCCTTGCCCCCCCCCCCTCAGACCCGACTTCACCAGGTTAACTCACAAGGTCCAAACGCGTACACGAAGGAGTGATAAACTAGAAGTTAAGCATAGTTCCGGCCCTTATCACATCACTCTCTTAAAACAAAAATACCATTTCAACTCATCTCATTATCTCCCATCGGAAGCGGGCCTTACACCGGCCCTTAGTTACCAACGATTATCCTCTCCTGGAACTGTAGGGTTGCAAACAAGGCGTCCACCCCTAGAGAACTTAGGATGCACATCACCAAACACCACCCGGATATCATCTTCCTCACAGAGACTAAGGTATCTAACCCGGACTCCCTTAGGCATCTCTCTAAACTGGGTCTGTCTTATACCCATACCTTGAACGCTACTCCCACTTATGGAGGCGTCTTGTGGCTAGCCTGGCACTCCAATATCAACCTCATCGTTCTTTCCTCTTCCCATAGAGGGATCGATGCTCTTATCACATCCCCAATTCCTCATCAACCTCCCAATGCAGAGCCGGTATTCTGGCTCTGTTCTTTTACCTACGGCCCACCCGAGCACCAGAATAAGTGGGATTACTGGAGTGCTATTAGCTCTATGGCCCCTAACGTCGTCATCCCCTGGCTCATCACTGGCGACCTTAACTGCATCACCAACCAGGATGAAAAATTTAGCATGATTCCTTTCGATCCTAACGCCCCTAACCCGCTTTATGACTTCATCTTTTCCTCTGTGTTGATTAACCTCGGTTATTCCAGTATCCCTTTCACCTGGTCGAGAAAGCGCAAAGGTAGGGATCTCCTTAAACAACGGTTGGATAGAGCCCTTGGATCGGCTCAGTGGAGCTCCATCTACCCGGATGCCGCCCTTCAGAATCTCCCCATCATCGGCTCGGACCACGGCCCCATCATCCTTAATACCAAACCGACGCGTCAAGACCTCCCTAAGTAATTTCATTTTCTCTCTACTTGGACTAAACACGCCCGCTACCAGAAGATTGTCAACCTTGCTTGGGTTAAAGATTAGCCTAGCTCTCGGCCGCTGCGTCTTTGTAACAAGCTTAGACATGCCAAGCGGGAGCTCTCAGCTTGGAATAGGACTGACTTCAATGCCAAACTGATTTCCATGCTGCATCTCCGCAACCAGATAGCCCACATCCAGAAAGAGCAACCTAATGATGACAATATTTCTACTGAGATTGACCTTCAGAATTGCCTCTAGAATCTCCTGGCCATTGAAGAATCCATATGGCGTGAAAAATCGAGGGAAACTTGGCTCCAAGACGGTGACAGAAATACTAAATTTTTCCATCTTTCCACCCTTGGTCACCGGAGAGTCAACACCATCCGAAAGATTAGACGGCCCGACGGCTCCTGGGGGCAGGGGAGACAGGATATTGGTGATGCGATCGTTTAGCACTTCCAAAAGCTCTTCACCCCGACTCACCCCACTACCAAAGTCGGGTACCTCAGCATTCTCGAAGCCTCCATCACTGCGGAAAACAACCTCCACCTCACCAGGGACCCTACAATGAATGAAGTCAAAGAGGCTCTCTTCTCCATGAATCCCCACAAATCCCTGGGTCCTGATGGCTTTACCCCTCCCTTCTATCAAAAATCCTGGGATACAGTTAAACAGGATCTGCACCAAGCTACGATTGCCTTTTTTCAATCGGGGAATCTTCTGGGCGAATTCAACCATACTAACATTACCCTTATCCCCAAACAGAAGCACCCTGAGAAGCCCGAGCATTTTAGACCCATCAGCCTCTGCAATGTTAAGCTTAAAATCATCACTAAGATCCTGGCTTCAAGACTGAAACCGCTCCTAAACAAGATCATTTCCCCCTCCTAGAACGCTTTTATTCCTGGGCGACAGATCTTTGACAATATAATCATTGCGCAGGAGATCTTCAGGACCCTCAAGAAGAAGAAAGGCAAACGCAGCTGCATGGTTGTTAAACTCGATCTTAGCAAAGCCTTTGACCGTATAGAATGGAACTTCCTTATCGATACTATGCGAGCCATAGGCTTTAACAAGAAATGGTATCATTGGATCAACCAATGCATTTTCACTACGCCTTTGTCCTTCAACCTGGACGGTACCCCTTATGGCTTCCTTAAGCCAGGTCGGGGTATTCGACACGGTGATCCCCTCTCCCCCTTCCTGTTTCTTATTTACTCGGAGGTTCTATCTCGAATTCTTCTCCAACTGGAAATGGAAGGAACTATCCACGGCATTAAGACTTCCAAAGGCAGTACTCCTATCTCCCACCTCCTTTTCGCTAATGATAGTTTTATCTTTTACAATGCCAACCTGGCGGAAGCAGACACTCTCAAGAAAGCCCTTGACACCTTCACCCAGGTCTCGGGGCAGGAAATTAATCTCGACAAATCCTGCATCCTTTTCAGCAAGAACGGGCACCACGGGCACCACAAGCTTATTCAGCGGATCCTTCACATTAAAAGAGACTCGTTAGGTGACAAATACCTTGGCGCCCCGCTCGTCTTCGACCGTGCAAAAAGCCTCAATTTCCAGGACATCATAACTCGGGTCTCTGGGCGAATTGAAGGTTGGAAAGCAAAATTTCTTTCCCAAGCCGGTCGCATCACCCTCATAAAAGCTGTTAACTCAGCAATTCCTACCTTTCCCATGTTCACCTTCCCGTTTCCCCGCAAAACTTGCAAATAGCTTGACTCCATGAACGCATATTTTTTCTGGGGCTCCAATAAAGAAAGCAGATCTAAAGCCCACCTTATCAAATGGAGGAATATCTGCCAACCCACCCATTCTGGGGGTCTGGGCATTCGTACTGCGATTAATCACAATCAAGCCCTGATGGACAAACTTTTTTGGTCTCATAAAAGAGCCTGACAAGATTTGGGCGCATAATTTGAAAGCTAAGTACACGCCTTGGGCCCCCATTATGCTGGCTGCTGCCCACCCTTCTGACTCCTGGATTTGGAAAGGTATCATCCAAGCCTGTAATAACATTTGGTCTGAGCTCTGCTGGCACATCGGGGACGGAGAGAGTGTTGACTTCTGGTTTGAGCCCTGGATCCCGGGCATTCGATTCGGGAGACCGGCGGGTCCTGCCCCCGCCAGTCGTTGTAGATCCAAAGTTGCTGATCTCATCTAGCCTTCGAGCCGTACCTGGAAGACGCACCTTATCCAATCCCTTTTCTACCCTGACATCGCCGACATTATTATTCGTATGTCCCTTAGCAAGCACCCCGCTAAAGACGTCCTTCGTTGGACACCGGAGAAGAACGGGATCCTCACTGTTCGATCTGTCCACAATTGCTCTATCAAAACCGCCCTTTTTGAGAGCACCGCGCTCTCTTGATCCTCTTTCCTGGGAGAAACTTAAAGTTCCCTTTCGTCTCCAGCTCTTCACGTGGAAGATCATGCAGAACGACCTCCCTACTTGTTTCAACCTTTGGCATGGCCTTAGAGACTGGGACACACTCTGCCCTCGTTGCGGTATCGAAGACGAAACGACCATGCATGCCTTATTCTTCTGTTCCAAAATCCAAGATATTTGGCTTGAATTTGATTTCGCGTTGGATTTCAGGAGATGGAGCTATTCGGACTCGGTGTCCCTCACTCTCCAACGTTGTTTTTAAAGCATCCATCCTACCATGGATTTATCTTCTTTCTACAGTCTTTTTTGCACTATTTATTTTGCTGTTTGGATTAGCAGGAACGGTCTCATCTTCGACCAGCAGACAAAGGCGACTAAAGACATTCTGCAACACGCTAAGCAGCTTCGCATAACCCACCTTTCTCCCTCTGACCCGTCCCAAACCATTTGACAAATCCAACCTCAATACCAGGTCCGGGAGGGATGGTACATCGTCAATGTGGATGCCTCCTGGATTGCCCGGGATAAGCCTGGGGGGTCGGGTTTTACTATTAAGAATTATCTAAACGCTCTTATTTGTGCAGGTTTTAGCTCGTCCAGCGCCGCAGACCCAGAGGAGGCTGGGACGATCGTCGCGATTAGAGGGTTGGAGGTTGCCAGGGGTCTAGGCCTACAAAGGATCCTTCTTTTGCCAGACTGTCAAAGGCTCGTCCGCGCTTTTCGAGAGAGACCGGAGGATCTGTCCTGGGGAGCGCTTACTCTTTACCCCGGATCTGAGAGCCATCGCAGCTTGCTTTTTAGACTTTTCTTTTGATTATGTTGGCCGCATATGTAATTATACTGCTCATTTTCTGGCAGCTAGGGGAGTTGGTTCCCCCATTCCTAGACTTTTTGAGGCTTTAGAAGCCAACACTATTGTAATCTCTCTCCCCCTCGCCTTCAGGCGAGTAATATCTTCCTTCTCTTTTGCTTAAAAAAAAAAAAATTAGGACCGACATTTTTTTATTACTATAAAGGGTGAGGGATTATTATTATAAATGGGATTTGCGATAGAGGGGTTTACACTGTACAATATAAAGAACTAATTCCGAACCCTAGTATCAAACCACAGGCACTGTTGGAGATGCTCTAAGCCTTCCAAGGCCAAATATGTCATTCAAAAAACTAAAACCCCTCTTTTCCTCCTCTCATTCTCTCTCTCTCTCTCACTCACTCACTCAAGTATCTCTGGTTTTCTTACACCCCAAACTTCAACCAATCAAGGTACAATCCTTCATCTGAATTTCTTCTCTCTCGATCCCTATTTACAATAATGATACCAAATCCATCTATAGTCAACATAGATTTTCTAATTTTCATAATCTCTCATTATCTTTTAGTTTCAGTAAATTTCATGATAAACTCATTTCTGTTTTTTTTTTAATTTCCACCAAATTTTTTGGTACTAATTTGGTGAGTTTTTTTCTATACCATTTGTGTTGCAGTGTTACTAGTAGAGCGGGCACTCTGTTTTTGCTGTGATCAAAATGAGCTCTGAATCATCGATGGAGGCTCTAGTTCTCAAACTGCACGAGATCGAAGCGGTTAAATTCGGAAACTTCAAACTAAAATCAGGAATTTTCTCGCCAATCTATATCGATCTTCGTCTCATAGTTTCTTACCCATCTCTGCTCCAACAAATCTCCAACCTCCTAATCTCTTCCACAACTTCTACTTCATTCGACCTCGTCTGCGGTGTCCCTTACACCGCTCTTCCAATCGCAACTTGCGTCTCTGTATCTAATAACATCCCAATGGTTATGCGTCGCAAGGAGATTAAAGACTATGGTACTTCGAAAGCAATTGAAGGCGCGTTTAGCGAAAACCAGAGGTGTTTGATTGTGGAGGATCTTGTAACTAGTGGTACTTCGGTGTTGGAAACCGCGAAGCCACTAAGGGATGTTGGGTTGAAGGTTACTGATGCTGTGGTACTCATTGATAGAGAACAAGGTGGGAGGGAGAATCTTGAGGAGAGTGGAATTCGGTTGCATTCCATGATTAAGTTGACAGAGATGGTTGAGATATTGAGGACGAATGGTAAGGTTTCGGAGGAGAAGGAGAGGGAGGTTAGAGTGTTTTTGGAGGAGAATCGGAGAGTTTCTGTGGCGGCTCCGGCTGGTGTTAAACCTGATGTTGGTCTTAGGGTTAGGATTTCGTATGGGGAGAGAGCGAATTTGGTGAGGAATCCAACTGCGAAGAAGCTTTTTGAAGTAATGGTTGAGAAGGAGAGTAATTTGTGCTTGGCTGCTGATGTTGCAACCGCTGCGGAGTTGCTCGCCATTGCCGACAAGGTTAATTACTTTACTTTTATCATGATTCTTTTGCGGATGATTTTTCATTGAGATGCACATCAAGCTAATATACGATCTAGGGTGTGAATAAAGTAGTTCACTTACCACACTATAATTGCTAGTTTTGACTAGAACAACCAGCAAACAAAAATGACCTCACTTTTGGGATGCTATAGAATTTTAGAGCGTCTCGGTCAAATATAGTGATGCTGTTGCTGTTGATATTATGCAGGTGGGACCAGAGATCTGTCTGTTGAAAACTCATGTTGATATATTGCCTGATTTTACGCTAGACTTTGGATCTCAGCTTCGTGAGGTATATTTCAAGTTCGTGCAAATGTTAACTAGTTTCCACCTTTTCAAATTTCTGGACTTGTAAAAATATCATTTGGTCAACCATAAGATGTAGGTTGCACTCTTTGTTCGTATGCGTTAGGTTCTATATTACCTTTAGTTTTCATTTACTGGACTTGATTAGTTTTTCGTATTGTTGATCTGTGGAATACTTTAAAATTTTCACTGTCGAACTGGTATCACTCGCTTCATCTAATTATCTAGGCAATGAATTAAAAGATGTAGGAAATTTTTGTACGATAAATTGATTATTATATAGGAAGATGATCTTATAGGAAGTGGTTGTTAAATAAACTACGATGAATCAAACTTAATTAGCCTCAACCTAAAGTGGGCTTTAAATATAATGTGAAAGATGATCTTATAGGAAGTTCCTTCACCGAGACACAAATTAAAAAGTGTTACAAACTAACCTACACTATGAAATGATAACATGTGATAGAGTACACGTCATAGAGATCATGTAGTACCTTAGCGTAAAGTTACATGTCATATCTTAACATCTCCCTTAAATTATAAAAAGTTAAGACGTTGCCACTTGTATTGACAAAGAAATTACATACTTATTTCTATGTAGAAGAAAGAAGCACCTTCGTAAGAAAAATCGATGATGTGTATCTGAAGAAGAAACACCACAAGAAGTTAAAAACTAGATGAGCTCAATCATTAATGTATAGACAAGTGGTTTATAGTCGGCTTTCACATGGGCATAAACATGTCTTAAAGCCAAACTAAAAGGACCATTTTTGGATCTAGTACATAGAATGATCCTTACTAAATGTAGAACTAGGCATTGTAGCACGAAGAAAGAGAGTATTATTGTCTATCCATTCATTGTGGACCTAGTCCGCTCCCTCCGCTTTTTCCATGTTTATAGGATCATCCTCCATTGGTAGGTTTGGGGCTGCGAGAAGTTGATGCTGAGGACTTTAGCTGTTGGTAAGGAGATTCCGCTGGTAGCATTGGCGCAAAGCGGACAGGCCGGAGATCTTTTAAAAAGGGAATTGAGGCCAGCTGAACTAATAGGCTACTAAGCCCCATCACTACCCTAACAGAACAATATTCAGGACATGTTGCAAAAATCTGGGCAAAGCGAAAAAGATCCCCACTGCGTAACTGAAGTTTTTCCACCCTTTAAGGCCACTTTGCTAAAGGTTGGTCCTAAATTTCCCATGCATGCTTTAGATCAAGTCAACCTATAAGCGGCGCCAGCGGCCATTGGTCTATTCATAGTGACTCTTTGTGCCTGGAGTCTTTTCACTTACGCTTTGAGCCTTTAATTTTCCACTAAACAACCTTTATGCGGGTTTTTTGTAAGAAGTTGATTTAAAACGATAGAGAAATGACACCCAAAGATAGAGATAACCTCTTAAGGCCTTGAAAAGTAGACCAAAAAATAAAAACGAGGGACATGCAAGAATATTTGGAATTAGAGTTTTAGAGCTTATTATTTTATGAGCATATATGCGGCCAATGAAGAGTGGATGTTACTCTTATTCGTGCAAAGGAGAGACATTTTCAGCCTAGGGAGAGCGGAAGGAATGTCACCCAGCCAAGGGAAGGTATTAAAGTTTAAAATTTGGAGAAGCTCTAGTCTTGGCCACTTACTGAAGAAGTTATTAATCAGGATCTTGTTCCTGTTAGAGCTATGGATTTTGTTCTTGTTAGAGCTATGGATCTCATACCGTTAATAAGACAAGACACACACCTTATTTGTGTCACTCCATCTAGAACAGATGGAGATCCAAAGACCACCTTTTTTTCTTTCTCTCTTTTCTAACAGAAGTTGAATTGACTTATTTAATAAAGTGGGCATTCCTTTAACGTTACTTTTCATAGTGGTGTAGGTAATAACTCCATCATGTTAGAAGCATGTGATGGTTGATGTATTAGATATGTAATATGACTTGACTGCAATTTGAGAAAGTTGTATTGAGATAGAGTACAAAGAGAGTATGTCACTGTCTATATAATGACAACGTACAAAAAGTTACAAACTAATCGGAGCACTGTAAAATGATAACATGATAATATGCAGGAGAGATAACTAGCATGAGGTACATCACATATCATAAGACAAGGCACACACACGTTATTTGTGTCACTCCATCTAGAACATATGGGAGATCCAAAGACCACCTTTTCTTTCTTTCTCTATTTTCCAACAGAAGTTCGATTGACTTATTTAATAAAGTGGGCATTCCTTTAACGCTAATTTTCACAGTGGTGTAGGTAATATTACTTAACTGCATTTTGAGAAAGTTCTATTGAGATAGAGTACAAAGAGAGTGTCACTGTCTATATAGTAAAGCACGTGAGTGGGATCTTTTGATTCCTTAAGGTGATATTGAAAAAAGATTATGCTAAGCTTTTAGTGGTGGGTAGTGTAGGTTTATTTTTGTGTGTGTGTGTAATCTGGTATTAGTTCCTTGTTGGGAAGGATTGAGTTTCCTTTCCTTTTGTCCTGGTGCTCTGCCTTCCTTTTTCTCTCTTTAAATCATCTCATTGTGTATAGTGTGGGTTTCTTTCTGGTATGTGTGTAAGACGGTGTTATTTTCTCGTTGGAAATGTCTGAATTTCACTTCCTTTTCTCACTTTTGTTGCTCCATCTTACTTCTCTTTTTAAATTAGTAAAATTCATATTTATCAAAGAAGAGAAGAAGAAGAAAACAAAACAAAAGGCATCAAATCACGCACCTTTGACTCACCAGTATCAAGTGGATATTGACATAGCCGCGTAGGTGATGCTAATTTCTACTTAAAAGTGTTAGTTCTTCTATCTGGCTAAGGCCAATTTTTTGGTAGATTGGTGGCGACCTATGGTACCTGGATACTCCGTACAGCTGAGGATACAATACCCATGAGTCATGATGTAGATATGCTTCTTAGGCACTCCATAAATGTTTTTATAGTCAAATAATCATATTTCTTAGTTCCACTTTAGTTCAAGTATTAGCTTCTTATGTTAAACTGATAAACATATGGATATATTTAGTGCATTTTGAGAAAGCTTTCTACCAAATGATTCTAGCGAAGAATTTAGTCACTTGTTATTTGATGCAACCAATATGAGGATATAGTCGAACTAGCGAAACCTAAGCATAATAAAGATGTAATTGTTGTTTTCAAAGAATTGTTTCCTGGGAATTGGGAAAAAATAGTAGTACTCCTTGCTGATAGCAGTCGGTGTCCATATCAATATCATAGGCGGTAATTGAAAACATCCTGCTTTTTAACAGAGTCAAACCATAGATATGGTTACAATTTACATCCTTCCCCTTTGTTGTTTACTTACCATGCTTTAAATTTATTTTTTTTCTTGATACTTTCTGATTATCAAATGTGGCATTATTTACTGAGGTACTGGTATTTGACAAACCAAAATGTAATGAGATTTCAATCTTCTTCCCTTTGTATACTTACGGCTGCTATTTAACTGTAATTCCTGCAAAATAGAAGAGTTAGGAAAGTATAAACAGTGATATTTAAAATAAGAAAACCTAAACAATGTATGCTACATTCCCGTAGAAGTATTAATGCTATGTATTAGTGACTCTTAGGTGTTTAGTAGGATTGTAAAGACACAACTTCTTAGCTAATTCACCTCACTTCTGTTATAGATTGCGGAAAGACACAACTTTTTGATTTTTGAGGATCGTAAATTTGCTGATATTGGAAACACTGTCACAATGCAGTATGAAGGGTGAGATAGTCTGAACCTTTTTCCAATATTGTTGATGCTGATAATTTTTTATGGGCTTTGTCACAGCTTTGTTTCTTCCTTGTTTGCAGAGGTATATTTCGCATATTGGACTGGGCAGACATAATTAATGCCCACATAGTCCCTGGTCCTGGGATTGTGAATGGTCTGAAATTGAAGGTATTCAAATGACAATTACCAGATATCGCCTTTCTCATAGATCTAATTGAGTTATCTGATATTTGTAAACACTGGTGCTACTACGTCTAGGGCTTGCCTCGTGGTAGGGGTCTATTATTGCTTGCAGAAATGAGCTCTTCTGGCAATCTTGCGAAGGGAGATTACACAGCTGCAGCAGTGAAAATTGCTGAAGAGAATCCAGATTTTGTTATTGGATTCATCTCAGTTAATCCAGCATCGTGGCAAGGAGGTCCAGGTAATCCAGCTTTAATCCATGCAACTCCCGGAGTACAAATGGTTACTGGAGGCGATAATTTGGGCCAGCAATACAACACACCCTACTCTGTAAGTTTTGCTTACTGCATATTAAAATTCATCTTAATATGATAAGTTGGCATAATCTTGTGTTAAAGCTATAACCAATGGTGTTACTTTAGGCATATTTGCTTGGTCATGTGTTTTGACCGCTCACCCCTAAATGCTAAGATTGCAAATTGGGCAGATTGGTCAAGTTAGATGTTAACCCAAGCCTAACTCAATATTCACGGCATTCATCCTGAACCCAAAGTTATCATTAATTGAGTAGGCTAGACCGAATTGTGATTAAGCTCAATTTCCAGACAGGGTGGGCATGGTTATGCATCCATTAAATTTATAATTTGGGTGTATCCCCCCCCCCCTCACACACCTTTGCCCTCAGGACCTAGATCATTATGTAGACCTATTACAGTTTTACCCAACAACCACCCTTGTTGTCTTGACACTAATATTGGCCTCTGCCTTCCACTTATTCCCTGGGAGAAGCCAAAACAGTTAGAAGAACAAAATTTAATTGCATATATCAAACAGCTTATGATTTATGTACACTATTTCTCATTACCAATTAAGAATTTTTCATCTCCAATTAACTCTGATAATTGGGGCTGTAAAATAAAGTAATTAATGATTTCCTTGAAAAATAATGATTTGATGAAGTCCAAAATGAGGGGGAGTTCCATTAGATGCAATGATGTGATTGAAGTCCTTGTCTCGGGGACTGAGTAGTTGTTGACCTACATTAGATCTGAGAACTAAATGAAAATGTGGTAGTCGTGGAGAGCTCCCCTTGCCAATACTTCTTTGTTACTACGACAAATTCCATAGGAGTTAATGTCCCCTCCAATCAACCCCATGCTCAATAAGATGTTTTGCAGCAGGGCTGTTCTTATTAATGTTCCTTGGCTCCTTGCTGGGAAAATGTTTTCAATTGTATTATTGTCACCAAAGTCCAGCACGGAATAGGCGTTTCACTGCTTGTAGACCTGGTGGATTGGTGATCATGCCCTTGAAGTCTGGGGACTTGTGATTGTAGGTTGAGTTTGTGTCCCGTAAGTAGAGTAACTTTCAGGACAAATAGCTGATTCCACAGAGAATTGCCCTTTGTGATGGCCTTGTAAGTGCTCTTGGATATATATGTTAACAGTTAATTAAACGACTTCAGCAATTTTCTTCTGTTGATGACCAGATATCCCAGAAAAAAACACTTGAAACCACCCTGTGATTCCTTCCATATTCCAATAGATTTCTTTTTGGAATCAATGTTGACTTCGCTGGCGAGAGCGTGAACGAAAACTTAAGGAGGCAAAGCAAGACAGTTGCTTTTGTAAAGATATCCATGCGCTTTCAAAGTTTTGGTTTCCAGAAAGAAAGCTGATACAATGATGCGATTTTCTAAGATGGCAACAGGAATTGTCAATACACATTAAGCAGCTATATCCAAAATTATGGAATCCCTGCTGTAAAAATACTTCTGCAGGCCACTCTGTAATAGATATTTTATGACAACTTCCTGGAGGTCTTCACCTTTGGCTTAGCCGGAAGATCTAGTTTACAGGACTTCTTTGCTACAAGAGCCACTACAAGTATGACGTGAGAGTTTGAGGCATGTTGCTACAACTACCATGCTTGAGCTTTGCAGCTCTCCATTGAATGAAAACTTTTTCTTGTGATTATTTTTCTACTGCAAACCCTTGAATCCAACTTATTCATTCAGAAAGGACTTCCAATCTACATTCATATTCTTAAGAGATATACGGGCTCATATGCACTTTGGTCCTGAAAAGACAGGATTCAACATCTGGTACCCTCCAGTTGTAGATACGATAAACCTTCCTTATCTTATTTCAGTTTTCTTTTATTCAAGTTATAATGACTGTTGGAATTAGGGGGAAATTCAAAAATGACCTTATCTTAATCCATGATAGAGGAAGTGACATCATTAATACAAATGTACTCATTTTTTAGTTTTTTTTTGTTAAAATCATAGTAGTTGTCATGTCTAATATCCATTTGTAACAGGTAATCCATGATAGAGGAAGTGACATCATTATTGTTGGACGTGGAATTATAAAAGCAGCGAATCCTTCAGAAGCTGCTCGAGAATACCGTGTTCAAGGATGGGATGCATATAAGTTACGATGTGCGTTGGAGTTATGAATCCCCCCCCCCCCCCCCCCCCCCAGTACTGAGTAGTGTATTGTTTGATAGACTGAGACTGAGAAATTGCAACCCTTCATCGTATTTGCTAAATACAACCATGTAACTCTCTTTTGTGGGATCCAACAGCCTTGCACTCTAATCTAGCATGACTCTTTATGTGCTTTAATAGTTAGTTTGACAAATTACATTTAATGCTTCTTTTTTGTAAGCTACTTTCATAGAATACTCGAGACCTTTTTTGAGGGCTCTATGTTTTGTTTACCAGGAGGTAGATAAATAGATATCGCATAACAATTATGATTTACAGGTATTTCTTGTGTAAAAATTGATAGTATTTAAAAGATGCAAAGCAAAGGTCATTACAGCATGAGTCCTATAACTTGAAGCATCATAACGTGTTCTTCAATCAGTGGTCTGTTAAAGAGTAAAATTGATCACCAGACTTATGTTTTCAAGCTGTAATCCACGTGACATGCTACTCCTTATCTGTAATTCTCTCAATTTTGTATTTATACACAACTCGAATAGAGATTGCATTTCAAAATCCTCCAAGGGACAAGGATGTCGTATTTTTTTCTGACGGATTCAAAGGATTTTCATGCTAGCTCTAATCCGTGATTACCAACTTTAAAGTTACGCCTTACATAAATACGCTTACTTCTTATATTTTTAATCAATTACTCGTAAGTCAACAGTTTACTCCCTGGAAAATGGAGATCATCCTCATCACATTTTCTCTAGTATCTTATAATTTGTATCTATCTTGTATAATAACCAATCCCAAGTATAATGGGAAGGATATAAACTCCATGTAACTATAAATAGAGTTGTACACATGGAATGACATATAATGCAGTAGCTTTTCTCCATTCTTCTACTAATTAGCTAAACTCATACCATTGGGCTCTTGGCCCAGTGGTGGTTGTGACCCTCCACCAAGAGAGGAATTGTGAGTTTGAAACCCCATGAGGTTGGAAACTCAGGGTTACGGATCCCTATATAAAACCGGTTTGCCTTTAAAAAAAAAACAAAAAACAAAAAACAAAAACATTAGCTAAACTCATTATTTACCTTCTCCATTGTGAAAGCCCGCTAATATTGTTCTCAAACCCACGATACAAATTCACAGTAACAGCAGTAACCACAATTTAAGATTAACATCAATTTTGTCGAAAACAACTCCGAGTAATTTCCATTTTTTATTACTAAGGCTCCAGTTGCTACTATTGGATTACCCATCTAAAGGGTCGGGATCAAGGGACAATAATTTTTAACATTGATCACAACAATGTTCAAAAACACATTTACAAATTGAATCAAAATTTGATTTTTTGTGAGGATAATCTCGTTACCATATAAATCATCATGTTTTCATAATGTTTTAAGACCACCAAGTATGGTTTGACATAATGGACGGCTCTTAATCTTCCAAAGATTGTAAATTATTTTTGGAGGCTATAGAATCATAAAGACTTGATTTTTGGTGGAGATGATCTATATGATATGCTGATTAGATTATTGTCACAAAAATCAAGTGTTGATTCAACTTGTAAATGTGTTTTTAAAAAAAAGTCGTCAAAAAGTGTTGTCCCCCAATTCCCCCTCTTATCTAAAATATAGTCCTCACATACATGAATCTAATGTCTGGCATATGTCTAACTTACGAATGGATATAATGCCCACCCACGCAAATGGTGTGGCCAACCTCAAACTCATCAAGATGCTCTAATGCGTTACCCGAGGTTTTTGAAAAAAACACTTAATTAAAAGATTCAGAAAAGTATAGGCAGCCCCGCATCACTCGCAACAACTGCGTATGTGCCTCTCTCTCGTCCCTCTTTCCTCAACGTCTCTATCTCCGATGTCTCTCTCTCTCTCAACTCTCTCTTTGGCATCTCTTTTTCTATCTCTGCAGGGACCTATCCCTCGACCTAGTCTAAAATTGAACTACCTCAATATCAGACTCACGCATTACACACGTGACATGTATATTTAGCATTGATACTTAGACCACGAACTAATAAAGAACGTGGATCGAGCACTACAACAAAATGTAAACAAGTCAAATACACCTGTCACCCACGAACTAACAGTTGCTCATTCAACTACCACTTACTTCATTATTCGGAGAACGTGCTTCAAGACGATAACAAGTTACGGGTAAGGTCTATACAAAAAAAAAGTTCTAGAGGAGATAAAGACTAGAAAAACCCGATTTTCTAGACTCTAACACATGAATTTTTAGATTCTAAACACCACAAAATTTCTTATTTCAAGATCAAGCATTTCTAGTTCAAAAGATCACTTGTTATAGTTACTAAACCCTCCACTCGAGGTCGTGGTTTTTTACCTATTCAAAGATTTTTTACGTTAAATCACCTGTGTCATTCTTGCATTACATTAATTTTTGTCAAATGTACATTTGGTGTAAGATCTAATTTTGAGCTATTTCGAGCTACATAATTAGGCCATTACATTTGGTGCTGTCTGTGGGAAAGAAGACATTTTCATGATATCCTAAGGCATACATTCACTCTACTATCAATTTCCAATCATGGTCACTTCTAAGTGACCCACAACAGGAATCCAGCTTGATCTTTCAGTCGAACCGGAACAGCTCGCTGAACTACGGGTGAATCTCCACACCAAAACAAAAAAACATAATGAGCTCGAGCGTCAATTAACCCTTGATCGTGAGCTCTGCGACAAAGAGCTCGAAAGCCCGCGACAAGCTCGTTTGACAACATTCAAGTGATATGAGGAACAAATGACAACAATGCAAACTGCATTACAAGCTTTGCAGGGCACTCAATAGGCTCCCCATACCAGAAATCGTGATCAAGTGTCGGGGAACTCCCGAGTTTCTGCATGGGAAAGATTAGGACCTCGAGGGGCGACCAGCAAAGCCATTTCCAGAAAATCTCCAGCACGACCTTCAACCTTCCATTCATTTAGGCGGCGAAGTTCAGTCTGATATCAGCAGAGGTTCCCAGCTTTCCAAGCTTCAAAAGAAAGAACATCGACCTCAACCCTGTATTCCAGCACGTGATCGCTTAAGTGAGGGCATCAAAACTCATAATCCTCGACTAGTTAGCCAAGTCACTCAAGCCATACGACAGTACATCACACAAGAGTACATGGATCAACGTATTAAGGAGCTGATCAAATCTCATGCAATAGGCAGACAGGACGACTTAACCAAGTTATAAGGAAGTCCCATTTCCAAAGAGTTATTTGATATGGAAGTACCGACAGGTTTCCATACTCCGAAGATATGTAAATACCAAGGTACCGATCCAAAGGAGCCTATTCAGTAATTTTGAGATTCTTTGAGATTGTACTCAAATCTTAACCATATTCTATGCCGTCTATTCGCAACTAGTCTACAGGGAAAACTGCTACGGTGGTTCCATTCTCTACCTAAAAATTCCATCCTTACATTCGATCAACTAAAGAAGAATTTCGTTAAGACTTATGCTCACAATAAAGACAAAGAAGATAATTTATATTCTCTTACTAGTTTCAAACAATCACAAGGAGAGAAGCTCGAGGTCTTTGGGAAGAAGTTTATGGAACTCGCAAGAAAAGTTGATAATCTGGATCATAAAATAGCTGTTACTGCTTTCACCAATGCGCTCCGACTCGATTGCAAAGCCAAGGAACATCTCTTCTTAAAAAAATTGGTGACCTTGGAGAATATGATCACCAAGGTCAATGGGTATGTCGACCTGGAAAGAATGATGACCAAAATGCATAAATCTCCTAAATCTGTACTATCCCCTAAAGGTCCAAACATAGAAAGTAACACTGAACCAAAGGAGGACCAAGGCGATCAAAGCGTTCCAAGGCAAACACAGGCAAGCCTCAGAAATGCAATTTATTACCCAAATTTGTCCTCCCCAAGATAAATGTTCAAATCTCTTTAATTTCTCCTGTTCTCGCAAAACACAAGTTCTGCCGTATATCTCAGCTGCTGGATCCGATCGAGGGAAAACCGTACTGCATGCATCACAAGGTAAATCATCATGAAATTGACAACTACTATGCTTTATAGAGGTTTCCCAAATATATTTTAAAAGATGAATGAATGCACAAGTATACTATCGATTTTGAATCATATAAGAATGGTAGCTACAAGACGCAAATCGAAGTAGTCCAGGTCGAAGATCAAGCTGAGGAGAAATACCTATAACATATGTATAACAACAACATGATCGAGATCCATCAGATTAATAACTCTTGCAGATTCAAATGAAGGAGATTGTCCAAGTGCTGCAATCTCACACCTCAAGATAAAAAAGCTAAACTTCTTCCTGAGTAGGGCAATCACCGGCTTGGAATTTCTTTCGACGATTATGACATCAGTCACGTCAACTATCCTCATCATGATGTATTGGTTATCATGCTCAAGATGAAGAAATTTATCATGCATACAATGATGATTGATACTGGTAGTAGTTTTGAGATTCTCTTTCAAAGAACGATCGACCAGTGGGATTGGCCGATCAAGTTAATCCAAGCAATATCGATATTTGTGGATTTAACGGTTCCAAGAAAGAATTCATGGGAAATATCATCTTACCTATCACCACTAGACCAGCCGCAATCGACATCGTATTCCACATCATCAACGCCAAATTTTGTTATCTCGGGATTATGGATCGTTATTGGATCCACAACATGAACGCAATCGCTTTCACTTATAATCAAGCACTTCGCTTCAAACACAACGATGGCATCTAGAAATTAAAGGTAGTCAAAAGCTTTCATGAGCTTGTGAAAATACCGTTTATGCCATTCTTGACATATCCGACATATACGCTGCATAGCAATTACCAAAAGCTGATCACATTAATGATCAACCTTCCACAAAAGAACCTACAGTTTTCATAGACATTGATAGACCCAGTAGGGTACTTATATTGGTATCAAGATGGTCAGGCACGACAAGGATACTCTCGTTCACTTCTTACAAATGAATTGAGACATTTTTACGTAAACTTTCAAAGAAATGCCAGGGGTTGATCCATCCAAGACATGTTACAGATTGAGTATCAACACCAATGCCACGACGGTCAAACGAAAATAGTAACGACTCTCACCTTGTCTACGAGATGAAGTCAACATTTAAATCGATAAGTTGATCAAAGTGAGATTCATTTCAGAAGCCAAGTATCCAGATTGGATCTCCAACATTGTCGTAGTTCCAAAGAAGAATGGAAAAGTCCAAGTTTGTATAAATTTCACCAATCTAAAAAAACACACTCCAAAGGACAGTTTCCCTCTTCCAATCATTCAACAAATTCTTGATTCCACAGTAGGTCATGCACTCTTATCTATGACGGACGCTACTTCTAGATGCAATCAAATACTTGTCTTGGAGGCCGATCAGGAAAATACTACTTTTATCACTGAAATTGGACTTTACTGTTACCATGTCATGCTATTCAGACTGAAGAACACAAGCATAACTTATCAACGGTTAATGACTACAATGCTCAAAGTACATTTAGGGAAAATTGTTGAAATCTACATTGATGATCTCCTGTGCAAGAGCTTAATATCAAAAGATCGTATCACAGATCTCTCTAGAATCTTCAACATTCTCCGTTCTTACAAGATACGGATTAATCTAGATAAATGTCAATTCAGAGTGTATTTAGGCAAGTTCCTCAACCATCTTATCAGCAAGAAAGGGATTGAGACCAACCCAGATCAAATTCAAGCTTTCCTCAACATGTCCTCTCCGAAAACAAAGAAAGACGTACAAAAACTTATAGGTAAGATTGCTGCTATCAACCGATTCGTCTCTAAGTCTTCAGATCGATGTCGGTGGCTATTCTTACTACTTTGAGGTTGTACCAAATGAGGAAAGGTTCAACCCAATGAAGAGATCCAGTGGACAAAAACTTATCAGCAAGAAAGGGATTGAGGCCAACCCAGATCAAATTTAAGCTCTCCTCAACATGTCCTCTCCGAAAATAAAAAAAGGCGTACAAAAACTTATAGGCAAGATTGTTGCTATCAACCGATTCGTCTCTAAGTCTTCAGATCGATGTCGGTGGCTATTCTTACTACTTTGAGGTTGTACCAAATGAGGAAAGGTTCAACCGAACGAAGAGATCCAGTGGACAGCAAAATGCGAGCCAGCTTTTTAGGAACTCAAAACCTATCTAGGGAAGTCTCCCATCTTGAGCACCCCAGTAGATAATAAGGAAGTTACAGACAATTCCATCAGCTCTATAATGGCCTAATTCTGTGAGCTCGACGTGGCCTGGAATTAGTCCTCATACCAATGTACCTGTGATTACAATCTAGCAAACAAGAAATGACACATGTATTTAGCATAAAAAACCTATGAATAGGTTAAAAACCATGACCTCTTGTTGAGGGTTTTTTTAATAGTGACTTTTATTGCTTGAGGCTGATGATATTTTATTACAAGTTATTTCTAGACTTAGAAATGTTTGATCTTGTGAATAAAAAGTTTGGAGTGTTGAAAATCTCTAAGGATATAGTCTTCTTAGTGATTTCTCGTATCTTTTTCTGGTCCCTCTCACTTCTGGAACTTTTCCTCTATATAGGCCTCTTCTGCAGTTCTTCGTCGTGCTTGTAGGGACCTATCCCTCGAGCTCACTTGTAATCGAGATATCACCAGTTCGAATAACCTTTATCTCAGGCTCACACATTTTTCAACATAACTTCTCCAATCAATATTTCAACATACTCCGCAAGCTGGTCAAGAACGTGGGTCAAACTTAAACCGAAAACCCTGAACCAGTCAAAAATGCTTGTCTCTAATTAACTCGTCAGTTACTCAGTCAACTGCCATTAGCCACATTGTTCAGAGAATGTGCTCTAGCATGATGAAGAGCTGCGGAGAAGGCCTATATAAGGAAGAAGTTCCAGACGAGACAGGGACCAGAAAAATTATATAAGTGATCACCTAGAAATTACATATTCTAGATTCTCGATCAATCATCAAAGCATCTTAGTTACAAGACTCAAGCATTTTCTATTTTTAGAGATCACTTGTAATAAGATATCCACCTCAAGTAATAAAAACACTTTCAACAAAAATCTTCCATACGAGGTCGTAGTTCTTTACCTATTCATAAGTTTTTTACGCTAAAATCACCTGCTTCTTTTCTTAATTTCCAATAAAATATTGTTACAGGTTCATTGGTATAATAGTGAATTCCAAAGCCATTTCGAGCTTACAGAATTTGGCCATTACATTTGGCGTCGTCTGTGTGAAAGATTGCATGTTCACGATATTCTAAGGTAGTCTTTTACTATAGCTTTCAGTCATGGTTACTTCCAGACGACCGGCTGCAGGAACTCATCTCGAAGCGTCCATGGAGTCAGAGCAACTCGCAGAGTTACGGGCGAATCTCAACGCCAAAGCGGAGAAACGCACCGAGCTCAAACTTCAATAAATTAAGGATCGAGACCTCTGTGACAAAGAGCTCGATGCTGAACGACAAGCCCATTTGGCAACATTCAAACGACATGAAGATCAGATGACAGCAATACAGACTGCCCTGGAGGCTCTATAAAATACTTATTAGGCTCCACCAACCAGAGGTTACGATCAGCTTCCAGAGACCTCCCGTATTTCTACAAGGAAAAGGTTAGGACCTCGGGGTGCCGCCAATAAAGCTATGTCCAAGAATCTATACTGCGAACCACAAACCTCCATACATTTTGGGGGTAAAGTTCAGTCTAAAGTCAGTCGGGGTTACAAAATTTTTGTCTGCCATGAGGAAGAGCAGCGACCTCAACATCAAGTTCCAGCACGAGATATCCTATATGAAGGTACGGGCACTCATCATCCACAACCAGTTCGTCCAGCAATTCAACCGATACATCATTACATCATAAAAGAGCATATGGACTATCGGATTAAGGAGTTGATCGAAGCACAGGTTCTGGGTACTACTGGCGATACCACAAAGATGCAAGGAAGTCTGATTGCCATGGAACTATTCGATATGGAGATACCAAAAGGTTTCCATACTCCCAAAATTTGCAAATACAAAGGTACTGACCCAAAGGAGCACATTCAACAATACTGTAATTCATTAGGGTTGTACTCCAATCTCAACCACATCCTCTGCCATCTGTTTGCCACAAGTCTATTGGAGGAACCACTCCGATTATTCCACTCTCTCTCTAAAGACTTCATCTATACATTCGATCAGCTGCAGAGCAGCTCATCAAGATGTATGCTCACAACAGAGATAAAGAGGAGAACTTGTATTTTCTTATCGGTCTTAAACAATCATATGGAGAGAAGCTCGAAGATTTCTCAAAGAAATTCTTAGAGCTTGTACAAAAAGTGGATAACCTCAATCATAAAATAGTTGTTACTGCATTCACCAATGCTCTCCGGCTCGACTGCATGGCCAAAGAATACCTCTTCCTTAACAAGTCTGTGACCTTGGAGGAGATGATCACCAAAGTTAACAGTTACGTCGACTTAGAGATGATGATGTCCGAGCGATAAAAATCTACTAAATCCGTCCTCTCCACCAAAGGCCAATCTACAGATCGAGCCAGTGAACCCATGGAGGAACAAAGAGATCAGTAGCGCACCAAGGGCAACGCAAGTTACCCTTGGAGAGGTGATCCACCAAGCAAACCCATCCTCCCAAAATTGAACGTCTGAATCTTTGCAATTTTTCCATTACTATTGAAGGATACACTCTACCGCGTCTCTCAACCATTGGAACCAAACGATAGTCGACCATATTGCCTGTATCATAAGGTATATCATCATACTACTGACAATTTCTATGCTCTATAGTGGTTGCTCAAGTATATTTTTAAAGAGTGACGGATGCTCGAGTACATTGTCGATCTGAAGTCGTACAAGGATGGCTGTTATAGGAAGCAGTTTGAAGTTATTCAGGTCAATGATCAAGCTGAGGAAAAGCACCTTTACCATATGCACCACAACAACATGATCGAAATCAATTAGATCACCAACAGATCAAAATGCAAGAGACTACCGGAATACTGGGATCTCACACCTCAAGACAAAGAAGTCAAGCTTATCCCTGAGTCGAGTAATCGCCGGCTAGGAATTTCATTCAAAAATTGCGATACCAGCCATGTCAAATTTCCACATCATGATGCATTAGTAATAATGCTGAAAATAAGAAAGTTTGTCATGCACACAATGATGATCGATACTGGAGGCGGTATTGAGATTTTGTTTAAAAGCACAATCGACCAGATGGGATTTACTGACCAAGTTATTCAAAGCGACACCGATATCAGTGGGTTCAAAGTTCTAGAGATGATCAAGTAGGCGAGATAATCTTAACTATTAATGTAGGATCAACCACCATCGACGTCATGTTCTATGTCATTAATGTTAAATCTCGTTATCTCAGGATTATGGGCCGCTGCTAGATTCACAACATGGAAGCAATCGCTTCCACATATCATCAGGCACTCCGATTCAAACATGAAAATGGTATTTATGAGATCAGATATAGTCAGAAGCTCTCTTGGGCTTGTAAAAATACCGTCTCTGCTATCCTTGATACCTCCGACACATTGGCTGCATAACAATTACAGGAAGCTGATCACCTCAACGATCAATCTTCCACGGAGGAGCCCACTGAATACATCAACCTCGATGGACCTGGCCTAGGTACTTTTATTGGTACTATACTGTGCCAACAGGAAAAAGATTCTCTCATACACTTCATGCAGCTCAATCAAGACATTTTTGCATGGTCTTCCATAGAGATGCCTGGGGTCGATCCGACCAAGGCATGTCACAAGTTGGCCATAAATATCAATGCCACAATGGTTAAATAGAAACAATGACATCTATCACCTCGCCTTTGAGACAAAGTTAACACCGAGATCAAGAAATTGATCAAGGTGGAATTCATTCGAGAAGCCAAATATCCTGACTGGATATCCAATATTGTCGTTGTGCCAAAGAAGAATGGAAAAGTCTAAGTTTGCGTAGATTTTACCGATCTAAACAAACATACTCCAAAGGACAGTTTCCCTCTTCCCAACATTCATCAGATCCTCGATTCTACAACCGGCCATGATCTCCTATCTATGATGGACGTTGCTTCAGGGTACAATCAGATTCTACTTCTTGAAGAAGATCAAGAAAAGACAACTTTCATCACTGAAAGAGGTCTTTATTGCTACAATGTCATGCCCTTCGGACTCAAAAATATAGTTGCTACATATGAACGGATGATGACTACTATGTTCAAGGCATGCATAGGGAAAGTCGTTGAAGTCTACATCGACGATCTCATGTGTAAGAGCGTACAGTCAGTCAATCACATCACAGATCTCAACACTATATTCAACATTCTTCGATCTTATAGGATGCGTTTCAACCCTGATAAATGTCAATTCGGGGTCCATTTTAGTAGATTTTTTGGTCACCTTATCAGCAAGAAGGGGATTAAGGCCGATCCAGATCATATCCGGGCTCTCCTCAACATGCCTTCTCCAAAAGCAACAAAAGATGTTTAGAATCTTGCCGACAAGATTGCCCGGATCAACCATTTCATTTCTAATTCTTCAGACCGCTATCGTTGGTTGTTCTTATTACTCCGCGGTTGTACCAAACGAGGTAAGGTTCAGCCAAATACAGAGGTCACATGGACAACTGGATGCGAAGCAGCTTTTTAGGATCTTAAAACCTATTTAGGGAGGTCTTTCATAATGAGCACCCCAGTAGATAATGAGGAACTGATTATCTACCAAGCAGTTATAAATACTTCCCTCAACTTTGTTCTCATTGGCCTAGAAGGGGAAATAGAGAAATCAGTCTTCTTCATCAGTAAGACCCTCACACCAGCGGAAACAAGGTACTCTAACATTAAGAAAGTTCTTCTCACTCTTGTTTACACTTCACAGAAACTCAAACACTACTTCCAAGCTCATTCAGCCAAAGTCATGATAAACTACCCACTTCGGGAAGTCCTATCCAAGAAAGAAAAGTTGAGAAGAGTGCAGCAGTGGTTAGTCAGTTTGGGAGAACATGATATCAAGTTCGAGCAACTTTATTCTGAAAAAGGTCAGGCTGTTGCCAATTTTCTCATGGATTTTCCAGTGGAAGATTTTGAGTGGGAGGAGTACAACCTTGATCTTATAGAAAAAACACCTGAGGATCTACCCCCAAAGCCATTCGATGACCGAGCTGAATGGATCACTACATCAGGGTGGAAACTTCCCACAGATGGATCAGCAGGATCCGCAAGGTCATGAGTCAGAATCGTTTTAATTACCCCTTCCAATGATAGAATTAAGAAATCAATCTGCTTGGATTTTGAAGCCTCAAATAATGTTATCGTGTATGAAGCTCTCATTCATGGACTAGACCTTTCTCTTGAGCTCGGTGTCCCTGAACTCTAAGTTTACACAGATTCACTATTCATCATCTACCACTACTAAGATCAATACAAGAAGAATAGAAAGATGATCGAATATGCAACCCTCATTGCAGATAGGATAAACAAGTTTGCGAAAGAAAATCTCAATTATCTTCCTCAAGGTGAGAACAAATACTCTGATTCCTTGGCATATCTAGCTGGGGTCTTGGGTACAGAAGCTCGATATCTCCAAATCGAAATCATTTCAACCCCCAGAATTGGTCGTATTTCTATGTGCACGATCAACACTGTGGACGATAAAAGGGGGAGACGACAATTGGCAAAAGCCATTCTTAGCCTACCTCGGTGTCGACAACAATTGCAACAGACCACTCCCAGTAGATCCAAAGGAGCGCCGACAGCTGATCAACAACTCAAGGCGCTACATTAATCAAAATGGTGTACTATACCGCCTTTCTGTCACAGGGCCTTACCTCAAGTGCCTCTCCAAATCAAAAGCGGATGAATTACTCTGTAAATTACATGAAGGGACTTGTAGCTCCTATACCGCAGGTCAATCACTAGCAAACAGAACAATCACATAAGGTATATTCTGGCTTAGCATGTGCAAGCAAGTAGAGGAGTGCTCCTGTAGATGCGATACCTGCCAAAGACATGGACACATGATACGTGCCCCTACGCTCGAGCTCCATGCAAGCAAGGTTTTCTGGCAATTCAAATGATGGGCACTAGATCCCGTCGGCAAATTCCCTAACTCTCCAAGTAACCGTTGTTACCTACTCGTAGCTATCAATTATTTTGCAAAATGGGTAGAAGCAGTTCTACTATGTCGAACTAGAGATGATGAGGTCATCTCTTTTATCTGGAACCACATAATCACTCAGTTTGGGTACCCCCACCTAATTCATTTCGATAATGGGCCCCAATTTGTGGGAGAGAAATTCATAAACTTCCTAAACCACCACAATATCATCCACTCACCATCCAATCCTTACTATCCTCAAGGCAATGGCCAAGCCGAGATCAACAACAAAGCCATCGTGGATAGATTTAAAAAAGGCTTCACTCATAGAAAAAAGGGAATTAGGTTCATGAGCTGCCTCATGTCCTATGGGCCTATCATACCACTCCTTGACAATCAACTGGGTGTACACCATTCCTCCTTGCTTATGGGACTGAGAGCGTCATTCCTTCTGAATATCATCATCAAGTTCGTGACCACGAGCTAACTGACGAGGAAAATAAGTTTGAGTTGGCTTGCAGCCTCATTATGATAGATGAAACTAGTGAATGCGCCATCGCTAACCTAGTTCAATATCATCATATGCTTGCCAGGTCATACAACAATCGAGTCAGAAGCCGTGCCTTCCAAATCAAAGATTTCGTCCTCAGAGAAATTCCTCAACATCGTAAAGAGCTTCACGCTAGAAATTAGCTGACAATTGGGAGGGTCCATTCATTATCACAGGTCACTCAGGCCTGGGATCATATTATCTCATGATAGAAGAAGGAATCCCTATTTCGAATCCTTGGAATACTAGGCGACTGAAACGGTATTATCGTTAAGCGTCTTACTACTCTATTTCCTTTCTTCGCTTTTATTATTTTGTTTTTTAATTTCAAAAGTAAGATTTTCATCTCCACCCAATGTAAATTCTGAACTTATCAATAAAATTTCAAGTTTGTTACAAACATCTCTCTACTTATGTAGATTCTACCAAACATCAGATACGGCAAAAATAATACTAGCCTTCATCTTTTTTAACTTGTTTGGGTCATTTTTAGCGGCTAAATCAAGCTTAACACTTGGTTCGGCTGACTCTACTAAATCTCTGCGATTGTAGCTAGTGTAGAAACTTGTTTCATATCAAATACTCTACCAAACAAGTGATAAGGCAAAGGTAATACTAGTCTTCATCTTTTTCAACTTGTTTAGGGCATTTATAATGACTAGATCAAGGATAACACTTGGTTTGGCTGACTCTACTAAATCCTTGCGATTATAGCAAGTGTAGAAACTTGTTTCATATCAAAGACTCTACCAAACAAGAGATAAGGCAAAGGTAATACTAGTCTTCATCTTGTTAAACTTGTTTAGGTCATTTATAACGGCAAGATCAAGGATAACACTTGGCTTGGTTGACTCTACTAAATCTCTGCAATTACAGCAAGTGTAGAAACCTGTTTCATATCAAAGACTCTACCAAACAAAAGATAAGGCAAATGTAATACTAGTCTTCATCTTTTTCAACTTTTTTGGATCGTTTATAACGTCTAGATCAAGGATAACACTTGGTTTGGCTGACTCTACTATATCTCTACGATTGTAGCTGTAGGGGCCTATCTTCTTAAGAAGGGGAAATCGGCTCTTACACCACGAGGTTAATACTTTATCAAAGGAAATCAAGTATATAATCTATAGGTTAATTAATCTATTGACAATATACTTGCGCGGAAGCCTAGAATGTGAAGCTCTACGCCCTCTGATACAGATTTTAAAGAGTATTTATATTATTGTCGAGTAGTCAAAGGTTCGAGTACTGGGTTTTACAAGGTGATCGAAGGTAAACTGTAAAGGCTCAGGGGAGAGATTTTGTAACCTCCCCTTGGTTCCCCATCTCTCCTATTTATAGAACATAGGAAGGGTCAGTCACCAAGGTTAGGTCCCATTACAAGGGTACCATCCGGATATCAAGCGGGTATCCCAGAGTTGGTATTAATGCCAGAAATATCAGAGCTATCACTGTAATAGTTGTTTGGTTTGTTTCTGTACTCTAATACTATAACAATTGTTGGGTCTGTCACTGTAGCTGTAAGGATGAACAACGCCGCCGTCTTATCCAATGAGCTGGCTGTCTGCCCTATTACACTTCGACCATGTAAGGATATGGTCAAAGTGTTTCTGACGTGATGTAGAGTTCCTCTTTGAAGCTTTTTTAGAGTCGAGGCTTCGTCTTCGGATAATCTTTGAAAGGCTTGTTTATGGATTGAGTGGGCTTCGAGGTGCTCGAGTAGGCGTCGAGGTAGCCTTCGAGTATTTGACTGGGGTAGAAGGCTGCGACTAGGCTACTACATACGCCCCCACTCAGCAAGGGTATCAAAAATAGGTGTAGAGGCATTTCCTGAGAAAAACTGTTTATAGTCAAAAGTTGAACAATTGATTGTTGGCCTTTCATGAAAGGTAATAAAGGAGGGTATTTAAGGAATGTTGGTGGTTATGTAATAATAAATGAGGTTAGATGGGGCTATAAGTATGGGATATGAAGGTAGTAACACTGTATACTCTACATTTCTTTACATTTCTCTTTTCCTTCTTCTGCATTTCTTGAAAAATGATATGGATACCACGCCTAACACTCGCTACCAGCAGAGGATGGGATTTTCCAGAGACCGTCGTATAGGGCGGAAGACCGCAGAGCTGAAGTTGAAATTTTTCGGTGACCATGAACTCGACTGGGACATGCCTGACCTGGTAGAGTTGGAGCCTGGGGAACCCATCAGCGGGGAGTTCTATTCTTACTTCTAGAGATAATGAAGTTTCATTTTACTACTGCTGAAGAACGTTACCTCTACTTGATGGATTTGACAGAATGTCTAGTTCAGGCTGAAGAGCAGTTGGAGGAACAATGCTCGGCAAGTAAAATTGGCCTGTCTGAAAATAGAACGGCTTCTTCTTAAAGTGGTGGCGAGGTGGTGGTGATGGGTTTTTCTCTTTTTTTTGTAGGGTTGTATTTTGAATTTTTTTGATGTTGTTGGTCTCTGTAGAATTTTATGTGACTGTACTAGGAGATCTCCTCTGTTTCTATATTTTGAAGTGGTGTAATGAGAACAAACATTACTAAAATTTTGTGTTTCTATCTGATAAACCATATATGCGAATAGATTGTAGGCACGGTATCGACTATATGTCCTCGAATGCTAATATCTAGAAATGGTTACCTTCGAGGAAAAATTAACTTTGAGTTGAAATGTGCTGGTTGAGGAAATAGGTCGTCAGTCGGTTACAATGAATAACTGTTGCAGAATACTTGATGCTCGAGGTTTGTACCATAGGGGTTATTAGAGGGTATAAAAAGAAAGGCATCGATGGTTCGAGACTAGTGATGGTTCGACTGTAAGTCCTTGGGAAAGAGGGTTGAATACGCGTTCTGATGAGACGGTTATGTTTGGGGAGTTGAAGTGGTTGGACTGCTGAGTTTTTGAGGAGAATTGAAGACTTTCTATTAATGCGATTCTGATTAAGGAGGGGTTAAATGTATTTGGTTTTTAGTATAAATATATTATTTCTGGGAGGATTTCATTCGTCTGTTCCTTCTTCTCTGAGTATAATCTCTTCCTCTTCTTCCCAAAACAAAGGCGATGCTTCCAAGCCCAAGAACTAGGACCAAGTGGCAGCGAAAGCTCTTCGTGTGCAGGAGAAGATATTGGAATTGAAGTAGAGGTTGGCCAGAGATCACGACCTGGACTCAGAGATGCTGAACTTGTTTGAAGCTGAGCCCGGGGAGTCCATTGTTGGAATACCCTTCGCATATTGGTGGGGGGTGGTACAGATGATGGAACCGTTTCCAGGCCACTGGTTGTCCCTGCTAGAGTCATTTGCTGAGAAGATAGTGGACCAAGAAGATGCTGCTGCTGAGGCCAGGAGTGAGAAGAAATGTCCAGAGGAAAAATAGGGGCTTCTTCAACTATTTTGTTAGGTGTTTAAATAGGATTGTCTGTAGTTTGTATATGGTGGTATGGAATGAAATTAGATTTCGAATTTTTCTGCTTATTTGTACTGTTCTGATCTTATGGAATGACATTGGAAGTTAATAAGAAAACTGTCAAAGTATAATTATGCATTGTGTGCAAGTAAAATTCTGAATTGTCGAAGTAAGATTATGATCTCTCGAAGTATAATTCTGATATGTCGAAGTAAAATTTTGAACTATCGAAGTAAAATTCTGAACTGTGTGTAAGTAGGATAGGCATAGAATTTGAAGGTGATTTAGGTTCGGTCATATTATTGAGTGTCAAATGCGACGTGAATCGAATGCTTGACATCTTTTGATGTCGAATGTAAGGTTTAACTGCGGTCGATTATTCAAGGCATGATATAGTCGAAGGTCTGTTGGATTTGACTGGACAGACTGACAGCCCAGACAGCTGGTCTGTCAAAACGGCGCTATGCCTGGGACAGAGTGCCAGCAGGTCATCATTATGTTTCCTTGAATTACAGAAAAAAGGGTTGATTTGATGTAAGGATCTGACTTGACAGTTTCTATCGAGGACCAGAAGGTTCGACCTTGTTTTTGATTTTGAAATTTCGTGAGTGTGAGCATGTTACACATACGTGGGGTGAAAGAGGGTAAAATTATCAAATCACGTCTCAGCCAAAAAGCAAGGGTAGTGGGGTTGTGGTAATGATGGCGGTGTGGAGAATCGAGGCGGATTTTTGCGGTTATGAGGAGGTATAAATATGTGAAGGAAATAACCAAAGTACTGTTCACAGACAAAACTAGAGAGTGAGAGAAAGGGACTTACACCATTGTTACGTGAAGCTTAAGAGAGGTTACTGAGGTTGTTACTGAGTACCAGCTGACTTTCCATTTCGATTGTTCTTCAGCTAACACAGGTATGTCTATTGATCTCTGTCTGTTTGTTTTTGTCTAGTTTGCCTTTTATATCTGTATGTAGAGTATTCTGGGTTCGTAGTGTTGAGGATATATTCGAGGATAGAGGGAAATCATGTGTCAGGTGTTTAGCTCATTTGGGATTCTGAGGGTAATGATGGTGAGACTGGGATTGGGGTCGATTTTTCGATTGTGTTTGTATATGTGGGAAAGGGTAGATGAAAATGGGTTATTGACACGTAATAGTTGAATGTATCGATCTAATTGCGTGCCTCTTCTTCTGTAAGCTAGTGCGTCTGGTCGTGCTCCGACGGACGAGGGCAGCGACATAGATGAACTAATCAGAGCAAAAGATATCTCACTGGTAGTAGTGGTTCCTAAAACTGGGGTTTCGAGTAGTAAGCATCGTAAGAAGGTAGTTACAGAGGGTAGTATTGAGGAAGATGTGGGGGTCGGATAGAGAAAGAGAGGTGAAGGTCGGGCAGAACCTTTAGATGGTAAAAGTGGTGAGGGAGAACAAGGCGACCAAGATGAGGATTCGACTGATTCAGACGAGGCTGTTGGTTCTGTTCCAGATAGGGAGAATGAGAGGCTAGATCGATTTGTGGCTAAACATGAGCTGCCGAAGGTAGGAGTTATATTGTATTCTGTAGGGTCAGAGTACAGCTTTAAATCGAAGCCTCGAGAAGGTATCATGGCATATAAAAGCCAAATTCAACTGAGGATGTGATTGCCCCTTCGAAGGCTGGTGAAGGCGGTGTTGAATTTTTGGGAAGTTACCACAGTTTAGATGAATGGAAATTTTATGAGATGATGAGGGTAATCGAGGGCATGAATGTAAAATTAAGAAGCAAGGGAAGGGGTTTAATTGAGTGGTATGATGTGGTATCATTCTATTCGAGGAAAGCGAATCAGAATGTGGGCACATACCACATCCAGTGCCATGTATACAAGCCTTGGTTCTTTGATCTGTGCTCGACAGGTCGAGGGTGGAATAGAGATTTGGTTGTAGTACGGGGGAATTATGAGGGTGTCGAAGGGGAGGACCCTTATAAGTTAGAGCATAAATTCTACAATCCGAGTAAGTTTACTGCCGAAGATTTTTTGATATATTGCGCGAATAAACTGTGATTGTATTTATGTTTGTTATGCAGGTCCTCAAAACCAGACTTGGGCAAATCCGAGGGATTATATTAATGCCCTAATTGATTTAGACGAGGAGTGGGTGAATTTCGTTTTCAAGACTCTTGGTATCAAGAGGAAGAGGCAGAAGAAGACAGATTCCCAGCTTCGAAATGTACCCTTTACGTCGAAGCCATCAAAAAAAGGGGAGGCGAAGGTGTTTCAAAGGTAGTCAAAGGCACGGAGGAGGATAATTTGGCGAGGAAGGTAAAGTATGTTCCGAAGGTGCAACGGGCTTCGAAGCAGGTAGCGACAGTACCCGAAGTAACTAGTGATACTTTGAGATAGAGGCCGAAGCAGGCATTGACCCTGGCTGAGAAAGGGAAGGGTAAGGTTATTCTCGAGTCTCCAGGGTACAACAGGTGAAGGGTACCCAACCTAAAAGGTGCAGGGTGCTGGGGGAAGACGATGCAGAGGATGTGGGCAAAGATATGATGGAGGCTAAGCGATAAGATCATGCTCTGGCTATTGCTGCTTCGATGGCGGAACTCTGTGTCGATGACACAGACGATGTGTAGATGCAGATAAGGAAGATTATGTACTAGGTAAGTGTCTATTTGTTTATAAGATTATGATATTTTCTCGAGTGCTTGATTCTTCAAGAGGTATTGACGGTTCAAATATTCTAACAGACGGATGCTTGGGTGCAGTGTTTTCAGAATGCGGTGAAAGTGTTAAAGAGGAAGTTACAAGAAGCGGTTGACAAACTGGAGCTTGCTCGAGGGACTGAACTGTCGGTGGTGCCTGAGAATAAAATTTTGAAGCGAGATCTGTAGGCTAGCAATGATGTATTCGAGAAGAGATTGGAGGGTCAACGTTTTGATCATGAGCAGGTGCTGAGGTCGAAGCTTGCTGAGAAGGAAAAGGAAAAGAAAGTACAGAAGGAGCATTACCAGGGGAAGTTTGATGTTGTATGTGCAGTTACTGTTAGACTGAAGGAGTTTGATCCTGATACTCTACAGTGCCTGCCTGTTTCCTAAGATCCTGTCACTGAAGATTCTTTACAGACAGAGGGAATTGAGGTAGATGTTGCTGATAGAGGTGTTGGAGGTGGTGTGGAGGATTTTATGATCGACGGTACTGCTACTGGGAGTGCAATTGATGTGGTCGTTGATGGTTCAGGGTCGAAATCTTCTACTCGATGTACTGAGGATGTTGGCGCTGAAGAGCTTGTTGGGGGAGAAGGTACATCCACACCGATATGAGGTATTTGTAATAGAGTATTATGCCTATTTTTATTATTTTTTTGTTGGGTTGTAATATTTGAACAATGCTGAGCTCTCGGTGTACTTGATCTTTGAACTTGTGTTTGCTTCAAATTGCTGTACTGGAACTGACTTGTAGTCTATTCTAAAACTTATTTGTGTTAATCTTGAATTGTATTGAATTGCTGTGATAGATACTTGAGGTATACTCTGAACATGATTTGACTTGATTTGTGTTAAAAATGCTTCTCTGACAATGTACTGGAGTGTCTTGTGTATGGTAAAATTGTAGATATAGCTGAATAATTATGTCTACATATGCCGCAATTGTCGAATGATTATAGATTGATCGAACTTTGAAGAACTTCGTGATGGTTCTTGCGCTTGGGTGGAACCAAGAGATTTATTGTACTTCAAAGGCCTAAGCCACAATGAAGTATGTAAGTCGTGTTCACCGCCAATGCACTCCCGAGGGTTCGATCTTTCGACCATTCGCACCCCTCGAGTTTGCTAGAATGTTGGAAGCTTGAAAATTTTCAAGGTCGCCCACAAGTATCTGTCGGGTCGAATGGTTGACATGATACTTTGAGGAAACCTAGAAATTTACTGGACTTTGATGGCCTGAGCCATAGCAAAGTAAGACGTGTTCACCGCCAACGCGTTCCCGAGGGTCCGGTCTTTCGACCATTCGTGCCCCTCGAGTTTGCTCGAATGTTGAAAGCTTGAAAAATCTCAGGTTCTCCCTCGAGTATCAGTCGGGTCGAAGGGTTGACGTGATACTCAGGCTTAACCGCAAAATTCACTGGACATTTGAAGGCCTGAGCCACAGCGAAGTAAGACGTGTTCACCGCCAACGCATTCTTGAGGGTTTGGTCTTTCGACCATTTGTGCCCCCCAGTTTGCTCGAATGTTGAAAGCTTGAAAAATTTCAGGGTTGCCCCCGAGTATCAGTCGGGTCGAAGGGTTGACGTGATACTCAGGCTTGACCAAGAAATTTATTGGAAAATAGAAGATGAAGTGGGGATGGAATTTTATTATTATTGATTATTCTGTATTTACATCCGGTGTACAAGATGGAGGCCGTGACCCATTGTATGAGACCAGCTGCATTGTGTTCCATGGATTTGGTAGAGGCTCTTCATCTTCTGTCATTAGGTAATATGATTCCTAGTCGATTTTGTCGTAAATGACATAAGATCCTTCCCAGGATTCGGCTAGCTTTCCTGCATTTTGAGACTTCGAAGATTAAGTGACGCGTCGAAGTACTTGATCTCCAATACTGAAACTTCATGGTCAAACTCTTTAGTTGTATGACCTCTGAAGTGATGTATGGTAACGGCCGAGGTTGGCGATGGCTCAGTCTCTAGTCTCGTCGATCCATAACATATTGCATCCGAGCTCAAACTCATTATCTTCGACTTGGAGAATGGGATCTCGTGTGGGTACTTCAAATTAAGTAGGGAGTACCACTTCAGTACCATAGGCTAGAAGGAAAGGAGTGCAACCTGTAGATTTTCTTGGTGTTGTTCGATAGGCCCAGATGACATGCTGTAACTCCTGAACCTATCAGCCTTTCTTTGCATCGACACGTTTCTTGAGACCGTCGACAATAGTTTTATTGATTGCTTCGACTTGACCATTCCCTTGGGAGTAGTAAGGTGTAGAGGGTGAGAGGATGATGTTGTGTTTTTTGAGGAAGTTTATGACTTTGTTCCTGACAAACTGTGGGCCATTGTCACATCGAATCATATGAGGGCATCCGAAGCATGTAATGATGTTTCCCATTGGAATTTGATGACTTATTCTTCTTTGGTTCGACACAAAGGTACGGCTTCGACCCATTTGGTAAAATAATCTATTGAAACAAGGATATTCTCTTGGCTGCCCAAAGCTTTGGGAAAAGGACTAATGAGATCAGTTGCCCATCCTTTGAATGGCCAGGAGACTTAACTAAAATGGAGGTCTTGTGAAGGGTTGTGAATGTCATGGGCGTGGTGCTGGCATTTTTCACCGTGTTAGGCGTACTCTTTGGCTTATTTTTTTATGTTGGGCCTGAATAAACCTTGGGGGACGGCTCGAAGGGCCATAGATTGACCAGCAGTATGACCACCGTAGGTACCTTCATGGAGTTCGGCTAGAATTTTAGAGGCTTCGGTTTGAGAGATGCATCGAAGGAGAATGCCATTTAGGGATTTGCGATGTAACTCATATTTGTAAATGGTGTATCTGGGACAATTATCTAATAATGATCTTTTGGCTTTGGGTTTATTTGGGAGGGTAGCATTGTTGAAGTAATGGAAGAAAGGTGTTCGCCAGTCATCTGGATCGAGACTCTCGCCCCCAGTATTGATGGCATTGACTTCCATCTGGTCGATACTTTGGCGTTCGAGTACTTCGATATGGAGAGTCCGTGATTCTGAATGGCCTAACATAGCTGCTATGTAGGCGAGGGCATCTGCTTGTCAGTTTTTTCCTTGAGGGTAATAAGTGATAGTAGATTTTTCAGGAAAATGGTCCATACGTTGTCGAACAAGGGCAGAATATTCGGCCATGCGACCATTGGCTGGATTTTCACCGGTGTAATGTCTCTGAACAAGTTGGGAATCTGTGAAAAATGTAAGTTTGGGAATGCCGAGTTTGAGTACGAGGTCGTGGCCATGTATCAGAGCTTCATACTCAGTTTCGTTATTGGAACATTTGAAGCTTTGCTTAACTGCCTTTTCTATTCGATCATTTGTAGGTGTAGCCAGGATAATACCAATCCCTGAACCGTTAGGCCTAGCGGATCCATCTATAAATAAATGCCATCTTGTGGTAGGGTTCCATGGATCTGTTGCTTCGGGTTATTCTTCTGTCAGGTAATCTTTATGTTCCTCCCAATCGACATCTTCGACTGGGAAGTCAGCAAGGAAATTTGCTACTGCTTGGCCCTTCTGGGATATCTGCTTCTCAAATGTAATGTCATGTTCACCAAGGTAAGCAGACCATTGTTGTACTCGTCGGGATAACTTGTTATTACACGGATGGGGTGAGCTTGAAAATATAGTTTGTGTTTACGGGATGAATAAACGAGGGTAAGAAGCAAACACTTAAGTTTTGTGTATCGAGTTTCTGCGGGTGTTAGAGTTGTGCTGATGAAATACCCAGGTTTTTCGATGTTTGACTCGAGTCGAATGAGAACTGAATTGATGGAGGTATCTGTGACCGCGAGGTATAAAGAGAGTGTCTCGCCTTCGATTGGGGTGCTGATAATTCGTGGTCGACCATGGTAAGTTTTGAGTTTGAGGAAGGCCTATTCACATTCGGGTGTCTAGTTAATCTCAGGGTTGTTTTTCTTTTTTACTTTGTGGACGCCTTGGTCGCGTAATAGAGAAACGAGCCAATCACAACGGTCTAAGGATTTGGAAATGAAATGGTTCAGGGCCGTTATCTTGCCAGCCACTTTTTGGACATCTTTTTTGGTTCGGGGTGAAGGGATGTTGATGAGGGCTCAAATATGGGTAGGGTAAATCACGATACCTTTTTTACTGATGAGATGGCATAAAAATTTACCAGATGAAACACTAAATTGACATTTTTCTGGGTTGATTTTCATGTTGTATGTTCAAAGTATAGAAAAGACTTCGGTTAGGTCTTGGATATGGGTCTGTTATTGAAGGCTCTTGCATAAACTTCGGCCGACTTGCCAAGCAGGGGTTTAAACATGGTTTTATCAAGGCGTTGATAGGTGGCACCTATATTTTTAAGGCCAAAATGCATGACATTAAAACAGTAAAGGCCTTGTTCAGTAATGAAGGAAGTTTTAAGTTGATCTTCGGGAAGGAGGGGTACCTGATTGTAACTCGAAGCTGCGTCAATCATTAACAGACGCTCATGTCAAGCAGTGGCATCAAGGAGTACTGAGATGATCGGGAGGGGGAAGCTGTCCTTCTGTGTATGCTTATTGAGGTCTGTGAATTCGATGCATATCCTGATCTTTCCGTTCTTTTTGGGAACTACAATAATATTTAATATCCAGTCAGCATACTTGACATTTCTGATGAAACCCACGGCTATGAGCTTATCGACTTCGAGGTTCACGGCTTCTCGAAGTCGCGAGGTCAAAGTACGCTTCTTTTATTTTACTGCTGTAAAATGGTGGATGAGATCGAGGTGGTGGCATGCCAAACTGGGGTCAACACCGGGCATCTCCTGGAATGTCCATGCAAAGACGTCTTTGTTTGCTCGAAGAAAGTCTATGAGTTCGAGGCATTCTACCTCGTCTAGTGGAGTTCTAATGAATGTACCTCGACCAGAACCGTCGAGTTCGATGTAGACTGTGGGTTTGATGGGTGAGGTGGCATCTATCAAAGGTATGGTTATAGATAGAGACAGTGATTGCTATGGGCGGCTGACGAGCCTCCGGGTCTGATCAATCTCCGAATGTTCGCATGAACAGGCTAGGCGTTGAGAGCCTTTTAAATTCCAAGTACCCAAGGGGGTGGTAAAATGAAGTATTTGATGATATGTAGAAGGTAAGGCACGCATGGCATAGGGCCAGTCGTGTCCGAGGATACCGAGGTATTCTGACTTCTTGTCGACGACAAGAAAACTGGTTTGAAGTGCGACTGGGCCGGTAGTAACTGGGAGGCTGATTCGACCAATAAAAACTTCTGTGGCCCCATTAAAACCTTTGAGTTTGACATTGGCAGCAATGATAAGGTCAATTTTCTTCATGGTTTAGATAGTTTGGAGGAAAAAGGACATCAACTGCACTTCCTGTATCTATGAGCATTGTGTGTAGGACGATGTGTTCGATTTTAATCATGATGACTAATGGATTGGAATGGGGAAAACGGACATGGGATGTATCGCAGTCGATGAAAGAGATTCCTTCAGGTCGAGGGGAGAGGCTTGATTCTGGCAGGAGGGCGGGCAGCTTCTCCTGCTAGGTAAATTTGTAACATTCTTCAACACGCTTTCGTTTACTCTTGGAACGGTCGCTGTCGATATTATTGACTTCGATGAAATTTATTTGGTAGATATGCACCTCGGCCAGGTCGACAACAGGGGTGGATTGAGGTTTATGGTACGACCCGTCATAGTAGCTGGGAAGGTCGGCAACATACTGGTGTAGACGACCTGCTTTGAGGATGATCTCGAAGGAGTACTGTAAGGCAAAGTATTTGTTGGTGTAGTGGCAGTTACACTTGTGATTAGCGCAGTAAGGTTCACCTGGTTTGACTTCGACGGGGAATGGGATTTGCCAGATAGGGTCTGCTTGTATCTGAGGTAGAAGGGTGCTGATGGGGGCAGTGAGTATGGGTAGATCCAGCTTTGGCCATTTTTTGCGAGCTTTGACATTATTGTCATTGTAAGGGCATTTACGGCTCTCAGTCTCCTATGAGATGGGAGCGATCACGGGTGAGGGAGTAGAAGGTGGGCCTTGTCGAGGTTTATTAATGGCAGTGGTCAAAGGTTTCCCTTGTTTACACGATTCGTGGAGGCGCTCAAGGTCGATGTATCCATTGACTTGTGAGAGCATCTCCTAGAGGGTTCGAGATTTATGGACGACCAGGTACTCTTTAACACGGCTGTCGTCTGGCAGAGCATTTGAGTATGCGAGTACAACATTCGCGCAGTCTAGGTTTTTACCTTTTTGCGACTCGTCAAGGAACCTCTTGGTGAAGACTTCAAGGGTTTCACTGCTGGATTTTCTGAAGTTGAAGAGGGCATCGACTCTGACCTCTCTGTCTTTGTTAAAGGAAAACTGTGTAATGAAAAGATTGGATAGTTGCTCAAAGCTTCGAATCGAGCCACTGGGAAGGTTATTGTACCACCATAAGGGGCTATTTGTGAGACTTGTGGGAAAAAGGCGGCATAAGAGGTAGTTGGTTGTAGAGTAGAGGCTAAGAGTATTTTAGAATTTGAGATTATGGGATTGAGGGTCGGTGTTGTAGTTTTTGCTAAGTTTGTGAGCACGGAAATTTGGAGGAACTTCGTTGGTGAGGAGTTTGGGGCAAAAGGGATTATTCAGTCGACTTCATGAGTTGGGAGTTGGGCTCGTGCTGATGCGAATAACGGGTTGGATTTTGTTGTCAAAATCCTGCTGTGCACAGTAGGCAGGATGAGGGGGTGATCGAAGGGTTTGAGAGTGATGAGGTCTAGTGTGTGGTATGTTTTCAACGCTGCGTTCCCCGAGACATTCTCGGGCAGGGCAACGTTTGGGGTGTCTGGAGGAGCGAAGGGTGGAATCAGAGGAGTCTTCTATGGGGCGGATGCCAAAGTGGATGGAGGCAGTGGGGGAAACAGTAGGGGCAGCGCCTTCGGCGTCACGGTGAGCCAAAGGTGATGAGATATACGGTAAACGCCCCAATCTGTCTTTAGTAGAGATGCAAGATAGGGCTAGTGCTTAGGATGGTAAGGGAGCATCTTGAGGCAGCAAATGCTGTAGCTCCCAGACCGTGTTGCGCAACTTATCAATTGCGCGGTTCTATTTTTCGGCATCGTCCAGATTGTAGAGCCGTTCTGCTTCAAATTCCTGTCGGTATTTTTCACATTCTGGGTGAAGATAGATGTGATGTCGCTCCTCGGCTTGAGCGAATTGTTGAGAAAGTAAGGCTAGTTGGGCAGCCACTCCATCGACGGAGTTGCCTGCGTGGGAAGAACTGGAACGGAGGGTGGGTGCTATTGAGGATAATCTGTTAAAGTTGAGAACAAAGGGAGGGGAATAAGAAAGGGAGATTGGTAGGGTGGGAAGCACAGACAGCGCCAAATGTCGTGGCCTAACTTCTTAAGAAGGAGAAGTCAACTCTTACACCACGGGGTTAATCCTTTATCAAGGGAAATCAAGTATATAATCTATAGGTTAATTAATCTACTGACAATATACTTGCGTGAAGGCCTAGAATATGACACTCCACGACCTCTGATAAGGATTTTTAAGAGTATTAATATTGCTATCGAGTAGTCGATGGTTTGAGTACTGGGTTTATCAAGGTGATCGAAGGTTAACTGTAAAGGCTCAGGGGAGAGATTTTGTAACCTCTCATTGGTTCCCCATCTCTCCTATTTATAGAACATAGGAAGGGCTGAGTCACCAAGGATAGTTCACATTACAAGGGTGCCATCTGGATATCGAGCGGGTATCCCGAAGGTTGTATTGGTGCCCGAAATGTCAGAGCTATCATTATAACAGTTGTTGGGTCAGTTTCTGTACTCTGACACTGTAGCAGTTGTTAGGGTCTGTCACTCTAGCTGTAAGGTCAAACAACGCCGCCGTCTTGCCTCGTGAGCTGGCTGTCTGTCCTGTTACACGTCGATCATGTATGGATATGGTCGAAGTATTTTTGACGTGATGTTGAGTTCGTCTTCGAGGCTTGTTTATAGTCGAGACTTCGTCTTCGGATAATCTTTGGAAGGCTTGTTTATGGATTGAGTGGGCTTTGAGGTGTTCGAGTAGGCGTCAAGGTAGCCTTCGAGTGTATGACTGGGGTAGAAGGCTCTAAGTAGGCTACTACTGTAGCAAATGTAGAAACTTGTTTCATATCGACGACCCCACCAGGCATAAGATAAGGCAAAGGTAATTCTAGTATTCATCTCTTTCAATATTTCTGCAATATTTCTATAGTTTAATCAAGTTTCAACTTGGTTTAACTTAACCAATTTCTGCGAATGAAACAAGCGTAAAAATTTGTTTTATATCAAAAACCCAACCCGACACAAAGATAAGGCAAATGTCATACTAGCTTTCATCTATTTTAATGTGTCTGCGACAGATACTATTTATTTTTCTTGTCAGATTCATATTACAAGGAATTCTTTTCTGTTGATGGGATGTCAGCCATGTTTCTCCCTTGAGTAGGGATGTTAGCCGTGCTTTCCCCTATAGCAAGAGGTCAAACATTTAGTTCACGAATTACAGCAACTCTACCCCTCTCTATCAGGTCAGTAGGTCGAGGGCCCAAATCGGTTTCCATGAAGGCCATGCGGTTCCCTCGATCTAAGTTAACTCTGCAGAGCTGATGCATCCCTTATCCGACAGACTTTTGAACAAGGTATCTCATTCCAACTCAAGTCTTTTTACTTCCTCTACAAAATATGCAGCTATCGCCTTTAGATGATCTGAGTGTGGCGCATCAGTTATGACCATCCTTACAAATTTTGCTCACACCTTCTCGAGGCGTGACTTCAATCAAATTCTTCTGATGAATCATTTCCACATCAACTTTAGCTTCATGTGCTACATTCTCTTCCAACTTTTTTTTATATATTTAGTTGATTCAGCCAGGTTCATAGTCTCCAAGTCCACTACCTGGGTTCGAAGCCTCTTAATTTATGCATTCAACTCTTCCCTAGATGGAATATCCTTTAATAATTCTTTTTTCCTCTTCATCACCATTTCTTTTGCCTTAACTTCCCCTTCCAAAACCTTTTCCCTGATAAGAGCTGTATCCAATTTTTACTGGCATCCCCTTAAGCTTACATTACCTCTCTACACATTCCCCTGAATTCAAGCTACGCTACCTTCCAGTTCTCTAATTCATCCTGATAAACTCACCACATCCCCTCGGACTAGAAGAACTTGAACATCCTTCTTTCTCCCCCTCGAGCGCTCTCCAGCCTCTGCTTTCTTGGCACGTGCGTTGGCTTGTACTAGTTCAGCCTTTAATCGTGCCACCCTCTCATTTAAATCATTACCCCTTCGTTGTATTTCCCGAAACTCCATATCCTTAGCAGGTAGAGCTATATGCAAGTGTTCAGTCGTGGCTTCCAAAGATGATAGATTTCCTCGAACTACTTTCGGTTCGTTGTCTTTTTCAATAATTTTTGGTTTCAGTCGCTCCATCTCGTTTCTACAATTCTAAAGATCAGATCAGGATTGTTCCTCCAATCTTTCTAGCACCTGAATACAGTACTAAGCCATTTCAGCCTGCTTACCCTTAACCATCAATGTGTCAATCCAACTTTGGAGCTTCGCGGCATGTTCTTTAATCTCCACCAGTTCTTTTAGCCCCTTGTCTATTTCAACATCTTTTTCTTCAACCTTATGAGTCAGGTCAAAAATAGCCTGGGTTGCCTCCATAAGTTTAAAATGCACCTTTACGTGTTGGTCTTCTCTGCTTTCATTCGCCTTCCTCATCCTTTCCAACTCCTCTGCAAATTCCCGATTACTTTGGTGTACATCATCCACATGCGAGCGAGCTGAATCCAATTCGATCTGTACGATATAAATTTTTAAGCACAGTTCGATCCAAAACACAATCAATGTGCATCTATATTTCATTTCCAAACTTATATATGATTTCTAACATCTGCGGTGTGCAAATACTTCTAGACGAAAGGTTCAGATATATTATCAGATAAACGCTCCATGAGGTATATTGCGAAGTCTAAGGTACATACTTTCGATATACTACTTTGCATAAAGAGCGTTAAATTTTCTATGTACTATATTAGTGACATTTTCCTAAAGCTGATAGAAAAATTTGCGGCCTACATCTACATCCTATTTACTATGTAGCTCTATATCGATATAACATACAGGCCAAAAGGCCTTTTTCAATCTAACTTGCAGCTCCGCATACGGAGACAATAAAGATGTGGAAATCTCTTTCTCCCTGACAAGCTTAGTCTCTAGGTCTTTTATCCTGAGACTCATTTCTCTATGTGCCTACAAGAGGGTTACAAAAAAAAACCTCAGCCTAAGAGTCTCCTCAATGTACACAATCCAACAGTTTATAACACCCATCCAAAATGTTCATGCAAAACTAAATCATTTCTTTATCCTACCTTCTCATGCTCGCTCTCCGGGAGTTTGTTATCGTCCCCTTGGTTATCCAACACTGCCTGACGAGATATACCGTCTAACCCCTCAATTATTCCCACCGAGACCTCCTCCATCACTTCATCATCTTCCGTCTCAATGTAGGTGTCTGCCTTAATGGCATTCACCCCCTCCTCAGAGTATCCTTTTAACATCAGGTGGCGCCCCTACCTTTCCCGCTCATCCACCATCTCCTCCAAATTCGCCCTTGCCTCCACTTGTAGCTGACCAATTTCCACGACATGGGAAGCCTTCAGAGCCTCCAGCTGCTTGGCGTCCTTAACGGCATCAACTTTAGCTCGAGCCAACTTTTTCACAAGCTCGATTTTCATCCTCATCAGCTCAGACATTTATTTCTCAACTTCAAGCCAGTTCCCCTTTACCAGCCAAGCAATCTGCAAAACAAAAATCGACCTCAACATCAGCTCGAAACATAATCCATAATCTTTTTTGCATAATCAATATAAACTTACCATCTTTCTCATATCTTCCTCACCATGAAGGATCACCAATCTATCCCTTTCCTCAACCTTTTTGAGTCGTCCACCATGGCCGATTGCTCTTCAGCGACCTTGTCCCCCGATTTCTCCGAAGGTTCGACCCTTCTCCTTTTTTCTTTAGCGACCTCACCACTTCCAGTGGTACCAGAGGCCGACAGAGTTTCTGGCATCTGCTTTTTGGATATTTTTGAGCTATTGTGCTCGACATAATGGGTTCCCGCTGAACTAGCCTATCTATTCCAGGGATGTTGGCTAAGTTGGTTCAACCTTCCCCGCTAGTTCCTTTTCTCTTCCCTTTGCCAGCACCCGCCATCAACCTGGCCGATTGAGCCTTTTTAACCTTCTTCGACCTACTATCTATCCTCCTCTTCCTACTAAGCCCGAGTTTTTCCAACACAACTTCGAGCTCAGTCTCCTCCTTCGTAACTTCGTCCAACAGTGACTCTTTCCTCTCTACGTGAGACTTCATACCTGCCATACAAGGTATTTTTATCAACAACTACAGGCATAATTTCAAACACATCAGTAAAATTATCTATGCATGGTCATACTTCCTTTGTTTTGCAGATCTAAATCGAAGGTCCAAAGGTTCTTCGTTATTTCTCTAAAGTCAATTACTCTTCATCCATATGATGTTATCATTCCAGGCTCGACTTGCTGAATTCAGATCGAAGAAGCGAGGCCGAGTTATGCTCGTATAGAAGTATGCCCCACCACTAGCGTGATAATTCTTCACCCCATAAAATTACAACGCATCCTCAGAAGATATCCTCCTCACCTTCCCCCCATTCTCTCAGCTTTCATTCAGGTGGTTACAATCACTAATTACCTCCCACATGTTCCCCTTTAATTGAAAGGGACATTCCCCAATTACATTCATAATCTCCTTTAGCAATTTGGTAAGGGGAAGACTCAGTCCCTACTCTAATTGAGACAAGTAACCCAGAAAGCCTTCTTCAAGGTCACTACGAACACCCCCATCAAAGTACTCTAATGAGATCGATTCATCTATGCCTCTATCTTGTTTATCCACCTCTAAATCCGCCAGTAAGTAAAAATATTCTTCCCCAGTCGGTACTGTTGGGCCCCTAAACTGCCTATCGGCATATTCTACATAATTATCCCATGTCCCTCCTATAGCAGCCTTGGCTTTACAAAATTCTCTAAATGGATCTGAACTAGGAGGATAGGACGCCAATTAACCAGGAAAACCTGGAAATGGTTCTTACCCTACTTCAACCTCAATATCATACTCAATCGTCCGACCAAAGGTCGACACCTCGGTAACAGGTGAACTATTCATTTCAACTACAATTTCTATAGGCAAGTTTTCGACCCTACACGACTGTCTCTCACGCTCGACCTACATACAAGTTCAGGTATCTATTATTATTTCATACAAATCGGTCATATCATCATGTGGCATATCTTTTATATATTCTGTGTATACGTCAAAAGTACATAATATTGTTATGTACAACTGTTGTTAAGATTTGCTTCAAATTTTTTTGCACAAATACATATATACTGCGTACGTCTCTACTAACCTTCAGAATCCTAATGAGAATCCGTAGTAGCACCAAAACCTTCCCTCACAATGCTGCTGTATAGCCACCTGCGTGATCCAAAGTCTTTCACTCTCTTCAGCCATTGATCACCCTCAGAAATACTATTATCAAGTCCTCTAAAATAATTTTGTGCCTCTCTCTCTATGCTCTCCAAATTTTCAAAAGTGGAAAAATATTTGAATGATGAGGAAGAAGTATTATTTATCTTTTCTCTCTCTAGCGGCTTGTAGTTATTGCGTCTCGCACGACCCATCCTCAATTTTGGAACTGAGGTGTCCTTTCCACTATCCATGTCAGACGTCTTGTACCTTTTCATTAAAATAGACTTTCCATCATTACCCCTCCCCTCATATTTCAACATATTTTTCTCTCCTGTTTCCATATCCTTTTCTGACCTTCCCACACTCATGATAACTCATCCTATGCGATATCAGATCTCTGTAACTTTACATACAAAACAAAACTAAAAGCTTTTGCATTTCCCCATCTTTTGTTTCTCTATCCTTGTCTATCATATTTATAGTGATAGTGACGTCATTCTCAACGCTGAGGAATTTTCAAAATTATTCTAAATATTTATCACAACAGTTTTAACAATATTTGCAACTATAGAAGATCCCATTGATGTACATAATTTTCTGTTAAAATTCAGCAAACTTATATTTATCCATGATAAACATGTTATACATTATTACATCTAAACAACCTGAATGACCACGTCAAATCACATTACCATTCAATCAGCCACCTTCGAATTCAATCTCGACCTCAGCAATCAATTTAACCATTTCATCTCGAGCTGCAGGATTCAGCGCCAATACACAAAAGCATAACACATAAAAGTACCGGGCATTTTCACGTTCCCTACTCCTAAAATATAATCCAATGAGCTGACACTCCCTCACTGGTAACTCAGCATCATAACCAAATACACCAAAAATCTTCTCCGGCACTTCAAATATTTTTATAGCTAATCATCCCTCCGCGGTATAACATATTCTCAAAGATCGAGTCCGCACCATCCTAACCTCTTCTCCAACTTCACAAATCATCCTACCCATACTTATACGTTTTCCACTCACTTTCCCCACAAAATATGATTTTTACCTTCTATCTCGTAACAGAAAACCCTAGAATCTTGAGTAAAATATTTGAACTTATCTCTTCCTTTGAGCTCGTCCTTTAAATTACTTTCTAGTTCGAGTTATCCTAACTAAAGTGATTCTTCCATCTAACACTGTTAGATTGAATTTTTGAATTGCTAAATTCTTGAAGTTTTTTGCTCCAACTTTTTAACACAAGAAATAGAATCTACTTACGTCACAACATACATTCTCACACATACTCATTTTAGCTCGAATAAAGCGAGGCAATACATGCAATATTCATACATTTTATACATTCTTCATAATAATTAAGTTTGATTTCGACAAAATCTATATCAACAACAACACAAGTAATTGAATGACCAATATTTATTCATATCAAAAACATTACAAACGGTTTTACAGATAACAAGTTTTTCAGAACACCAATCTCTGGGTACTTTACAAATATAAAGTTTTCCACTATTTTTTTGAGCCACAGGTAATTCAGGCACGTTAACGCATCAACTTCTCCAGTTCTTCTTGCTTCAGTGATCTTTTACTCTGATACAAAGATAAAATTAGAACCAATAGAGAGCTTCCCTCGCATGAGTTTAGTTGAAGTCTAATCGAATTTCAAATGGATACTATACAAGCAGTAGACTCAGTGTTATAACCAAATTCTTAAACTAAAGGTCTACTGAGCACCAAAACTTCAAATGGTTATCTCCCTCCTCTACAACCATCACCCCCTCCTCTGAAACTACCACCACCGAAGAGTTGGTAAAGTTGAAGAGGGCCCAACCTTATAATCCATGGTGGTACAAGAAATTAGCATAACTGCCCCGCAATTATGCCCATCCCTGCATATAAAGCCCTAACCCTGTCTTCTGCAAGGATGCGGAGATAGGCCCACCGGTCCTCGCCTGTAAAGATGACGACATGAAACCTCCACTTACAGTAGAACTCTTCCTCAGCTTTAATCGCTTCATCTTCCAACATGCCTTGATACGTTGGAGGAACAGGAGCGGGAATCGCAATCTTCAAGGATTAATCCCCAAAGTACTTCAACTTCAATATCTGGGTTTTAGTCGTAATCCTCTCTTCAAGGACCATTCTACGAGTCTTCACCATTGATAATTTTAGAAAGAACAGCCATGCACTACTCCAAAGATTTGCTGTAGGTACTATTTATATAACATTACATTTATTATGCAGGTACATTTTCCCAAGCGTCAACATTTATTACAGACGCAACTTTTTGAGTCATAACCGTAACATACATCAGCATCAACATCATCATTTAATACCCATTACATCCTAATAACCGCACAATTTCCAATACGTCAACACCACCATGACTACGTTATTTATTCATAATTTTCAAGCCCCAATACCCGTTACCCTCTAATTCTTTCTCAACCAAAGCAACTCGTGTCTTCAGTTGTGTGGGGATGATTATAGAGACCTACATCGACCTCACTTGTAATCGAGCTATCACCAGTTCAAATAACCTCCATCTCAGGCTTACGCATTTTTCAACATAACTTCTCCAGTCAACATTTTAACATACTCCGCGAACTGGTCAAGAGCGTGGGTCAAACTTAAACCAGAAACCCTAAACCATTCAAAGATACCTATCTTTCATGAACTCGTCAGTTACTCAGTTAATTGCCACTAACCACATTCTTCAGAGAATGTGCTCCAGCACGATGAAGAGCTGTGGAGAAGGCCTATATAAGGATGAAGTTCCAGAAGAGATAGGGACCAGAAAAATTACACAAGAGATCACCTAGAAATTGTATATTCTAGATTCTTGATCAATCATCAAAGCATCTTAGTTATAAGACTCAAGCATTTTCTATTCTTAAAGACCACTTGTAATAAGATAACCGGCTCAAGTAATAAAGATACTTGAAACAAAAATCCTCCACACGAGGTCGTGGTTTTTCCCCCTATTCTTAGGTTTTCCACGCTAAAATCACCTATTTCATTTCTTAATTTCCAAGGCCATTTCGAGCTTTGTTTTAGGTTCATTGGTGTGATATTGAATTCCAATGCCATTTTGAGCTTATGGAATTTTGCCATTACAGTGCTGAAGTACGTTCTCCGAACAATGTGGCTAGTGGTTGTTGACTGAGTAACTTTTAAGTTCGTGAGAGACAGGTGGTTTTGATATGTTCAGGGTTTTTTGCTTGAGCTTAACCCATATTCTTTATCAGTTCGTGGAGTTTGTGGCAATGTTAACTGGAGAAGCCGTGTGGAGAATGCGTGAGCATGACATGGAGGTAATTTAAATTGGGGACAATACGTTTTTAGATAAAATCAAGGCATAGGTCCGTACAATCACCCCCTCACAATCGAAGTCACGAGTGGATTTGGTTGAGAAAGCATTCAGATATATGGGTATTCGGGTTAGAAATTCAAATTTTGAAAGAAGTAATAATGTGTGTTAACTGCATGGAAAATGCGCGTGTCAAAGGAGGATGTATGTGCATTAAATGTTGATGGGAATTGATTGACGTGACGGTTAGGGTTTGAAGAGTTATGCCTTACTAAATGATGATGCTTGGGAAAACGTACCTACGCAATAAGTGTAGGGTTATATAAAGGGTACCTATACCGTGGATTGTGACAAAGTACTTTGTGGTCAGTTGTAAAATTCTTTGTATATTTTGAAGATGGTGAAGACTCGTAGGATGGTTCTTAAAGAGCGAATCACTTCGGAAATACAGAGGTTAAAGGTGAGATTTTTTGGGGATTGCTCTTTGGAGGATCTTGTTCCTGCTCCTGTGCCCCCGATGTATAGAGGCATGTTGGCAGACGAAGCGATTAAAGCTGAGGAAGAATTTTATTATAAATGAGGGTTTTACAACGTTGTCTTAACAAGTGAGCAACGTTGGGCTTGTCTCCGCATTCTTGCTGAGGACAAGGTTGGGGAGACAGATACAGGAATAGGCGTGACTATGGGGCAGTTGCAATGATTTCTTGTATCACAATAGATTCTAAGATCGGACCCTCTTCATCTCTACCAACTCTGTGTAGGTGGTGGTTTTAGAGGGGCGACGATGGTAGTGGAAGAGGGTGAGGCAGAGTGGAAGGTTACTTCTGGTTGGTTCAAGCACTGAGTCTCCTACTTTCATAGTTTCCATTTGAAGTTCGTCTAGACTTCGAACAAACTCATGAGGGTGAGGATACTCATTGTCTCCAATTTCTGCTTTGCATCAGGGTGAAAGATCACTGAAGCAGGACGAACTGAAGGATTTGATGTGTCAGAGTGCCTGAATGACCTGTTACTTGTAAAAGTACTAAAAAACTTGTTATCTGTAAAGTTCCTGTTGTTGAGTACTTGAAAGACTTGTTATCTGCACTTGAAAAATAAATTTTGATATGAATAAATTTTGCTATCCAATTTTGGTGCTGATATAGATATAGGATAACTCTAGAAATTGAGCTGTATGATCTGAAGAATATATGAAATGAAATATTTGAATGTAGAAAGTATAAATACTTATAACATTCGAACTGAGATATATATGTAAAATGCATGTTAAGATGTAAGTCTGATTCATCCTGCGTGGTAGAAATGTGGGAGAGAAAAATTGAAGGAATTTTTAAAATGAAGATTTGACCTCAACGAAGAATTGAAGTCTGGAAAGAATAAGTTCGACCTAAAAATATGTAGAATGATTGACTTTGAGGGGAACTGATAAGTGGAAATAACTCTCGCAAGATAAAAGGTAAAAGGATATTAACACTTTTTATGGGGAATCGGTAGTAAAAAATATATAAATAAGGCAGAAAGGTTTCTGAATATGGGGGGAAGAGATAGGAATGGTGCGCACTCGATCCCTGAGGAATTGCAGTGCGGCTGAAGGACGATTGGCCATAAAGATTATAGAAGTACGGGAGAGAATTTTTGGATTGTTGGGTTATGATGCTGAGTTGTCAGTGAGGGAGTGTCAGCTCGAAGGATTAGATTAAAGGGGTAGGGAACTTGAGTATGCCCAATTTTTCTTTGAGGGATTTTTTTTGTGATCTGGTGAGGGATCCTGCAGATCAAGAAGAGGTGGTTGGAATGATTGCTAAGGTGGAGATCGAATTTTGAGGATATGAGAATTACTGTATGTTGACCGGTTGGATGTGGTTCTCAGGTGACCAAGGCTGTTTTGATGAAATTATATGTGAGGGGCCTGGAGCGGATGTAAAATTGGGTGACAAAATAAGATTGTTTTAAGTTTGAATAATTTGAAATAATTTGTTGAATAGATCCTCTATTTTTCTGAATGTTGTTTATAACTGTTGTGTAAAAATGAATTTGAAAATATTTGAAAATCTTTTATGGTAGCTTTGGAAATGATGTCATCGTTGCTATAAGAGTACAAGAAGAAGCACGTACAGAAAGCAGGGAGATTCTAATTTTGTCTCTTGTGAAAAGTTGAAAAAACTGGATTGTGTGTAAAGAGTGAGTCATTATGAGTGGGACGAGGTCAGAGGGTGATTTAAAAAAAAAAGATAAAAATATATTAAAATATAAGGAAAAGGGTAATAATGGGAGGGCGTCTATACCGAAAAGGTGCAATACGTGTAACATGGAAAGTGAAAGGGACACCTTGTTTCTAAAATCGTGGACGGCTCTTGCGAGGCTCAATAACTGCAAGTAGTTAGAGAGTGAAAATATAAATACTGCTTTATCTTCGTCAATCAAACATTTTTCAACTTTTGAAAACTTGAATAGCAGTGAGAGAGGAAGGAAAAAGAAAGGCAAAAATAGTACTTAAACTTGTGGAGACTCAAGCAAGAGGGATCATCTATCAAAGCGTGAGAGAGTTGCTGAATCTGAGTCGCGAAGGTGGTTATGCAGCAACGTGGTGAGGGAAGGATGCGGCGCTACCTCGGATTCTCATTCTGAAATTGAAGGTTAGTAGATATACATGATATGTGTATGTGTTTTTGAAGATCAATTTTGTATTGCTTGAAAAAGTGATAAATTACTAATTATAGTAATCTATGAAAATTTGTTGTTATAAGAGATATGAAAGATATTTGAATATTGTTAACATATTTAAAAAGAAGATAACAATAGATACCTGGACTTGTGTGTAGGTTGATCGTGAGGAGTTTTGTCTAGGATAAAAATCTTTTTCTATAGTTAATATGAGGAATTCCCTTGTAAGTGAGGCATTGACCTTTGGTAGGCTAACTAAGTCTGAGATTGATGCATTCGGAGGTGAGGAAGAAATAGGTGTTGACCAATTTATAGATTTCCCTAGAAGATTGGTATCCTACCCTCCTAGTTCGGATGCATATAGAGAGTTTTGTAAAGCCAAGGATTCTACAGGAGGTAGATGGGGGAACTATATTGATTATGCCGGTAGGCAATTTAGGGGTTGCACTGTAGCAACGGGGGAGGAATACTTTTACTTGCTGGCTGATTTAGAAAAGGAAAAAAGGGATAGGGCTTTAGATGAATCGATCTCTTTTAAGTACTTCGATGGGGATGCTCGGAGCGAACTCTCGGAGGGTTTTCTATGTTACCTGTCTCAGTTGGAGTATAGGATGAGTCTTCCTCGTAGTAATCTAGTGAAAGGGATTATGAATCTTATCGGTGCATGCCCCGTTCAAATGAATGGGAATATTTTGGAGGTGATAAGTGTTTATAAAGCTTTGAACCTAATGTGGGAAGGACAGGGTAGAAAGAGGAGGATATCCCCTAAAGATGTGTTACAATTTTATGGTGTAAAATTTTTTAGTTCAAGTGGAGGGGCTTATTTTTGTACGAGTGCAACTCGACTTTGCTTCTTCGATCTGAACTCAGCAGGTCACTTGGAACGATAATATGATATGGGTGAAGGGTGAATGCCTTCAGAGAGATGATGAAGAACCCATGAAACTTCTGTTTAGAACTATAAAACAACGTAAGTATAACAATGTATAATGTATAAGATTGATAGTTAAAATTTTACGATGTTTGTTGATGTTCATGTTGTATGTATGACAGGTCTCAAATCACTAGTGAAGAGGAAAGGGTCATTGTTGGATAAAGTTGCTCTAGAGGAAACTGAACTCGAGGCTATATTAGGAGATCTTGGCATTAACAGGAAGAAGCGTGCTAACAAGAGAGTTGAAAAAGTTTTAAAATCTCAGTCGACAAAGCTGATGGCGAGCACTGATAGAAGCAAAAAGAAAGGGACTGATGGGGATTAGCAGGTTAGCTTGCTAAAGGACAAAGGATTACCTGAGTCCATTACGTCAAGCTAATTAGTTCGAGCGTTCCCCAAAAGGTAACCACTAAAGCGTAGTGCCGTTGTTGGGGCCTCGGGAAGTGGTGCAGCTGTAGAAAAGCCAAAAAAGAGAAGGGTTGAACCTTCTAAAGTGTCAGGTTGAAAGGTCGTTGAAAACCGACTTAATGTGGAGGATGAAGGGAATATGCCTCAGGGTCGAGGAGAGGACAGCTGAGCTAAAGAGGAAGTCGATCAAGTTTAAAAGGAAACAATTTGAGTAAGGAGGGGAAGCGGCCGGAGGCCCTTAAGGCTTCCCAAGTTGTTGAGATTAACAGGCTTCAAGCGGAGGTGAGAGTGGATTTGGAGGAGGTGGGAGCTGAGCGTGACAGGCTTGGGCATCACCTTATGTCCAAAGGATACACTAAAGAGGAGGTGGATTCTATTAGGCCCGACACCTATGTGGAGGAAGAGGATGATGAGTTTAAAGGTGATACTACTGAGGTGGTTGATAGGCTAGATGATGTGTCTCCTCAGACAGCAAGAAATAACCAAGGAGATGACATCGAACGCCCAGAGACTGAAACTGGGAAGGTAGGATAGTGTGATTGTATGAATATTATGGGATGCTTATAAACTGGTTGGACAAATTTTGGATAAAATTCTGCAGGCTAAGTCACTTTTTCTAAACCTTGCAGTAGGAACTTAAAGACATACGCCACAGAATAAAAGATTTAGAGGTTGAGCTTGCTAAGGAGAGAGAGACCTCAGTGTCCCTGCTATCTTCGTAAGCAGAGCTGCAGGCTAGAATAGAGCAAGAAATTTTGATTTGTATGCTCCATTAGTATAGAGTTACAAAGTAATGAATAGAATGTAGAGACAAACCAACAACCCATAACCGATTTAGGGGCGAACGACGCTGGAATGGTGCTAAACATAAAAGAATTTAGATTTTGGCATACTCAAGTATAAAGAATGCATACCTTAGATTTGCGAATATATGTTATGGGGCATCCATCCGAGATTATACTTCGACCTTAAGTTCAGAAGTAAGTTTTACACAGTGAATGTTAAAAAATAGATATCTTGTTAGAAATGAGGAATGTAGTGATGGATGTTCTAAATCAAACTGATATAATATATTGGTAATGTGCAGGTTGAATTGGAGTCAGTTCGCCTCCGCGATGAAGCCCTCCAATGTAACCTGAAGTTTACAGAGGAGCTTGATAGAATGAGATATGCGAGTGAGGATAATGAAGACCAATATGTGAAGGTACACTTCATGTTATTTGAGGCAATGCAAACAGTTGTCGACCAAACTCGGCAGATCGATCAGAAGGATGCTGTACTTCAGAAAGGGAAAAAGTAGTTCGTGAATTTAAATAAACATGTAGTAAAACTTAAAAACTAGAATGATGCACTGTTGGTAATGAGCAAGGAGGCAAACATGGCCCGTTACCGTATATAAACTTTAGAAGGATCGGAGAAAAGTTTAAATCGACTGGTCGCTGGTTTGAGAAAAGATCTGTTTAAGGAAATGAATAATCAAGAGCGCATTCGAACTGATTTGGCAAATAACTGAAGTGAACTGGGGCGATTGAAGAAGAAACTAGTTGATAAAGATAACGACATAAAGGGAGCACGAGACGATCTAACTGCATCTGAATTGGCAGCTGAGTAATTGACTATAGTATTTTCTATAAAGGATATGGAATTGCGGACAGTTCAGCGAAGATGCAATGAGTTGAATGAAAGGGTTGCATACCTGAAGGCCGAGTTGGGTCAGGTCAACTTGCGTGCCAAGAATGCTGAGGTTGGGGAGCACTCGAAGGGGAAGAAAAATGATGGCAGAATCTCTCTTGTTCAAGGCGATGTTGTTAGCTTATCAGCTCGAATAAAGGTGATACTAGTTTTACCTTTGTTTTATCTTATGTCTGGTAGATTCCTTTGATTGAAAACAAGTTCTAGCTTGTTTTAACCCAGGAGATTAATTAGAGTTAGCCAAACCAAGTATATTCTTGATTTAACTGGCATGATGTTGTAGACATATTGAAAGAGATGAAAGCAAGTATTACCTTTGCTTTATTATGTCAGGTAGAGTCCGTTTATTGAAAACAAGTGCTACCTTGCTCTAATTGCAGAAGATTTAGTAGAGTCAGCCAAACCAAGTGTATTCTTGAATTAACTAGAATGATATCACAAACATATTGAAAGAGATGAAAACTAGTATTACCTTTGTTTTATCTTATGTCTGGCAGAGTCCGTGGATTGAAAACCAATGCAACCTTGCTCTAATCGTAGGAGATTTAGTAGAGCCAGCCAAACCAAGTGTATTCTTAATTTAATTGGAATGATGTCGATTGAAATCTAGTATTATCTATGTAGTAGCCTACTCGTAGCCTTCTACCCTAGTCAAACACTCGAACACTACCTCAGCGCCTACTCGAACATCTCGAAGCCCACTCAACCCATGAACAAGCCTCCCAAAGATTATCCGAAGACGAAGCTTCGATTCTGAACAAAGCCTCGAAGACGAACTCCACATCGCATCAGAAACACTTCGACAATATCCGTACATGGTCGAAGTATGACAAGACAGATAGCCAGCTCACTGGACAAGACGGCGGCGTTGCTGGTCCTTGCAGCTATAGTGATAGACCCAACAACTGCTACAGTGTCAGAGCACAATAACTGACCCAACAACTGCTACAATAGAAAATCCGACATTTCTGACGTCAATACCAACTCCGGGATACCCGCTCGATATCCTAATGGTACCCCTGTAATGTGACCTATCCTTCATGACTCAGCCCTTCCTATGTTCTATAAATAGGAGGGATGGGAAACTAAGGAGAGGTTACAAAATCTCTCCCCTGATCCCTTATAGTTTACCTTCGGCCACTTTGTAAAATTTGATACTCGAACCTTCGACTATTCAATAGCAATACAAACACTTTTAAAAATCCTCATCAGAGGTCGTGGAGAGTCACATTCTAGGCCTCCACGCAAGTATATTGTCAGTAGATCAATTAACCTATAGATTATATACTTGATTTCCTTTGATATAGAATTAACCCCGTGGTATAAGTGCCGACTTCCCCTTCTTACGAAGTTAGGCCACGAATGGTTGAAAGACCGAACATTCGGGAATGCGTTGGCGGTAAACACGTCTTACTTCCCTGTAGCTTAGGCCTTCGACGTCCAATGAATTTTTTGGTTAAGCCTGAGTATTAGTTAACCCTTCGACCTGTCTGATACTCGAGGGCGGCCCTGAGATTTTTCAAGCTTCCAATATTCGAGCAAACTCGGGGGGCACGAATAGTCGAAAGACCGGACCCTCGAGAATGCGCTGGCGGTGAACACATCTTACTTTGTTGTGGCTCAGGCAATCAAAGTCCAGTAAATTTCCTAGTTTCCTCAAAGTATCATGTCAACCCTTCGACCCGACTAATACTTGGGGGCGACTTTGAAAATTTTCAAGCTTCTAACATTCGAGCAAACTCGAGGGGCACGAATGGTCGAAGGACCAGACCCTCGAGAATGCATTGGCGTTGAACACATCTTACTTTACTGTGGCTTAGGCCTTCGAAGTCCAGTGAATTTCCTAGTTTTCTCTAAGTATCATGTCACCCATAGCCCGACTGATTCATGGGGGCGACCTCAAAAATTTTCAAACTCCCAACATTCGAGCAAACTCGAGGGGCACGAATGGTTGAGAGACCGGACCCTTGAGAATGCGTTGGGGGTGACCACATCTTACTTCGTTGTGGCTTAGGCCTTCAAAATCCAGATCAACTCTTCGAATCCTCGGGAGTCAATGTCAATGTCCTCCCAGAGAAACATTTTTAACACGAATCAATTCAAATCATGTTCAAGAGCATACATCAAGTATCTATCACAGCAATTCAATAGATTTCAAGATTAACACAAATTAGTTTCAGAATAGTCCACAAGTCTGTTCCAACACAGCAATTCGAGGCAAGCACAAGTTTAAAGATCAAGTACACCGAGAGCTCAACATTGTTCAAATATTACAACCCAACAGAAAAATCAAAAAAACAGGCATGGCACTCCAGTACAAATACCTCATATCGGCGTGGCAGCACCTTCTCCCCCAACAAGCTCTTCAGAGCCATCATCCTCAGTACCTCCAGTCGAAGATTTTGACCCTGTACCATCGATGACCACATCAATTTTACTCCCAGTAGCAGTACCGTCGATCACAGAAGCCTCCACACCACCTCCAATGCCTCCATCAACAACATCTACCTCCATCCCCTCCGTCTGTAAAGAATCTTCAGCGATAAGATCTTAGGTAACAGGGAAGCATTGCAGAGTATCATAATCAAACCCCATATCCTCTATGAACTCCTTCAGCCTAATTGTAGCTGCATATTCAGCATCAAACTGCCACTGGTACTTCTTCTATGTTTTATTTTCCTTCTCCTTCTCAGCAAGCTTCGACCTCAACACCTACTCATGATTAAAACATTGACCCTCCAATCTCTTCTCCAATGCATCATTGATAGCCTCCAAATCATGCTTCAAAGTTTTATTTTCAAACACCACCGATGCTTCAGTCCCTCGAGCATGCTCCAGACTGGCAGCCACTTCTTGTAACTTCTGCTTTAACACTTTCACCGCCTTATGAAAATACTACACCCAAACATCCGTCTGCTGGAATATTTGAACCATCAGTACCTCTCGAAGAATCAAGCATTTGAGAAAATGTAAGAATATTACAAACAAATTGACACTTACCTGGTACATTCTCTTCCTTATCTGCTTCGTCGCCTCGCCTGGGTCATTGGACAGAGTTCCGCCATCGAAGCAACAATAGCCATAACATGATCCTCTCGCTCAACCTCCATCATATCTTCGCCCGTATCCTCCGCATCGTCTTCCCCCAGTGCCCAATACCTTTTGCGTTGGGTACCCTTTGCCTGTTGTACCCGGGAGACTCGGGAATAACCTCTCTGTTCTTTTCTGATGGATGGAACATTGGTGGACTTCGGCAGATTTCAGATGAATCTCCCCCACCAATGAATGGAAGGGTAAGGTTCATTTCGAATATGTCTGGAAATAGCTTGGCTTGTGGCTTCTTGAGGTCCCAATCTTTTTCGCGCAGAAATCCTAGAGGCTTTTGGAACCTGATTAAGATTCCGTGTTGAAGGAGTCTGTTAAATGTTCTGCAAAGCTTGCAAGGTAGTCTGCATTGTTGTCATTTGATCTTTGTGTCGTTTGAGCGCTGTCAAACGAGGTATCATTCGGCATCGAGTTCTTTCTCACGGAGTTCTCGGTCGTGAGTTAATTATTATTCGAGCTTATTGCGCTTCTCTATTTTACTGTTGAGATTCTCTTTGAGCTCCGAAAGATGTTTTGGCTCAATTAAGAGATCGAGCTGGATCCGGTAGTTGGTCGCCTGGATGTGACCATGATTGAAATGTTATAGTAGAATTGTCGAATGTCTTAGGATACTGTAGAAAGAATTTATTTCCCACAGACGGCGCCAAATGTAATGGCCTAATTCTATGAGCTCGACGTGGCCTAAATTAGTCTTTACACCAATGTACCTGTGATTACAATCTAGTAAACAAGAAATGACACAGGTATTTAGCGTGGAAAACCTATGAATAGGCTAAAAACTACGATATCGTGTTGAGGGTTTTGTAATAGTAACTTTTTTGCTTGAGGCTGATGATATCTTATTACAAGTTATTTCTAGATTTAAAAATGTTTAATCTGTGAATAAGAAGTTGGAGTGCTGAGAATCTCAGAAGATATAGTCTTCTTGATGATTTCTCGTATCTTTTCTGGTCCCTCTCTCTTCTGAAACTTTTCCTCTATATAGGCCTCTTTTGCAGTTTTTCATCATGCTGAAGCACGTTCTCCGAATAATGTGGTTAGTGGCTGTTGACTGAGTAACTATTGGGTTCATGAGAGACAAGTTGATTTGAGTTGTTCAGGCCTTTCGATTTGAGCTCGACCCGCGTTCTTCTTCAATTCATGGAGAATGTGGCAATGTTGACTGAAGAAATTGTGTGGAGAATGCGTGAGCCTGATGGGGGTAATTTGAACTAGGGACAGCTCGTTTTTAGGTAAGATCGAGGGATATGCCCCTAGAAGCCCGGTTCTCATTTGACTTGCGGGAAAGGTCTAAAAGTAGTATATTTTATCAGTAAAACCCTCACTCCGACAGAAACGAGGTATTCTAAAATCGAGAAACTCTTTCTAACTCTTGTTTACACTTCACAGAAATTCAAGCACTACTTTCAAACACATTTATTCAAAGTCATGAAAAACTACCTACTCTGGGATATTTTTTCTAAGAAAGAAAAATCATGAAGAGTGCAGCAATGGTCAGTCAGTTTGGGAGAGTGTAATATCAAGTTCGAACAATGGCATTCAGAAAAAGGTCAGGCCATTACCAATATTCTCGCAGATTTTCCTGTGGCAGATCACGATTGGGAGGAGCATGATCCTGGCCTTACCGAAGAAATTACAGAAGATCCACCCACCAGATAATTGACAAGTGTGCTAAATAGATTATAATAAAAGTGTGGAAACTTCTTACCGATGGCTCAGCAGGGTCAGGAATTGTAATCGTACTAATTACACTTCCAAAGAAAAAAATTGAGAAATCAATCCACTTGGATTTTGAAGCCTCTAACAATGTGATAGAGTACGAAGCTTTGATTCATGGGCTTGACTTATCACTCAAGCTTGGCATCCCTGAGCTCTTAGTCTATACAGATTCTTTACTCATCGTTCACTATTACTCAAACAGTATAAGAAAAATGGCAAGATGATCGAGTATGCAGCACTCATTGCCGATAGGATTAGTAGGTTTGCAAAAGCAACTCTTGACTATCTTCCTCGAGGTGAGAATAGATACGCCGATTCCTTGGCTTATTTAGCCGGGTTCTTGGGTATAGAAGCACGATATCTCTAGATTGAAGTAATATCCACCCCCAGTACTGATCTCCAATCTATATGCACAATCACACGGGGGCAATGAAGATGAAGACGATGATTAGCAAAAGCCCTTTATTGCCTACTCGGCCTGAAAAACAATTAAGATCAAATTTTGAAGCGCTATACAGTTCAGAATGGCCATCTATGTTGTCGATCAGTGACGAGCCTTATCTAAGTGCCTCTCCCAGAAGAAAGTCGATGGAATGCTCAGATAATTGCATGAAGGAACTTGTGGGCTCTCATGCGCAGGTCGATCACTTGTAAACAAAACAATAACACAAGGAGTATTTTGACCAAGGATGCGCAACCAAGTAGATGAGTACTCACAAAAATGGATACATGTCAACTAAATGGACACATGATCTGTACCCTGAACTCGAACTAATGCAAGCAAGGTGTTCTAGCCATTCGAACGGTGGCATTCGATCTCGTGAGAGAATTTCCTAATATGTCAAGGAACTGAAGTTACTTACTCATGGCAGTAGATTATGTTACAAAATGGGTAGAAGCAGTTCTTTTTTGTCGAACTAGAAAAGAAGAGGTCATCTTTTTATCTGGGAACACATTATCACGCAGTTCGGATGCCCCCACCTGATGTGGATTGATAACAGGGCCACAGTTTGTTAGAGAAATGGTCATAGCCTTCCTCAACAAACACAAACATCATCCAGCACATCCATCCATACTACCCATAAGGAAATGGCCAAGCTGAAATCACCAACAAAACATAGTGGATGGACTCAAGAAAGAAGAGAAAGGAAATTGGATACGGGAATTTCCTCACGTCTTATGGTATACCGTACTACTCTACAACAATCAACTGGAGGTTCCCCTTCCTCCTGGCTTATGGCACAAAGGCCATCATTCTTACAGATTGCCGCCATCTAGTCAGAGATTCTTGAGCTTACGACAAAGAAAATGAATTCAAACTGGCCAGTCAGAAGAACTGAATTGATGAAAGTAGGGAATGCGTTATTGCCAACCTAGGTCAATATCATCATATGCTAGCCAACGCGTATAGCAGAAGATTCCGAAGTCATAAGTCTAAATTGACGATCTCGTCCTCAGAGAAATCCTACAGAACAGAAAAGAAGCACATGTTGGGAAGCTCGGTGAAAAATAAGAGGTCTTTCCTCATCGTTGGCGAAATAGCCTGGATCATAATCTCATGATAGAGAAAGGAGTGTGAATCCCAAATCTATGGAACACCAGACTATTGAAGCGATATTATCGTTAAACACTAGTTTCTCCACTATAGAGTACTCTATTCTGTTCTTAAATTCCTAAAGTGAGATTTCAATCTCTAACAGTGTACATTATATTCTACTTACTAAAACTCCAAGTTCTTTCCCACATTACTCTCTATCATGTAGAATTATCTAAATCCCACAGATTAAAGCAAAAGTAATGTTAACTTTCAATCGACCATCTATACAATGTTTAAAGCAAAGGTAACACTAGCTTTCAATCGACATCCATATAGATTAAAGCAAAGGTAATACTAGCTTTTAATCACGTCTATACAATATCAGCGATTAAAATGAAGGTAATACTAGTTTTCAATCAATGATCTCTATCAGACACAAGATAAAGGAAAGGCAAAACTAGCATTCATCTCTCTACATGTCTACAACTACAAAAACTACAGGTCACTTCTACTGGTTCTTTTACTGATAGGAGGTCAGCTTCACTTTCCCATACATAGGAGGACGTTTAGCTTTAATTCTGGAGCTCGAGCATTACAATAATTATGCCTTGTTATACCAATTCTGCAGGTCAGGAGCTATTTCCATTTCATTTCATTCATGCAATTTCCTCGATCTATATCAGTATTACAGATATAGCCTCGGAATAACAAAACTGTCATGCAAGGTATCCCTTTCATGCTCAAGCCTCTTTAATTCTTCTAAAAAATAAGCGATAAAGACCATCAGCTCCCTCGTGTGCACAACTTTTGGCGATACATCTCTTGGTCAATATGGTATCTCGACAAACCACTTTTTTAAGAATCCTAACACCACTTCAGATCTTTGTGGAAAAACATCTGCCATCTCTGCCTCATTTTCCTATGTTTTCAATCGCTTTAGTAAACTATGCTATTGTCCCAGTAGTGCTAACATACTCAGCTGTTGTCGTCGTTCTCAGCTTCTCCAATTGAGCACGAAGCTCCACCAACTCCTAATCATTGCATTACTTCCCCCAACAGGAGCCTTCTCTAACAAACCATCCTTCTCCTGATCATCCCTCTAACTCTAGCTCTCTACGAAGAGCAATTTATAAATTTTCGCTCACACTTAAACGTTGTTTCCTTTCTAAACATAAGCCTGAACATGAGCTACATCTACCTCAACTCTTTAATCAAGCTGATGGATTAATCACGTCAGCATTAGTCTTATTCTTCTTGAGCGCTCTCCGGCCTGGCTTTCTTGACACGCGATTGGCCATAGAAAAACCACCTTCAATTGGCTACCCTCTCATTCAGTTTATCACCCATTTTTGAACCATCGAAAATTAATATCTTTAGCAGGCAAGGCCTCACTCAATGCTGAACCAAACTTTCGGAATGAGCCATGTCAGCTCGAACTTTATCAACCTCGTTGTCTTTCCTAATCATTTCACTTTTCAATTTCTTAAAAACTACTAGGTCAGCTAGAACCTTCCCAAGTTCATTTACTTTCCTGATCATTTGACCCTTCAAACACGCCACAAAGTCCCGTAACTCTTTTTTGTCAATTCTAACGACTTGATACAGTACTAAAAACATCCGCCTCTTTACCTTTCTCTGTTAACAAATCTACTGCATTTTAGCTTTTCCATCTCTGTCTACGCCTCCACGAGCTCCCTTCAAGCATTTTCTATTTTAACATCTTTACCTTCGACCTTCCGGGTTAGGTCGTAAAACTTTTGTCGCCTTAGCGAACTGAAGTTGTACTTTGACACATGATCTTCCCTATCTTCAAATGCCTCTTTAATCTTATCAAACTCTGCCACAAACTCATGATTGTATTAGAGCATCTGTTGCTCACTCAAGCAAACAGTCTCTAATTCGACCTACATACAGATACAATGTATCAAGCTCGATTCAAACATAATTCACAGATGCAATCAATACATATTACAGATAACTTTACTGAATTTGTTCTAACATGCCGATAAGCTGAGATTAACGTCGACTTCAAGTTAACAAGCTATCTCACAATAACGGCATAACATCACATCCTCTTTCAAGGAACACAATTTCTATGTTTAAATTTGTTAGCCCTCTGAAATCATCTGAACATAAAGGATTCTATCGTTCCTAAATTTCTAATCACATTTTTTGATCTATGTCAAGTTTCTAACTTTATTGTGAAGCTTAAAGAACCACAAATCATACAGGGACACTGAGGCATATTTTTCTTTAGCGAGTTGTTTCTTTATTTCCTCAATTCTGAGGCGCCACATCTTACGTTCCTACAAATCAATAGTAACAAAACATCTTTAGCCTATCAAAATTTATCCTACAAATCACTATGCCAAACACTTGCAGTTTTTCAACCCTAGAAAAAACAACCAGCTACAAACATTTTACTCTATCTTATCATTATCTCCCCCATGGTATCTAGATCAGTCCTAGCAGAGACCGTATCCCGCCCCGTAACCATATCTGGGAGAGAGCCATCATCAGCCTAGATCTCCTCTTCTTCTTTATCCACATTGACGTAGGTACTGCCATAAGGCTTTGAGATCAGTAACAGGCTACCCCACTTCTAGCGACTTCTGCCCTAGATAGTCCCAAGCAACTACAATGTTATCCATATTCTTCTGTGCCTCATCAGTGTACCTGCGTATTAGTACAGTGCGAAGCCTTCACAGAAGCCAACCGCTCCCACGCTTGCACTAGGTCGACTCAAGTTGAGCCACTTTCTTCTCAAGTTCGGCTTTCTTGCCCACGAGTTCATCCCTTCCTTCTCAAGCCCAAGGAAGATTCCCTTCAACATACAAGCGCTACAATAGAAGAACATATTTTTTAGCTCAAAAAGAAATGCAAAATTTAAAAAAATCACATGACATCAACTTACCATCCTGCTCAACTCCAACTTTGCGGAGGTAGTCAGCTCCTCCGTACTGTTCCAGCTTGCAGCCTCAACGGTTTCTCCACTGCCATAGCTCTCCTCTTTATAGGTCGGCCCTTCGCACATCTTCAACAGTCGCAGATTAGCCCTACTCTATTTGCATTCCCCGGCCTCACCACTCACCGTGGTACTGGAGGCCGAGCCGCCTTTCAGTTTTCTTCTTTGGGTGCTTTAGCGCTAACTTGCTCAAAGAAGTACCTCTAGAAACATCCTGCGGGTGACATTCAGCAACCCTCAGTAATACCGGAATGTACTTCTCAGTCCGCTCCTCTCTTCTTGCTAGCTCCAGCTCCTGTCATTAGTCACTTTACTTGAGACTTTTGCACCTTCGCTGACCTACTATTAGCTCTTTTGTTTCTATTGATGCCGAGCTCTTTCAGAA